>OX381718.1:54180964-54819630 GCA_947462335.1 Harmothoe impar | reverse complement strand
CTATGTTACAATATGTAGCCAACAAAAGTATTCAAACTTCAAACTTATATCTGGCAAGACCTGGATGTAAAATGCTGATAATATGAAAAACCATATTCAACGTAAAAGCGCCCTCCCCCTAATAAGCGCCCCTCCCCTGTTTGGGGCATTTTTAGACCAGAACAAAGGCTAAAATTTCCTGATTTTGGAGACAATTTAACTCCTACTTAGTACTTAAAATACCATAAAAATAATTTTATAAGCGTCCAGGGCGCTTATTACGTCGAATATGGTAGACTGAAATTGAGCACTTGAGGATGTGTTTCAGTTTTCAATTACCATGAGAGGCCAATAATCTATAGTGACACTGAAGAATTGATCCGTTTACCCCTAGTCATTGCCTAATATGCAGGTGGCCAGAAAGGCCTGGGAACCCTGAAAAAGGCACACCGACCTTGGGCCCGAAGGGCTAATGACAAAGTATTGATGTTGATCCAGCTTGGAGAGGACGTGTGGGCTGAAGGGAGGGCTAACTGATTGTAAGCGATGCTAGAATATCTCTGTTTAACATTTTCCCAGTCTTCCCATAGGCCTATCTCCTAGTCTTTCTTCTTTCTTTCACTCGTTCCACATTGATATTCCTTGGCTCCCTATACGACCAATCTCTCAGTCACTAGATATAGCCTAACCAAGTTATGTCATTTTTTGGCTCCCTATACGACCTACCTAGGTTAATTAATATTGTCAGGTTGGTCAGTACTGACTAACTCACCTTAGTCTTCTCCATTTCAATGAGTTTTATTCCTTTTGATTAACGCATTAGTCTCATGTTATGCCTCAGGCATTTTTGAATAGTGCTTGGTCATGTCTGACCAATATGACTAACCTGGGACAAACACGTCAGACTAAGGGTCAGGGCATTTAGATTTTCTGTGCAGGGGTGATATATAAAATGGTACCCTATGATGCATTATATACCTCGAAGGTCATGCCGATTCCCTCAGTGTGAGGATTTAAGGATATGCATAGGTTTAAAAGTAAATCAGAATCAGAAAAAAAGGCACAGAAAAGAATTCCTTTTACTAGAAAATAAATGAAACTCCTAGACGGCTTGATAGGATGCCACAGAGCTGCGTGCCGTGGGTCAGGCGAGTCTCCAGAGACGGATTACTGTCACCAGGCGGAGTAACACAATGTGCAGCGTCTCTCAGCCTGGACTACTTTCTGACACTGGGGTTTCATAGATTAAGATTTGCGCCTGTAGTCCTTTAGAAGGGAGACTGCACTGTCAGAAGCAACAGTACCTTGAAGTCCCGACTGATGGAATGATGTCAAGTAAGAGAAGGGAATAGGAAAGCAGATAATGCAAGAGAGGACTTAAATTGCTCTGACGTGTAGTTAAATCCTCTAGTTTTACTAGCTATTAGACCCTTTATCACTGTTTATAGCTGATTCATCGTTTGAAGATTTAATGTTTTATTAATTAGATTGGGCAGCTCACTTAAGTAGATCCCTTTCATGGTGCACTGATTTGAAATATAATATTATGTACATGTGGTGTGGAAATACATCTGAATTTATTCATATACTGGAATTCTGACCTTTAACGAGTTACATGCTTTCTATCAAGAAATCCCATTAACTAAACTAGAGTTAGGAGCTCATTATCTTGTAATTGTTCAACACCCTCCTTAAGTAAGGCTTTGCTAAAGCCTTATAACACGAACAAGGCATGTATCTAAAAAGGACGTTGTGCTAAGACAATCCCAAGCTAACACCACTTAAATTCCCCTTGAGTACTCCAAACGGTGTAGCAGGATTAAAGGACCCTGTAGCCACCCTACCCTACCCAACCACTTGGCCTACTTTCCTGTTAGCAACCTCGCCCTTCATCTGGGGTTCTTTTGTTCTTTGCCAAGGCTTACCCGGCAGAAAGGCGGTTTATTACGGTGACAATCTGTACTGCAGCTCCCAAAGCCCTTCAGAAGTGTGTATATCTCCCCTCCTCTGCTTTTATTTTCTTTCCCAGAGGATGGCTTTCATGCCTTAGCTGGATCGACTGTGGCTGTGCTTATATGTCTCTACCATCGTCCTCTGTGAGCCTTAGCTCTGTAAAGGCTGCATACTGCTTTGATGGAATATGCCACTTATGATATAGTCATGGTGCCTGGACGCAACCCTGGCGAGTCTGTTCGCCAAGGCTGCATTGATGCAGGCATGGTGCTTGAATGGAATGCAGCCCTGTTGCGTTACACGCTACCCAGTGGACACAACATTGAATCAACATTGATAAATCGTTGTCAATGTTGATTCAATGTTGATTTAACATTGATGCAACGTTGAACTGAATTTTGTGCCCACTGGGATAGGGATGTATTCATGCATCATCACGATGAAGAGAATAATAGTGTTAAAGAGCTGTGCAGCCCTAAAGGGGTTGGTTAGCACTTGCATCCGTCCACGTTTGTGTCACCCCTTTTTATATATCTATGTTCCTTCCTTTACAACAATTTCTTGGTCCTACCATATATCTGTACATCTGTTTCTTCAAGGGCAAAAGGGCACGGTCCACAAGTGTCTACTCTATGCTATCCATGTGTGTGTTGGATAAAATGATGTGTTTTGTAAGACTCGTAGACTGCTGTATCCTTGGTTTGCATAATATATGTTTGCATCATAATATATTATTTCATACAATTCCTAAAAACATTTGGCTGGCTTTAAACTGCATTGACCCTCACTCCACAGCACACCGATACCATAGAAGGGCTGTATTGGGACTGGGTGTGGGACCATGAACCCTATCTTGGACCGCATAGTTCTTTAATGGATGATGCATGATGCAGTGGGGAATTACTCGCCAATGATGCACTCATGCATCATGCCAATCCTACTGTGATGCTACACTCCCGGGAGGTCGGCATGATGCATGAATTGAGCCTTTGTGAGTAGCATCACAAGCGCTGAAGTTATACAAAATGCCTATACACAGGGCATAGCACATTGCAGTACCATGTTCCCCTTAAAGGCTTAAACCTTTAAGGATGGCATGTTGCTAAAACATGACATTTGTTGTCATGATGCACCAATGCAGCCCTAGCGAGTAACTCGGCAGTGCTGCATTAGTGCATCAAGATGACCCTTCAGGAATGTCTTAACCCTGTAGGATCTCCATGATGCATGAATGCAGCACTGGCGAGTTACTCACCAGGGCTGCGTTCACGCATCATGACGACCAATGGCATGCTACATTAAGGTACCATACCGCCCTTAAAGGCTTAACGCCGGTAGGTGGCGTATTAGTAAGGGGGTCTGGGCGGGGGCAGGACCCTATTAGTGCCGCAGCACATGGTGCCATGCCCCGTGTGCACTGAAAAAGTAAACTTGTCTCCAGACTCGTCAAAGTGACTGTCATAAAATAAAAGAGTCAAAAGTTGTCTAACGTATCAGGTTACCATCCCACAAATAGAATCTAGAGCTGGCAAATGTCGGGTTTTGGGCTGGCACATGCCAAGTGGGTCTTCTATCTCCAGCTAGAAGACCCGCTTCCTAGCCACTAAGACAAGTTTTTGACTCGTTTATTTTATGACCGTCACTTTGAAGTTTATTTTTTGAGTGTGTCTGTTAGAGACTGGACGTCTCTACCCCTCACCGTCACAGCTACACTCATACATGATAGATGCACAGCTGTCTGGGCGGATGGTACAGGGGTGGGGGAAGGCACAGGTCTGGTCAGTGCTCTGCTTATAGAATGGCTGACTGGTGTAGTTATTTTATTAACACCCTGTCAGGGGTGGGAGAGTGGTTATGTAGAGGAGGTTGAGGGGAGGGAGGATATTTTTTTTTTTTTAAAGTATTGTGTGACATTGCCTGGAAAAAGGTACTGCACTACATTTTGCAATATGGTCAATTTTTTTGTAGAACCTGACACAGATAATGATAATTATTTACACTGAATTGCATTTATAAAATCTTTTATAATGATATTTACACTTAATTGTATTTATCTAATTTTTTGTGAAGGGATATGCTTTATTGGGCTTCTCATATAGAATCAGCTCCATAATATGTAGTTCGATTAAGAATTATAATGGATATATATATATATATATATATATATATATATATATATATAAATATATATATATATATATATATATATATTAGGTATTGTATAATATATGTAGTAGTCTAGAAGCAGCAGAAGTGACAAGCAAAAGGAGAGAGACAACATCCCAGGGTACAATAAAACCTCGCGTAGAATCCATGACTTGTACGCGAGTCAGACTTAGCTATCTTTTGATACCAAACACGGCTTATACAAGAATATTTAATAAGTATAGAACACCACCAAATAAGCCATTTTCAAAACCCCTCTGCAGCTTATATCATTTATCAAAGTAAGGGGTGCAGCTAATATGTGAGTTTGGCTTATACGTGAGGCTTTACAGTAGTCGTGAGAGCTCTATATAGAACAGCAATTTTCTGAAGGCAGCGTACGAGCAGACTAATCTAACTGATATTACAGCTGCAGCTCGACATTATCACGGCTATAAACCAATTAGGGAATATTGCAGGGAGGCCGTGACTTGGGGAACTACCACTGATTGCTCATGGGGCTTTCCTTCATATTTCCCCTCTACACTGATATGCTCTGGCTCCCTATACGAGCAATCTCTCAGTCCGTAGTGGCTACCCCAGTTTCTTGCCTCCCTATACGACCAACCTATCTTTGTTAATATTTTCAGTACTGACCAACTCACCTTACCTTTCTATTTTAGGCTAAGTCCTTTTGAGTGAGGCATAGGTTATTATGTTGTTCTGCCTCAGTCATTCTTGAGTTTGGTTATGCCTGACCAATATCCTTGTGACCAACCTGGGATAGCCACTAGATACTAAGGGCTGGAGTATTTAGATTTTCTGTGTGGTCAGGCTAGACAGGGAACTGGGGACATTAAGCATCACCTTAGAGGTGTGGTCTTAAATACTTGCTTTAGAATAGATACATTTCTGACATAATGTTGAATCTCGTAAGGTAACTGCGCACAGAATTTGTTAATTGATTAAGTAATAGATGTACATAGTCGTACCTTTTACCAGAGTAGATGACATAAGGATATGGAGGCTTAGGGTAGACTTGATACTGTGATTATTCAAGCATTTGAAGCTCTTTATGGTAAAGTTGAAGGGCTGTTTTTCTAGAAACTAGAAATCATAGTGTACACGGATAAGCTCAAATTCCACTGTTCACGTCTATAGGTATGTGTCCTACTTCTCATGATGAATCTATACCCTATATATACATAGGCCCACCAACACGGATGCATCACTTACCAGCACTACATGTGTGTGTCATATCAACCCATTTGTGGAGTCTACCCACCTCCGTGAGAGCACATTGAAGCTATATACGGCCCTTTGAAGCTTTCTGATACTTTTTTGGAGATCAGTGTCTTTTTTGGAGATTAGTGTCTTTTATAACCCCATCCCTCCTCTATTGCATGTGTTCTCATTCTTGTCCACCATCAACCCTTTAAGGGTGGATGTTGCTGTAAGATAACATTTGTCGCCATGATGCACCAATGCAGCCCCGGTGAGTAACTCGCCGATGCCGCATTGGTGAATCATGCTGAACCCCCAAGAGTGTCTCAACCCCAATTGGTCGGCGTGATGCTTGAATGCAGCACTGGTGATTTACTCACCAGGGCTGCATTGATGCATCATGACGACAATGTGCATAGTGCATTAAGGCACTATGTGGCCCTTAACGGGCTAATAAGGAAAATCTATATATATGCATGCATGCATACATGTATATACATGTATAGGCCCACATTAATGTATATACAACATAGACATCTGCACCTGCTCCTTTACATGGTGTGTCATTCCATATAATTCTACAAAGATCAATCTCATGAATTTTATATACCCTATCTACTTGATATGGCATCATTACCCTGTTAGCTTTATCCCATGATAGGCTGATGATGTTAACATGATAATAGGTACACCTTCTCTGGTGTATAACATTGCAGTGTGCCTCCAGGGACGGCAGCATATAACATTGACTTTAATGAACTCACACATTTCCACCAAAATGAAGATAGAGTACATTGGGGACATGGATGCCTTTTGCTGTGAATATGTTATATATTCTGTTCACCATGATAAAATCAGGATTACCAGTAGACTAATTCACATGGTAGTTATGTAGAATATAAAGGAAACACAGTGTTGAAGACCCCTATCCTCGTCCTACTGTCATACTGTTGAGGAGTGTAGAGCGGAGCGGCGAGTTGTGAGTAGTATAAGAAAATTGCAGTGCAAATCAGGTATTGTACCAGGCCAACCTGCAACATGATGCCAGTTAAAGCAATAATTTGTAGTGCTGACAAATCAACGGACAACCGTTAAACCCATTAATTTACTGGCAGTGAAATAAGATAACAACAAATATTGATATAATTAGCTATAGCTTGTAGTGTCAGAAATACTCTACATAGAAATATTTTACATTTTTACAACCTTTGTAGACCAATAAACTCCTAAAATGTGAACTAATTTCATGAAAGAAGAAAATGGAAAAATCTCTCTCATATTTCTTTATGATTTTTGACAGGCCTCAGCTAGAAGTACTCATAAGATGTAATGAGGTGGGTTCAGGATTTCAGGTCTTGCTGACTTTGGTACCATCATTATCTTCCTACTGTGAAATGGATGTTTTCTCACACTATACTGTGCATAAATAGCACAACAAAAGCACTTAAATAAAGAAAAAAATAACAGACAAGTTAAACCACAAGGTAAGATAAAAGGAAAATGTTACTTGAAATGAGAAATGGGAAAAGAATGCTTAAAGGCATATGTCGTTGGGGTGATATATACAGAAACATGAGGATAAATCACCAGCCTACCACCTGCATTGTAACCACACTGGGCACACTGTGGGAGATGTAAGGGCCTATTCCTCTGTATACAACCCATCAGCCTTCACCACATGACAGCTAGACATATGACACGTGCAGAGACAGTAAAAAAGGACAGTCTAGGTTGTCTGTGGGCTGACAGTGTATTACTTAGGGACAGATGGTCTGTTTCCCTATTGGCATTACTTCCTCCGGGCTGGTGTCACAGTGCATGCTTAGTGTGCGCGTGATCCATCCCGGCCGTCCCGGCTCACGCACTGGTGCCGTCAACGACATTTCCCAGGAGGGCACGGCGGGCTGGCATTTCAGTACATATGCACGAGAGGTTAGATTTGCTTTTCCAGGACTTTGTTCCCAAGTCTTGACAAGGCTTCAGATGCTGTATAAGACTTCTTTAAACAAGGTGTCTAAAGAATGTGGATAAATTGTAGGATATTGCTTGAGTGTCGACAGCAAATGCTTTTGGTGAGGGTGGAATGGTATCTTAAAGCTAAGTCACACAGAAGCAGTGTGAGTTTTATATATTCTAAACATATTCAGTTACAATTCGCAATAACAACCTAGCTGTATTTGAGTCAATGGTCTACAACCCATGGAGTATGCAAATATGAATTAAACAGGAATATCAACCTTGAGCAGAACTGTTTGTTTCTTCAGTGAGTCGTACCCAGTGGGCACAGAACATTGAATCAACATTGATAAAGAGTTGTCAATGTTGATTCACTGTTGATGCAATGCTGATTCAACATTAAACTGAATTTTGTGCCCACTGGGTATGCATCTCTCATAACGGGAGACAGTTTCTTCAGATGGATAGAAAGACTTGCAATCCGAAAACATCAGCACACTAGACGACCATATCATGCTGAATATAATTATGATGCGGAGCAATTTTGGTCTAGAGACAAGGTGTAGCGGTGTCTCCGCTATCATGTTTTGGCTGGTTATGAGGGACGACATAATCCTCAAGGCTTCGTGTAAAAATGTGCATTAAGGGAACGCCGTGGGTGCTCCTGCTTACACCGGAGGAGTGAATCAGCCATATAGGACCTGTGGGGTCTTTAGCTGACAAAATGGTTCTTAGCTGACAAAAGGGTACCCTTTTGTCAGCTAAAGGCTCCCATGGGGGGCTTAAGGCTACAAAAGTGGCGTTAAAGCACAAAAGTGGTTCTTAGCTGACAAACCCTATGGGGTGGTTCTTAGCTGACAAACCCTAGGCAGTGACTCTTAGCTGACAAACCCTATGGGTTGGTTTCTAGCTTACAAACCTTAGGCAGTGGTTCTTAGCTGACAAACCCTAGGCAGTGACTCTTAGCTGACAAACCCTATGGGTTGGTTTCTAGCTTACAAACCTTAGGCAGTGGTTCTTAGCTGACAAACCCTAAGGGGTGGTTCTTAGCTGACAAACCATATTGGGTGGTTCTTAGCTGACAAACCCTATGGGTTGTTTTCAAGCTGACAAATCCTAGGCCGTGGTTCTTAGCTCCCAAACCCTATAGTGCTGCATTTACTCGTGCATTATGCAGCACTAATGCAAAAAGATAACTGTATTATAAGGAATTCTATGGCGACCTTCAAGGGTAAAGGGAGCAGTGCTTTTTTGCCATGTGTCATTGGCATGTTGATAACCCCTGTCATTTTTTCAAGCTGGCCTCAGCTCGCTTGTGCTATGAACTTGGAGAGGTTGTATTATGGACGCCGATTGAGGTTTCTCAAGGTCCCAAGTTTTGCTGCCCCTACATTAAGAGTCGAGAGAAGCGAGGATGTGTACACTGGGCCGTAATATAGGGCAGGTGGGGTTACTTAAGTACCCTATCATAGACCTGGGTCTGCCTGGTAAAAAAGTACAGCATTAAAGAAACCCCTGGCAGCAGAATGCCCTCTTTGTGAGGGCATCTCCCTATTACTGCCTCTTCAAGGATATAAACACCACCTGGGCTTTCACTGGGAGCAGAACATGCAAGGTTTGCTGTGGCAGCAAGTATACTGCTACCGTAAAGTCTCGCATACATTCAAAAAGTAAACTTGTCTCCAGATTCTTCAAAGTGACGATCATAAAATGAGTCAAAAACTTGTCTAAGTGACAAGGAAGTGGGTCCTTTAGCTGGAGATAGATGACCCACTTGGCATGTGCCAGCCCAAAACCCGACATTTGCCAGCTCCAGATTCTATTTGTGGGATGGTAACCTGATAGGTTAGACAACTTTTGACTCGTTTATTTTACAATAGTCACTTAGACGAGTCTGGAGACAAGTTTACTTTTTCAGTGTAGAAGCCATGGCTTGTACACGACTCAGCTTTGATTTGATATAAAGCATGCCTGGATAGGGTGCGGCATATACGAGAGTTTTTAGATGTATAGTAGAGTACCAAATTAACCATTGTCTAACCCCCTCTGCGGCTTGTATAACTGTCAAAGTTAGGGATGTGGCTTATATGCGAGTTAGGCTTGTACACAAGGTTTTACGGTAATCCAGGCTTGTCTCCGTGATGTGTTGCAGAGGATTGTAAGAGAAGGAGCTACCCTAGGACGGCGATGAATCGTTATTTATACAGGCATTTTGGAGAGAATGGTTTAGAGAATAATTGATTAGAACTACAACTATGTAAGCACAGTCCTCTTTTATTTTGCAACCAGAGGCAAATAGATGCCTTTTGATTTACGAAGCTACCTATTAGCCTTCACCAAAGTGTCTGGATACTAATAATTAGAACACCCCTGGTTAGAAAATTTGGCAGCCCCGATTTGAAAGGAAGGCATGTAGGAAATGTCATGGAAACGGAAATAGAAGTACTGCTTGTCGCAACCGGAAGTGTTCTCAGCTCATTGTGAGACGACTATAAAAGCAGCTTTCACCGAGGTTTGCCTCCACCCCCACCCCCCACCCCCGCCCCCCTCCCCTCCTCATTTATAGGGTGTTAGGAGATTCTGTACTGTGTCCGCCATCTCAGTAGTTTTGCTGGGTCAGAAACCCTGATAAGACCTAACACTACATATGGGCTGTAATGTCTATCGCCCTTTTCCATAAAGGGAATTACTGGAATAATGGGTAGACCATTCCTATTGGTGTATATCTTACGACACTCTCCCTAACTGTGCAGTCTATTCCATATGTTTCTCTACTCTTTAGTTGAACAGTCATGACAACATTGATCAAGTCTAAACTGTCATTTTGCGAAATCAGATTTAGATGACGTAGACTGCGTCCACACAGTGCTTGCCCTTTGTCATCATGATACACAAATGCTAACCTGCCGGTGCTTCATTAATGTATCATGCAAACCATATGGGGTGTACACAGCCAAATGGTCAGCATGATACGTGAATAAGGCTCTGTCTAATCGCCAGGGTTGCATGACAACAGGAAATGTTTTCTGGGAATAAAATGGCCCTAGACCCTTAAATTCGACACGGCGACATGGACCATTTTGGGGGTTAGTGACATGGGACAGGAGGAAAAATTAGATGGTGACATGGGACATTGGGTATTTCTTAAAATCGATATGGTGACATGAGCATTTCTTAAAATCGATATGGCAACATGGTCATTTCTTAAAGTCGACATAGGACAAAGGGACCCCTCTATCAAGGGCCCCAATAAAAGAGGTTTTTTTTGGCTGTGCATTCTACCAGCGATCAAAAAGGCGCTGGTTCAGCCAAGCCTCTATATACCCCATAGTAGCACCCCGGTGGTTGAATGTGAATTCCAAGACTACCCTTGAGCCTTCCTCCCACATCCACCTCCCCTTCTATTAGTTACACCCTAGCATCCGCCTCCCGGCAATCACGCTAGGTGGCACTGATTTCCTGCGGGCTGGTGGTGTTGACACCCGGGTGGCTGGGGGCAGGGTGTGTGGGGGGTGGGGGGAGAGGGGGGCCAGGGGCAGACAGACCCGACAATGAAGTCTTGTTAGTGAGATGATTGTCAATCGGCTTCAATATCGATACAGACAAACTGGATTACATGCCGTCCTACCTCCGCATGTCCCCCCCCTTACCCCGACAATTCTACCGACCGCCCCCTCTGTCTCGCTCTCTCGCTCTCTCCCCCTCCCCTTGGCTTTCTTCCACTTCTTCTTTTTTCACATTCTGTATCTCATTGTACCTTTCTTCTGACCCTCGTTCCACCACTGTCTCCCCCCTCCCTATAGGTCTCTTTCTATTGCCCTATCCCTCTTTCATTCTCTGCCTTGTTCTAGCACTATAAATCACTTTCCCCTTCCTTTTTTCCTCCCACCCCTCATTATTTCCCTCCCCCGGCACACACCCTCGTCCCCACTCCCATGCCTGATCACCCCCACAGCGTGGGCGATAATAGGGAACTTGTAATCAACGGAAGCTGGTTGCCCCCATGCCTCCTGGCATCTGTTTCCACATATGGCCACCAGGGAGGCATGTATAGGGAGTGGTGCACTGAGGGAATCAGCAGTGATTCTGTCTGTCGGGCGAGATTTGTCCATAAGTTTAACATCGTAGACTCTTATCGAACGACATAATTTCGGCCTACCGACATTGGTTGAATGCACGCTAATATAGACTTTCATCGGATGACAGAATCATGGTTGACAAACGTCAGTGGGATACTCCTTTATGGTAGACAGAACTTGACCTGGGTATTGGCCACTGAAATGTCACGGGAATAAAAGAGCTAGACATTTGAAGCCACATTGAAGACTTGAGACTTGTGTTCAGGGGCCCGAACAAGGGGTCGGTCAATGAGATATTGTGTCCATTTGTTTTTTCGATGCTGTCCAATGATCCGCCTAAAACACAACCAGTGCTGGGATGGAGGTACTTCTCGTGGCCAATGCTCTGGTAACGTTCAAGAGACATGTATTTCCATTTTGTGTAATACAAAATTAAATTTAAAAAAGAAAACTATCAATCCACCCACACAGATAATCTAAATGCCCCGGCCCTTAGTCTGCAGTGGTTGATCATAGGCACATTAGTGAGGCATGACCAAGTGCTAGTCAAGAATTACTGAGGCAAAACAACATACGACTAATGCCTTACTCAAGAACTTAGCCTAAATTGGATAGACTAAGGTCTGACAATATCAACTAACCTAGGTTGGTCCTATAGGGAGCCAAAAAATGACTAACTTGGGTGGGCACTATAGTGACCGAGTAATCGTTCGTATAGGGAGCCAAAGAATATCAGTGCAACTCCCTACTAGTACTAGCAATAAATGGTCGATCCCTAAAATGGCAGGATGGGAGGAAAGGATAGCAACGAGTTGATTGGTATTTACCCATGGGTTATTTGAGCGGAGGTTGGTAGATGGGTGGTAGGGCTGCACTGGGAAGAATACCACAGATGGTATGTGACAGTTCATGTATGAATGTGATAACAAGATATCAAATGTCCAGAAGTATTGGGCTGTTCCCAATTCCATCTTAGCTACATTGGATAAACATGCTGAGTAGGAAGTAAATATGCTTTTCTCACAACTGCCAGACAAATGATACCATAGGTATGCGTTTATTCCATTTCTTGAGGTTCATGGTGAAAATCAAAGTCCCAAAAAGCAGAATGACAGTAACCTAGGGGGCAGAATGTCAGCGCCGATTCGGTTTGAGCCATTTTGAGCACACAAGGTTGGAAAGTAAAGACATTCTCGAGTGATATTCTGAAAACACAAACGATTGATCTGTGCAGCATCCATACATATATGTATATATATATATATATATATATATATATATATATATATATATATATATATATATATATATATTGAGTGTTCCTGTATGGCCTGTGCAGTGTTAAACCTGATAAAGTAAGTGAAGTCCCTATACTACAAGGAGTGGTAGGCACACAGTATATTATGCGATTTCGCTGTTTTGGGTGATTGACCGGTAGTTCCATCAACCAAACATGCCCCCTCGACTGCCACCTTATCATTACATACTATGCCGATGAGCCGTTGCTCTGTGATGGGGCACGGGATGCTTACAGTAACCTTTCATAATGTCCTAATAAAACGGTGTGGCACATCTTCCTGACTGTAAGTAGGCACGCTCCATGTACATCCCCTTCCAGCAACACTTAGGCCTAAAAATAGTTTTGTTTCAGATAACATAGGTAGACAATCATTCTATTTTTCACTTTAAGTGGCAACCAGATTGGTTTTGGGATTTGTGGCCTGAATCGTTACATCAGCTTAAGATATTACCTAGAATTTGTGTAATAAATATGAAAAATACTAGAAGGCTGTGTAGAACTAATACTGTTTGTTTTTTTGTATGGCATCATCTGGCCCAGGAGAATCATATGCAGCAGTGCTGCATACTATGCACTGTGTGGGCCTGCCAGTGTCAAGCTATAGTAACCAGGGCTCATAATGGACATATGCATGAATAGACTGTGGGACGTTATTGTCATAGTCTCAGGAGAAATGGCATAGCTTTACATTGATGCCGCATTATGGGTGGTATGGAATAGGATGTGCAAGGAGGGGTGTGGAGGTGATGGGGGAAATTACCTAGTCTGTATCCTCTCCACTTAACTGCTTGCCCAATGTATGTATAATAACCCATTCCTCAACACATATCTCAGAATTAGCCATCTGTATGTATACATGCATCAACAAATGGCAATACAGATAAAAAGATTTGACACACATCAATTACCCTATTTTATATAGTACCTTTTTTGTGTCATATCTATTTTTTTCCATTGCTATTACAAAATGGCGGGCAGCGTTGTGGGTGAGCTTGTAATCGCGGCCATTATTGTCTGCCCCCATCATCATTCACCACCACTCGGGGCTGTGTAGGCCCCATCCCCAAGTACCATTCGCGCACTCAGCGAGCTTCAACAGGAAGGGCCCCAGATGGGGTGTATCTGTTTGACTTGTCGAATATAAGAAATGCCAATGTCCCTCGTTGAATCTAAGAAACAGGTATTGTCCCTTGCCGATTCTAAGAGGTGGTCTTGTCCCTTGTCACCTACCCCCTGCACTCCCTTGTCCCTTGTCCACATTAGGTAAAACAGGGTCTTGTCGCCTTGTCAATCTTACCTGTCTGGGGCCCAACAGGGTATGCATAAAATCCTATGATGCCCATACTATATGGGTGACTATGGAATGATCTGTTTTGAAATTGTAGGAAATTAGAGTTTTTAATCTGTTAAAGGCATCTCACAGTGACAACATTCAATTTTGGTTAATCCTGGGATGCAGGGGAATATGCTGGAATGAAAGTCTGATATCATTGGGCTCATCTCCATACATTGTCTTTTGTAATCAGTGGTGTCATTCAAATCCTATTTCAACAATGTCAGGTAGCATACATGATAATGGCGGTAGTTATCAGTATCAAAATGGCCAGATGATGATAATTAGATGAAGTTAAATGGCTTCCATGAGCCGACGATTGGGTGGCTTCAGTGAGGTCATAGAGTGCCAAGGCAACTATTTGAAATTCTTGGTTATGCCATAAAAGTAAAAATAGTTCTTGAACTTTGGCTATCTAAGGCCCTCACTGTCTAAGCTGAGTAATTATTATGCACGGCGTCATCTCAGAACACAAAACAACATCTTACACAAGGGGGTAAGCTTGGAGATGGCCCCTGTCAAAATAATGATGAGCCAGAGAATACTGTCAAAGTACTTTATTTTGCTGCGTATATATTTTCGTGATTTTTGCGGAAACAAAAAAAATCCGCGAAATTTTTATATGTTCAAGTATGAAATAAAAACTACCGAATTTATGATTTTCATTCATCCGCAAAAATTTACACCCGTGAAAATAAGTACTTTCACAGTAGAGTAAATTATGCAACTTGGAACAGCAGCCAGCGACAGTGAGAACCCCACTCCCCCACAACACGCTGCTCAATCTCCATTTAGCTGTAGGAGTGGCGTGTCACAGGTCGCTGTCCAGTAATGCCGGCTACATGTGTTGGTCACCAAACTGCCCCCTGGTGGGCTGCCTGCAAAGCTGCCTACGTCATATTTGTCAATAGTAAAAGTACAGGGATCAAATATAGCAGACACGCAAACGGAAGGCAGGGATCGCACTCGCCTCTCCAACGGCTTTTATGCAAGCTCTGGATAAGCCTGTGATGGCTTACCAATACCAAATGAATAAACCAATCTCTGTAGTTATTATGTTAGCCAATGGTTTGGGACCAGCTTGTGATATGTGATTTTCTACTTATAGAATATTGTGCCATATACACCATTACAGACTTTCAGTCAGGCCCCTGGTGGATGTAAAAGAGAACAGACCTGTGGTTTAGTGGCTGTTCCGAGGGGAGGATGGAGGCTGTGGCTTATGGTCTTATCTTTGGGTGACTCCCTTGCAGTGCTCTAAACATAGTCCCTTCGGCCATAATACGGCTATAGCTGGTAGACTACTATGACTGGTGTGGCCTAGACTTCAGCCTCCAGACTTTGTTCACTGATATATTTAGATGATATTATCTGGGGAAACCATCAGGGAAATCATTGCCCTGCTATAATAATAATAGCTGAGAAATTTGGCCTCATCCAGAGGGCATTGTCCCAGAGTTAGGCTAAGCCCAAAGGCAGGCGGTGAAGGGTAATTCTGGGCCTGATTCTGGGACAGGAAAATCGGACGAGATTGGTTTTTTTTACCATAAGTTAACTTGAGGGTCTATCTGCAACTAAAGAAAAATAATTTTAAATCCATTTGAAAACACGCAAAACATTTCAAAACATCATGAAAACATCGCCACCTCATATTACAGCAAGTGCCGGTGACGTTATTATATGGTATTAGGGAGGTTTAGATCACAACATGTACGGCAATGTATAGGTGTGCATCATCAGTCAAGTGTGGGATATCCCTATTTATAAGTACACACAGAAAAGAAGTAGAATCACTGTGACTCCCGACTTGATCACTGTGGTAACTCTCCCCAGGACTCTAACATGACTCTTTAACATTAGCAGGACTCTATAATGACTTCTATTCTAAGACTCCCTAATGATTGAGAGTCACTTTAGAGTTGTGGGGAGAGTTACCTCAGTGATCGGGGCTGGACTCTCATTTGAGAGTTACAGTAATTCTACTTCTTCTCTCTGTGTATATGTATATAACTTCTAGCCTTGACTTTTTGGACTGTAGGAGGTTGTCTACAAGTACTGTACAGTACTTCTAGGGAGAATAGATACACCAAAGACATTTTTTTACAAACAAAATGCAACACAATTTTAGAATAGATCTGTGAGGTACCGGTGTAGGTGTGAATTGTCTGTAGGATAATTACATGACTGTATAACTACCTCTTGTTCAGACACCTTGTGCTACTCACTGGGCACTACACACCTCAGGCATTGTCAGTTGCCTATAAGGATCGTATTATTAGCCACAAACCCTGTACCTGTACTGCAACCTGTCCTTCTACCCCTTACCGTAGCCGGGGCCGTACAAGTTCTCTAATCTAAACCTTCTTATTGCAAGTCATTTTACCTGCAGAACTCTATTTCTAAAGTGTTTCATTGGGTTGAATAATAACATGTTGTTATTCAACCCAATGAAACACTTGTGCTAGCTTAATTAAATCTTGAGTATATATATACATGAGCAAAATGAAATTAAGCTAGCACATGCACACATGCGCATTACTTACTAGGACCCTACAATAACTTACCATAACATTCTGCTCTAGTTGGCTACAGGTGTGAAGCAGACAAGCAAGGCAGGCTTGTTAAGATAAAACTTAACAGGCTTTGGCTTGTTATGAGGGTAGGGAAGGGGGCGGAAGGAAGGAAGTAGGGATTAATGCTACTGGCAGGCAGTGATGATAGATAGCCAATAAAAGACTTCTTTTGGGACCCATAGGTCACATGGAGCAGATAGGGGGGTTATTCTGTAATAGTACCACACCCTCAGACACATAACCCTCCTAGTTTACAATCAGTGCCGTCCACACAACCTCTAGTACCTGGCCATAAAGTTTAGTCCTGGTTCACAACCACCTGTGGTGGCTGACGGGAGGTCTGTTGCAGCTGCACCGGGTAATATTTCCTATTTTTTCAACTCTTCTCCAACTGGCTGCTAAAAATCACTTATAAAATGATGATCTAAACAAGATCTCCCAAGATGTTTTCATCTGATGAGTACTTTTAGAAATAATGGTCTTACGAAAATGTGGACAATTTTTCATAGGTGGCAGGAGAGACAGTCACTTGTGTCAAATTTACTGGATTTTGTCATCAGTTATTCCTAGAGTAAAACTTCGGATGAACATTAATTGGGTTACTCTATAAACCTAGACACATTCATAATTCTCATGCAATAAAACTTGTGTCGCATGACTCACTTTGCGATATGGCACACATTTTTTCATAAAGGTTCATGAGATATTTTCTCGTGTCAATCCCAAGTGCTGTTTAGAGGGACAGCTATATATGGCATTACAGACTGTAACCACGGAGGTACCACAGCCTGTTACAACAGGACTAACATCTGATCATAATGTACTGCGCTGTGTTAAGCTGGGGCATGCTGTAATTTAGTACTTGAAACAGACACCTGGGGCAGGTCTGGTCACTGTCTGGTAGCTTTAACTGGGTGTCCTTTATTATGGAGACCCCTGACCCCGGCAGCCCCCACCTGCTCGGGGGAGCTTCTGGGCCTAAGGCCAAAAAAAAGTTTGTTTCAGGTTACCCAACCGACCCTATCAAAACAGGGCCGACCCTACTTTTTTTATGCATATTTGAAGATATTTTTATATCTTTACCCTTTTTTGGTCAATTTTGGGGTCTTCAGATCGGCTGGCTAGTAATTTCATGTTTAAAAAAAAAGTTTAAAAAAAAAAAATCCGACCTACCGACCCTACATTTTCTTGCCATGTTACCTGAAACAAACCCTTTTTTGGGGCTTAAAGCTGTCCCCTCGCACGCAATACGATAAACGGGTTATTTTGGCTGCGCATGTGGCCTTTTTCATTCTACTTCAAAAGCACGAGGAATGTGAGAATAATCAACCACAGCTGCTCCCCAGAAGTTACCTGAGACTTTCTTAATTGGACAATTTAGTTCTGGTGAAGGTTTGGGGTTTCAATAAAAATGGGGAGACTATCCTGTCAATGAAGATTTTCAGGGTTGACTATTTCCAATATCCCAATACAGTATGTATGAATGGTGGGTTTACTGCACCTTGGATGGGATTATATTGAGCAAACCATTTTGAAGTACGATTTTGCATGATTGGCTACCATAGAAATAGAGATTTGTTATACATGTAGATCAGTATTTCGACCCATGGGACTGTGGCTTGGGGGTAGCGATAGTACCCTTCAGTTCCAGTCCCAGTCCCTTCCTCCAGATAAGGGCCTTCTGTAGTACATGTGCCCTACCAATAGCTCAGAGCTACCTAGGTCAGTACTCCATTTGACTGCCTGTTCAACAGCAAGGTGGGGGGGCTGGAAATGAAGGTCTACATTATAGGCTACAGTCCCCTCCCTGAAGACATGAACAAAAGAGGCAAAATATCACTGTTTCACTCCAAGTAAAACTGTCCGGACCGCGAAATTGAAGTCAATTCTAAATCACTTCATGAATTGAGTTTGAGTTTTAATTGTTTTGTTTCTGATTTGACATAATTTTTAAAAACAGTCAAAAGAGCCAATGTTTGAAGGATATTCTGTTTGTATGTATGTGCCTATCTCGTGGATCTCACTTATATTCAGAAATAAAAAGGCTGCTATGTATTAAGCAACCTCATAACAGTGTGCCTTTATATAAAGTCAATATCAGTATGATACGTAGTAAATCTAAAAGACTTACTGAATGATCAAATAATTTCATTAGTCAGGACCCGTTTTCAGGAAATCAGAATTGTTAAGGCATTTTGCAGTAGAATTGTTTTTAGAGTTGGATTAGGGTAATTTGGGTGTGCTGAATCCAAATCTGCCATATAACATCTCATATCTTGATGTTATCTGGCCGGAAAATCAAAAACAAAATGGCTACCATTTTTGGCTGAAAACCTGCAGATATCAGCAGGTATAGGGTATGATAGCTGAGTGCAAAACATTTTATGGTCATGAAATTGAAAATGCTTACTCCTCAGTTGGTCATCTTTCATATCTGCATCATTTGACATTTGAAAATCCAAGATGGCAGCCATTTTCAAGATGGCTGCCGAATCACATTTCCAAGCTTGTTTGCTTCATAGAAATGGATGTAGTTGTTCAATCAGGTTAATCTTGGTGTCAAATTATATGTTTTCAGACCTTCTGAAGCTAATTTCAACACTTATAATGATCTTAGAGCAGTTATAGAGCAGGAAAATGTGTATTCTACATCATGTTTGTAGTTAACTTGAATGTAGAAAATGAATCTTTTGTAATTCCCTACTCAGATTCAGACTCTTACCCTCACTCAGCATTGACACTAGCAAGAGCATAGTAACTGTTAGCCTCTACCTCCACCTATCCATCCCTCACTACCCTCTACCCTCCTATAGACTGACCCCCATGTATCGCTGATTACCTTGAGTTAGCAGATCAACCTTCAAACATATCTCAAGGCATCTGTTCTGCACATATTATGCAATGACCAAGCAAAGCTGTGAAGCAAAAGCTGATCCTGATGATCAAAGTAAGGGAGTACTTTGGTACAGTATATCTTAAGAGCCATGCTTTGTGTCATGTATAAATGTAGGCTACCCAGAATATCTGTCTTATATAATCTGGTTTTCAATAAAGGTTTGACATCTAGGTAATTGTTTGATGCAATGACCATCCATTTAACCAATTATTCAGCAATAGATAGAACCCTGTAGATTCTGTTTAGATGGAACAAAGACCATAATTCTAGTTCTTGCAATATTAACTGTCAACTTGTTCTAGTTGGAAAACCCATGACAAGGGTATGAGGGCATGCAAAATCACACTTTAATCTCTGTAGAATCTACTTGTGCTTATCGCCAATGCCATCTCCATATTTCTGCCTTCTACATGATGCTGCCCCTCTTCTTTCACTATTGTCATACTGACTATGCAAAGTGGGGGTACAGCATAAAGCATTGTTGGCATCATGAAAAGCCTCCAAGCCTGACTCAATTGGCCCTGTCCTTCAACATCAGGCCTGAAATATCCAACAACACCAATAATGTTTAGAACACAAGAACATCAAGCACATCAAGACACTGACAAAACACAGAAGCTGAATCAAAACTAAAACAGAATTCTTTTACACTATACCTTGTCTGGGAGGACCTGGTGAGGCAAACAAAGGGCCTGGCTAATGGGTTCTCTGAGAGAGTCTTATAACTGTGGTCAGTGGTTACAGTGATATCACAGATAAACCAAACTTCACTCTCTATAACCCCATCCACCACTGTATGTAATGTGAAGTGTTAATAAAACCCCTCTCTTCTGTCCCAGAGTTTTATGGCCTATAATGACACCACCAAAGGGATGGGACTGGCCTCTTCCTCTTGGTACTAACATTGCCATTAATACATTTCCTATTAATGCCCTCACAATCAGGAGGCTCACCAGGTCCTCCCAGACAAGGTATAAAGGTGTCTTATCAATAGATTTAGATGTCAATCATAGAAATATTGCCACAAGCTACAGAAGACACCAAAGAGTCACTAACTAATGTCGGCAGGCTTGGTTAATAAAGTTCAGAGCAGTTTGTTCAAGAAAATCTACTCCTGCAACATGGAGGTGGAGAGCATAGGCAGTTCAATTACACAATATATACACTGATAAAAGGTCCATCCACCAATATTTGCCAAGTAGATAATGAACACAAAAGGCCTCACTGAACAAGGTAGATTGTTATGTTCTGCAGAGACTTGTCTTATTTTATGTTGCTAGAGAGAGATCTCAGTGACAGATGAGCTACTCCCCATTCCCTTGTCTCTGGTAGAGACTAATTAAACCTCATGGTGTGGCCCTAAAAAGTCTGAAAAAGGTCTTATAAAGTGCTAAAAAAATACTGCTCCTTGATTGCTGATGGCCAGGCACTAGTTGTAACTCTTTATAGACCATAGTGATACCTTCTCTTCCTTGGTAGGTCACTCAAAGAGAACAGCCTTGATAATCTTCATGTAAAACAATGAGCTTCTGTCTGGCCTTGGTAGCAATCCGGTCAATGACAAAGCTCTACAGCAATGTGAAAAGTCTTTCTTAACCAAGCCATAGACCTCTACAGTAATTTTGTATGAAGAAGAGAAGGATGCTTACTGCCTCCATCTGTGTAACACACAAGACAAAGTTGGAATAAATCCTAAGAATTCAATATATTTTTTCAAGCTGAGAAGTACAATGTCATCTGTTTTGAATCACCTTTTCTCCTCAAGATATTCTGTAAATTGGTGCATAAGTAGATTCCACAAAAACTGAAGTGTATTTGTGGGCCCCCTTTTATAGCTTTTCCAACTATAACCTTTTTTGCTGTATTGGATCCAAGAAGATACCTCTCTACCCATGGTTCTAGTAACAGGTGGTAGTGGTGTAGGTGGGGGTATAATTGCACATTGATGATAGTCAGTCCATGGAAGAGCAGAGGATGGTGACGAATGGGGAGGTGGTGGTAAAGTCTATCCATGGTCTTGCCAATGTCAGTGCTGAGTGAGATTAAGAGTTGGAAGCTGATTATAGGAAGACTCATTTTCTACACGATTAATCTGTAGATATGATGTAAAATATACATTTTCCTGCTCTATAACTGCTCTAAAATCATTATAAGTATTAAAATCAGCTTCAGCAGGTCTGAAAACATATAATTTGACACCAAGATTAACCTGATTGAACAACTACATCCATTTCTATGAAGCAAACAAGCTTGGAAATGTGATTCGGCAGCCATCTTGAAAATGGCCACCATCTTGGATTTTCAAATGTCAAATGATGCAGATATGAAAGATGACCCACTGAGGAGTAAGCATATTCAATTTCATGACCATACCATGTTTTTCACTGGGCTATTATACCTTATACCTGCTGATATCTGCAGGTTTTCAGCCAAAAATGGTAGCCATTTTGTTTTTGATTTTTCGGCCATATAACATCAAGATATGAAATGTTATACGGCAGATTTGGATTCAACACACCCAAATTACCCTAATCCAACTCTAAAAACAATTCTACTGCAAAATGCCTTGACCCTTTTTATAAGGCCTCTTTTCCAGAAAATGCTCCTGACTAATGCTAAAAGATCCTATATACCTCCTCCGCCATTTTTATCACAATGGATTTCTCCTGCCTTTAATTTGCTGTTGTCTGGGTAGTGACCTTCAGCAGCCTTTGGGTATGGCTACGAGTCAGGACAGGTCCCCTATCATCAGGTCAGACCCCTTGTTAGCTTGTCTAGCCCCCTCTTACGGCATCCATCTCAGGAGCTGCTCACAAAGGTAAGTGCAGCTCAGGGGATTTACATCAGAAATAAAAGAGGACAGCTAGGGATGTGTTTGCACTGTCTGCAAAAGATGTTTTCAGGAAAGTGAATTTTTTTTTATATGAAAGAGTTTCATCTCCTGTGTAGATATATATATGAATTAGCATGTTGACATAGCAATGCAAAACATTTTCCCACACATGGAAGGTAATTCCATTTCGCTGATTTTAAAAGCCTACATTGGAGATAAAGGGTGAAACATTAGGTTCGGGCCCCTAAGTAGAAATAAGCCCCTGAAGGTACCCTAGCTATGTGGTTTTCCCTTTTCAAGTTCAGGAAACATTGATGTGTGTGGGTTTGAATGGCATTGTATAGAATGGAATTGCTGTCAATTTCTATAACAAAGATCGACCCAGTCCTACTTTACCAGGTGATTCCCACCTTAAACCCAATTCTTTCCTTTGTACCCACGGAAATGTCTTATGCCAAAATTATGGCCTCTTTTATTTTGAAAATAAAATAAAAACATTGCTATATTATATGGACTTTTATGACTTCGTATGTATACATGAGTTAAGCATTATAGAAAAGGAAACTCTTTATATATGACATTTGAGGAGCATTTCATTTAGAGACTACTCATGTTCTGAAGTTTAATTTGATCAATATTCGTCATACAATGGGAAAACGTACATTCTAAACAGATATCACATCATATAAAATATTTGGATGAGAATTTGACCCATGAAATCCAAATCAGATTTTCATTCTCTATAATGTACAGTTATATCTAAAAGACTGCGCTGAATTGAAGTGCCGTTCGCTTGTCCCTTCCCTGCTCCTCCAATCTACCCTATATTGCCTGCGGCACAAGAAGGCTTGCCGGGAACCAGCGAAAAAATCCCTCTTTAGCGGATGTCGCTCTCTGGCCTAATGGTGCAGCGGTGTGGGCTGAGATGGGACTGGACTTAACTGGGCCCTTTGAGAGAGGGGGAGGGGTAGTGGGTTGTGTTGGGGCCATAAGCATTAGAGGTGACTGCCCCCTGGCTGTGCATAGATCCAGAACAAATCAAAGGTCCTATAGATGCAGATTTACAGTTTAGAAGTTATTCCCAGTGAGAATTGTCACATTTTACCCTCTATGCACCCAATATTAGAATCTTTATATAAGCAATTCCACAGCACAGCCATGATGCCACCATACAGATGGCGCTGCTGTCTGCTGGACGGTACAACACTTAAATGTCCCTATTACATCTGCTGCCATGAATGGCAAGCTTCTAGCCTAGTCACCTTGCTAACAGGCAAATGGCAGTGAGGAGCATCCGTGCCAAGTTGAAGCATATATATAAGTGGTTTCTATTCATGGCCTTTCTGCACTTCTAAACTGGGCTATTTAGCAGTGTAATGCATTTAAATATGAATTTTAAACAAAAAGAGAAATTGTTGTTGTATATGTGGGTGTAACACCTCGGCTATTTGCCATAGTAGGTAACTGTGCCGGCTTATATTGTGCTAGATAAGACATTTACTGTGCCATGGTTGATGAATTTGTTAAAACGCACAAACCTAGCACAATATACACAAGTTTCTATCACATTGTACTAGTATATCACAAACCAAATTCCCATACAAATACTAATCATAAAAATACATATGCAAGGTTTCTTTATGTTTAAAACGTTATCCAGCCTATAAAGAGAATACCAAGACTACTGTGCGCTCCAGTACTATTCCCAGTTGTCCCATGTGCTATCAGGACGCCACATTTAGTTCATTAATCCTCTGTGTGGCGGCGCACTGCTGCACCTATTGGGGTCTACCGCGCATGGGCCTGGTATATAGGGGTGTAGCAGAGAAGAAAAACTAGTATCAGAGAATGCACTTCGAGGTAATCAGTGACGAGAGATTGACTCGCCGATTCCGTGTTACATTTACGAGACAGGCCAGCTTGCACCAGGGTGTAGAACGGTGAGCTCCCATTGCCCGTAATGCTAAAGGGCGCATTTTTAGAAGATATTTTAAAATAGTAATCATGCGAATTTTGAAATGATTTGACCACTGATAATTAGATAAATATTTGTTATTTATGATACTTTAGATCATTTCTACTAAAACCATACGCTCAGAGCTCCGTCTTATGCTATACACTTATTCTCCTTGGTCTTTGAGTGTAGTGACTGAATGGTGCTGAATTACTACAGTACTGTATAAACAACACAACTAATGCTTTACTCCCGCTAAGGCAGCAAAGAATGTGTTTTATAATTCTTGTCTCTGCCTGCCTGAGAAGACCGAATAGATTCTATTTTGTTTACCTGTCCCCCGCCACCTTTTGAAATAACATTTGCTTGAAACCATTTTGATAAATGCAGGTTCTTAGTTAATTAAGGTCATGGTTTACAAGTGCCTCTACAGGATTTATACTTGAAGCCATACAACTATGAAACCAACTTCCCTGTATTGTATTTGCATTTATAATATTTATTGGCTGAAAGGTCTTCAATAATAGTACAGTGAGTCGTTCATCAATTAGCCTGAAAAGTAGAAGACAGTATAGAGGTTACTTTAGAGTCCTTATAGTTCCATTCACTAAGCAATGCACAGTCTATAGAGTCCTTATTGTTCTTAAAGTTACATTCACTATACAATTATAGATATCATGAACAAGTAGCAGCCTAAAACACTCTCTTTGTTGAGCGTAGAATACACTCTTTTGTGAGTATATTACAAGCGTTATCAGTGGTTATTGCTACTGATTACAAGATGGCTGCCTATACCACTGCACCAGCTACAGTGCCGTAGTATAGGGTGGCCAGATACCAGGGTAACTAGCTCTCTGATGGAGGAGGCATTAGGGGGTCATTCTGTGTCTCTGGTGTGGGGTCTAGTACCCCTATGACTTCTCTAACAGGTTTTAGGCCATTCCAGATTTGTTGGGAACGAATTACACAGCTATTAGGAGAAAGGCACTCAGGGTTGATGATTTGTCCTGCACCATGCGTCCAACTGCATCAAAGGGACTATCTACTTGAGTACTTAGCTACTCAACCACTTAGTTAGTTGTGCATCCCAAGCCTCCATACTGACGAGTTCACATCTGGTCAAATCAAAAAGTGGGGATGTACAATATTTATAACATGGCTGATACACCAGTGAGGCTACTATGTAAAAGCAGAACACCAATGAAACTTACAGATAATTTTGGTGTCTTTGGCAGAACCATAGAGCGAATAATCCCCTGGAAATGGTGAGAATCCATGTAGAAAAGTTTCCATGGCAACCGTATCCAAGGAAAAAAAATTTCAGGATAGGTATACTCTAATGTACCTCTGGACCAATTTTCATGCTTTAATACCAAAATTCTTCTTAAAGAATTGAACGGATTGACTAGACGATAGACAAGGTCGCATCACACCTCGCCCTTTAGAAGCTTTGATTTTCTTTTTTAAAGCTGGGCCGTCAGGGAATATGTTCAGCATTTTCCATACATGGACTAAAATAACAGTTCCACCAGAGGGCAGTAATGTTTGGACAGGGGACCATGATCATTTTCCAGCTACAACATATTCACCCTATCTTGTGCCTGTAAGAGCTGAGCTCCCAGCCCTTAAAAGCCCTCTTGTGAATCAAAACTGAAATATATCAAAAAGTGCTTTTGGTCTCATTTTAACCATGATGGCCAAGCTTTAACTTTTAGATATGTGATAAATATCAAGGTCCACTCTGCAAAAGAATTTCTTTAGTAAGACTGTGTGCTGTCAGCCGGTCTGTGATGTCTCCACCTGGTGAATATGATAACTTATCCTACTACAGTTCTACCCTGAATACTAGTGCTGATGCTGATATTTTTGTGGCAGCTCTAGACATGATTGCCCATCACAATACTGTGTGCCTCTGCACCTTGCTTCATTTCTGTCATACATTTTCACCTCTAACAGACACTAGCATGCAATAATGTACTGTTCTATGACATGCTATACTATACTGTGGGTGACTTTATTACATAGCCTGTCATTTCCAGGACAGTGTATTAACAACACAAGATACATAAACTGACAAAAATGTGCTATGGTTTACAAGGTGAAGGTGTCTGAAGACTATTTTTCAAAAAGAAGAATGCTTAAACTACTCAATTATTAATTACTTATGTCTGAAAACTGATCAGCAAAAAGGGATACCCTTTCATTTGAGTGAAACTTTCAGTTTGTTACTAATATAGTCCATTGATTTATTAACTCACAATGTCAAATATATAGACAAAGGTGCACGAGTAGAGTTCTTCATTGAGAGTTATTTCACGAGGCGAAGCCGAGTGAAATAACCCTCAGTGGGGAACTCTACGAGTGTTCCTTTGTGTTTATTTCATGTCCTTATTAACAATATTTGTCAAAAGTCCACATAATTGCTCTAAAAAAGCTATTTTATAGTGGGTACATCAATAATTTTGATGATTTGACAGGCCGTTAAATACGGGCAAGGGTTATTTCACGGGGGGTGTTAAATACGGCCTTCCTTGGGTTAGTCAATGGGAGTGGCATATTCACCATAAAATAAAGCATCAGAGTACCATTCCTGTAGCAGAGCAAGTAGAGATGTAGTCCCATCAACCAAACATGGCGCCCTCCATGGCTGCCTTATCATTACTCGCTATGCTAATGACCCATTACTCTATGATGGGGCACTGGATACTTACGCCAGACCTTTCATAATGTCCTAATAAAACTGTGTATATCTCCCTGACTGAAAGTTGGCACACGACATTATAGACCCCTTCCCTCAACACTCAGGCCAATGGAAAATGTATGTTTCAGATTATGTTGGTAGGAAATATTGAGTAGGTGTCAATGCTTGCCTTAATATTTATCGCTGCACCAGTATCAAATATTACCCAAAGAAGTACTCAAATATTATGAAAACTGCTTGATAAATGAGAGAAACCTTAAATGGAAGTAGACTCTAGTCTATTATTCAGGAGTTGGTCATCTAAAACATTGCTTATTTTTTGTTTGGTCTAGCCTTGCCCAGCAGAGTGCTATCTACTATGGACTGCTGGACTGCATGGTAGATCAGTGGAAGAAGTGAAGCTATACTAACCAGGGCCCATAATGGACATATGCATGAATAGACTATGGACCGTTATTGTCAGATTCTCCGGAGAAATGGCAGGATTTACATTGATGCTGTATTGCGGGTGGTATGTATGTGTGGATGAAGGGGGTGAAGGGGAATCACCATAAAGGCAATATTTTCTCAGCTTAACTCTTTGCCTAATGTACATAAGAAACTTATCCTCTAGCAAATCTTACTCTGAGCCAAAAGACATAGAAATACATTTTTTAAAGATAGCAAATCCATCTACTTCATTTGCAACTGGCGATACAGATGAATGGATTCAATGCGCCTCTATTAGCCTATATAACATCCCCTTTTTGTGGCGTTCTGCTTTTTCTACCATTGCTCCTGCAAATGGGAAAGCGGTCTCCTGTTGGAGCTTGTAATCGCGGCCATTAATGTCTGCCCCCATCATCATTCACCACCACTCGGGGTCGTGTAGGCTCCGTCCCCAAGTACCATCCTTGGGAATCCTCATGCCGGGTGAGCTTCAATGGGAGCTGGGCCAAATCCCATGATACCACACTGAAATACACAGTGCTGAGGGGAGATTCTGGTATATATAGGCAACTTCTGCCTGATATGGCAGAAAGTTATTGTCATTCCTAATATATCTTGTAAAGGTTAAATTAAAAGTTTGGGATCACATGCTGTAGATAGATTATCATAGTAATCATTGTAGAGGTGGATAGGAATTCAAGACTGATTCCGTCAAATTCATTGGATCGTCTGTTGCTACCGGACATCATTTGGTCGATTCAGTTATACTGATATTGTCATAAGTCAGCATTGGATACATTCTCCTTAATTAAAACCTCACAGAAAATAGCACCAGTTTCAGTGGAATTTAGCGGGATGTGATTTCAACAAGGGTTATATAGGGGCTTACTGAGATTCACTACTTTGGTATAATGCAATTGGAGGATTCTTAGCAATTCCAGTTTACTTTATCATAAGTTATTGGCTATAAAACATATAATTTGAGCTAGTTATAACAATAATATTAAATGAAAATTGTCACAGAAAAACTGTCAACGAAAATGAAGATAATATCAAAGGGAATTTTTTGCCAGTTTCAAGATGAATTAAGAACTAGTGTGTATGGGATTAAATCTATACTGTGAGAAAAGTATCATATTGCTCCAATAGAAACTGTAGATAACATTAGGAAACAAATGAAGAAAGAAGTAATATTGGACAAAATAGTACTCTGGCTTTCTACAATAAGTCTAGGGCTGTGTCTCACGACCTTGGGCCAATGTTTTTGTCTCTGATCGGGTGCCGTCTCTGACCGGGTGCCGTCTCTGACCGGGTGCCGTCTCTGACCAGGTGCCGTCTCTGACCTGGTGTCAGAAGGAAGTGTTTTTTTATTTTTTAACATATTCTTATATATATTAGGATGTGTAAAAACGTTATGGCAGTTGATATGTAACTATAATTAGCCTCCTGCTGTTGGTAGAAGATAACTAAACTCCCAAATGGCATCCGGTCAGAGACGGCACCTGGTCAGAGACGGCACCTGGTCAGAGACGGCACCCGGTCAGAGACGGCACCTGGTCAGAGACGGCACCCAGTCAGAGACAAAAACATTGGCCCAAGGTCGTGAGACACAGCCCTAGGTGGACCATCCCCACAGCCAAATCAGGGGGCATCATCAGTCCTACCCCGATCTTTCTCCTGCTCCCCATACGTATTGCCCTCAGTCGGGTCCCTCCTGCAATAAGGCTCCCCAACCTGCCCAGATTGTCAGTGTTGATAGGGCGGCTCTACCAATAGCTCAGAGCTAGTCAGGTCACCTCTCTACTTGACTGTGTGCTCGGCAGCAAAGTGGAGGGGTTGGTAATGAACGGTCTACTCTACACAAGGAGTCTAATGTCATAGAGGGCTAGAGTCAACCCCCTACCCTAAGGGAAAAGAAGATGGAATAGTTCTGTCCCATGTATAAGCCACACATTCCTAGAAATATAGAAATGCCCTGGATAGCTTGTGGCATATTTACAGTTTTCACAACATCGGCAATATAGAGTAAAGATCTGCAGATTCATATCCAGCATTTTCATGTGTTAAGAATAATCAGCTACTATTCAGCCTTTTTGCCGTGATTCCCTTGACCACATTTGCCAGGTGAAACACCTTGTGCTTGTTTTGCTTCTGCTGCAACGTCTCTCAACCTTTGGGAGTGGTTGTAAATCGTAATCCATGTCAGTTGAGACCTCTTGTCTCACCCCCTCTTACAACATCCATCTAAGGAGCTGCTCACGAAGGAGCAGGTTGTGTAGTTTTATAAAGAATTAGAAAGGAGTGGATCAGAGTCATGGCATGTTGAGGTTTCGCTTATCCAAGACATGATATAGGATGTCACGCAGGGCTGAGTGTGGTAGGCAGTACTAGACAGTTGGAATCTCTATATTTGGGAACCTGTGCTGAGAGTTCCTTTTCTTTTAGAGGACTCCTACACTCAATAGATTTTTCCAGTTTTAAAGGATGATTATTAATATAGGACATGAATCATGTGACCCAATAATAGAGTTTGATACAGTAGATATTTTGCTTGAAGGACGCTTTATTCATTTAATTTGAAAGCACCACTGTTTATGGGTTTATATTATTATGTTTTGATGCTTTCAGTTAGACAAGTAGACAATAATGTTTTCATTTGTCTAGGCACCATTTAATACCTCAAGAAAAATTTACACCAACCAGTCTAAATCACATTACCAGTCACTCTAAAATAAATTGGAGATAAGAGTGCCAGACTGGATCAACTTATCCCTTTCCTGTACTTCCAATCTATCCTGCATTGCCTGTGGTGGTAGCAAAAAAGCTTGTCTGGGAGCCTTGGAAAATGCTCTTTAGTGGTTGTGGGTCTCTGACCTGGTGGTGTGCCGCTGTGGGTGAGGAGGTGTGCACTGATATTCCTACGCTCCCTATACGCCCAACCTCTCAGTCACTAGTACCTAACCTAGTTAGTCATTTTTTGGGTCGCTATACGACCAACTTAGATTAGTTTTTATTGTCAGGTTGGTCACTACTGACCAACCCACCTTAGTCTTTTTAGTTCCAGGGGGAGCCACTGAGTGGTCATCACAGGTGGCCCCAACTAGTGGTATACAAATACAACACACCAATGATGGACCTAGGTTAGCCACTACTGACTGACCCCTTGGTCATTTTTGAATATAACTTTGCCATTGTGACTATCACTCATATGACCAACCTGGACTAACCCTTTCAACCTATGGATTTTCAGTGTGGGGTGGAGTGGTGTATAGGGAACAGAATCACCCTCCAGCGCCACATGGGCCCAGAGGAAATGTCACATAGGCTGTGCTTCCGTTCTATTCTTTAGGAGACTACCTCTCAAAGTAATGTCATTTTATTGTTCCTTCATGGCATTATATTAGCTGCTTTTTACAAGTTCCCTCTGCATAGTGTTATCCATAGGATAGGCCGACCTGGAATCGGACACATACTTTGAAACAAACACTTGATTTTGTGATTATTCAAGCATTTAAAGCTCCTTATATCTGAATAATTGTTTAAATGTTATTCTTTCCAAAAGACTAACACTTGAAGTGGTAGCATACATGAATAACCGCAAATCCTACTGTTCTTCTCAGGTGATATGTCTGACTGTGAATCAACCCTATCTGGTGAACTTCTACATGCATACATCAGTCAACATCTTGGTTATTGCAGTGCGAAACATCTGTGTTTTCTTTCTCATAGGTTTATATGTGTGGCCTTGTTACATCGCTAACTATCAATGTAACAAATCAGAATTATCCATATTTTGAAAGACAACATGAGTTTTAGACACTGGCCTGTTGCAGATGTATTTGTCACAAAGCAAATGTACCTGATCTAATGTAATCAACATTTTAATACTCTGTGACTTAAGGTTGTGTACCATTTTCCAGGCCATGTAATATACTGTCTGTTGGAGTGTCTCAGCACTGCTCCCAGCTGTCCCATGACTACCAGGCTTAGTTCATTTATCCTCTGGGTGGGGGCGCACTAGTGTAGTTATCTTAGAGGTACAGCGCATTGGACGTGGGCCATAGGGATATATTGATTGACTATGATACTACGGTAGCAGGAAAACAGTAACGTATCTGGCAACTAAAACATAGCTTTACCGATTCCTCACTGTCCAGGTTTCTATTTGTTACTGAACACCGTCCAACAAAATGTGACTTCATGTAGATAATACATTTCCAGGTTTCTGTCCAATCCACATTTATTGTATAATTGTGGGAACAGAGCATATACATTGGCAGTTTAACTGTTTGCAACAAGATGGCTGCCAACACTTGATCACCAACCACAGCACTCTAGTATAGCCTGCCCAGATACCAGGGTAACTAGCTCTCTGATGGAGGAGACATTAGGGGGTCATTCTCTGCCTCCGGGGTGAGGTCTAGTACCCCTACGACCTCTCTAACAGGTTTTAGGCCATTTCAGATTTGCGGGGAATAATTACACAGCTATTAGGAAAAAGGACTCAGCTTGACGATTTGTCCTGCACCAGGCTCCAAACTGCCTCAATGGATCTATCCACTTAACTACTTAGCTGCTCAACCACTTAGGCAGTAGTGCTTCCATTCAACAGTGTACATCTAGCCTCTATAGAGACCACTTTAATTGTTCACATCTGGGTAAATGTGTGTGATATTGTGTGAGGAACCGTGCTGCTGTGTGCACCATAGCATATTATATGATGGTCTGTTACATTGAATAAATCCAGCACGCTCCCTCCACTACCTCTAGCGCAAACACTAGCCAACCACCATACATTCTACTATGGCACTATGATTTAATATGTCTTCACAGGCAGACACTTTCTGTCCACAGGGGTAGTGTGTATTCCAAGTGGTCTAAGTATAGACATCTTAAAGATAGCACAGTTATAGCATGCTCTGTCAGTTGCTAACATGATAACATTAAACGACAAGTATAGGCTAGGATATGCTCAATTACAGGATGAATTATGGCCTTTTTTAAATGTATCATTTAATGATTCTAATCATAATAATGAATGCCCAATTTAGGATTTTCCCTGATAATATTTCCCACATAAGATCACGCCCATGTCAATTTGATATCGCATAATATTATGTGTCAACGGGTGACCTACTACAGTTTCAAATGTGTACAGTAGGGGGAGGGGGAAGATGAGAAGCATCCTGTCAGGAGGTCTTTTGCTGTCCATAACTTGTAGTGGTCATCAGCTTGCTAGCTGCAGCACTATGGTGGTTTGTACTGACATACTTTCAACAGCGTTGACCTTTGTGAACCAGGATAGAACTTGAGTGCAAAGAGTGCAGTGACTTTGTCATGTGGGGTGAGGAGGAAATATTTGTTTAGGATAGCATATATGTTCAAGGCCAGTTGGTATAAAAACAAAGCCTACCTTTTGTGATATATACCTTTGATAACACATCTAAATATCCAAGTTCAAATGCATTATGAAAAAGGCAGATAAAAACCATTGCATACCCTTAAACGTAAACCTAATACATCAGATGCCTGATGCCATGAGGGCCTTATATAGGGGTGCATAAGTACTGGTCGGCTTAGCTTTGATAGATCACCCCTATCCATCATCCATGAGGCAAACTCTCTCTGAGACAGCAACAATACTCAAGGCATGCCCGACTTAGCAAACAGCTTACCAAAACTACTTAGGATGAATGCCCAGAGCCCTTCAATCCTACAGCGTCAACCCTGAAGATGCTTAGCTCCTATGTGAAGTATTTGTGATTCTGATCCTGTAAAATCCATCAAAGGACATATAAATTAAGGATTCAAATTGAGAGCTGATGCATGTTTGCAATATTAAATACCTTTCAGTTTCAGATATGAGGTTGAACACCTAGGGAGTATCTAACAAACCCTTGCAATATACGAACAATAACAGCTGAAAAAGGCAAATAGGTTAATGTTCTCATAAGTGACAATGAAGGATTGGTCTAGGATATTTCTTTTTGGCAAACTAGTCCAAAGCCTTGAGGCCTTTGTCCGGTGGGCGTTGATATACAGTCAGTCTGAGTGATATGACTTTCCCAGGTCCTGCCTCCAAAATGTATAAAGTAGGAGACGAGCAGGCATAGTATATCACTCATCCCAACCCGTCCCGTACTATTAGAGACCAAAGCCAGTATAATATAGGATTTCAGTTGTCGGCTCTGGTAGTTTAACCTATGGACTATTGGCAGTGCTCAGATCACTGTCATCAGCAGCATCCTGTTCTATCTCATTGTAAATACAGCAGCCTTATCTCACCACATTTGAGATAAGCCTCTCCAGTATCTCAATGCCTATGAGCCTATCAATTTATATCACTAAACAGAATATAACATGTTTTTCTCAATTTGAAACTTTTTCTTCTGATCAATGTCATTCATGATTACATGAAATTGATTCTTTTTAAATGAGCATTCACGAATTGTTCAGTTGGCTTCACCTCGTAAGCTGGCCATCAATTCTCGTCTATCGCAATTTGTCTATTGCGCTTTATAGAGCTGTCTGTACTGTCAATATATCCCAAACTCACCTGCACCTTAGAAAATTCAGATACACCACAAAGGTTTAACATTGTATAATGAAGATGTGTAGCCTATATTGACGATTGTTTTGTTTCCTTGCAGATATGCGGACCTCTAACGTGCACATGACAAGCACCAAGCCCGTCAAGATCACCACAGTTCTGGTGAGTTGCTGACTCTTACATCAAATTCTATCAAATCATACATGTACCTATACATAAATGTGTACATTTGGTATTGATTTCATTGTAGTCTTGTTTTCTTGCCTGCCTTATTTGGACCTTGGTTTTGTGAGCACTCATATTTGAAGTGCATTGTAGTAACAGCACGCAGACGTAGGTCACGATAGTGCGCGCGAAAAATAATTACGGGTCCCGCAATATGGCCTACAGGCTTGAAGGATGGTCAGAAATTTTGATCTCCATATAACTCCACTAAAATGTAGAGTTCGGCATAAGAATTTCTGATTTGGGACCTATTTAGGCTAACCTGTATATCAGTATTTTTGGTTAGTACCGGAATATAATTACAACAATGCTTATTCCGGAGATTTTGTGGCGTTATCGCAAGACTTCAGTGCCCTATTGGGTAATGGTATGACACAAAATAGCACAAAGTGTTGGAACATAAAGTAATCTACAACAAATACCTCACCCTTCACACACTCACAGCATGGCAGTAACATTATGGGTATGCATCCCTAAGACTCTCCATGAGAAGCCCATAGCCTTTAAACAGTCCCTTTCAACTCACAAACAGGACTGGTGCTGTGAGAGTGGCATTCACTTATAGTAACAAACCCTATATACTACTAAGACTCTGCGTGGAGACTTTAGGCGCCGTGAGCTGCTCATACACTCATCAGCGAGTCGCTCAGAAGTGGCCATACCCCCCAGAAGACGCATCAGGCCCCATAATGGCCACATGCCTTGAGCCCATTGGCACAAACAAAGCCCCTTAGCCGGCTACCCTTGGAACAGTGCTGCGGGGTCACCCCGGCTCCTGTGTCATTTAACCAGTGTGCGGTGGGCACTTTGAAGAGGCGCCTCGGTTATATTGGCTTGATAGAATTTTGAAACAGGTCGGATGGAAACAATTGGGTAATGACACGGCCTTTTGTATAGTTAGCTGCGTACTATACTTAAGTGTGGAGAGGGTGGGTGGTCGGTGTTTGAAGGAAGTGTGTGTAGTGGTAAGGCGCCGGTGGGTCCCAGGGCGGCGGACCACTGTTAACAGTATAAGGCTGTGTCTCACGAAATTGGGCCAAGTTGAAAGTCTATGACCGGATGCAATCTATTAACAGGTGTAATCTATGACTGGCTTGGGAAAAAAGTGAGCAATATGGTAGGATTTTACATCATTATACTTTATAGGGGTATATAAACTATACAAATACGATCCTATGATCTTTAATGAAAATTTAGCGTTCAACCCCAAGCATTGAAACCTCACAAGGCTACAACAATTAAAGAAGGAAGTGGGAATTCAATTTAATGCAAGAATTTGATGCTAAAATATATCGTAATCTGGCCAGGTACACCTTTTATCAACATTGCATTTCTCTGAAATAATATAGTACCTGTATAGCTGTCATACTTTTATTCAGTTTTAATGTAAAAGTAAAGTATTAGAAAGTATTTAAAGTGCTCCACCACTCCTGTGCACGGGAAGCTGGGCTGAAATATTTCATATGGTGACAGTAGTATATGAATTAAGATTAAATTCATACCATTTTTCAATAAAGTAATACGTTGGGAGATAATTGTTAATTAGAGGATATCGCCTCATGTAAAAGGTTAATATTAAAGTGCTCATCTGCCCATAATTCTGCAACTACCTTTTTAAGATTATCATACCTAAACGAACCGTTATGGTTCCCGAGATAACTATTGTAGCTACACATTATAGTTAAGCTTGAAAGGTTCCCTCAGTATATGCTATGGATTACAAATGAAAATTCTGATCTCTGACCATAGTGTCATTAACATTTAGACGTATACTATCATAAACATAGTTATAAACATGGTGAGACTAATGGAGCAAATTTAAATGCCAAGACTTTCTCTTCTTAAACTGTACAAGCTACTTTCCATCAATCTCAATTCAACTAAGTTGCATGAAATCAAATTAAAGTGCAAACGCCGCTAATCAAAATATCAAACATTAAGAGATCCCTTATAAGAGCTAACTATAGGCACTCTTTGAAGATCATTGCTATAATCATATTGCATCTAAATTATGATTTGTAATGGTTATTATACAGAAGAAGACCAAGACAATTATTATTAGGTAACATTAGAGTTTAGTTGTTATCTTTGTCCAATAAATTGAACCATATGTTGGTCTTGCACTGTTCCGAATTCTGAGAGTGGGGGTGATCAGCAGGCAGGTGAAGTCCATGAAAACTAATATGAACCCCTCTATGTGTATTGATATCTCAAGGATAGTTATCTATGTATCACCGTGTTGCACCAATGTAGAGCTGCATGGCAAGTAATTTATCCTTCACAAGTGTATCAACCCTGTCATCATCTGGTAAGGTCGGTATGATGCATATATTTATTTACTTGCTAGTGCTGCATCCGCCTGTGCTGCATTTGCTTGAGCTGCATTCCTATAATAATGGAGCACACTGACAAAGGGCATGGTCCATTATGTAGGGTAGGCCTTTTCATTGGATTTCATCCCGCTTCCCCCTATTCATGTATGGATCTCAGTGGTTTTTAAAAGTCCGACCCGTATTATGGAACTAAATGTAGGAAAGACCAAGTTCAAAACTTTATAGCCATTAGATTTGTCTTGTAATGTCATAAGCCATTGGTACTAAATAAAGTTTCAACCCCCACCAACCTATACAAAGGCCTGAGCTCCTGTCCCGGCTTCACTCCAACTGTTACTGTATATATATGATAAGGGTACCAACATGTGGGCCCCTAAGGCAGTTTTACCAAAGATAGACCAGTGCCATATCTGCCTCAGCTGCAGTCTGTGTAGATGATGAGTCAGATGTCCTCGGCAGTCGGCATACCAGCTGTGTCATCCCGACCCCGAACGGCAACATAAGGGGGTAATCCGCGTCTAATATTTTAAACATGCCCAGTCCCGATGATGAATGTGCGTCAATGAAAATGGTCCCCTCTCTTTAAATTTGGACAATTTCCCAGCTGTTTTAATGGCCGGATCGGGTCCCATGTCATGCAAGGTGTCGTAAAAAGGCGTCGTAAAATGCCAGATGATGCTAAATCAATCATGTCCCCCACGTGGAAATAGCGCTTGGATCACAGCCATGAGGCCACTAGAAGGAAGTTATGTTGCTGTCCTTGAGTAATGATGATCCCTTAGAATAGACTCTGGGTTAGAATTATGCGCTGTCAAAAATGCTAGTGGAGGAAAAAATATATGGACAGCGATTTGGGATTAGAATTACATTGAAACTTCTCTGCCATAGAATGACCTTTGCATTAAAAAAGGTGTAACTACTGCTACTCCGCCTTCGCACAGAAGAAGAACATGGATTACACTTGTGGTCTGTACCTTTGTTATACAGGCGAATATATATGAGAACTATCATCTGGGGAACATTATGAATCAAACACTTTGTTTTAACTGATAATCAAAAGTACCGCAAAGCGGCATAAACAGAACCGATAAAGCAGAAAATGGCATTTATAGCTTTTTGTCACATTTGGTAAATCACGGCCTGGCTTACTCTACACGCGGGAGTGTGATGCTAAATGCTGGTGTTTAAAACAGCAGGGGTGAGACTGCATGCATAGGGTGCTACTTATAATTAATGATTAACCCATGTTTTAGATCATCCAAGTCCGTGGGATCCAACCAACGGACAATCGCTGTAAATGGTATTAGTTGCGTGATGTATTCTGTAGACCATAGACCACTGAAATAGTCGTAAAAAGCAGTCTCTAATGCACAAAACGTTGACTTTATCTATATAAGGAGCTGTCCATAAAGTATGTCACGCCCGAGGGGGTGGGGGGGGTCTTTTTTTTGTGTGACAAAGTGTGACAGGGGGGTGGGGGCATCTATGGACTGTGTGACGTCACATTTTTTAAATTTGTAAACAGTTTAAATGCTGTATAAATTTGTGACAACTGCGGGATAAATACATATTTGTGATTGTAGTAGATTAACAAGTCCTAGCACCTTCTAAATTTACACAAGTGAAGACCCCAGGTATGAGAAAATTATAACTGATAGATCAGTTTATTAGTGCAAACTTGGATGCCCCCTTGAAAGTCACTAATCCCCCAAGTTAGAGTGCATTTAACATGGGCAAACCGGGAATAACTTCTCAAGGACGGACCATGGATCAAGAGCTGGAAGAGAAAAACTTTGCACACACTGGAGAGGTTTGGCGAAAGCTTTGTAACAAATCATGATGGATAAAGACCAAGTGGTTGCAGAGTATAAAGAAGAAATAAGTAGCTTCAAAGTCTAAGAAATTGAGAGCAACACGTGTGTGTGAGGGAAATCCATTATATCTAGCAGATTGTAAAGTGTCCAGACAAAAGACGTTGCTCAAATCCAAGGAGCTCTTATATGATGTTGATCAAGGACTGATTCTTTAACACCAGTACCAAAGGCTGTGGTCCAGACAGCCAAAGATGGCCTTTTAGTGAGACTAGATTGGTCAGGGAACTACCCCTCAGTATTCGTTAGCCTTGCACCCAGCAACAATATCTTTCGAAGATCTGCAGACAATTACCCAAAGGGTCTGCCCCATGACTTTGCATGTCCTAGTCTACAGAATAAGGCATCCAAATGAATCTGCAAGGAATGTGAATTATACCTAACATCAATTAGGTCAGTCACTTGACATCTGAAGACATGTGGCCAAAGGAAGAAGAAAGAAGAGAAATCGAAACAGGGTTCTTCCAGCATGACCTACAGTCTGATTCTAGTACATATCACAGGGGCGTGGTAACCGAGGGGGACAGGTGGGGGGGGGGGGGGGGCAGGGGGACATGGCCCCCCCCCCCCCACACTTTTGACCAACCCCAAAAAAGTGCAATCCAAAAAGGGGTCAAAAAGGGTCAATATACCCCCTCAGGGCCCCCTACTTTGAAACTGCTTGCCACGCCCCTGTATCATTCGAGTATGTATTGCCAATAAGCAATAATGTGAACTCATGTATGCTATCCAGAACATGGACCATGAAGATCTGATGGATAGAGAAAGTATTTCAATACCACACAAGGATGGATCCAGGTGGGGGACATGGGGGGGGGGGGCATCCCAGCCCTTTTTGCTATAGACTTTTTATGTAAATGGGTCCAATATCATCAGTACATTGCTTATATCAAGCCCCCACTTCCTCAAATTCCTGGATCCACCGCTGCCACAGATTTGCCAGCACAAGAGCAGTGACAGGATAGCAGTAGCACACCTGTTATCCCTGTTTTGTTTCAATAAAAATCCATTAACATTGGGTCTAAAGGTATTTCAGAGGCGGATGTCATACCTAAATGGTTCCTAATTTATATGCAAAGGGGGGGGGGGTGTCAAAAGATTTGTGACATACTTTTCTAGGGGGTGTCGGAAAAAGTGTGACAAAGTGTGACATGGGGGTGGGGGGGTGTTCAAAATGGCTCAAAAAAGCGTGACATACTTTATGGACGGCCCCTAATTTAGAAGTGCTTTGCTTATCTAAAAAAATGAAAAGCTATGTTTGACAGTTCAGTGTTATTAGAACACCGCCCTCGTCATTAAACTTCTGCATTAGGGATTTGCCAAATCAGCAGTCATAGAATGGAGACACTATCAATTTATAAATTCAATCTTTCTGTCACGGAGTATTAGCACTTATCTCAAAATGCCAGCCTTCATTTGCCCATATCTTCTTTGTACATGCCACAGTAATCTAGCCAGGCTGAGATCGCTGCTGGGCATTTGTAGTATACTATATTCCTGAACAGTTGGTGGCACGCATATTCTTGGAGCAGGTGACTGTATATAGTATAAGGTATACTATGAGAGAGCTAGACGCCCATCACCTTTCAACCCTAGATGACCCTACTGTTTCATGTATTTGGCTATAGACAAGTGGCATCATCTGAAGTCTAAAGATGATGGGGGACTAAGCAGTTTACATATCGCTAATTGGATGGGGCTACCTACTATTTCCGTTTCAGTGGATCCTAAACGGACAGCATTTATTACAAAGTATTACCCAGCGAGTCATGTGATGTTTTCATTTGTAACTGAAGCAAACAGGAATATGCTTATCCAATGATTTAACATAGAGTTGACTGATTGAGGTACAGTAAATAGATACTAGAACATTGTCTTATAATACCATTTCGTAGGGTAGTGTTCATGGGTTGATCAAATATGATTTCGACTTATAAATAGTCCAGTTTGGCATCAGAGTATGTTCTGTGCTTTATAGTTTATCCAGTAACCTGTGCTGTTTGCCTCATCAGGCGTGAGAGATTTGACTAGACTCTTGATAATGACTCTTGTGCGATATGGACATGAGTATTAACTATTGTACATTCATCATATGACTGATGACCAAACACATGATACAGTAGGGCCGTCTAACTCATCTAAGGTTGTAAGATGTCTAGCTCTGTCATATCTTGTGCTATACGTACAGTCATCTACTCCAAAGCATAAGCATGTTATTCAGTTTAGGCCTGTGTCTTAACCCCCCACCCACTCTATTTAAGGCTAGAGTGCCTGTCCCCGCTCAGCCCTGACTGTTACTGGACGGGTAGCAAGTGTTAGGCCTTTAATTTGTAAGGACACACAGTGGGCATTTATAAGAACACACCATCCCTCTCTCATTCTACAGCAGAGGTGATAAGAAGGCCTCTCTGTTGGCTTCAAATCTCCAGCAGAAGTGCCCCTCCCCCAGCAGATCATTTGTATTACCACAGAACTATAATATGCATCATCCATCGGAGAGTTAAGACGGCCGGATCCATACAGAGAGGTAATTGGCGTGAAGGCTGGTGCCATCTCTTGCTACAGAATGCCATGATCTAGAATTCCATCAATGATATTGAATTAAATTAATGAGTGTGGCTCTATACGTTACTTGTAAACATGACGACATGACCAGATGTGAGGAAAATATAAACAACCACGGTTATTTTGATACAAGCAAATCCTGCAACAATATAGAACATCAAATATAATATTTGCCATATCCCAAGTTTGGGCATACACTCCAAGCCAAACAGGGGGTCGGGAAGTTTTTACTTTGGTGATGATAGCAAAAAGAATATCGTGTAGAGGCTTGGATTACTCGCACCTTGGTGATAGATCCACATGGAGGTATTACTTGGGTAATCCTACACCCCATATGTAAGGACCATACCGATCCAGTAATGTACGGTGCGGTTAAGTTGTTGGATGGGGAAGTAGCTCAGGGGTAGAGCACTTGGCTTCGGAGTCAGGAGGTCGTGGGTTCGAATCCCGCTTTCTCCAGATGACTTTTCCGCGACCGTTACAATTGCATTAGCTGCACCTAGACTTTGGGATGACTATATCTATATAACTGCATTGGCGTTCTGGTTTGACTTCAATCCAAAGATCCTAAGTGAGGTTTTACGGTACATGGTCCTAAGCTGTGTTCTGATTGTGTATGTAATTATTATGTCCATCCTGTCTTTTGATCCTCTTGCTGGCAAAGGGTGAGGCAAAAATCACAAAGCGCAGTGGTCAGATCCCAATACCCCTCTTTCATTTGGCAGGAGGGGAGATGTTCCATGCCCACCCTGAACAAGTCAATGCCGTCCTACCACAGTGAAACATATAATAACAAAGCTTGCAGAGTGCATGTAATTACAGGAAAAGGGTGAACTGATTCTCTGCAAATGACTTCTAATGTATCACAATTTCTAAACCTTGCCAACCCATACTTCACATAGAAAAAAAGGTCGCCAGAACTACTCTCACTGCTGGCCTTTCATAATATAACAGTAGTTATGGTGACCCTGGTTTCTCAGTGTACTACTAGTGTCTTCCCCAATGGTATATATGCACTCGCCATATCGGATGGAATGAACTTCAGTTTGTGATTGCTCTTGGAGGCCCCACTAGGGGATGCTGCGTCCCTGGGGCTATGCGCGCGCACAAGTGATGAATGATGACGTCAGGGTAAGTACAGACGGATGACAGTGTACTCGTCTAGTTCTCTCTCCCAGACACCTAGGGCTGGAGGAGTCTGAGTCAAGTCTGCTACAGAATACCCACCGCCATTTTGAAAATGCTGAATCTCCTACACAAGCTGGCCATAGCTCGCCTGTGGATGGGATCTGTGTGGAGATCATCATAAAGGTACAACAGTGATAGCCCTTTACATGCTGTAACGACAGGACGTAACGTGACCTGTTACGATATAACTAGTTTGCAGGCTTCCCACCAGAGGGCCCTGAGATGGATGGCACAACCCCCAGCGCCCTCCTGCAGACCTCCCATGAACAACTCAATTTTCCCAATTTTTACCCGCTGTCAAATTTCCATCGGGGATATTTTGATTTACGGCTGTCCCCAGAGGGAAGTCAGTACAAGGACACATTTGTTTACATTTTTGTGAGAGGCTTTCTTGTCTGGCGTAATTCATGTCCTTGTGGAGAATATCAAAACAGATCGCTTTTACCGTCAAAGATATTAATTGCTCTTCCAGTATATATAATAAGCCATGAAAGTCCTAAATAATAGAATAAGGTTAGATATTAAAAGTATGGCGCAAAGAACAGTCGGTAATCTGCCTATGCAGGTCCCATATTACCGATAACGCGCTGTGATTTCCCCTGCTAGATACACCGATCTACCGCCAATGGATGCAGATTGCTCTTGTTTTATGGCCATTCACTCTTTTTACCAGCCCACCCTTTGTTTCCTTTTTACCGCAAGCAGATTATTCAAACTCATACCGTAAGCCGCAATAATGCCATACACTTCATTATACAGAGGGTGCAGTGGGGGGTAGTTATCATTTACACCTACCATGTGTGCACGCAAGGACAATGCTAGGGATCTGTTACAGTTAGTGGAATGCCACATTGATAATACAGGGAATCCCTACCCCAAACTGGCAGTCACTCGGGAGCATATAGTATATCTCTGTAGAGATTGCCCCTATCGAGAGGCTGTCGCGGGTGCTGGAATTGCCCGTGTATGGGTGAAGGCTACACTGAGGGGATGAGGAGGTTCTGGGATGAGGGGGTGGTAGTGCTGATGGGTACGACTTAATCCCACCAAACTGCGCTAATTAGACAGCGGAAGTGGAGGCGCCGCGTGGCATGATGGGATTTCAGGCACGCCAACACCAAAGCAAGCTGACTAAGGGTATACCGTAATGGGTCGTTTACACATGCTCTGACAGAATCAGGGGCAGTGAGGCCCAGTCTCCGGCCCCGACTCAATAATAGTAGAGTCTGGGCAAAATCATATAAAAAATGTGTTTAACTAACTTGCCCTGAGGAGTTGACCAATCAAATCCTGTACACCAATTCCTGTGCACAGCCTGACAGGAAGTAACAATCTAAATATAGCAGTTCCACCAGTCCCATTTGCAGCCCTTGTGGCGGAAAAGGATACTGGTTGAGCGAGTCTGAGTGAGGCCAAGACAGGTACTCAAGCCTTTTATATTGCCCGCTTGTAGCAAAGTCCACTATGACCCTTACAATATAAACTATGTACCTCATCCATGCCACAGGTATCTTTGGCCAGGGCCCCTCTTCAAGTGAAATCTCAATCCAGCATCCATAGGTGATTTCAGTACACTTTTTAGCTGGTGAACGCTGTAAAAGGGCCCACTTGATTTTGAAACCGCTGAATCAGGGTCCTGAAAACAGGACCGGACCTCTGAGACAATGCACCCTAGTTTCTAGTTACCACACATTTCAGCTCCAGTTTCAGCGCTCATGATGGCAATGCCTATTGCAGTGCCCAAATGTGATTTATCTTATACATAGAATATTATGGTTCTCTGTGTATTTCAGAATGTGGGTACGACCCATAGCTGGTGGTTGACGTGCTGCTGTTTGCAGTCCACTGTGGCTCACCCATGTCGTCTGTGTATTTCAGACAAGAACACAATACATGTAGAAGGAATCTTGATATCCCTAGTCCTGATACCTGATATTTCTCTATTTATCCTACACCAGAGACCAAAGCACTGTCACTATTGCAGCCCTTTGATGAAAATATTATTTGTTGTTTAGCTCTGATGATATTTAGATAGGAAGAGGGCAGGATCAAATATTCCATGTTGTGAAGAGTGAGGCCAGCAGAAAGTAAAATCTGCAATTGGCCCCTTTCTCCCAGAACCCCTAACAGAACTTGCATGAATGTTTGCATTTAAGCAAATTTGAAGTTCAATTAAACAATTTAAGAGGCTTTTAATGGCATCTATGCAAACTAAATATGCTTAAATTGTTCCATTAAGTATATCTAATTATCCAGATTCCTATAATTAACGTCTTCGAAATTTCACTAATTTACAGGCGAGTCAGCGAGTTCACTGACTCGTCTCGCTTGAAGTCCATTTTCTACCACTTATCATTGTTTCTCCTGCCTTAAAAGGTGACAACTTAAAGAAAACATATTACTCTTTGTCAATCTGCAATAATTTACTACTTACATGGTCAAATTAAGGAGGATTGATTGATTTTCGGCAAAGTTAAGTCGCCGAAACATGACTCGTCGGATTCTTGAAATTTGTGCAATTTTTTACGACAATCGCAAAAAGTCGCAATTTTTTTGATATTTTGATATTTTGACACGAAAATGTACCCATAACACATTTAAGATGGTAGCTTACCATTTAGTATAGCGGTAACTTCCATTTTTAATCGTATTTAGCCATAATGAAGCATTTCCTACCGTTCGACACGACGACAACGTAAAGTAAACAAAATGGCCATCTCGCGGGTTCACGGGATCTCACGAGAGTGCGACTCGGAAATGCTCGGGGGGTCGGTACGGACATTTTATCTTCCGAAATAGAGCAAATTGCGGACTTTCAAGGTAATATTATTACTCCTACAGGTAATATATAGGCAGTTGCGGACATTTCGGACAGTATTACCGTCTTGATAAAAAAAAAATTTGTTTATCGAGCGCTTCGGCAATCTCCGGTATCAAAATCCAACATGGCGGGCAGTGGAACGCCGAGGGACGATGACACGCTTCAGAATTTAGTGAAATCATGGATTACAGCTCAAATATACAAGGTAAGTCTGCAATTTTTGTTTTCATTGATAGATTAGGCTCCCTCCATTTGGGGGGTGAAATTGCTGACAGCTCAGTAGCCGGGTTATTCCGAAAAATGACAAATTTTGGCGAGTAGAACGCTTCGGCTTAGACTTCGACAAGGCTTTAACATAGCGAGTCTATGGGCGCCGACTGACAGTGGCCCGATCCAAACTGAAAATATGCCCTAAAATTGTACACAGGGGGGGGGGAGCCCTACTTTTTTTTTCCTGAAAGCCCCAGTATTGGGCCTTTCTAATGATACGATTCATTAAGAAATCCAACCTGTAGAAGTGACTAAACCAATGTGGGTCAACGATCAGCTGATCGGCCCTAAGCAGTTTCGTGATACCCCCAGGCCCGATATACCTTTAGCCTTGTGTGGTTGGGGGTGACTTGAAACCGTCGCAGACCGGACTGTCATTTCTCAACTTGATTCAAATTTCTTGAAAATGGCTCATATCAAAGGTAAATCTCAACCAATATTCACCTTATTAGGCTCGTTAGATGCAGAAATGTCATCTTTATTAGGCCCTAGTGTGTCAGCCCTCCACCTCCCCTACTTTTTGTGAAATTTGACTTTATTTGGGAATTTTGGCGAGTAGAACGCTTCGACTTAGACTCTTTCGCATAGCGCCAAACAAAGCGTCTCGGCGAGAGGATTTCAGAAATGTAAAATTTGTCTCTCTATCATGTTTAGTTCCATAGCTACAGGTATTTGGGGCAGGGCACCCCCTTGAAGAAAGAGAAAATTGCCCCCCCCCCCCCTGTCAGGTTTCAGGGTTGAATTTGTCGATCAAAAAGTAGAATTTCCGAGTACCGCGATGTCCGTAAAAAGCATGTTCCACTCTGCTTACGTCTTGGCTGAGGCCAGAAATGAAACCCTGACAAAATTCTGATCGAAATGCACTATTTACATGTCCAAATCAGACAAGGTTTCATATTTTCAATTTATTGCCAGCCATGTGTATTGGGGTGTTTATTTTTGGTTTATGACCAGAAAGGTTATTAGAGCTGTCTGTGGTTTGATACATGTAAATACCCGGTATTTAACACTCAGAAACGTTATTAGAGCTGTCTGTGGTTTAATACATGAAAATACCCGGTATTTAATGAGCAGGAGTCGCACAGATTGGAGCCATGGGAGCGGGAGTCACAGGAGCGGGAGCCTTGGCCACGTGGACACAGCACTCAGAACCTTGATCAGGGGCTCTTCAACACGTCTAGGGGCTCCAACCACTCCTCCTTGGGTCAGCATTTTGCATGAATGCTGATTAGGACTCAAATTGTGAGTAGCACAGCTCATGTCGTTTAACCCAGTTAGGCTCCATCCCTCAACCCCAAATTTTAGCTAAGGGACCAACATTTTATACAGATCTGTGGTAGTCCACGCAAAAAGAATTTCTCAAATATAGTGTCTAGGTACCTCAAAATTGAACATTTCCAAAGGGCCCAAGGGGGGGGGAGGGCGAAAAAATTTGCGCGCCCCAGTTAACACCAAACTGTGGTTGAATTTTTCATTCAAAATGTGGAATTTCAGAGTACCGCGATGTCCGCTCTGTTTAGGGCTTGGCTGAGTCCAGAAATGAAGCCCTGACAAAATTCTGATCCAAATGGACTATTTACATGTTCAAATTGGACAAGATTTCCTTTTTTCAATATATTGCCAGCCATGTGTATTGGGGTGTTTATTTTTGGTTTATGACCAGAAAGGTTATTAGAGCTGTCTGTGGTTTGATACATGTAAATACCCGGTATTTAACACTCAGAAACGTTACTAGAGCTGTCTGTGGTTTAATACATGAAAATACCCGGTATTTAACACTCAGAAAGGTTAATAGAGCTGTCTATGGTTTAATACATGTAAATACCCGGTAATGACTTTAAATAAAAGGCTATGGTTCTTCAGAAGTTAAAGTTCTTTTTCTGCCATTTTATATGTAAATTCTTATATTTTCCAGTGAACGTGAGTGGTACGAGCAGGAGTCGCACAGATGGGAGCCATGGGAGCGGGAGTCGCCGGAGTCGCAGGAGCGGGAGCCTTGGCCATGTGGACACAGCACTCAGAACCTTGATCAGGGGCCCCACAACACGTCTAGGGGCTCCACAACACGCCTAGGGGCTCCACAACATGACTAGGGTCCCCATAACACGTGTAGGGGCTCCACAACACGTGTAGGGGCTCCATACCACGCCTAGGGGCTCCACAACATGACTAGGGTCCCCACAACACGTGTAGGGGCTCCACAACATGTGTAGGGGCTCCATACTACGCCTAGGAGATCCATACCACGCCTAGGAGATCCACAACATGACTAGGGGCTCCACAACATGTGTAGGGGCTCCACAACACGTGTAGGGGCTCCACAAAACGTGTAGGGGCTCCATACTACGCCTAGGAGATCCATACCAAAACTAAAGTGCCCATTTCGGGGGGTTAGGCCTATTTCTCAAATATGACACTTGCACACAATCTAATATAGACCTTGAAATTATAGAAAAAAATATTTCCAGGAAAATGGGTCAATTTTTTACTTCAGGGGGGGATGTTGGGGAATTTTGAAATCTGAGCACAACTTAAACTACACAGTACCGGTATGGACTCACAGACCAATGTGACCAAAACTAAAGTGCCCATTTCGGTGGGTTAGGCCTATATCTCCAAAATGACACCTGCACACAATCTAATATAGACCTTGAAATTATAGAAAAAAATATTTCCAGGAAAATGGGTCAATTTTTTACTTCAGGGGGGGGGGTTGGGGAATTTTGAAATCTGAGCACAACTTAAACTACACAGTACCGGTATGGACTCACAGACCAATGTGACCAAAACTAAAGTGCCCATTTCGGGGGGTTAGGCCTATATCTCCAATATGACACCTGCACACAATCTAATATAGACCATGAAATTATAGAAAAAAATATTTCCAGGAAAATGGGTCAATTTCCTACTTCAGTGGGGGGGGTTGGGGAATTTTGAAATCTGAGCACAACTTAAACTACACAGTACCGGTATAGACTCACAGACCAATGTGACCAAAACTAAAGTGCCCATTTCGGGGGGTTAGGCCTATTTCTCAATATGACACTTGCACACAATCTAATATAGACCTTGAAATTATAGAAAAAAATATTTCAAGGAAAATGGGTCAATTTTTTACTTCAGTGGGGGGGGGTTGGGGAATTTTGAAATCTGAGCACAACTTAAACTACACAGTACCGGTATGGACTCACAGACCAATGTGACCAAAACTAAAGTGCCCATTTCGGGGGGTTAGGCCTATTTCTCAAATATGACACTTGCACACAATCTAATATAGACCTTGAAATTATAGAAAAAAATATTTCCAGGAAAATGGGTCAATTTTTTACTTCAGTTGGGGGGGGGTTAGGGAATTTTGAAATCTGAGCACAACTTAAACTACACAGTACCGGTATGGACTCACAGACCAATGTGACCAAAACTAAAGTGCCCATTTCGCGGGGTTAGGCCTATTTCTAAATTCTGCCACTTACCTACCTGTATATACCCAGCCTCACACACATCGTGTAGAGCCACCTCCAGGTGCCCCTACCTACCTGTGTGTACCCTACAGCACACACATCGTGTAGACACCCCTCCAGGCCCCCCTACCTACATGTATGTACACTGCAACACACTTAAATCGAAGCTTTTGTGTTCTCCTACACACCTGTATGTACCCACCACCACACACATCGTGTAGAGACTCCTCCAGGCTCTCCTACATACCTGTATGTACCCACCACCACACACATCGTGTGGAGACTCCTCCAGGCTCTCCTACATACCTGTATGTACCCACCACCACACACATCGTGTAGAGACAGTGGTGGATCGTCTAGACACCACTCCAGGCCCCCCTACATACCTGTATGTACCCAGCACCACACACATCGTGTAGAGACTCCTCCAGGTGCCCCTACCTACCTGTATGTACCCAGCCTCACACACATCGTGTAGAGACTCCTCCAGGTGCCCCTACCTACCTGTATGTACCCAGCCTCACACACATCGTGTAGAGACCCCTCCAGGCTCTCCTATATACCTGTGTGTACCCAGCACCACAACATGACTAGGGGCTCCACAACAAGTGTAGGGGCTCCACAACACGTGTAGGGGCTCCACAACAAGTGTAGGGGATCCACAACACGTGTAGGGGCTCCACAACACGTGTAGGGGCTCCACAACAAGTGTAGGGGCTTCACAACACGTGTAGGGGCTCCATACCACGCCTAGGGGCTCCATAACATGACTAGGGGCTTCACAACACGTGTAGGAGCTCCACAACCTGTGTAGGGGCTCCATACCACGCCTAGGGGCTCCACAACATGACTAGGGGCTCCACAACATGTGTAGGGGCTCCATACCACGCCTAGGGGCTCCACGCCATGACTAGGGGCTCCACACCACGCCTAGGGGCTCCACAACACGTCTAGGGGCTCCTCAACATGCATACTAGCCCTCTAAATATGGACTTCATGAGAGGGAACTTCAGATACAAGTCAGGCATGAAACCCATCTAGAAACTGTTCCACATATCTAGGAAACTCATCCACATGTTTAGGAACTCTTCAACGTGTGTATCTAAACTCATCATTGGGTCTAGAAACTCTATATCTAGGAATTCCACTACACATTTAGAAAGTCTAGGAACTCTTCAATATATCAATCTTCATCCAAGTCAATTGATTGCTGCCCTTTTAATTATTAATAAAATCAGTTTCCATTATAACAGAAGGAATTTCTTCGTTGTCATTTATAACCTCATCAAGTTAACAAATTTCCTCACTAACTTTGAAATAAATCCCAAACACACCTCCAAATGCCTAATGCGTTTCCAAACACAACCCCTGCATAAATATTAAATCCAGTATCTTCTCAAACAAGTGAGGGCTAGCAAACAGATGGAATCTGTTTGCGCCCTCACTTGTTCACTTAAATGCTAACATTCATGCAGTGGGATCAGCTTGGGTCAGAGATGTAGTGAGGAACTATAGAACAGAACTGTTTGGAGAGTGGCGGATATCCTGATCAGGCAGCTCTCATCCTGCTTCCGATGCTCATCCTGAGCTCTGGGGCTCCCTCTACAAGAACCGTTTTGTATTCAAATTCGTCTGGCACTGCTCCATGATGAAACAATAGTTGTCGGATATAGCCTAACCCAGGGAAATGTTCCCCGCTCGAATGATGCCACTCTGTCATGGCGTGATGCATGGTCATAGAAGGCTGCTAGGGTGATCGGAGGCCCACTTCGGATACAGTATGGGGTGTATATTATGTACTGGATATACTCCTGGGGGTCGAGAGGCAATATCATTGATATAAGCCAAGGCCGAAGGCCGAGGCTTATATCAATGATATTGACTTGAGACACCAGGAGTATATCCGACCTACAGCCCGCTTTCATAGATTGATTAGGTAAAATAGCCTGATTACAGCTCTTTTTTCCACACATGTGGCCTAGGAGGATATCCTGTATAACCCTCCTAGGAGGTCATATGATCATCAAACATATCCTCTGTGTATTCTCATAGAAATACAATGAACATAGCACATGCTTGAAGAGTGTAGCCTCATTCTGATACAGCATAGCCATATATAAACTAACCATGAACCAACACTCACAGGTGGTCTCTGAGGTCACAATCCTTGAGTACATGGCACTTCTGGTTTAGACTCCAAGACCCTGGGCACGAATCCCATGTGGAGCAGAAATTTTGATATGCCTGATACACATTTTTTTATTTCTTTGACTATTCAGCTATTTTAAGAAAAAAAGAAAGAAAACGGGGGTGCGGGGGCGGAGCCCCCGAATTATACAACAGCAGCACCAACATAACAGCACTCTTAACTTCATCTAATGGGACAATACCTCACCAACATAGGCCCTAGTTAGCCAGTTGGCTTTTCTGATATTTCAAGAAAAAAGAAAAAAACAGAAAAAAACGGGGGTGCGGGGGCGGAGCCCCCGATTCATACAACAGCAGCACCAACTAAACAGCACTCTTTACATTGTATAATGGAACAATCCCTCACCACCATAGGCCCTAGTTAACAGGCTCAAACACATGTGACTGGTTGGTCCTGCTGCTAGCATACAGGGTACTTCTCGTTGGCATTGGGACCAATTGGATTCGAACCCCTCATATTTTTTAAATAACATTACTCATTGAGCTAAAAAGGCAGAAGCTCTACATATACTATTGGCTGTTTAGTATCATTGCATGAGTCCCGGTGGAGCAGTCGGTTAGCTGTTGGGCTCAATGTTCTGAGGTTGTTGGTACGGATCCTGCTAGATACCCAGGCTCACAAAGAGAAAAAGAGCTCTTAAATATAACCACCTCCTAGGGGTGTATGAGGTCTCGGCCTTTTATATTTCTATACCGTTTACATATTATTGCGGCCGTTATCAGCCATTTTGCGGACAAAGACTGCTGAAAAAAGATTATTTGGGATCATCCTAGGTTGAACATTCTCTTCACATAGCATCCAAATCATATTTGTCATATTTGATCAAATTTTCTATGATGTCACTTATCTCCTCAGAGCGTGTCCCACAACTGATAACAATAAAGTTTGGTTAAGATATAAAACCTTAAAATATTGGTGCCTTATTACTGATTTAAAGAAGTAATTATGGAATAAGGTGCTCTGAGCATGCACTGCACTGAGTTAAAGGCGCAAATCTCTGTACCCCTCCAGGGACAGTCGGAGTGCAGTCGCGACAGGTACTCAGCCCTATAAATAGGGATGGGGGTTGAAGCTCCTTGGAACAGAAGCCTCCAAACCTATAATCTGATATTCTTTGGCTTCCTATAAGACGAATCTCTCAGTCATTATAGCACCTAACTAAGTTGCTAAGTTTGGCTCCATATACGACAAACCTAGGTTAATTAATATCGTCAGGTTGGTCAGTACTGACAGATTCACTTTAGTCTTTCCATTTTAGGCTAAGTCCTTTTGAGTAAGGCATTAGTCATATTGTTTAGCCTCAGTCGCTAATTCTTGAATACCAATTGGTCATGCCTGACCAATGTGCCTATGACCAACCTGGGATAGCCACTACAGACTAAGGGCAGGGGTTTTTAGTTTAGATTATCTGTGTACCCTTATATTCAGAACCCTTATAAACACAGCCTATAATGGAGCAGGAGGGGTAGGTTGGCAGGGCAGGACAGAGTGGGGCAGGGAATGACCAAGCAGGGCAGCATAGAGCAGCGCGGCCCTCTGTATTCAGCCGGTGCCCACCTAACGCCATTTTACCCGTGCACACCAAGCTGGTACATACAGGTCGTTTGCTGCTATCGCAATCAGTTTTACCCGGCCCATCGCTCACCTAGTCAATAAGTAGATCCGGCCTGAGCGTATCAATGCTCCGCGGCCGCAGTGTTCAGCTGACCGGTGGGCTGGCTGGCAAGCACATCAATAAAGTGGGGAAATATATAGTTCCTGCTTGTCTGGTGGGTGGTTTATAGACAAGCTGTAGTACCTTTATGTACGGTGTAAGCAACCGTAGGTAGGGGGTGGAATTTGATAGCCATATAGGGTCTCATGTTAATATTGAGTGGGCTCTATATTGGGTTATATACTATGGTGGTTTCCTTGTATACTGGTACATGTATGTGCATTCATGATGAAGTTGGCAAGGAGGAAGTGATTGAGTGGGGAAATAATTGATCAAAGAAGGGGTTCCCTAAAGCCATGGTAAGGCTCTGTCGAAGGGATGACCTGTAGTATGAGAGAGGGCAGGTGAGTGAGGGAGTGAGTTCAAATACTACAGCAATCCTAAGGACTTTATAATAATGTATGTAAAATCCACATATAGCCCTAAACTACTATAAGATTATAGGTTCAGCGACACATACAATGCCAACAGAGCTATTAGACCAGGAGACACGTGGGCGTCGTCAGGGCCCTGCAGGCACATGACAACATTGATTAGGTATAGATCATGTTGGCAGGGGGCATCCATCCCCCTATTATCTTGTCATTTAACCCTTTAAGGACAGCGCAGTGATTTAATTCACTTCCCCTTTAGTCGTCAAGATACATGAATGCCGGCCTGGCGAGGAACTCTCTAGTGCTGCATTCAATCACTGTGCCGGCCGTAGAGAGTGGATGCAGTGCCGAGGTTTCATCCTGATGGAGAAATGCATCCCTGGTAAAGTACTGCATACATGCATCAGGCTGACCAAGCGCATAATGCATCAAAGCGCTATTCAGCCCTTAATGTACTTAAAGCTCTACTAATCACAGCCGGCTGCAGACTTCATTGACTGACCCGATTCCCACCGGGTCCAGGCGTCCTTGGGTCCAACTGAGTCAGTGGTGTCTGCTTGTTGAAAGTTGGATCCTCAATCAAAGAGAAAGTTAGAGGGGACATTTTATTGACGAGAGTCTATATAACCTAGACTGGGTCTAAAAGGATGCAGTCTGGCAGTGGAATTGTATACTGCCACAGTATACCCGACACCATCTTGAAAAGTACTGGCTAAACCGTTCCCTGCTGATTTTGTAAAGAGCATTTTGCATTAGGTAAGGTCAAGTAAAATAAAAGGTATGTTTCAGGTAACATTGGAAGAAAGACCCTAGGTCGGATATTCATTTTATTTTATATTTTTAACATAAAAGTACTAGCCTTCCCCCGTGTAAACCTAAAAAATTGCCCAAAAAATGTAAAAGTGTGAAATCTTCTTCAAAATTGCACAAAAAGACATAGGGTCGGCCCTGTTTTGCTAGGGTTGGTCGGGTGACTTGAAGCAAACTTTTTTTTTAATTTGGCCTTAGTACAGAACTAAATATATAATTAGGGAAAGATAGTAAGGGGTACCTTTAAGAAATATTTCAAAGTGCAGACCGTCTGAGGAGAGGAGGACAGTTCATACTTCATATCACAGAGGGCACCACTGACAGGGATTCCCCATGAGGGCGTCCAGGCCTTCAGAATGCACTATGCCCTTTTCTTACCATGATGTACTAAATGCAACCCTGTAGTCACAACTGACCTTTCCATTTTAGGCTAAGTCCTTTTGAGTAAGTCATATGTTCTTTTGCCTCTGTCATTCTTGATAGCACTTGGTCATGCCTGACCAATGTCCATATGGCCAACCTTGGAGAGACACTACAGACTAAGGGCCGTGGCCTTTAGGTTAGCTGTGTGGTGAATAGATTTTATGGCCATTGCTGCATCCATGCATCATGTTGATCTTACATGGTTGATTCACTCCTGAGAAGAATTGGACAAAATCTATGCAGTATTTCTGTTCGACCAACTACTGTCATTATATTCACATCTGTGATCACAGAACTGTGATTTGGTACCATTTCTATGCAAAGTAAAGAAATTGACTGACGTGTAACTACATTGGAATTTTGCAATTTCTTCTCCACGGCTCCACTATCGTAAGAAAACACACTTCTGAAGTCCCCCTGAGAGGACCCTTTAACTCTGCTTTGGGATGCAAAATGTTGCATTAATAGTCCTAGCCGCAAATTGAAATCGATTTCTTCGTCATTTAAAACATGACTTGTTCGTGTAAATGGTGAATTTTAAACAGAATGTGTCAAATATTGAAAAAAACACTGATAGCAGATGTCACAATTAGCGTGTTAAGTCAACCTTATTTCTTAATTTGTTCATTCCATGGGAAAGGAAATTGGCTGGAACCGACATTTATTGTCACGCACATATCATCGCCATAGTACAAAAAGATTATAGATGTAGATCTTATGAGTATACATTATCTGATTATGCTATTTTGCACTGAGGCACGATATATTGTACAATATGCATGTATATTGTAACCTGTTTTAACAGGGTGGAGGCCTCAGTTTAATACATGACATGCCATTAGAATCTGTGTAAGTGTAAAAGCTGAACGGATCCTCTATCAGTATACGATTAGGGTAACGAGATGTGACCGACTGCAGAACACATGCATCAAGTTCAGACATTATAAATACATCTCCTCAGGAGCAAGCTAGAAAGCATGAAAACATCTTGCAATATAGTATGGTCCCGAGTATGGTACACCTTGCGATGTTCTTAAACAAAATCCTATTCAAATGACTGTTACATCCCACTGCCAAATAAATATAGACTACTGTAATCATCCGTTTTAGCGCAGCATTTCAAATTAGCATGCAATTAGCATAGCACAGGTTTGAAGAGGGCATTGGGATCGAATTAAACCACTATAATTAGATCTCAAATTTATAAGCGCATGTCCTGTATCAATGTTGGGTCACTGTGAAGTTGACGTAAAATATTTGCAGGTGATCAGGAAAACGGGCAGATACGGTTGCAACATATGATTGGGTACACAGCCAAAAATGATTATCTCATTTCAAGAAAATAAGATTATTAAACTCGTCTGGCGGACAAACCACTTGTTTTAAGAAACAATGATTTATTAATGAGCAGCACTAAGAAAGAATAATTTCTTAAAGCAAGTGGTTTGTCCGCCAGACGAGTTTAATAATCTTATATTATTGAAATGAGATAATCATTTTTGACTGAATATATATATATATATATATATATATATATATATATATATATACATATATATATATATATATATATATATATATATATATATGTATGTATACAGCTAAAACTGATATATATACATATATATGTATATATAAATAAATAAATATATATACATATATATATATATAGTTATAGAATGCTTTGGATTTTTCTATTTTCTACATAATTGAAAGTGCCACACTTTTTTTAATTTACGACTTACAGCTATGAAATTTCCCAGGATTAATGGTATCTAGTCAGCCAACTAGGAGCCAAAATTTGGAATACCTAGGTCACTTTAAAAGAGTTTCTTGCAGTGCACTATTCATTAACGTCACAGACGCCTCGGGATTAGGGTAGCATGTGGTCTACGGTGAATAAAAACTGCATTCTTGGGCGAAACAGAGTTCCACGGCGGTTTCAGGGAGTCAAGATGCTACCCTTTCAGGAAAATAAAATTGTTAAGTGAAATTGTGAATTTTGTGTTTTGTCCTTATGTACCCCCAGATCAGCATCTTTTTTCGATCTGACCCATATATATTTATTTATTTATATATACATATATATGTATATATATCAGTTTTGGCTGTATACATACATATATATATATATATATACCCTGTCCCAGTTCCCCCACCCCCCCAGGCTACCCCAATGGGACAGTTATATGCCAGGTATAATAAGGTCATACAGCAGTAGCGGGCGGGCTGCAGGTAATTCAGATAACCTTGTTATTGCCGTTGGGATTACTCCAGGCGCTGGCTTCCCCAGTTCCAATCATCATTTCCGGAACATTATGAGTGCAATTATTATTCTGACCTTTTAGCTTATCACCGAACACCTCAGCCGCAAAGCTCAGCTGGCTTATGCCGGGAGAGAGCGCAGATGTTACCATCGTCTGATGATTATTGCCATCTAATAGGTAACAGGGTCTAGCCAGGGAACATTGCAGGTTGTTTTAGTGTAGATGGTGTCTGCTCTAAGCTGCACCATATAGATATTATGGAGACAAAATATATGAGCTTGTGCAGCAGAGTCTGGAGTCTGGGGTGAGAAATAAAAACAGTCCACGGACTTTTTATGAAGAAAAGTTTGGAGTATGGGATGCAATGAGGAGGGAATAAAAGTAGTCTATGCAGGGCTTTTCTATTTTTACCTCTCCTCATACATCACACAATCTCCGCAGATGCCTATCCCCTGCGAGTTGCTGCCAGCTTGTAAGCCCCAGTTTTGCAGCATGGCCACCAACAGTTAATTACAGGTAATAAAACACTACCCCGTAAACCACCGCCGTCTGACCAGAACATGCAGAGCGGCTGCTTCTATGGTCCCACGCCGTGTTTGTGAATTCTTTCATCGTCACGTGACAAACATGTTGTCCCTGATTGGTTAGTTTGAAGCACGTGATCTGAGGCTAGTGAAGAGGATCACCAGAAGTCCTCCTTTCACATTTGTATCTGCCTTCTTTCTCGAAAAGGAGCTTCATGCATTTTCCGTACTGCCAGGTTTACACCAAACCATTACTTGAGTTAGGAGGTCTTCCAAGTAAGTAGGTATAACAAAGCCCAGTCGGGCTAAATGTAAACGCCTAAACAATTAGGAAGGTTGTAGGAAGGTTTCCTGTGCAAAGGGCACCCATCACCTTTGGCTGCAATGTACGAGCTAGGCCTCGGCCTATGCAATGCAGGATAATTAAACGAACAAACCAAACCTTGACTCGAACTAATAATATACAGTCAGCAAATAATGTTGCCTCTATGTACCATATATTCCTGGAGCCACACACCCGAGCATGCTGTCCATGAAAAAGGGGAAATACAACCAAGATGGCAAATGTCAAGAGGAGACGCGTCAAAATTCATCAGTCAGCCCTGGCATTTTGCATCAGAAAGCAGGGTCCATTAAGGTGTCCAACATGACAGTGATGAGTGCCAATCTGAAGGCTTTAATTACAGCCTCTTGATTACATTTGTCATCTTTCACAATGATTTCATGTGTGGACCCAGGGCTCTAAACCAGTCTGGCAAAGGTTTTTTAGTTACGGTTGTAACTCTCAGATGGGGCCTAAGGCTGTCTGAGAGTTACGGATAGAAGGGTCAGTTTTCTATTGATTGTGCCTATTCCAACCAATCATGTAGATTTCAACATCCAATCAAGACGGACTGTTTATGGTACTAAGGGCTTAATTGGGTGAGGTGAAATGTACAACTAGGTAATTATAGCAAGGTCTAGACCAATCAATAGTGAATTTCAGGGGGTTGGAGATCTTCTATCTATACACAGACTACCTCCATCAAAGTGGCCGAATGTAAGGAAATGGAACACCATTCATAATTCAATTTATGAATCAACTGTAGTATACATATATGTAAGATACCACACATTCATTTTTAGGTTTGTATAGCATATACTAAAGTCCAGGGGAATGCGAGGCAGTTTCACCTCGCAAATGGTACCGATTTCCCTAAGCTTTTCTGACACTTGTATGCTATACCCACAACGCTAGTGTCCATGGGTATTGCAGGCTATACTAGGTTTTTTAGAATCCTGAATCAACATAATAGGAGGTAACATCTATTTTATGTCCATAATTTTCTTGAACCACAGCGGAGGGGTAAGACAAAGGATTCACTCCTTTGTTATATCACATTCTGCTGTGGTTTAAAACAGATAGACAATGGTTATGAAAGGGTAAGTAGGATTAACCACAGCTGTCTGGTATAGGGCGACTTGGGCTTCATCCTCATCTGGCCCCACCCGTAAGCTGTGGTTGATTCTATTTACCTTTTCATAACCATAGTATATCTGTTACTAGTACAATGTAATGCCTAAAAGGAGACAGTGTACCAAATAGTTAGTATGAAAGGGGCAGCATCCATGATCCTACAAATGAAAGCAGCACAGTCGGCAATGACTAGCGTCTTCAGGTGGCGTTCCCGCCTTATGGCAGAACAAAGGCTTCCTGATTTGCCCGCTGTGTGGCACCACAAGCAGCCAATGATCCAGTGGCGCCCTCTGCAGTGGATCCTAAAGACTTTAGATCCAAAGCTGGGGTGGCAGGGGGTAATTGGGTCCAGTCAGCGTTTCCTCCAGGGTCCTGACGTCACTGACGTCACTGACCCCTTGGACCCAATACCCACTCATCCACCTTAACCCACAGAGGGCACTCTGTCCACAGGCACCAGCTTTCTATCTGTGTCACTTGACCTTTAAGTGATCTTGTGTCACCTGACCTTTAAGTCAGTTGGTATCTATGGATGCACATAAATCACTTGTGTTCGTATTATCAAAGCAACTTCTCATCCTCTAACACTGACAGCAATGAATTGTTACCTTTGAAGACTCTTTAAATTGCTCCTCTAAGTTCAGGGCTCTAGGAAGAGTGGTTACTTGCTTGGTTACACTGTGACTTGGCTAACCCTAGTCCCTCTGGTCCATATAGTGTTCCCGACACCCTCATATTGGACAGAGCAATTAAGCATACCTTAAATCTGTGTTGTTTCCCAAGGCTTACATCTACTTCAGTCTGGGGCAAATAGTAATAAATTCTCGGGTAGAAGCCGCGGCTAATACGATAGTGTGGCTTATATGATTGGCCAAGATGTGGGGTGCAGCTTATATATGATTGGCCAAGAGACGGGGTGCCCCTTATACGAGTGTTTTAGATGTATACTACAGTACTAGACTCACCATAACCAGACCCCTGTACGGCTTAAATGATTTTCCTAAGTTTGCGGACAGCTTATATGCGAGTTAGGCTCATACACTGGAATTAACAATGGCAAATTTTCAGCAAAGGAGATGCAGGATACATGGTTTAGGAGATGGAGTCTATTTCCCAAAGCTACAAGTATAGGGTGGTGATGCCATTTCTCTGTATACCACTCAGTATAAATAAAGAAATACTATAATATACTATTCATTAAGGAACTCCCTTCGGAAGGAACATCATTGATAGTTCCTTACCCTAGAATAAGATGGCCCTTGTAGGATCCAACCCTTATACCTAAGCAGCTTTTGACTGATGAATGATTGATAAAACACTGGTTATCCTTAAACCATTGACAAATGCCACAGCCGCCATCTTTGTTATTTCCCTCTCATCTCAAAGCCGGAAAGAACTCGGGTCTTCATCTAGTAACGTCACTTCCGGTTGGATGCCCCCTGGTGGGAGATTACAGAAGCTTGTGAAGCAGAGAGGCATCTGGTATATGCTGCCAGGTATAAGCTGGTACCTGGCCTGCTGGTCTCCTCTCCCACCTAGGCCAAAAAATAAAAGGTGTGTTTCAGGTTACATGGTCTGAGAAGTAATCAAGGCTAGGTTTTTTCTTAATTTGATTCTTTTTTTACTTTGGTCTGAAAAGTACCCAGAAATTGACTCCTGGACTTCAGCGCTGACTCGCCGATGAGGTCCTAAAGCATTAAAAAGAATTTAGTTGGATAAAAATGTCTAGGGTCGGCCCTGTTTTGCTAGATAGGGTTTGGTAACCTGAAACATACCTTTGTTATTTGGCCTTACCTACTGGTGGTACGGCTCTGGCAGTTGACGCTCTGATGCTATGATAATCTTCTTATAGGGGTATTACAGTATCGTTCCGATGCTGTGCCGGGTATTAAAGAAGTACCGCTCTGGTATAAGCACCCGGGTTTACAAGAGGGTTCTGCTTTTTTTAACGAAGTCCTAAAATAGGATCTTGGCTATTTGCTTGTTGTCACTGCATGAATTTTAGTATTCATGCATATAAATTATATTGGACTGCCTAAAATCACACATTAAGCATATATATCTAATTCCAATGAATGCAACTGAACTTAAAGCCGCTTAAAGAGAGACTTTAACCCCTTCAACACTGGGTTTCTTGTAACTCAATGCAACTTTGTGCAACATATTGGCTTACCGCGTGGCAATAAAAATGTTGCTCGAATGCCATCGTTCATTCAGTGTTTGTATGAACATCAGTGGTTGTATATTACTGGTAAAGGCCCCGCAAATTGAATACTGCCCCTGCACTGTATCCCGCTAGTCCATTATGCAACTGACTTACGACCAGCTTTACTGCAAGGGGAATTTACTATGCCAGGTATGCAGGAACAGAGTCTAGTTTTATGGCTTGTTTTGACCAGACTAGTGAATCTAGAGGAACAACTGATCATCTTGATCCCCTTAACGGAAGGTCCATGTCTAAAGACTGATTTGATGGATTCACATCTCTAGATTAGAGCAACATGAGAGGAGGATGCAGAGGGATATATCAAGAGATATTAATGTGTTGTCTCACGAAGTGGCAATAATGTACATCTCCATCTTCCCTCCCATCAGGGTACGCTACGGCCGAACTAAAACAATGGAGCTTAGGCAGGCAGCTGGGGATCTAAATCTGCTATAGAATCTATTTATAATGTATGTCTCAATTGAAATAAAAGTCAATTAGGTGGATAACTCATTCTGCATGTTGATGTTGATGTATATCAAAGTACATTAGGCCTGTGTCCACTAGGATTTATATTGTTAGCGCCAAAACATGTTTTTTTGGCACCAAAACAGTCTTAAGAATCATAGTGGACACAGGTCTTGAGGCATTCCTTGAAGACATATATATTATGGACACTGACTTCCAGCAAACGAGATCTCCACAATCATACATTACTGTAGAGTCAGTTTCCATCAGGTAATTTGGCTGCATTATCAGCGAATTTTTCAAAGCCAGGCACTCTGTGGAGTAGTTAATTGTGGGTGTATTAGCCACTGATTTATCCGAATGGGTTATCGGAAGCTAATGATCCCATCTTCATTGTTGGATATTCATGAAAATCAATGAATCAAGAAATCGATGAGGTTATATTTTAAATGGAGGATATTCCTTTTCAACTTCCGAAAACAAATACCATCCTATGTGTGTTATTTCTAGCTACATGCAATGTAGTTGTCTCACGCTCAGCTATTTTGACTTGGGATAATTGTTTTCTAATGAAATACCTTCTGAGCTCCAGGGAATTAAAATACAACAAATTTCAGTATTAAATAAAATAGAGAAATTCCTATTCTACAAAACATCAAAATGCATGTTAAACTTTACCACATAAAAAGCGCTAGTTAACTAGTTCGTGTAAAAAGAATGGTCTGTGCACATGTCATTTTGAACATTGTCTACTCACTTACGGAAACATAAAGGGATGGAACATTCATGCCTGAAGCCCGTCTGCGGTTGGCGCATCGATAATTTGTTTAACAAAAACTCCCACTAATCTTTCAATTTACGCCAAAACAAAGACAGCCTCTACTTCAAAGTTGGATTCTGATTTTCCTTCGGCAAATGGATTATAATTTTAGGCCGAACCATCACATGGGTGACGTTTTGTAGAATTCGCCTTTGGTTGAGTTATTAACTTTTTAGCCATGAGATCAATATTCCTGCAAGAACTGCATGGGAGAGGGGAATCAACAGATGTGCAAATGGAAGCAGCCCTCTGATGTTATTTTCTAGTGGAAATACAAGCCAGAGACCGCTGTAAATAGCTATCAATTCTGCTCCTACCATTGTTGGGATTTTTGGATTTTAACTATTTTTAAAGCTGGAAAACACCCACTTTATTTTCACTTAAAGGCTATTTTAAGCTCATGTCAATACCGTGACCACTTCACATGGAGTTTAATGAGATTTGACCCTTTAGGGAGGGAAAGTGGTTAAATATATGTGCTGCGACTACCTGAACCCTACTAACTCTGCATGCATCATACTAACCCCATGAGATGATACACTCCTGGATGCCCAGCATGATGCAAAAATGCAGTGCTGGTGATAAAATGAATGCTACAGTGTTGTTGCATTATTTCGAGAATTGATGCATTTCAGTGACATGCCATTCTTAAAGTATTAAACATATTTGAACTCACAGGTAGTCAAATGGCAATATTTTATTATAACAATATTTAAATACTTGACGGGAGCCTAAAGAAGCACCTCATGAATGCTAAATATTTATTTTCTTTTATTGCAGATTGAACCTTACCTGATGGCAAACTACCCGCATGGGAACCGCAGTAAGACGGTGACATACTTTGGTTTTGTGCCAGATCTAATTCGACGTTTGTCCGAGGTCGCCGGCTTCGAATACGAACTCAAACTGGCACGAGATGGCAAGTACGGGCACCGCCGGAACGATGGGTCTTGGGACGGCATGATTGGGGAGATCCTAACTTCAGTAAGTATTAGTATGGAGTTTTCCACCCGTTAGAACAGACTTGTTTTCCAGCCCAAGAAGATGTACTTCAGAGCCCTACCAGAAAACATATATACATTTATTTATAAAGAGTTTGATGTAGGGTAACAGGTCTGCCGCTGTACTACAGAGCTTTGCCGCGACTGTAAAAATGTAAAGGATCTATACAAATAGGAGAACTAGATACATTGCCCAAACGAATTTGACTTCAAGCCCAATAGAATGAGAGACTTCTGGCAATCTGCAACAAAGCATTTTGCATTATTGACCTCAGGGCGATGGGCCCATGATACATGGTGTTCACGATAATATCATTTTCAGGAAATGTTGTTGTTACTTTACTTGATTGATACCCTGAATATAAGTTTTTGTATAGCTTGGCGCTAGACAACATGAGAAACTCTGTGTGCTTTAGAAATCTATACAGGCTTGTCAAAATCGGCTTATTCAGGTACAAGATCTTTATTTAAATGCAATGATCCCATATTGGAAAGAAGTTGTAATCATAGGTACCCTAAGCAATGTTAGAAAGGGGCCTTGTCAAATATCTGCACCGTCCTACTATCAATACCAAACAGTGAAACCAATTAGGCGATGCTAGTCATAGGCGGGTTGTGCTTCATCAGACTGACGTTAGAACAGATCCACCAACAATAAGTGAGGTGCTGTTCCCTAGCACTCTTATTAGCAAATATTTTGTTTGATATGTGATGTTATGTTCATGTATGAATGCAGCCCTGGTGAGTGACTCACTATTGCTCAAATGCATGCATCTTGCCAACCATCCAGGGTTGATTCACTCCCAAGGGGTCAGCATGATGCATTACCATCATCTGGTTCTACTTGAAGGCAGAGACCCTATATGCATGTGTAGTCACCAATAGGCAGATACAGAGGTCAGCAGAGGTCAGCAGAGGTATTGCTTCAGTTCCCAACCGTCATCAACATTTATTTCATGGTGGATACGATCTATCAAGGTTAATCCTATGGGAGTGCCGTATGCGAGTGAAGTGTGCAATAACCCTCGGCCGTATTGCACGCTCCGGCCGTATTGCACGCTCCCAGGGGTCGCCAGGGGATGGCATGGGGTCGCCATGGGGTCGCCATAGCGTCACTAGGCTACCGACGGTCACGTGACCTGTGCGAAATTCAAAATGGCGGCCGACGGACGTAAACAAACACCGCGGAAGCAAGCAAACATCGTGGAAGTAAGCAAACATGGACTGGAAATCTATTTTAGATTGAGATACCCTGAAATAAATACAGAGCTTCACTTAAAAGTGACCTCTTCACTGGTTATTGCACTCGAGGTGCCTGTCCCGTATTGCACTAGGCCTTCGGCCAGCGTGCAATACGGGACAGGCACCTCTCGTGCAATAACCACTGACTCAGTCACTTTAGCGTGCAGCTCTGTCTATGTAGTGAAGGGTCCTGGGGCATTCCCAAAGTTTGTATGATTCCATGGGTGTTGCAGCAATCTAATATGGGTAATTAGGTTAACGAAATTGATTAAAAGTTGGCATTTCCATTTTGGATTCTCTCCAAAATGGCGCTCCCGAAATTTGGACCCAGTTACAAAGAAGTACTTGCAGAATATATATGGCGAGTAACTCGCCAGTGCTCCGTTCAAGCATCATGCCAACCCTGCGGGGTCAAGACACTCCCGAAGGGCCGGCATGATGCACCAATGCAGCACCGTCAAGTTACTCCCTGGGGCTGCATTGGTGCATCCAGACGACCTATGTCATACTTTAGCGACATCTGTCCTTAAAGGGTTAGGTCTTGCCTCAGAGTTGCTCAGTGACTGAGACATGAGTCCGACTCTGGGGTCAGTGAGCAGCTCAGAGCTCTTGCTCCTTGGGGTCAGTGTTCAAGGTGGGTCACTATAGTTACACGAGCTGCTGTGTGGGGGCGCTGCATGCGATGGTCACGTGACTGCAGCGCCCTCTGCCGTGAAGCGGAGACAACGGCAGATACTGATCATCGGGAGACAAAAGGTCGAGAACGGGACGAGTGAGATCACTGGAGGCAGAAGTCATGTGGTTCAGGCAGGGTGGGGAGATACAAGATGTGCCATTTGCGTGCTGCATTGAAACCAATACCCAGCCCGCATGACCGAACTATTGATACCCATGTTTACGTATACCCGAGCCATTCTCTATCGCATAGTGCTCAACAATACATCAAACAGAGGAGGCTCGGTCAATATGCACAGAGAAACTATGGGGAAGTTTGTACCTCCAGTTTTTCATGCCACGTATACTGTGTACATAAGGCAGTAAGCAATCTCTTTCATGAGGTTTCTGTTTACATTTTCACAGATGGTATCCTGTGTAATCGAGATGAATAACAGAGGTCCAAGACCATTTGGCGTGCATATCCATCTTTCTCTACTTATTGCCCTCTTGGATCAGGTTCTCCAGACACATGAAACAGAGTCTCTATACCACTGTGTAACCAGAGTTAATCATGATCTACTATTGCCCTTGCTGTGGCATCGGCTGTAAGCCTACCAGTGAGTCCAGTCTAACACGAGTCCAGCATTGCTTGGTATGATTCCAGCATTGGATAATTGCAGTCTTTGCGAAAACATGCAGGACAGTGGCAATGTCTCTCCTAAAATGCCACTGGTCCAGCAAATTTACAAGTGTAGCAGGACCGAATGTCCAGTTGCATTAAGCTTTTCTGAACTAAAGAATTTTCTCATGCTATAATGTGTTTGCCAATATACTGTGTACTATCTATGCTGATTTGGTCATATTTAATGATAATCATAATGATTTTTTAATTCTTAAAATGGATAAATAGTCAGATATGTCAGTATCCGGTCCTTCAAAGATGTAGCCGGTCCTGCAACATTGAAAATTTGCAGGACCGAATGTCCTGTGAAATGAAGAAGTTTTCGCAAAGACTGTAGTTGTAAGGGTAGGCTGACCGTCACTAGGGAGTTTAAGATCACAATGTGTAAGCTAACGTGAAGAATGGGCTAGACGTTGCAAGTAGGCATTTCTTAAACTCCCCACTATCTTCTCTATGTGTTACTGGAACAATCCTGAGAGATGACATGCTGGCCCCAGATTGCTCACAGATATAATGTGTATGGAGATTGTAATAATCTTGTAGCATCAGCAGGCTGAACCCATATTATGGCCTGTTACTTCAAGACCCACCTGCTCCGCCCTGTAAACCATCCCGCCATGTCGCGACCCTTAATTAACCATGTGACGCCTTTATTGCTCTGAGCTGCTCGTTTCCTTGGGGAGACCTCTTTTTCTCGCCCACGAGCACTTCTGAAAACAGCCATGAGCAGATCTCCGATCAACAAAAAGATTATTACCTAAGATGGATGGGTTCAGTATCGGTTCATCGCACCAGTGCATCTTCTACTTTATTATGTACCTACATTATTGAGATACTCTACACACTCATGTTAACTGTGGCAAAATGTCATCACATGTATGTGTGATAACCAACATAACTACAAATAGAAACTAACTACGGCTGTAAATATGTCTGATATTACTACTGATAACATCCGTCCTATCGCACTAGGCAGTGCAAGATTAGATGAGATAATGGCCATATACTTGTGATAGAAGCTTCCACCATTGACTTATGTCTTGATACACATATAAAACTAATATGACAAACTTGACAGATAAACTGTATTTTTCCACATCATACATTGTGAACACATACAGAGAAATGGTTCATTGAAAGAAAATCAGTACCGGTAGATATGATCCAGGGGTGGACACAATAATTCAAAGAGGAGTGTCCGCTAAATACTAAGGACGTGGTATAGAGTAAGCCGAGATCGATATCATTAGGAAGCTCCAATTCGCAGGCATAAAGGAAAGGGGCACCCAAATACCCTCCACCCACCTATAGACCTGAATCTGCCCCTATATATCTGTAGACTTAAATCGATCAGGGCCAAAAAGAAAGAAAAAAACTGCAATTGCTTCTGCAGACATTCGTCAAATCTCTGAGTATTGAAAGGATATCCAGATTTCGGATTCACACCTCACAGCAATCTCAAATTACTTCCCGCTTTCGTACGGCACGGCCACTTCTATCAATGGAAGGCATCATATCTCTCTGGACTCTTTGGTTGCCCTTTCCTTCTGGTCCTTTTTAATGGAATCATATTTTCGTGATGAAAGAAAAACTGCCCCGGGGTCGCATGCCGCTTCTATGGCCAGGAAACTGACACTTTAAAATGAGATTGATTTCCGTTCAGTCGGGGGGATTATCAGAGGTGTGGGGGGCCTTTTCACGGCGTAATCTAATTGGTCCCTGCGGTCGGGCCCCCGTGCAGTAGAGTGGGAACCCCCTACAGCAGGCGGGCCACTGATGCCCTAGTTAATTTGGTCCAATTTGCCCCGGAACCGGAATCAATCATCTGGAGGAGGTGCAAAACACACACACACAGACGGCCACATCACACCTCCTAAACTAGAGAGCTCCGGTGGCCATACTTTCCGGCTTTAATCCGCTCTGCGTATTCACTTCCGAAAGGCTACTCGATCCGACCGAGGGAGGTGGGCTTCCAGGGCCATCCTGAAAAGATAGAAGTTCACAACAATCATTCAAAACAAAGACATTTTTCATGAGATGGTAACACTGATGAAATAAACATGAAAATAAGCGTGAAACCGCTGTCAATATCTTTGTGTCGTAAACCCTCTGTTTTCATTGAAACCAGGATTGTGGTTCGTTCCCCTGGCGCTATACTGCCAAACATATTCTTGAGTGGAGAGTAGAATGTTTAACATTCCTTTGCTCATCATGAGACATATACCTGGTGTGACCTGTGTGTTTTACAATAAAGGTGGACAAGATATTAAATCCCCAAACATACATTAAGGGAATAATACATGAATAAGCGAGCACGAAGGTTGATCATCCATGGCTAAGACACGAGGCGCAGCAGAGTGCCTTAGCTATGGATAATCATTATCCATGTATTATTCCGTTTATACCACAGTTTTAATATTTTTGACATGAATCTGATCGAATTTCAACCTGGACTAGAATTTATTATGAAAAATCTTCAAGTGACGTCATAGTACTGATGTCATTGTGGGAATAATACATAAATAAGCCAGCACGAGGGTTGGTCATCCATGGCTAAGGTACGAGGTAGAGCCTTGTGCCTTAGCCATGGATAACCAGCCTTTTCCCAGTATATTCCCAGTATATTCCGTTTATACCATACTTTTAATTAAATTATTTTGACAAAAACCATTGATCCAATTTCCCTGTAAACTCACTGTGTGACGTCATAGCAGTGCGGTTATCCACTACTTATGCACGGTGGTTATCCAGTTTAGGCACTTGTTTGAGTGCCTAAAATGGATAACTGTGGTGTAAACAGAGTTAAGGGTAGAATCTCTACTTTCTACCACGTGTACACTACAACGAAAAAGTTTCTGCACTGACTTTCTTGTGTCTTGAATTACTTCATATTGCTGCATAAATGTTGAACTCTACAAAATTACATGTTTCTTTTTACTTCAAGAACAACCTGAAGTAAGTTAAGCTCTGATGATCGCCGGTGTGCAATGAATCTCACAATGTAGTACAGTAAAATAATGTGGCATGCCTACAACAAAATGAGTTTGATGTTCCTCTCCCAGCAAAACACAGAATAAAAAAAAACAGAATATAAACAGCTTTCACACATGAAAAGCATAAACACGCAGTCACAAAAAAAAAAATTATAACCATGGATTTCCCGATTTCAAATTACAGACGAGGTAGTTATCATCTATTATATGAGGAAAGATCATGTAAAGCAAAATGTCAAAGCACAGCTTTTTAGCATGGCTAAAAAAGTAGAAAGTAAAGATCAAATAAGGGGCAGATGTCACACATGAAAAACATATAGACTAACAAAGAAATAATAGTTATGAATTTCCCAACTATAAATGATAGAGAATGTAGTTATCATCGATAATATGAGTAAAAATCATGGAAAGCAAAAAGCAAAAATACTAGGATGGGTTGTATACACAGAAAACCAGACACGGTCGAGTACAATTTATTTGGATTTTATTACTGAGAATATGTACAAGGCAGTGGTAGATACATGTTGAGAAAAATGTTGAATGATATCGACTAAATTTATTAGTCTTCTTCAGGAAAAAGCAAAAAGCTTGGCTTAAAAAGGAGAAAGTAAAGATGAAACAAGGGGCAGATGTGCCTCCTTGCCGCCCGGTGCTCTCCTGACGGCCTTGTAGCGGCTGCCGACCAGACGTGGGTTAATGCAGCTTTAACCTTATAAAAAGGCAGCTTGACGTCCGTCCTCAGGCCATGTCACCTCCACACAGACACACCAACCCTGCTAGGGCAGCAGGGGGGATTATATCTGCTTTTTATCTTCATGATGCATAAATGCAGCCCTAGTGAGTGACTCGCTGTTGCATTCAAGCATCACGCTGGCCATACTCACAGAGGGATGGTATGACATATAATTGCAGCACCGGTGATTTACTCGCAAGCGCTGCATTCATGCGTAATGCCGACCAAAGGGCATAGTGTATTAAAGCACTATGCTGCCCTTAGAGGGTTGCTAAGAACATCCAAGAGACTCTCAGAGACAGAGGTGGGGGTCGTTAGATGTGAGTATCCCTCCCCTGTAGTCCCATCGTGTCTAATTCACATCTGAGGAGTCAACGACGCTGAAGCCCTCTGTAGTGTAGTTAGATATACATGTGATCAAAATCTAAATAGCTAGAAGTTGTATTTAGCTTTACTTAACTTTGGTGAAATGAATTAAATAGCAAAGCTGACCACATGGCCAACGCAACTGGATATTGTAATGATCGGCCCAATGACATCCCCTTCAAATGTATTGTACATTTTAACAGAAACTTAAAATATTTCGTAAAGTGTCCACGAGGTGTTACATTGTGTCATGTGAAATCTCTGCCATTGTGCCTCAGAACCATTTAATCTATTACAGAATAGTTTGATCAAAATACTGGGAAAAAAAAGAGAAAACCACAGAAAATGCATTGACTATGATTCAGATTTGAAAAATCAACTCAAGGATTAAATGCAATATTTCAGAAGATGGTTATTGTGAAAACTTCAAGAAGTGCAACCGGCCTGTGGATATATAGGGCCTGAAGGCACTGTGTGGCTATTGCACTGATGGAATATGAGTGAGTGAATGGATGAAGTATTACCCTCCTCCATAGAGGACACACCTCCAAGACATCCTTTTAAGTGATTACTGCTTGCCTTTTGAAAATAATACCTCACAGACATATACAAGAAGACTGCTGTATACCACAGAGCCTAATTCATCAGTTCTCCCTCTTTCAATGTGTAAGAAATTAGCCGGGCGGCTGGCTGGCATTATTATATCAAGGTAGACTTTGATTTATGCCAAGCCTTCAGCAATTCCTATCTACCCTCTGCATTATACTGGATCTAGACCATAGAGTGTTCATCATCCCTTTCACTGTGTGGCTTGTACAACAGCACATCCAGGCTAAAGTATTCTTGGGGACCATCCCAAAGGCCTCTGTAATACTCTAATGGAGATGCTGACAGCCTTAGGGTAAGATTTCCATTCCTCAGCATTTAAACCTGGTCAATTCCACACCCAAGTTATCACGGTCGATATGTTATTATCATTCACAAAGGCCATGAGTAGCTACACAGAGAGAAGAAACAGCGTCAATAGGGAGTCCAGGTTGCTTCCAGAATGACTCCCCTATTTAGGGGAGTGCAGGTCATCTAAGGGAGGCAAGGTGACTCTCTGACTGACCTAAGGGAGTCACATGGGGAGTCATATAGCTCTCTGGGTCATATGACTCCCCCAGGTGACTCCCTTTGGTCAGCCAGAGAGTCACCTAGGCTCCCTTAGGCAACCTGGACTCCTCTAAACAGGGGAATCATTCTGGAGGGAACCTGGACTCCCTTTTGACGCTGTTTCATCTCTCTGTGTAATACTGTACACAGGAGGTGGGGATGAAAGAAAGGTCTATTAAACATAGGCGTTCACGTCTGGTTCGCAAAGCCTGGCTCGTCTCATCCGGGTAGTATGTGAAGGGACGAGTCGATGCCTTAAGCTGATGGGTTTTCCTGCTGCATCCCCTGTCCTGAAGGCCTAGGTCTAAGACCTCCACACATCCACTATTGACCCTGGCAGCTCACAGGGGTTTTAATGATATTGGGCCTTTAAAGCGGGTAGCCCCCAATAAGGATATTGAAGGTGAGTCGGCCGACAAGCCTCTGGCCACAGGACGCGGCACGTTTGAACCACTGGCGGTTACTGAATTTATACTTTAGGTGCCTCAGTTGTACAATATACATTATGATAAGATGATAACAGCATAAGCTATTATGTTTTCTACTCGTCATGGTATACGTATTTGAACAGCAAAACAGCAAAAACAATGTACTACAATAAAGAATTACTGCATGATTTATATTCTTTGCAGTGTATATACATCTCTATATATATATAGAGAGAGAGAGAGAGATCTATGCCTTAACTTACTCAATTTAGTCCAGGAGATTGTTAGGAAATATAAGGTGTCCTACGGGTTTGACAATAAAAGCATGAAACTTCTCACAGTTGTAGATCAACTGGAAAACGTGCATGTAGACAAACATAACATTTATCACATTTTTCACTCGTATATTATGGCCATGACTAGTAGATTTATGTCCATGTATGTACATATAGTAGGACTTCTACTATTATGTTGGCCTATGGCCTTTGTTTCTGCTCCCTGTGACCTTTGCAGTCTGTGACATGTGACCTTGTAGCACAGAGCAAAGGGCACCCAGCAATATCTGATGTCTCTCATACATGGTCACGTGATCTGCAAATCCACCAATGGCATTGTAGTGTGATCTGATAGTGGAGGGAAGCAGCTGAATGGAGCTGAAGGGGAAAGTTTTCTGGATATGCTCTGGTTACACTTTGGTCACATAAATGGTGGTTTATTTAACATGGCAATGGTTAAATGCAATGGCTTAATTACAATATGTGGACACTGTATGGGTCATGAATAATTTGGAGATTTCTTTGATTATGTTAAGACTAATTTCTGTCTTTGCTTCTTTCAGGACGCGGATATGGCGGTGTCTCCCATGTTCATCACAGAGTATCGGGCTCGGGTGGTTGACTTCACTCGTCCCTTTCTCAATGTCGAGGCCACCATGTTAATCCGTAAACCACCTAATGGCCATGAGTCCCACATCAAGTCTATTACAGACCTGCTCAACCAATCTGAGATCAAGTATGGCACACTGGATACTGGCCTGCTAATATGGGCCCTTAAGAACAGCAACGACTCGGTTATTAAAATCCTGTCGCGCAACATGGGGCGTTTTAAGCCTTCTGTGTATACAAAAACTAACGATGCTGGTATTCAACGAGTGCGGAGGGAGAAATACGCCTTTATATTACCCAGTACGATAGGGGAATACATTGCAAGGCAGTCACCTTGCGACTTAATGACAGTGGATAGGTTCCTTATGGAGCGAGGGTACGGGATTGCCCTACCAAAGGGCTCACCTTTCCTGCCACAGTTGAACAGAGCGTTGGCCAGACTTCGGCAGAATGGCTTCTTGGATAGGTTATACCATAAGTGGTGGGTGGAAAAGAATGACTGTCCGGACGGAGTACAAAGCAGTAAAATATACAGTGTTAATACAGCGCGGAGGAGCTCGCACGGAGTCTTACCCATCGTCATTTTCCTTATATTTGTACAGACATAATGCTTAAACTGATGGTTGTGCATATTATTATTATTAATATAAAAAAGGTTGTTATTATAAATAATTGATTATGAGTGTATATATTAAGTATACAGATGGATTGAAATTATTGTGCATAAATGTGAGTGTATACAGGAGTGTATTTGTCTAAATTATACACTTGTATGAGAATGTAGGTCAACGTGTTTCTAATGTGTGTATGTGTGTATATATATATACATGTTCTTGAAAGGGTATGAAAGGATTTAAAAATCAACTTCGCAAGGATCACGAGGATCATAAGAAACCGTCGTTTCTACATCTCATCTTTCTTGGATGCCAAGAAGAATCTCTACTCGTTATGTCCTCGTATTACCTATTGTGAATCAACATTACAAGCCTCCAAAGCTGACCACGACAGAACATACCAGAGAGTCTTCTTTGTGGGGTTCATCACATAATTAATTGCTTATTTTTCTTATACCAGAGAATGCCCACATGAAGAGAACTGAGAATTATTCAAAACAACAAAAATCAAAATTCTGGCGAAAGGAAATATTTACAAAAGGTCTGGTTATTGTGGTGTTTTCTTAATTTGTAATATATGGTTACAATAGAAATGCGTTCATATAGGATACAGAAGATGAATAAAATGCCCATTGTTATGCATGCACCGTTAATAAACCTGTAATTGTTTGCAATGCCACTCCCAAGAATATCAGGTAAGGGCATTGAGAGACATGTAGTGCACATGATTTTTTCCCCATTGTCAGCGATTCTGGGTCAATAAAAAGGTATTTCTAACAAATATGAAGTGAAAATTATAGTTTCTGGCAATCCTGTTTATGGTCAATCTAGGGGTATCAAACGCTTTGGGTAACAGGGGATGATACCGGATTCTTCACCAATTCAATCCAATGTATTTTACTGAGTGACAAATGATGCCAATGCCTGTACAATAACATTATGCCAATTTTAAAGGTGACGATCAGATGAAACACTTGGATATCTATAGTACATTTGTGTGGGGACATTGGTCAACGTATATATGTATAATATGTAATGAATATTAGGGGGGTCAAACGCTAACAAAATAAATATAATTACTGGCATCAATCCAAAAACTGATACCTGTCCGGCCACTTAATTAACTGAAACGATAGCTACGCACTCAGAAAAGTCAGCGTCATTGCCGCTAAAACCACTCTCACCTGAAAGTCAAGCACTGCCTGACTTTCAGGTGAGAGTGGTTTTAGCAACAATGATGCTGATTTTTCTGAGTGTGTACGTACTGTTCTGCAACTAACTGAATAGATTTCACTATAACCCTAAAGTGGATAACCTTCATCAATACTCCAAGAGAACATACTGGTCTTGTGTTGTTGACCTATGTTTAGGTAGGAGGCAGTCTCTACTAAATAATTGCCATAAACCAATGGTCTGAACTGGGTAAACATAACTCATTAATTCAACTAAGGTGTATGAGGAGGACCATGAAGAGAACATAGTAGAGTTTCCTCATATTGCTGAAAACTCCAATTATCCAAAGAATTTCACTTTGTTATGACAGCCAATGACTGTAGGTCTTATGTGTGGGAATACTTTGTGAAGGTCCTCTATTCTTTCACTGGCCGTGCCTCCACCTTGCTTATATAGAACTAACGACAGCTAGAGGCATCAAAGGAAGTTTTACATAAGCACAGGTTATATGGAATTGCTGCAGATGAACTTTCTCCCAATGAAAATGTCTTGAATTTGCAACAATAGGGGGGCCTCCATAGCTAAATAAATGTCTAATATATTTTGCTAAATTACCTGTTGAGTGATGAGAAGTTAAAAAAGAATTCCAAAGCTGGCATATTTGAATTTCCCTTATAGCCTTAAATATGCCAATAATTGCTATAGGCCTCATGATCAGCAAGATTCATATAACATAGCTGGGATCATATTTTGCTATTTTGTTGCAACAAATACAAGTCTACATACATACTGAGAAATATGGCCTGTAAAAGTAATAAGGTTCAAGACAAAGAATAACACATCTGGTCTTAATCTTAATAATTAATGTTTTTCAGTATGAGTTGAGGGTATTAGATTGGCAGGTGGAGCTCGGCCAGTGTTGAATTCTCCCTGCACCCAGGCAAATATGAGAGTCAGCTAATGTCGCTATAAGCACTCTCATACAAGGGTCAGGCACTGCTGGACTACAATAGATGGGTCTAGCTATGCTGGATCCTCATGCCAGAGTCTGGCAATGCTGGACTCTAGGGAGAGTCTCTTTCAACCTGCAAGAGTCCGGCATTGTCAGACTCTGGCATGAAGATCCAGCATGGCCACACTTTCAAGCAATTTTGCTAAATCCAGCCTGTTATTGAAGGTCTAGCATAGCCTGACCCTCTCTAGAATGGCCCTTGACCCATCTATTATAGTCCAGCAGTGCCTGACCCTTGTCTGAGTGTGCTTATGGCGACATTGGCTGACGCTGATATTTGCCTCTGTGTGGAAGTATGCGTCAGCAGGTATGAGCGGGTTATCTCTACAACACTTGTGTGTCCATGTACATCTAGTACATGACATTGCCTCGTTTATGTGTTTTCTATAATAAAATACTCCCAGAGGGACAAATGAATGTTGTGTGTTCTTCTTTAGGGCGTTTTATTTTTTATTCTTTTCTGAATGGGACTATTAAAACAATTATTATAGACGGACGCGAGCAAAGTTCTTTTAGCACTTAAGTGTCCAATGCCTATCAGAAAATATCATAACTTAGGCTATTTCTAGGTGATTACATTATTGGCTTGATAAGCTTTAATTTGATACCAAATAATCACATAATTAAATTTTGCTCAATTTAATCAACCTTTTCAATGTTTTTCAACAAAGACAAATTATAATTGTGCTCACAACATGATTTTTGTATTGTGTGCGGCGATGAGGATCCACTTGTTTTAGTGACCTTGCAGTGCAGTGAGGGCATCGGAAATGAAAATACTAAACTCTCTTATGGTGCAGAGTCTGCACTCGGAAGCGGAAGATGGTTCTAGAAGGATGGAGACATCGCTCCATGGTACAATTGATCCAGCCACCCAAAACTTCTGACACCTGGAAACATTCCCTAGCTTAGGGAGTGATCATTTTTAACAACAGGGGGTGGTGGCTTTCCGAGCAGAGCGCGCTCAATTTTTTACACCCCCCTGGTCATGCGGTCAAAACTTTTTACCCCCCCCCCTTTGGGGTCGAAAATCAGCTCGCGCGTGGGCCCTTTGAGGCATAGTAATGCGCTGGCTTTTTGGCTCAAAACAGGTTAAATTTTTTTGACCCCCCTTCCCAAGAGGGGTCTAAAAACTTCCCCCCCCCCCGGTCAAGGGGTCCAAATTTTGTTGCCCCCCCCCCCAACCCACCACCCCCCCCCCCCCCCCCCCCGTTGTTAAAAAATGATCACTCCCTTAGACAACCTAAAGTTGCCGATGTCATTTATCGGAAGTAAGATCTAATAAAGGAGTGCCATGGGACCCAGCCATGGTCTTTTACAGGGGATCTTCAATCGGTAGAGAAAGAAATCGTACACAATTTTAATCCATACCTTTACATTGGACTATAAAATCAAGTTTCCTCAAAATGATGAGAACAAAAATGAATGAAATAGGTATAGGAAGGGGGGTATGGCCTTGGTTAGCATCCTTGATTAATTTTAAGAATATTGAATTTTGAATCCTGAACCATCAGATATAAATCTTTCAACATTATACTTAGACAGGGAAGTATGGTCTTGATGAAATCTAAGAATATCATATATTGAGTCCCAATTCATCGGAGGTAGGTCTATACTGGCTATAATATTTTCGTCTCAGATTCTCAGGAATTTGGTTGCCAGCTGTCCATGTTTTTCATCTTACCATGCTGACCTCGGATAGTGGGTAATTCAGACAAATGCAGCAAAACTGTAGATAGTGTATGCAGCGTGCTATTCCAGCTCTGTCATCCATTTCATGACATTGACTCTAAAAATGTGATTGTAGCACACTCCATCTCAGATAGAGACAACTGATGTGATTTGTCTCAAAGAGAGCAAAACCTAACTCAAATCAATCCAGTACTGATATTCTGGGGAATTGGTGATAGAAATACCAAGGTGCATTAATCTTGGCCCATAACACCTGCATCCTACATGGTTTGGCAGCTAGGTCACAATGCAATACGCAAACCTTTTTTTTCGTATTATACATATTTTTGCAACTTTCACGGAAATAGAAATTCACGAACATTCTACAGCACAAATATTCATCCAACACATATTCATAATAAAAAGTGTCCCAAAGTATTCCCGGAGGACCGAGATGTACTGACTCACTGCCGCCTTTTAGGGCCAAATAAAAAAAAGTGTGTTTCAGGTTACCCGACCCTACCTAGAAAAACAGGGCCGACCCTAGAAATTTTTATGCAACTTTGAAAAAATATTTATATTTTGGGTAATTTTGGGGCTATTTAAGGGTCGATCTGATAGTTCACGAGTCAAGGCGGTCGTCGGCGATTCGGCATTGTAGTTCGTGAGTCGATTTCTGGGTACTTTTCAGGCTAAAGTAAAAAATAAAAAATAAAAAATAAAAAATCCGACCTACCTACCCTAGATTTTCAGACCATGTAACCTGAAACACACATTCTTCTTTTTTGCCTAGGCACTGAACCGGATCAATGGATGGGGATTTAAAGATGGTATGTCAGCTAAAATTCGGTGAATCATGTCATATTGCTCTTGTATAGAGTCTCCTTTATATACTCAACTGTTAAAATGATTGAAAGTGTCTAAAGCTAAAAAAGTAGCATGTGCAGTGCCATAATTTTTACTGTTGGTCGACACTAAAACTCCCTATGTTTTGGTACTGCATGGCTCAGTGCATTCTCTATCAGCTTAGTTCCCCCTATACCCACCTGGGGAGTGCCTGAGTCAGTGAGGTGAATAAGCTACATTGTTATCTACCAGAAATCATGTATGATAAACAAATATTTTGCAAATATTGGGTACTGGGTATCAACTAAAATGATAATGGAACCCATGGCATCCCTTTTGAGGAAAAGGTTTGGGAAGTGTATTAGTTGAAATACTTAAAGGGCTAGGAACTCCATTTGCTGTGAGCTGAGTATGAGGCTTCAAGCTGCCGGCACAAAGAGGACCAATCGGTATTCGGCACAGCCGTCAGTCGTTGTTACCTTCGGGAGCTGTGCTGGATACGAGCCAGTCTTCCTTTTGTCCAACGACAAACCTCTTTAGGCTCCAAACCCTGCTTGGACTTCGATTCCAAATGGCCCTCACCCTGCCTCCCCCAGAGAAAAATACATTGCTGTTAATGCTTTTCCTTCGATTTCCACTTGATCGATATGCTTTTGAACAACTAAATCAAAATGTGGGTATACACTGCAAGTGCTCAGCAATTTCTGTTAATGAACAGGAGAGATAGAAGGTGAGTGGTGAGCGATAATAGAGTTAGTTTGGCCATGCTGAGTTGCTGGTAATAAATGGGTTAGAGTGGTACCTTACGCATGCACCTCACAAGCCCCAGACCCCCGCTAGGTGGCACCACATAATCAGCGCTCTGGGCCTGCCGAATTTGTCGCTCATCATTGGTCCTAATTTAGAGCAAGGCCACTGCGCCTGCGCCGAATCCAAAATGGTGGCATCCATGGTGCGACGCTGCGATTGGCCATCAGTACAGCGACAAAAGCACACCGTTCGGTGTCAGTCCCCGATGGAGGTGAGAACTAGAGCTTTTGTGAAATAGCAAGGATTTTCCCGGCTGCCGGTGTTGATTGGCTGGTTTTTCCCAGCCCGGGTGCATTTCCTGCGGCCTACGGTGGCATCCCCTGGTAGGCAGGGGTTAGGGGTGGCCACTAAGGACCCAGAGCCCCCGGGTATGAGGTCCACGGGTATAGGATGACAAGTCATTCTGCACACCCTATTGCCTCTGAGCTATTGCTCATGCTTCTATGATTGCTAATTTGTCTTTTTCCCCGGGAACATTTCATAGAACATGAAATGCCCAATCCAGCTTTGGAATGAAGCAAACAAAGAATGACTTTGTATGACATAACAAAAGTTTCTAATCAATTTTTTATATATTTTTTCAGGATAAAGAAGATAAACACATCAACGTAATCTAAAATAAAACGCACTACATAACGGGAACCATTACCTGAACATTTTTGTATTACATAAACATTTTTAATCCAATTGCAACGATGAGGTCTCATTCTTATGACCAATTGACATTGGCATATATATATTAAATGCAAAATAATTCTTTGCCCTAGCTACCCAGTAGATTAGTGCGAGGTTGTGCTGGCCTTAGGCTTACCCAAAGCAACCCAATGCAGGGTTGGTTTGGGCATGGGCTTGGTTTGGGTACGCCCAAGGCGTGGATATGCTGTCCCTTTATTGCTTGCTAGTGATGAAAAAAGATGATGAAGGAACTATTTCTATCAGAATAAAAACACTTGTACATCCCTTGCTGTATTGACCTTCTATTTGTAAGCCCTTGTCTGCCAATGGGAGGCTATTTAGGGATGGCATCTGGACAAGGGCATGGAGAAACCAGCACAATTTCCCAAATTGCCTTTTGGCGCGATTCTTATTGACGTTCTGCTTTGCCTTCTGCAAGTAGCCATATGGACCATGCAGCCTCCTTTTCCTGCTTCTTTCATGCCTCCACACTGAAAAAGTAAACTTGTCTCCAGACTCGTCGAAGTGACTATCATAAAATAAACGAGTCAAAAGTTGTCTAGCCTATCAGGTTACCATCCCACAAATAGAATCTGGAGCTGGCAAATGTCAGGTTTTGGGCTGGCACATGCCAATTGGGTCTGCTATCTCCAGCTAGAAGACCCGCTTCTTTGTCACTTAGATGAGTTTTTGACTTATTTATTTCATGACCGTCACTTGGAAGAGTCTGCAGAAAAGTTTACTTTTTGAGTGCAGGGGAATGACAATACCGACTCCTATTCCTGGATACATGTATTAATCTGTCCAATATTAATGTGGGGAAAAAGTAGTTTGTTTCATGTTACCTGAGCGTACTGAGCAAAGCAGGCCCATCTAAAAGTGTTCAATTTAATCTCAATTTCTAAACAAATATCCAGCTTTTAGGTTAAATCTGGTTGCAGTGAACACAAAGTCCAATGGTGCACCATCAAAAGGTTATTTGATACTTTGATTAAACAACTATTTCAGACTTTTGTCCATTAAAATGTATTGACAATAACTGAAATGGTATATGATGAATCATGATATTTACAGACTTTTATATGTCAGTGTACAATATTCTGTTTGCCCTAGAGCTGCACATAGTATATCTGATACTATAGCAAACAACTACTATAGTTTTAAAGTGAATTCAGCTTGATTTTTGTCATTGTGCAAAAACATCAAAGCATTATGCTTGTCATTTTTCTTGCAATTAAAGCCTGTTGGATGAACAAAATGCACTTCGTTGGCTACACCATACAGCTTGGGAGTAGGTCTTATTAATGTATTGCTGAGGGCATTTAGAAAACTTAAGTGGCGTTTACTTTCTACATTAGTGGGAACTCACTCAAGCTGTTTCAACTCTCACCGATCCCACGCGCCGATACACAGCCAGATGCACTCTCCTCGCAAATGCTCTCTTAGGTTCCTCTCTCACTGTATCTCTGCTGCAAAGTGGACAAGAGGTGGACTAGACCCATACAGCAGGAACAGACACTGTAAATGGTGAAACCAAAAATACACCCTTTTATAATGTATACCAACAGTATATTCGACTGCCTATGTACACTTATACCATAGTATATTTTGTAAAACTACAGTAGATTCTACTGCTCACATTCACTTCTCACAGTATATATTCAACATGCTGTGTAAGTGTCGGGTTTCAGTGTTATTTTTGTACTCCTAATGTTGTAAACCACCTGATATTATATAGGATGTTTGCATATGTAAACATCCTATAATTATATCAGGTGATTCAAAGACAGTTATCTTAACTACAGTTTATTCAGTAATAGGATTTTGATCTCGTCAGGTACACGTAGTAAATCTTCTGTCCCATACTTGCCAGTGTTGATATTGACCACAAGGTTTGACCAACATTGACATGTTTCATATGCCATTAGCCGATGGCTGGACATGAAATGTTGGTGCAACATTGTAATCCTTAATGCCCTATTGTTAGCTCAGGATCTGAGCAAATGGAGAAATCACCAATTTTAGCCCAATAATTATGTGCTAACCTTCAGGTATTTCAATATTAGAGCCAAATTTGAAAATAGAACCCTATGTTTTAGCCCATTTGAAAAATGGATTCATTCTGATGCGAACAGGCAAGCCGGGTCAGAGATTCTAGTAAGATACCAAAACAAAATTATGAGCACGGCGATATCTGTAAGCCGAGTGAGCCACAGGCTATACTATCAGGAGCAGGCCTCAACAGCAGAAATGCACACAAGGGGTTCACATATCTCTCATTAATTAAAGGCCAGGTACATTCTTCCTGCCCTGAGGCCTACCTCCCAGCCCCCCCCCCCCCTTCCCCATTCTCCTCCTCCTCCTCCTCCTCCCCATAGTGGCCTATAGTGGAGATATATGGAAAGATAAAACACTGCTGTTTTTACACCCTCCTGCACACATGCCTGTGTATGCTGATTGCAGGTGATAAGGGGGGCAGGCCTGCCACTGTTTACCTAGGTTTCAGTCTTAAGGTGGGGCAATTATCGCTCACAAATGGAGCTCGCCTCCAGGGTAATAGGGTACCTCAGGGGAATGGGGTAGCGTGAAGTGTTGAACAAGAGGTAGTCATTAGGGTGCAATACATGGGCTAACATCTCAGAACAGCATCAATTTTATTGAACAGCTACATTGTAAATCAGCTTTATGGCTGTGTTTCACCAGATCTGGCAAATGTGAAAGTCTCTAACCGGGTGCCATCTTTGACTGGGTGCAATCTTTTATTTGGTGCCTTATTTGACCGGCCACTGTAAAATTGAGATTTGAGATTTTTTGCTATGTGAGGGATAAAATGAGGAAAATAGTGGTTGTTATATCTCCATTTATATCTTCACCTGCCTTAAATAAACCATTTTCTCTCCGGCGGGCAAAGATGGCACCCAGTCAATGATGGCACCCAGTCAAAGACTCGATTAAGGTCTAACCTTACCATGTAATGGATCCAAAATCTTGAGAAAATGCTGAGACTTTGGACCACATACGAGAGGTGCCAAATGGACCTTAAGTAGATACATATCTGCTGTTTTTAATCAAGGTTTCTTTTTATGTTGCCATTAATGTACTCCATGTCCTTGCTTTGGAGAGGAAACAGGCGGGGAAGATGTATTTGTAAGTTGAATGGGTCTATTCTTTTTGTCTTGCCCGAGTGGAGATTGTGTCTAACAGCCATTGTTCAATGTACACATGTCGTAGAATTTTACCGTAATATATTTAATCAATGCACCTTTTCAACTAGAATTGCTCAGGCCTTTGCTTTAAATAAAGACGAAAGACGGACCTTTTCTGTAATATACATTTTCTCAGCTGTAGACACTGGTAGGGGTAGAGTTCGGACACAGGGGCCAGTCCACTATTCCACCACATAGGCTATTCCCGAGTAGGTACGGAACATTGAATCAACATTGACAGAAGGTTGTCAATGTAGATAAAATGTTGACTCAACGTTGATTCAAAGTTGAACTGGTTTATGTGTATACTGGGTTCTTTTTTAGCAAGATGGCGCCAGAGTAGACACACGCACTGCTCGAGGGCTCCGTCGGTCAGGGGATTATTTAGTGATCATAACCTACCTAGGAAGTTAGAATAGGGATATTTACGTGTAGGAACTGTAGGAGCATCTAGTGAAGCATTCTTTAGGAGGATTCAACCACCACCCAACCCAGGATTACCAATTATGGGTCGGAAAGGTGGACAGAAGCCCGGCAAGCGCCGGGATCTATGGCCGGCCAAGCCTACAAAACACAAAGGTAAGCTCCATGTACCGAACCGCATGAAGCAGGCTACCCTCACCAACACTACCCCCGGCCCTACCAAGAGAAACAGATCCGTCAATGAGATGGACTTCCTTCTTGATGGGAGTGCCTCTGAAGTCTCCCCACTGCACAAAAAAAGCAGGAAGGAAAAAATGGCCGTCGTCAAGGACGCCACTGGCCTAAACAAAGACGGCCATGTTGGTTCTGCCGACCCAACAACCGTGCTGGCCGCCCCAGCACCCACCCCACTCCCCCCCCCACCTCACTCTCCCAACCGCTCCACTAAAAACATAGATCTGCCACCGACCACTCTATATGATAACACAAGCTATACATCTGCCCCACCCAGCAGTTTTATAGAACACCCAGCCGCATACGACGCTGGTCTCAGTCTAGATGGCGACATTGTTTTGGATGGGAGTGTGGGAGGAGGGGAACCTACAGGTGGGACCCCCCTAGTGGATGTTGACATGGATCAACAAAACAACCCTATCGTCAGCCTGATTGATCACCTGAGTGAGTCAATTGCCTGTGGGAGGGATCCAGCAACCAGTTCCCCCACACCAGGGCAACACCACCACCATCAGCCTGATTACACACCACCACGCAGCCCCAACCACCATCCCCACCACCACCCGCCACCACTTGACCCACTGAGCACACAATACAGTGTGCCGGGTACCCTTGCACCGAGCAACTCTGCCTCTGGCAGCACATCATACGACCAGATGATGAAAAACATGCTCACCTACATCAATGACAACCTCCCCAAGAAGGACGAGTTGCGTCAGCATCATGAAAACATGTCAATCAAAATGGGACATCAGATATCATCGATGTCCACTCAGTTTGACGCAAAGTTAGACACCATGACAACCTCCATTGATAATGTTACCTCACGACTCGCCACCTGTGAGTCCAACATGGGTATACATCATCGGGACATCACTGCACGTATCACAGCAAATGAGGTACAGACGTCTGCTCTCACCGCTGCAATACAGGAGTGCAAGAACCAGCAACAGACTGACCTAAACAGGGTCAGCACAGAACTGACCAATAAACAGGATCAACATTACCTGGAGCTGAATACCAAGCTGTCCACCCTTCAGAGTCAGCATGACCAGCTGGCCAGGAAGGTGGACACCTCTCAGGGGGAGGGATACTCTGCCACTGTTAAATACGGTCACACAGACCCGTCCCGCCCCCCACCTCAGCCTCCAAACCCCTCCATGAAGCCTGTCAAAAGACACACACGTAACACCTACAACGTTGTGGTCATTGGCATGCCCCAACCAGCCAACGAAGATATCTTTGATACCTTCAGGAAAATCACCAATGTGCTTGGCCTACAACCCACCAGTGATGAAGTATCATCGGTGGCCAGAATTGGTAAACCACCGAAAACTGACCAACCCAGCGGAGTCAAGCATAGAAAACCACAGCCCATCATGATTGCCTTCAACTCTCAGTCGCTGCAGCTGAAGGCACTGGAGTTACGTCACAGGGTCAGTAACTCTAAAGATCTTGGCGAAAATGACAGGAAGGTATATCTCAACCCAGATGAACCTACAGCGCTACGTGTCTGCCGAGGTAAACTCAGAACCATCTACAGGTACATGAGGGAATGTGAGTACCAAGCAACACTGGAGGATGACGGCCTTCATATACAGGGGGTGGTCTACCCCCCCACCACAGCCGGCCTCAACTCCATCCCCCCGCAGTACAAGCCGCATGACCTTGACCTACCAAAGGTATCCGGTAAAAAGACCAACAATCAGCATCTGGTTAAATCCACATCACATCCAGCCAGCGCTACTACCCCGACCCCACCACCTCCCACAGTACTCCCAGCTACAGGAGGGCACAGTCAAACCAGCGCTGCCACTGACCGTACAGCCCCGCCCCCCTCAACACGTGCCTCCACCAACAACAACAACATGACGCGCGGTACACGTGTACCCACCCACTCCAACACCCCACGCCCCGCCACTGCCGCCCCAGTCATTGCCAGCGGCGGCGAGGCCCAGCGCCCCATACAGTCAATTGGGGTAAACCGCCCATCAACCGGACAGCAGCGCCACCGCAACAATGCATCATCTACCAACAACAACTCGATTGTTGTGGTATCACCCGACATGTCTACAATTGTAGGCAGAGCGACCTCCACCCCTAAACCTAAGGTCACTAGGCCTACAAAGGACAGCATCTCACCACCCCCTTCATCCTTCATCACTGCCCCTACTATCCTACAGGAGCAGATCAACTTCACCAGGAAGGGCATCACCTTTAGCGGTGAGACAGCCTTCCTCAGCAATTTCTTCATAAAGCCCTTCAAGTCTGTGGTTGACGGCCATACACACACCTTTAACAGTGTTGAACAAGGGTATCAATACAACAAGGCTATCTACTGTCAGGCCTACACCATTGCTGTGGACATAATGGCTGAAACCAAGTCCTCAACCATCAAATGTATAGGAGGAGATATAGACACCACAGGCACCGGTTGGTACGAGAACCATGCAGTGTCCACTGTCACCCGTCTAGCCCTGGAGAAGTTCACAGAACATGATGACATCAGGACCCGTCTGCTCTCCACCGGAAGTACCCCGATCATAGAGGCAAGCCGAGACCCCTACTGGGGTGGGGGGCACCCCTATGGTTCCCCTGCATACAACTCCAACGAGCCCATAAAGGGGAAAAACATCATGGGCCGCATACTAGGGGCCACACGTGATAAGCTCAAGGTCCGGCTCATGGGACCGCTACCCCACGGGCCATAACTCAGTGTGCGCACCAGAGGGTGACCACTGAAACCCAAGCAACACTCACCTGTACCACACCGACCACTGCAGAACTAGTGTCTAGTTCTCACAACTCGTATATTACCTGCATCAATATGACTATACTCGTCATAGGTGACTCTCGTGTGAAACGCCTACGGAGGTATATGCTACCTGCCTATATATATGATATCAGAAGCACTGGAAGTGCCACTATGGAGTCCATATGCGAGGAGGTATGTACCCTATTACTACAGGGGTACCACTATGATGCCATCTACATAATGGTCGGCATCTGTGATGTTATAAGACGAGTCCCTGGACATGGGTCTACACTAAGGCATACTGCCCTGCCTGACGTGATCAAAAGATCCTTTTCAATCAACATGCAATATACTGCATTTAGGATTGGTCTGATAAGACCACAGCTAGTAACTGTGTTTATCCCCATCTACGGGGCCAACCTAGCCGTCCTGAATCACCACTGGCACCTGCGTCACCCTCTACAAGACCTACTGGACACACAGATAGTCTACATTAATGCAGCCATAAATGAACTGAATGGCAGATCTGGTATTTATACGCCACACCCGGATAAAGCGGTGCATGTCTACCAGTCACATCGTCACTGCTACAAGCATCACTTTGAACTGCTGACAGACGGCCTTCATCCCCGCCCGTATCTGTCATACAAGACAGCTATCGCCATACTCAACGCGGTGACCACAAACAGGGTGCTGGGAATCCACCCTTAATGACTACGCTCATTTAAAACCAGTCTGATACTAATGAATATCTGAACATTGGACTCAGCCACCAACAGTACACACGCCTTGAACCGCAAGTATAGTCCCACATGTGTAAACTGACTCTAGCTTTATTACGGCTTACATAATTAGCGGTGCCGGCTGACACCGACCCTGGTGATATCTATCCAGTATATGATTCTTGATATATTCTATGGGCTTAATCAAATCCCTCATTATGTGTACACACCCAGCCTATACCCATTAGATAACACATCAGGCCTAATATACTTATTATACTCGGGCAACCAATTCTTTAGCCTGGTATAATACGGTAAATTTAGGAGTGATACATGAAATCCTTATTACATAGTCCATACTGCACTATATTACAAGTTACTCATTGGAGGGCCCAGTGGGGCCTCTCAGGCAACTATTTATTTAGCCTGGTGCCCCATACCGGACCCTTACCTGCGACATATTACACTGTATACATGTGTGTAGTTTTATTAGTATTGTCATTAATATTATTATTAATATTGTCATCGTCTGTTACAGATGAATTAATTCTAGCTAGTTAACAGGGCTGCCAGTTTACTCGGCCTACACTAGCTTAGCATATGCTATAACAAACTAAACATGTCACTAATCTTGGTATATCATGTTCACATTCGATTTAGTCGAAGTAATAATATTATTATTAGTATTAGTATTAGTATAAATCTCAGCGTTAGCCTTAGTATTAGAAATAATGTCCTGACCGACACTCTATGGGTCCAAAAGTACCATTTCTGCAAATCATACTCATACCTACCATGTCAATGGGGTGCAAAAATCTTGTCCACCGATTGGACCGGGCTTGCCTAATTGACTTTGAGTCAACTAGGTTTGTATACTTAACTTTACTTACTGTATTGTTGTTGCTACTCTGTAGCTCTTGTGTAACTGTTCTATCAAAGCAAATTAGGAAGAAAGGGCCCATGTCAACCACACTCACTGTTGTCTACCTAAGACAAGGGCTCATTACACATTACGATAATTATATTGAACTGTATTCATTGTTTACATTTAACTGTGCCTCACCTGATTACATAAAAATGTCTGCACGTGCCCTCCCAATACTGGGAACATCAGACCCCCTACTTCTAGGATGTCTGTAGAACTTGAAGACTTCTCTAAGATGAAGGGCCTGAAAGTGGGTCAGGTTAATATCAGAAGTATGTTACTTAAGATGGTCGGCCTCTCGAAACTTGTGAAAATGTTTGATATTATGTGTGTCACGGAAAGCTGGCTCAATACTCATCTACCTAACTCAAAGGTTATGATACCAGATTATAATCTCCACAGAATGGACCGTGTAATCAACAAAACCGGTGGCGGTCTTGTTTGTTATATTAAAAATACACTATTTGAATACAGCACTGTAGTTAATTCACTATGTATTTCAAATAAGGACACAGAACTTCAAGTGGTAAATATTTCTCAGCCTAAGCATCGACTACTCTCAATACTTCATGTATACAGACCTCCTGATGGCATCTGTGCCCAATGTATCAAATCTTTAGTTGAAACCTGTAAAAGTCCTCTACTTGATGGCAGAGAACTCTGGATAGTTGGCGATATTAACGTAGATCTCCTGGATACTGAACATTGGAAAACCAAATTATATAACAAATGCATTGAAAAGCTTAACCTTAACAATCACATCACAGGCATAATAACTAGGCCCAACCCCAAAGCACCACAACATGGCGGTACCTGCATAGACCTGATGAGTTCAAATTGTGGCATAGTTGCTAACTCTGGCACTCTACCGGTACTACTCAGTGACCACCTGCCCACCTTCATCACTCGCAAAAAGTATAAAGTAAAACCTGTAATAAAAACAATATCCGGGAGGTCTTATCGCCACTACATCCAATCAGATTTTGAGGACTACCTACTCAATCATGATTGGACTGAGTTTGACATGACCACTGACGTAAATACGCAATGGGATATTATATTGAATATCATTACTGAATACCTAGACACCCACTGCCCTGTTAAAACTATGACCTTCAAGGACTACAACAAACCTTGGATAGGTAAAGATATAATTGAAAAAATCTATGAGCGTAATCAACTGATGTTTGAATACTGTCGGAACAAGCAATATAATGCCCACCTCTTTGAGCGCGCCAAAAAGCTGAGGCAAGAAATAAACAAAAGTTGTAGTGACGCGCTTGATGTTTTCTTCAAGGAGAAATTAGACACGCTCTCACACAACCCATCAAAATTCTGGAGGGAATTAAATGAAATTCTGGGCTTCAAGTCCCGTATAGATACCAAAATAGTGTTAGACAACCACACAAACGGTGATGAAATAAGAGGAGATAATGTCCCCCCCTATATTAATGAATATTTCACTAATATTGGAAGCGACCTGTTTGACAAACTGGGTAAACTCCCTACGGTACGAACCCCACCACCATTAGCCGAAGTCACCCCATACGATCATGTATCATTTAAAGAGGTCAGATCTGCCATAGATGACATTGCTATACATAAATCCAGCGGAGTGGATAACATCTCAACCAGGGTGTTAAAGGACGCCCTATCGGTATTAGCACCAAAGCTCCAGAAAATTATTAACAACTGCCTAAAATTTGTAACTTTTCCTGAAAAATGGTCAACTGCTAAGGTTGTACCCCTACCAAAATCTGGTAATATGCGCAACATTAGTAACTGGAGGCCAATCTCGTTGCTTCCAGCACCTAGTAAGGTAATGGAACGTATAATCTACAACAGGGTGTATCATTGGCTGGAGGCTAATGACAAACTAACAAAATATCAATTTGGTTTTCGTAAAGCGCGTGGTACTGCAGACGCAGTATTTAACTTGATCAATGCCCTGTATGACGCAAGAGATAAAGGTTATGTAATTGCCTCTTGTTTTTTGGATGTACGCAAGGCATTCGATTCCATACACCACGGAGAGCTGTTAAATAGATTAGTTGAACTTGGTATCCCTGCAATATATACTAACTGGTTCAGAGCCTATCTTGGAAATAGAAAACAAAGTGTCATATGTAACCACACAACCTCTTCCAAATTACCAATCACCTATGGTGTCCCCCAAGGATCCATACTAGGACCCCTCCTATTCATCTGTTACATTAATAACCTACCTGATGTGTTAAAGCATAGCTCAATATCACTGTATGCGGATGACGTGGTTTTCTATACCAGACATAAGTCTGCTGTAATATCTGAAAATCTGTTACAAGCAGACAGTACACATGTATATAACTGGTTCAGCACAAGCGGACTCTGTATAAATACTAGCAAAACCGAAATTGTCATGTTCAATGCCCCGCCCGACTCATTACCAGCCATAAAGATGGGTGGTCATATCCTTAACAATAGGACCGAATACGAATATCTTGGTGTCATAATAGACAATCAATTGAACTTTAATAAACACATAAACAAGACAGTCAGTACGGTCTCTCACAGACAATATCTGCTAAACAACTCTAGGAAAAAACTTCTTAAAAGCACAGCCTGTCTAGTATATAAACAAACAATTAGACCTGTCTTTGAATACTGTGGTTATTTATTCAATGGTCTAACAACAGCAATATGTAAACGCCTACAACGCATACAAAACAGGTGCTTACGCACATGCCTTCGCACAAATGTCAGGTACCCGGTTGCGGGACTTCACACGGACTGCGAAGTGGACTATCTTGATGTCAGGTTTGATATGCAACTGTTGCTCCTGACGCACAAACTCCTATATTCAGAGGAGTTAATAGCTAGGGACTTTGGTCTAATCCTATCAGAGACCAATGCAGTTGGCAATATGAGAACCAGATCAGCTGATACTGCTGTGTTAGTCTTTCCAGCAGATATCAAAATGAGCTATAGGAAAAGCCCACTGTATAGGGCGATTGACCTATGGAATAAGCTACCGCCTACTGTAAGGCTAAACAAAAACAAGAACGGTTTCAGAACAGGCATAAGACCTCTGGTCACAGGCTGGTGTGAAAAAAGACGCCGCCTGGGAGCCAGTAACGTGATCTAAAATAGACATATACTTGAAACCTGTCTCCCACTGACGGGTCTGGTCAGCGATGATGATGGTGCCAATTATATCTGAAAGGCCCGTACTGATCATATCCCAGTACTGGTGGCGGGTATACATTGGAACTCCCATCCAACGCTGCATTATATTTATACACTCTAATTGGTGTGAGGCACACACTATCCAATCTCATCAAATCTCATATATTTCTTTCATTTCTTATTCAAACATTGTATTTTGCTCATCTGCTACAACACGATATCAGAATGCATCCAAAAGTGGTGCTATGAACTTTATGCGTCAGGAAACTACCCAAAACTCATTCGAGGGTAGCTCAAAGATGATATTAATTGTTCATACAAAAACTAATAATGTATCATTTTTTGAATATGCTGTATTTTGAAATTCAATTTATTGTAATAAATACACGTCTACAAATTCAAAAAGGGGTGTGGGCTCTAGAGCAAACTGTTTCCAATAAAGTAACATTAGCTTTCTCTAATATCTGGACCGATTCAAAAAAAATCTCAAAATAAGGGTTAGTGGAAGACCCACTTCATGTAATCAAAGCATGGGTTTCATCAAAGTGATTTTTACACTGACAATGTCATATTTCAAAGCATGGCATATTCATATAGCATGCGTCAATCATCGTTCTAACATCTTTCCTTCAGCTACACTGGAATCAAGATTCTAAAAAGTCTAGAACCAAAAGGGGGAGAGAAAGGAGAATAGTAGGTTGAACACAGATGTGATTATTCAAGAAGAATGTGAGGGAGATGGATGAGTTTCAAAGTGTGAAATATGCAGGCTAAAAGGGAGGAGAAACACAGAGGAAGAATGTGTTTGGGGGGATGATAGATGAATGCCTACCGTAACTAAGTGTTCTTAACTAAATGACCGAGAACATAATGAATAGATTGTATCGGTCGGTCGTTTTGACAAATTATGTATTTACAACTCCCCATTGTAACTGTATGTTTGCGAAGCAATGTAGTAATAAACTCCATGTAATATAAATATATAGACCGACATAAAAGGCTGACTAACCCTTTCCGGATCACATAGTACTAAAATTCATATTTTAAATTCAATGTCCCTTGTCGTCATGATGCATCAATGCAGCCCTGGTGAGTTACTCGCCAGTGCAGCGTCCAAGCATCTTGCCAATCCTATGAGCTTAATACCCTCCTGAAGGATGGGCATGATGCATATGAGTGAAGCACTGTTGAGTCACTCGACAGGGCTGCAATTTCGCACTATGACGACAAAGTATATGAGCATTATGCAGCCCTTAGAGGGCTAAGAAAAACTCATGGGGTGTGTGGGAGTGGTTGGGAGGAGCTCGTTCGGAGAACAAAAGGTGATAAAATCACAAGACAATTCAAGGGTTATAAATGCAATGCCTAATTTTGATCTATTGCTAGATCTACTCAGTATTTTGACCAAATACCCCACTGATCAAGGACAAATATTTTTAAGGACTTTTTCTTGGTGGATGTTTGCATTTGTCTCAAACCTTCCTCCATTCCCCATCTAGCAATAAATGATTCATCCCATGAACTACAGTGAAGCAGACACTATTCCGCCATTTAAATGCTTCAAGACCGTGAATCAGCACCGCACGCCACATTGATTCTCAAGCGTTCCGATTTCACAGACGCCGCGGGCAGCCCTAGCGAGCAGCCTGTCATCACAACAGTCTGCGCTCACTCAACCGTGCACCACTAATTGCCACTCAAAAGGAAACATAAACAAAACAGAGCCTGCTTCATGCCTCCTATGCCACACCCCACACTTTCCAGCCCCGTCTCCGGCTCAGATTCTCAACCAAATCGCCCTGTTTGGCGCCAATTTGCCTGACGCCGCTTTGGGAATGGAAATCAAAACCTTTCGTTGTCGTCTGCACGTCGCGTCTGCACGTCTGGAGGGCGACCTTGGATTAGTTCAAGGTCAAGTGAACTGGGATTCAGACTGAGACAGGAAATATTTGTCAGCTCTTCTGGAGACTATTTTGAACAGATTTATATCTGCCATGGGGCTAACCAATCTTCTGTAAAAATCAATGAGTGATATGGACTAGAAGATCTAGTTTCCCTTCTTTATTCCCAGTGCTATACTCACATCCCTCCAACCTCTTTGTCTTCCTGTCCTTTTTTTTTGTTTCTTTCCTTCTGTCTTTTCTTTCTTTCTTTCTCTCTCCCCTCTCTCTCTCTCCTTTTCTCTCCCCGCTCTCTCTCTCTCTCCTTTTCTCTTTATCTCAATATCCCTAGATCTCTCTCCCTGATTTCTCCCTATGCCTCTCTCCATCTCTCTACCTCGGTCATCTCCATCACTCCATTACTCTCTCCTTCTTCTATCTATGTCCTGTCTTGTATTGTGAGCATGCTCATCCTTCCTTTATGAATCCCTATCCGAATTCCTATCCATCCCTCTTTTAGTGTATTTCCTCTGTGATGTTGTTCTCGTTTCCTGATAGACTCAGTCTTATCTAAGCTGGTCCATGTCTCTTCCCTCGGGTAGAATTTCTCAAATCCGGAATCTGGTTTAGTTATAAGCGAAAGCAAAAGCAATTGTGTTTCCACGTCTTTGGGTCGAGATTGCTTTTCTTGAGTTTGTGTGCTGGTAACAAAAGGAGTTGCTTCCAAAGCGAAGCTTAATCCATCATGTGACCGGAAGGAGACGAGTAAATACCCAAGTCTCAGTAGGATTCTGGGGGATGAGTTATGACCTGCTCCACCCAGCTTCTATCTCTGATTATGAAAAACGGGGTTAAGCCTGAATTTGACCTTTGAATTGGATTCGATGATCAATAAGGTCGGCCAACATTGACTCTGTTTCCGCAGGTATTTAGGAAGTTAGATGATCCATTAAAGGGACATATTGGAGGAGGGGTAGGCGTAATTAAGTAGGTGAAGAATGGGATAGAGAAGGAAAGAGACAACAGAAAGAAAGAGAGAGAAAGACAGTGAAACATGTCTCACTGACAAAGGTCAGTTCACAGAGAAAGACAGTTGGACAAAAAATGAAAAAGAAAAGTTCTCTCACCATCTCTCTAGCATCACAGCCATTGGCTTAAATCTATTAAATTTTATTATTCTAGAGTCGATGAGATCAACCACATGAATGAAAAAGCGCCAGAAAAACAGAGAGAGGGATACTTGGAATAGTGAAATAGCTATTTCACAAGATTAATCTCATATGTATCTATAAGTAAATATATGTGTACCAGGTAACTGAGTAAGTAAGCCAATGGTGTACTCGTGCTCCTAAAAGACTGCTCTATTGCATTACAATGTACGGATACAAAACGGCATTTCTGTACTACTCACATGTATGAGATCATTGTATAATAGACAACATACGGAATTTAAATATATGTTTCTGTGGCTCGCAGACAGGCCCCCTTTCACTCCGCGTGCATCACTATAAAAGATTGAACGTGACGTCTGTAATTATACAATCAAAGTTGTTGAAGCAGGGCCAAAAGTTTTGTGGAAACTTCCAACGTGAGGAAGTTGGAAAATTCATGGAAACACACATTATGTCTAGACTTGAGCAGTCTAAAGGCAATGCCCGTATCTAGAGTAGCTCGTAGTGAGCAGCTTCTAGTAGTAGCTCAGTTACTTACTCTCACCATAGGCCTCCTCCATGACCCTCCTCTCCCCTACTCACAGGTTTTTACTGCTAGTGCTCCCAGTACTCCAGGGTTTGCATAACGCTAGTCACCTCCTGCTCTAACAGTCCCCCTGGAGGTCTAGATATGGTAAGGTAGGGGGTAGGGGGGCGTACCATCCAGGCTACCTTCTACAAAGAGGAAAGGGTCCCATTATTCATAATGAACCATTCTGAGCAGAAGTAGATTGAGGAATTCCGTTTCTGTGCGCTTCTGGGCATGTTTAGACATCAATCTAGGTCATTGTTCTATGTCAGCATGTGGGGATCAAAGTCTACAGGTTTTAACAAAAGAAGTTCGAACAATAGAAGTTCCATAGAACGCGGAAGTTAAGTTACCTTAGGCCACTGAATCTTATGTTTGCCTAAGTGTAGAGCTTGCGGGAATATCAGCTCTTGGATGACGCAGTAGGATATAGGAACCGCAGTTGAAAGACCTCACTTGAAAAAGGAATTACCAATAAGGTCTTGGCAGTCTAACCAACAGCATTCTACAACAAAGGAGCGTGAGTCAAAAGGTCTCCCTGCTAGATGCAAATATAGAAGAGAGGTGTTAAATATCCTACCATATAACTTCTTTTTATTCAAAACCAGTTGTAACATTATTATATATACATTAACCACCAGTGGCTAAACTTGTTTGGATGCACACAGAGAGTAAATTTCTCTGTTTGATTTCTGCTCAGAATGTCCCTGGCCATAGTTCAGTAGATAGCGGCATAGATGGGACCTTAGAAAGGGGGGCATTTTCAGCCTAGCCGCAGGAGGAATTACCAGCGAATTACGGTTCCTCCACGACCCCCCACCCGAGTGTTAATGCCGAGTCCGGCTTCAATAGCCACGTCACCGGAAGGCCCCATGCCCCTCACCGGAAACCGTGATTCTCGCTTCCGGAAGCCCCACGCCGCCTTCCCTGTTCACAAGCGGGCTAAAAGGCGTCACGCTCATGGCTAGCCTCGTTTTGATTGATAACGAGCTCCCAGTGTGCCTTGCGCCGGGTATGGCGGCGTCTGATGGGGTCTCGTGAGGTCTCACGTCATCTCGCGGTGCCCTCCCTCTGCTACAGAAAGGCCCTTAGGTAGAGTGCTGAGAGGGCCTGGAGAATGGAGGAAAAAGGTGGGGGGTGGGATTGGGGGGGGGGGCATATTGTCCTACTTCTAGCTTTGGGTGCACTCTAGCGATAAAGATTGAGAGTTCTACTCTGAAAAGGCTAAAGCTATCTGATAAAGTGGGGGTTAATATAGAAAGGCGTCCGTAGGATTGCTTTCTTGTATTATTTTCTTTATTTTTTATTTTCCTAGACTGCCATAGTTTGAATGTTTCCATCGTTGCTATAAACTGTTTTAGATATTTTAGTGCTCTTCCTGCAAGCTCACAAAAAGTCTGTACAACTATTCTGTGATCGGTTAGTACATGGAATTTCACAGAGCTAAAGCCATCTCCTATATATATTTAGACCTTGTAAAAACAAATCAGAACTAGTAATTATGGAACAATGATATATACCATGGATTAAACAGAAATATACCTCAGTTTTCAGGAGTCTACTCTGACGTGCAATAGATTATTTAACTCATGATAATTGCATATTAAAGACTTCACTGCTGAACTCGAGGCCTTGTCACAAACTTTCACTAAAATGTGGATCTGTTCTGATTGGAACCAAACCAACAGCTTTAATAAAGAAAAAGTTTAAGCATATTGAAAAAAAGGACAAGCTCTGCCAGAACCAGACCTGGTGCCTCTACATCCAGTGCTATCTATCCTATTCCAGCCTTCACCACCAGTCCCCCTCAATAGGCAGCCTCCGCTGTTGCACATTTAGAATCCGCACAATTATTCAAAACGCTAGCTATAATATGCGTCAGCGCTAAAATCAGATGAACGTGCTCCAAAGCAGCCCGCAATCCCTCTGGGTGAAATCGCTCCCTGAAATATGCTGCAGTAAATTCAGTCTAATGCGATTTGCACATGGCCAATCCATCAGTGCATGCGCAGAATAATACTCTGGTGGCTGAGGTAGCATCTGGCTATATCAGTGTTTAGAGCAGCAGTCGAAAGTGATAATCATTCATAGTAGAAAGTAGGCAAAGTGTTGTTGTACTGCTAAAGAGAGTCTTCCACCAGACCAGATTCTGACACTTCGCGTCATTTCTTTTAACAAACATCATAAAGATTTAAGACAGTTAGGTAGTGTGAAACCAAAATTTTACATCCATGAAGTATGACTTGACCCAAACCCATTGCCGATATAAAACTTTGGTAGGTATATACCTAACTGGCTATAAGCTGACCGATGGAGCACATTGTCCTGTATGGGTCTAGATGATCCCTAATGAGCAAAACGAGACCAAAGCAGAAGCAAACCAGGAGCGAAACAGGAGCAAAGCAGAAGCAAAGCAGAAGCAAAGCAGAAGCAAAGCATGCAGTAGCAAAGCATGCAGGAGCAAAGCATGCAGGAGCAAAGCTTGCAGGAGCAAAGCTTGCAGGAGCAAAGCTTGCAGGAGTAAAGCTGGCAGGAGTAAAGCATGCAGTAGCAAAGCATGCAGGAGCAAAGCATGCAGGAGCAAAGCTTGCAGGAGCAAAGCTTGCAGGAGCAAAGCTTGCAGGAGTAAAGCTGGCAGGAGTAAAGCTGGCAGGAGCAAAGCATGCAGGAGCAAAGCTGGCAGGAGTACACTGATATTCCTAGGCTCCCTATACGCCCAATCTCTCAGTCACTAGTGCCTAACCTAGTTAGTCATTTTTTGGCTCCCTATACGACCAAACTAGATTAGTTATCATTGTCAGGTGGGTCACTGCTGACCAACCCACATTAGTCTTTTTAGTTCCAGGGGGAGCCACTGAGTAGTCATCACAGGTGGCCCCAACTAGTGGTATACAAATACAACACACCAATGATGGACCTAGGTTAGCCACTACTGACTGACCCCTTGGTCATTTTTGAATATAACTTTGCCATTGTGACTAACACTCATATGACCAACCTGGGTTAGTCTGTACTGACTAACCCTTTCAACCTATGGATTTTCAGTGTAAAGCTGGCAGGAGTAAAGCTGGCAGGAGCAAAGCTGGCAGGAGTAAAGCATGCAGGAGCTAGGCTGGCAGGAGTAAAGCATGCAGGAGTAAAGCTGGCAGGAGCAAAGCAGGAGCAAAGCAGGAGCAAAGCAGGAGCAAAGCTTGCAGGAGCAAAGCTTGCAGGAGCAAAGCTTGCAGGAGCAAAGCTTGCAGGAGCAAAGCTTGCAGGAGCAAAGCTTGCAGCAGCAAAGCTGTCATTCGAAGCTGTACTTCTCCTTATACTATACATGTAGGACAATAAAGTTTTTCAAACAATGAAAAGTTAAAAGATGTGATTCTGATCTTTGGGGACAGGTATAATTTGGGGAGTAGAATACTGGACTATCTGAGACAGGTCTGTGTGGCACGTTAGGACTGTCTGAAATCAGTGCCTTGAAAAATAGCAAATCCCCCATAGTCAAGCATATCGCAGGGTAGTACCCTAGTAGCAAGCCCGCACGGGGCCAATTCGGTTTTAGCTCGGATTGGCTGTTTGAAGTCGGGCAAAGCTGAGCTGGGTTTCATGTTGGGCAGATGGCTGGGCTGAAGTGTGGCCCCGATCGGGCTGCCCATTTTGGGCTCAGATCAGTTTCAAAGTGGGCTTCCCGATTTGCGTTCATGTTGGGCAGATGACAGGAAGCCCGTCCAGAACCTGATCTGGGCCCAATTTGGGCAGCCCACTTGGGGCCGCACGAAATCCCAGTGCCCTAAACCAACGGGCGCCCATCGGTTAGCCCACTCCGGGCCGATGAGGGCTGAGGTTAGGTTTTGACAGGACAACTTGTCTAGTAGTTCTGATGATTGACACCAGATGTCACTACTATACAATATATAGAGTTTTCCAACAAAACCAGATGAAATTGACATTATACAATAATGCAATAAAATGTTAAAGTGATGAAGAATAGGAAACAATAAATAGATTGTTCTCACATTTTGGAAATAAGATAGACTATATATTTGCATGATGAAAAGGAGGCTCTCTAAGCAGCTATCCAGTGTAAACACTATTTCTGTGGCATTACAATTTGCTTAATACCAGACTTATGTGCCCCATGTAGGTATGAACTATGACTTTGAAGGCCAATGTACACCAAAGACACTTGTCTATGCTGTATGTGGCTTAAACCTATGATAATAGGCCTGCTTGATACCCTAGTAGCAAGCCTGCACGGGGCCAATTTGGTTTTGGCTCGGATTGGCTGTTTGAAGTTGGGCAAAACTGAGCTGGGTTTCATGTTTGGCAGATGGCTGGCCTGAAGTGTGGCCCCGATCGGGCTGCCCATTTTGGGCTCAGATCAGTTTCAAAGCGGGCTGCCCGATTTGGGCTCAGATCAGTTTCAAAGAGGGCTACCCGCTTTGGGTTCATGTTGGCCAGATGACAGGAAACCCGTCCAAAACCCGTTCTGAGCCCAATTCGGGCAGCCCACTTGGGGCCACACCAAAACCCAGTGCCCTAAACCAACGGGCGCCCGTCGGTTAGCCCACTCCGGGCCGATGAGGGCTGAGGTTGGGTTTGGACAGGGCAACTGGTCTAATAGTTCTGATGATTGACACCAGATGTCACTACTATACAATATCTAGAGTTTTCCAACAAAGACAGATGAAATTGACATTATATGATAATACAATAAAATGTTAAAGTGATGTAGAATAGGAAACAATAAATAGATGTTCTCACAGTTTGGAAATAAGATAGAATATATATTTGAACAATGAAAAGGAGGTTCTCTAAGCAGCTATCCAGTGTAAACACTATTTCTGTGACATTACAATCTTAATACAAAACTCATGTGCCCCATGTAGGTATGAACTATGGCTTTGAAGGCCAATGTGCACCATAGACACTTGTCTATGCTGCATGTGGCTCAAACTTGATGATAATAGGCCTGCTTGATACTTCCATTATTGGGTAGGAAGAGTATGATTATGCCTTGGGTTGATTAGCAGGACCTAGGATATCTGGTTCGACAAATACAAGAAATCATTGGAGAATGATTGAATAGATTCTAAAAACCCATAATTATCTGATCTTAGCCCGCTTTCAACCCGTCCAAAAACCGATCTAAGCCCGCTTTCAACCCGTCCAAAAACCGATCTAAGCCCACTTTCAACCCGTCCAAAAACCGATCTGAACCCACTTTCAGCCCGTCCAAAAACCAATCTGAGCCCAAAGTGGGAAGCCCGTCCAAAAACTGATCTGAGCCCAAAGTGGGCTTCCCGTCCAAAACCCGATCTGTGCCCAACATGGGAAGCCCGCACGGGGCCAGACCAAAGCCCAGTGCCCTAAACCGACGGGAGCCCGTCGGTTAGCCCACTCCGGGCCAGACTTGCAAACACAGTCTGGCCACGTCCGGGGCCACAGTGTGTTTGCTACTAGGGTACTTCCACAATTAGATAGGAAGAGTACCGTAAAACCTCGCGTATAAGCCGCGGCTAGTACGCGAGTCAGATCGGCGGTGCGGCTTATAGCATCGACCCAGGGTCAGGGTGCGGCTTATATGCGAGTTTTTGTTACTATGGTACAGTACTAAATGTCACCATACTCAGATCTCTGGTGCGGCTTATAGCATCGGCACAAACTCGGGGTGCGGCTTATACGCGAGTTAGGTTTATACGCGAGGTTTTACGGTATACTTTATGTCTTAGGGTTGATTAGCAGGACCTAGGATATGTTCAACAAATACAAGAAAATATTGGGCATGATTGCAAAGATTCCATAAACCCATAATTATCAGGTAGTGCTGCCACAGCAAATTGGTCAGGCCGTCTAAAATCTGATCTAAGCCCAAAGCGGGCAGCCCGTCCAAAACCCAATCAGAGCCCAAAGTGGGCAGCCCATCCAAAATCTGATCTGAGCCCGCTTTCAGCCCGTCCAAAACCCGATATAAGCCCAATTCAGGCAGCCCACTTGGGGCCACACCAAAGCCCAGTGCCCTAAACCAACGGGCGCCCATCGGTTAGCCCACTCCGGGCCACACTTGCAAACACGGTCTGGCCCCGTCCGGGGCCACACCGTGTTTGTTACTAGGGTAGTTGCTATAAATCAGGACCAAATCCCCTCTTCTTTCTTTCTATTCTTTGTTAAACTGATAGCATAACTATAACCGAGCCCATTTTATTGTTAACACTAGTCACCTTATTGGGTCTTTTGGGTGAGATTGTGGCACCATCTAGAGGGATAGAGCCTAGATAGAGCAGTAAGACCATGGGGGGTATGCTTTTAGACTACGGGTCTCAGTGAAGGAAGTCCTTCTTCTATATACTTCAATATAGCAGAAAACACAATAACAACTACCAGGACATTTACAACTTCTGAAAATCACCCTTGACCTAAAAGATACATCTTTCCTACAAAACATTTCCAACCAAAATTAGCTACTGACCACAGAAAATTTGAATATTGGTCTGCAGCGTAAAACCACTTCAATTCAGCTTAAATTCGCACTGAATAAATTGCATTTTCACTGATCCCCAACTGATCCAGCCTTTGAAAAAATGTAAACTCATTGAGAATCCCTTTCCTATTATTTGATTGAGCTTGGTAGACATTCAGTAGTTCTAATGTGTACAAGTTTTCATAATATTGGCATCATTTCCAACTTAATTATTGGCCATTCGGTGCTCCTGCAGTATTCACTTCTGACCATAATATGACTGTCAGTTTTCTGTGGGATTACCTCAGTGAGACCTCAGGAGGTATGTTTTTTGTCAAGGCACTGTTAGTCCCTTCCTGTGTCCGAGTGGTCTCTATCTAACTTCCCACATGGGTAGGCCTTGAGCTAAGGAGGCTGCAATTGACAGTAAAGTTGGAGCAAATTGGACAGGCAGAGAGAAGACAATAGTATTGCATTATTCTACCACACAGTGGTGCACGTGTACCAAACAACCAGGCACTGCTCTGGGGCCAATCTCACCCATTGAGAATCCCTTTCCTACTATTTGATTGAACTTGGCAGACATTCAATAGTTCACATGCAGGCTTCCAAATTTAAAAGACTGTATACTGTGAAGGTGCTTTATTCTACTGGGTATATATAACTCCACAAAAATTTTATATGCTTAAGTATGGAATAAATACCCGCGAGTTTTCCGATTCTCACTCATCTGCAAACAAAAATTTAAACCCGTGAAAATAAGTACTTTCACAGTAGTCCACAGTAGTTTTCCTCATCTTCCCAGCAAAATAGTGTGAGATAGGGCACAACTTGTGCAAGCAAAACTACGAAAGTGGCAACCACCTGTTTACGGTGTAGGTGTATAAAAAATACACAACAGCGTACAGACATGAAATGTATATACTATATAGTACAATTGTTTTGATTCCTCTCTGGGGAGCCAGCAAACTAAACCTGTTGTAAAAGGTCCCTAATGCTATCCATCAGTTGCACCCAACATTAAGGCCTTCATTAGCTCTCCTCACAACCAGAACGCCACCCATCTACACCCTGCCTTGTAGTTTATCCCCTGCCTGTATGGCATGTTGGATGTGCCTTTTACCTCTCCTATAAGATCCCACTGACAACCTCCCCTCATACCCTTCTCACTGACAAAGAGATCGAAGAAGACAGATCACATCACTCAGGTACACCATCTAGCAGATCCCATTGACCCCTATGGCTGATCTAGTACCAACCTAGCCCACTAGGCGGACCATCCATCTCCTGGAGGGGGTCGTGATGCACATTGTTCCTCCCCGGTGGCATATGCTGCTTGGAATGGCCAAAAGCTACTGCCTGGTTGTTGTGTGGATGTCTTGCCCTATGTATGTAAATGAGGGAGTATGGGGGTGAGGGGGTGACAGGTAGGAGGACGCGAGCACAAAAAAGGGGTAGGAGCTGGGAAGAATCGACGATAAGACCCTTTCATTAATGGGACAGGTCATTTATTGGCAAATAGAGGGGAGGGGTTGGTGAATAAGTTGTGACCGCTCTCCTAGAAAGGGAGTGAATGTATGATTTCCCATTCATCCACCATTAATGCTAAACGATTAAAGGTCTCAATGTGGAATATCCTTTGCTGGCTTTTTAGTGAGCCATATGCCCCTCACGTGAAAACTCTCCCAAATCCCCAATCTAGTAATAGATGACTTGTCCCTATGTAAACCGACAGTAGGCCTAATGAGGTGAAGATTGTGATCCTCTTGGTATTCTCTCGCAGAAGGCAGCTATGGTCAGACCAAACATGGCATTCACCTCCGCTCCCCTTTGTCGGTCATTCCTCTTCGACAAAATGGAGTCTGCGATATCAAGCCCTTCTCAGGTCTCAGCTGTCAGTTGTCCATCATTCCTGTTCTATTGAGACTAGACAGTCTCCCCCCCCCCCCACCCCCCCCCCAAGAAAACAGAGGAAAAGGTTGTGTAAAGCTGAATGTATATCAGTACATGCTGGCAGAAACTAATTGAAAACAAAATGCACACCATAAAACCTCGCGTAAAGACCGCGGCTAGTACGCGAGTCAGATCCCCAATCCAGCCTCTGGGATCGGTACATAGCCGGGGTGTGGCTTATACGCATGTTTTTGCCATTATACTACAAGACAAAAGTCACCATAATCAGATCACCGGTGCAGCTTATAGGATCGTCCTAAAGTCGGGGTGCAGCTTATATGTGAGTTTGGCTTATACGCGAGGTTTTACGGTACTCCCAAAGTAAGAACAGAGCTATGATGTTATGGAGCATTCATTGTGACCGCATCTCCAGAACTATCTAATGGTCAATGGTTGAGGTTCACAAAGACAACTCACAGTCCTTACACTCAAAAGCTTAGACTAAAGTCTTGTTAACTGTTGGGCCTTGTCAGAGACTGTCACTAAAATATGGGCCCTTTTGAATGGAATCAAACAAACAGCTTCCCCATGTTTCTTTAGAAATTAGAAAAAGACATTACCACTGAGCTTAAAACTTGTTCCCATCCCTCACCACCAGAGCCATTTCAGGAGCAACTACCACTATCACTCATTTAAGATTGCTCGCAATTATTCAAAATGCTAGCTATAATGTGTGTCAACTATAGAATCAGATAGATTTCCTCCCAAGCAGGTGGCAATCCCTCTGGGTGAAACCCGTTCTACGAGACATGGCACAATGAATTCAGTCTAATGCAATATGTGCAAGCCAATCCATCAGTGCATGTACAGAATGATGCCATAGTAGCTGAGGTAGAATTTTGTTATTTTGTTGTCTAGAGCTCAAAGGTGATGAATTTTCAGAATATAGTAAGTATTCAAAATGTAATTATTCTTCCTAAGCTACGAGCCTTCCACAAAACCCAAAGTTGACATGAAGCCAAAAGCAGGCACACTTTTTGTCTTTGCCAAATTTTGATTAAAACACAGGATGGCAGAGGATGCAAAACTGATTATAGGAGGAGTTGAAAATGGCCTGCCTGTGCTAAGTAGTAGTAACACTGCTACACTGATTACAAAATGGTCAACAACCGTTTAGCTATGCTGCACAATATACATGTATACTATAGTCATCTGGTGGTGATTTTGATCACATCTGATTGCTCAGAAACTATACAATGGCCTCATTTCTTGCTTCTAACTTTATCCCCATGGTCAGGTTCAAGACCTGTATTCAAATTTAGACAGACTGCTCGATTTGAGTAAAGGTGTAGTCTAATCTATTTGACTTTGCTGGCAGGTTCTGAAGTATAAATTTATTCTGAAATATAAATTAGAAAATGGTAAATATAAAAATAGATATAGACCACATGTCAATGGATATAATACAGGATGGTCTGCAATACTGTTATTATTCCAGGGCCCTAATTAAACCGTTGATAGTGAAATTGAGCAAGTGAAAAGGCAATGATTGCAAATGGAGAAAGCTTTAAGGTGGTGGCTCGCTACTTTGGGTGTAGAATACTGGACCGACTGAGAAGGGCCCGTGTGGTCCCTATCTAACTTCCACATGGGTGGGGCTGAGCATTAGGAGGCTGGAACTGGCTGTAAAGTTGGAGCACTTTGGACGACTCGGATGGACAATGGTATTGTATTATTCCACCACAAAGTGGTGCACGTGTACCGAACAACCAGGCACTGCTCTGGGGCCAATCTCACTAGTGGTTTCACATGCGGCTTACTATACATTGCAGTCAGGCATTCAACTAGAGATCCTACCCACTCTGCTCTATTTCTATTGCAGTCTTAATTAGACATCTCAGGAAAATTCAAGTGTGGACAAGTAGACAGGAGCAGACAACAGACAATCACAGAGACAGGGGGCAAGCAATATACAGTCAGAGATGGATAGAGACAGATTGAGACAGGCAGAGAGATAGACAAGCCAACACAGCCATAGTGAGAGGAGAGATAGACAAGCCAACACAGCCATAGTGAGAGGAGAGATAGACAAGCCAACACAGCCATAGTGAGAGGAGAGATAGACAAGCCAACACAGCCATAGTGAGAGGAGAGATAGACAAGCCAACACAGCCATAGTGAGAGGAGAGATAGACAAGCCAACAGAGCCACAGTGAGAGGAGAGATAGACAAGCCAACAGAGCCACAGTGAGAGGAGAGATAGACAAGCCAACAGAGCCACAGTGAGAGGAGAGATAGACAAGCCAACAGAGCCACAGTGAGAGGAGAGATAGACAAGCCAACAGAGCCACAGTGAGAGGAGAGATAGACGAGCCAACAGAGCCGCAGTGAGAGGAGAGATAGACAAGCCAACACAGCCATAGTGAGAGGAGAGATAGACAAGCCAACACAGCCATAGTGAGAGGAGAGATAGACAAGCCAACACAGCCATAGTGAGAGGAGAGATAGACAAGCCAACAGAGCCACAGTGAGAGGAGAGATAGACAAGCCAACAGAGCCACAGTGAGAGGAGAGGGATTATCCAGGAGGCAGTCCAGTCGCTTGTAAGTTGTACCCAGCAGTCTCTTCTGAAAGTCTTAAATGTTATTAAGGGCCTCGGCTGGATGTGCATGTTACCTCCCCTATAAGATCCTTCCTATAACATATAAGACCCCTGTTACTACACTGTAAAAAGTTACTGTATTCAAACAGCACAATGTGCTGTAAATTTACAGCAATTTTTGCTATGGTTGGTATTACAGCACTATTTGCTGTATAATTATAGCATTATGTACTGTAAATTGGGTCTCGAGCAATGTTACTGTACATTTACAGTACATTGCGCTGTAGATTTCTGCCACTAGGTGGCAGCAGTATACCATTTTTGTAGTAATTATTCCACCCAACCCTTTTCCGAGTCAAATAAAGCCTCACAAACTCTCAAATCATTGTAGAATAAGAATGGATGAGGGAGACTGAATGCAGATATCAGAACGTGTATTGATATTTGCATAATTGTGTTGAATAATACAAAAAAATATATAGCAAACACATAGAATAGACAAGACATTGGAAGGAGAAGTTAAATGCTTAAGTGCCTGGACTTGGAAAAAGCTGGTATCACATACAGTTCAGCTGTATCAATACAGGATTAAACCATTACATTGTGCAGTGTGTATTATCCTAGCTGATACTGAACTATTATGCAGGAAAGTACTCTCCATGCATGCATATTAATTGATATAAATTGATGATAACAATAATATGAAACCTACAGTAGAAGTTGCTGTAACTTTACAGCACCCAGTTGCTGTACAAGTTGCTGTACATGTACAGCAAAATTTACTGGAACAAAAGTTGCCAGCAACTTTTGCTGTAGATGTACGGTAGAAGTTGCTGTGAATTTACAGTAGAAGTTGCTGCAAATTTATAGTAGAAATTGCTGCACATCTGCAGCAAGTCAGTTGCTGTACACCTACAGCAAAATCTACTGGAACAAAAATTCCCTTCAACATTTGCTGTAGGTGTACAGTACCTACTTCTTACAGTGTACCCCTTTCATGCCCTTCATACTGACAAAAAGATCGAAGAAGACAGATTACATTACTCAGGTACACTATCTAGCAGATACCATTGACTCCTATGGCTGATGTAGTACCAACCCAGACCACTAGGGGGACCATCCATCTCCTGTAGGCGGATGTGATGCAAGTTGTTCCCGCCAGGTGGCATGTGAGGCAAGAAACGGCCAAAAGCGACTGGATACCTTGTTAATATTAGTTGTGTGGATGTCTGGCCCTGTGTAGGGTTATGTGAATGGCGGAGGGTTTGGGGAGCGAGAAGTGGCAGGATCCCAAAAGGGGTAGAAGGTCAGATCAACAAGAAGAAATGACGCTAAGATCTTTCGCTTCCATGTCCCATAGAGACAGGTTATCTATTGGCAGATGCAAAGGGCTTGGTGAAAGTTTGGCACACACTAGGTTTTTGTCTGATTTATTTGGCCTTGATAAGCTTTAAGAGGTGTGACAGCTGTCCCAGCAAAGAAGTGACCGTGCAAAATGTAATTCCCCATTCACTCGCCATTTAGACAAAGGGATTGACAGTTTAAAAGAAAACTAAGTGAAAATCCCTTTGCTGGCTTTCAAACCCTCACAGAACAACCTCTCTATCTCCATCCTCTCATTCCTATTTCAATCAGCAATAGGTCCAATCAGATGTGGATGATTTCTGGTCAGCTCAGAGTAAAATAGAATGTCTAGGAGTTGAGTTCCAATTTAGCCGATGTTCTGTTATTGATATATTCCCTATAGCAATGCCTGCTGGCACTAATTGATTACAAATATAATGCATAGTCCAAAACACACTGGGCAAGGCCTCTGTGGTAGTTCCTGGCCTCTGGAAATTGACATTGGAGCATTGGGCAAATATGTGATAGCTCTCCATAGCATAATGCCAATTTATAATCTTAGGGTTGGGGCTAGGTGAAGGGTTGGGTGGGGGTTATGCATACAGGGTTAGAGTGTTTTAAGATTATGAGTTTTAAGATTTTATAAGATTATGGTTAGATTGCCGTCGTTGAGTAAACACCCACTGGGGATTTTGCTCCGACATTACGTAGAATACAACGGGAGATTCCACATTTAGGATTACCAAATTTTCACAGCATTGCTGTAAAGGTGTGTGGACGTGAGGGAGAGTATCAGAGGGAGTGTACCATGCCGGAAATCAAGGAAATCGGGGAAATACGAGATATTGACATAGCCGGCGTACCAGAGAAAGGGAACAAAGAGCCACCACCACTGGAGGGTGACGAGGCCGCAACCAACATGACGCTATTCGGGAAAATAACTGCGCTAGGTCAAAGCATCATGTCTCCTATCAAGGATGTTTCCACAATGGAGCTGGAGGATGACAACAAGCCTAAACCCAAAAGGTTAGCAGTAGCAGACCTACAGGAGGAATTTCTCGTCAAAATGAACGCTGTGACTGGTAAGCTAAATGTACTTATTGGTACCACCAACAAAATTGCGGGGGTCACAAATACCAACCAACAGCAATTAGCCCACCTCCTAACATTGGTTGAAAACCAAGGGAAAAAAATTGATGCCAACACCCAAAAAATTAGGGTTCAACAGAAAAAAAATGTAAAATTGGCTGACGAACTGGATACCCTCAGGCTTAAAAGCAAACGACAGGGACTGGTCATTAAAAAACTCCAAGCTGAAAGGGAAAAGGATCTAATTGAGAAAAAAAAGACCTAACCTAATCATAAGAGGAGTGGATGAAACCAAATACCCAGACCCTAAAAGGGCGGTGGCCACACTGTTCACTGACATGGGTGTGGATATGGTAGTGGAAGAATGCATTGCAATCTACAGACTTGGCGAAAAATTCATGCGTGGCCGCGTCCTATCATTGTAGTGCTTAAACACCCAGCCAGTAAAGGTGCAGTCTACAGTAAGGTGAAGGCTCTGAAAGACTTGGATCAATGGGAAGATGTCTCTATAGGAGACGACCTCACCCCTACAGAAGCAAACAAACAGCGGGACTTAAGGGTTATAGCTTCCTTTGCGAAGGCAAAAAAGCACAAAGTTGCCCTTAAAGGCAGGGGGGTAGTCATTAATGGCCAGGCCATTGACCATGACAATCTAGACGCTGCTCCCCAGGGGCTAAAATTGGCGGATGCCAAGACCCTCAAACTAGAAGGAGGTGAGATTGCTTTCCAATCCAAATACGCCATGCTATCCAACATGCACGAGGCTGAGTTCAAATATATGGGTGAATATTACGTAAGTGTGGAACAAGGCTTCCAGCATAGGTGTGCCCTATACAGTGGGAATAATGAGTTGGCGAATGACATTCTGGCCACAGACTGCCCATATGAAGCGAAGAAATTGTCAAAACAGGCAAAAGGTAGCATTACATGGGAGACTGACAAAGTCACCATACTGGAAGAGCTGCAGCTAGCCCGATTTGAACAAAATCCAACACATGCCAGATACCTAATTGGTATAGGAGAAGCTGAACTATTTGAGGCGGTTAAAGACAATGAATTTGGTACAGGGTACAATCTGTCGGATGGGGAGAAAAATGCAGATGAAGACAGGCCTGGGCAAAATCTGTGTGGAAAGTCACTGATGAAAGTCAGAACGGTCCTACAAGAATTAGAAGCCAGCTAGCCCAAGATAGACTATAGCGCCACGTACATGAGAGGTCAAGTGCCCCTACCCACCCCCCCCCTGCTAGAGTGCCGCTGTCGCCACCAGACTGGAATAGCATAACGACACACGAGTTAGGCCACGTATAGAGATTACATATATATATATACTGTATATGCCTAACCTATATGAAAATGTTTGAAGTGCTTATATTGGCGGACAGTAGAGGATTCACTATGAAAGGGAGAATCCTAGCTGCTCTTGCAGACCTGAACGTGAGAGATGTCACTATCAAAATGGAGCCTCGGTCAGGAGCCACCCTACTGGATTTACACCATGAAGCAGCAATTATCTTGGCTGAAAGACGTTATGATCTGATGATCGTATTTGGAGGTGTAAATGACCTATCAATCAAAGGAGGCGATGGCCTACTTACCCCGGTATTCAATGACGTAGATTCCTTAGTAAACATATTGGTAGATAGACTGGAGGCAATGAAGAGGTTTATCAATGTTGAAAAGGGTCAACGTCTTGTCTACAGTCAAATGATCGGGCTAGACTATAATAAGCACAATGAGACGCAAGGTCAATACCTGGATCAACAGACAGCCGTAAATGAAGGCATGGTTGCAGTAAATCAGGCCATTATATCCATGAACTCTGACCATTGTCTTGTGGGTCCGTGGCTAGGTAATACAGTCCATCATCAACAACATAAGGGGTACCAGCATAAGTATGGAAAGATGTACGACGGCCTCCATGGGTACCCTACTACTAAGACTGCCTGGGCACGCCTGTTCGCCTATGCCATCAAGAAGAACAAGACAGCCCTGGAGGAAAGTGGAGCACAGCTGGGTGAGATCGCACCATATTAATATGTCCTAAAATCAAATATAAATTTATCCAAAACTTTATAAAATGTATTACAATACTAATATAACAGGAAAGTCTCATAATAATATCTCAAATAGAAATTTATAAACCAAAACGATATGCCCAGCAATGCAGACCACCTGGCATATACAATTATACCTATTATAGCAGAGATACAATATATTAACTAGCAGTGCAAGCCACCGAGCCAAAGTATTGTTATCTGCTATAACTCAAATGAAATTACTCCTCCATATAGGATAGTAGCATTAAACTGATGATGTTTCTTTGGTGTTGTAAGCCTATAACCCCTTGCAATACACAAGAAACCGGTAAATTTTCCTGTTAATTACCTACTCTACCCCTCGAATATTATATTAGAAAAGTCAATATATGCCAATTTGAGAGCAAACTAGACCAAAACCCTCCACATTTATAGATATCATCCCTAAAAGTACATAGCACTTAGATGCCTTAAGCATATCCTCAGTATAAATGTAATTATGAACTCTAGGGACGGGGTAGGAGACAGACCATGTACAATGGCCGGCCAAGTCGGTAAAAAAACTACGATGGGTGGTTGGGTTACGCCCTTCTGCCAGAACTGTCGGTAGCGCCCCAAAAGCTTAAGTACCCGTTAGTGTATAATGGCTTCATACATGAAAACTGGAGGAACAGAACAGAGTGAAATACATTCACAAAAATAAGTACTTGCTCTGCTACAACGACACCAGACCCCTGCTATTGCACATCTTGCTCACAATTATTCAAAATGCTGGCTATAATGTCTGTCAACATTAGATTCAGGTGATCATGCTTTCGAGCAGACAGCAATCCCTCTGGGTGAAATCGTTCTCCAAAATGTGGCATTGTAAATTCGGTGGAATGCAATATGTGCATGCCAATCCATCAGCGCATGCACAGATTAATGGATTGTCATGCGCAGAATGCCACAGTGGCTGAGGTAGCATCCGACTATATCGCTGATTAGAGCGTGAAGGTGATCATTCAGCATATAGAAAGTATATTAAAAATGGAACTATTCTATTAAAGCAAACTTTCCACCGAACTTAATTTTGACACCAGAGTAAAATCACACACACATTGTCTTCTTCCAATTTCGATCCAACACAAAGATGGCAGAGGACACAAAATGATTTTAAATTGGTCTCGCTATGTAATTTCAACACTGCCAGACCAATAACAAAATGGTTGCCAATCACCCCTAAATTCTGATGTTGTGTGGTTATAATGATGTTCATGATGATGTTGGCGTAGTCCAACCTAGTAATTTGCCCTTGATAGCAGGCTTTGATATGAATAAACTTCAAGAACATATTATGCAATGGATCTAAATTATATATGTATCGTGGTCTCTATCTAACTTTCACCTGTACGGGGCTGAGCATTAGGCCACACCAAATAAAAAAATTGGTCTATGGATTTTCATTTTTAAAATATGGTGCAAGCGAATAATTTTTTTCTGCGGATCTTAACCTTGTATCAAGTGAAATGATGGGCAACATTTCAATTTTTCAAACTCCCAAATCTGGCTATCGATCAGAAAAAGTGCCACCAAAAAATAAGTAAAATAAAATAAATCAAATTTCTCAGAAAATGGTGCGGGCGCATCCGTAGACACTTTTCTTTCGAAAAGAAATTGCATTTTTGAAAATATGGTGCGGGAAATCCATAGACCCAACTTTTTTTTTTGGTCTGGCATTAGTAGGCTGGGACCACAACAATTGTGTTGTATTTTTCCATTGCAAAGTTGTGTATGTCTACAAGAAAACCGTGTACAGTCTGCTCTGGGACTATAGGGTGTGTAAGTAACCCGATACCACGCAAAAAACGGGTGTTGAAATAACCTCGAATCAGGACAGGAAGCGATGTCATGCTATGGGCGATTTCGGAAAAAATATTAATCCTCAGCAAATAAAGATCTCTACTGGGAATGCTTTCATATATCCGTGTGTCAGACATGCCCCCTGCTATATCATACTTTTTTTTACCGAAGGGATGCTTCTGGAGATATCTGCAAGTTTTCTAAAGCGCCCATACCTAATACGTACCGCACCGTGACTTCCTGTCCCGATTCGAGGGTTTTCGTCACCCGCACAATAGAATGTAAACGGGTAGGCTTTCACCCCCTATTCACACCAGTGGCACTCCATGCAGCTTTTTTTTTCAATTTTATTGCAGTCTTGATTAGGCATCTCAGAAATATTTAAGTGTGAACAAGGGGATAGAGCCAAACAGACACATATAAACAGTGAGGGTGAGACTGGTAAGAAATAAGACATGGATAAGAGTTAGACAATCACATGAATACCAAGAAACAGTCCTAGAGATAGACACACATACCTAGACACAGTGAGGAGAGATATCATTCAGAAGGGGGATGGAATGTTCTGATCTTCTTGTACCAGGCAGTCTGCTTTTAAAGTCCCTAACCCTATCTATCCCCTGTCTCCGCCAAACCCTTAAATGGACAGTCTCACCACTCGCACTAACCACATAGTAGACTAGAACAGTACTAGAATTGTGAGTGGGATACCCTCGGTGAGAATGCCACTTTAAGGCCCGTGTCACTTCTCTCAGGATCCATCTACACTCACTGCTTTGTAGTTTATCCCCTGCCTGTATGACATGCTGGATGTGCCTTTTACCTCTAAGATAAGATCCCATTGACAACCCCCCCCCCCCTCATACCCTTCTTACTGATGAAGTGATCGAAGGAGACAGATCACATCACTCAGGTACACCATCTAGCAGATCCCATTGACCCCTATGGCTGATCTAGTACCAACCTAGCCCACTAGGCGGACCATCCATCTCCTGTGGATGTGGTTGGCGTTGTTCCAGCCAGGTGGCATGTTCTGCCAGGAATGGCCAAAAGCTACCAGTCTCAGGCCCCAGCTCTATAATAGTAGAGAGAGTAGAGTCTGGACAAACTCATATAAAAAACCTGTTTCACTAACTTGCCCTTGGGAGATCACCAATCAAATCCTGTACACCTATTCCTGTGCATAGCCTGACAGGAAGTCACAATCTAAATATTGCAGTTACACCAGTCCCATTTGCAGCCCTTGTGGCAGATAAAGGCACTGTTTGAGCGAGTCTGAAAGCTACTGGCACTGCTGGGTGCCTTGATGTAGAGGAGGGAGTGTGATCCCAAAAGGGGTAGAAAGCGGGATAGAAGACGAGAAAAATGTAATGTAAATTTGTCCTCCAGACTATTTTGCCCAATCTAAAAGGATAGTGTTAATTTTACAGTGCATAGCTAGCTATGTCACAGCTCCATGTCCCACTACAGACTCACAGCTCCATGTCCCATTACACACTCACAGCGTCACGTCCCACTACAGACCCACAGCTCCATGTCACACTACAGACTCACAGCTCCATGTCCCACTACAGACTCACAGTTCCATGTCACACTACAGACCCACAGCTCCATGTCACACTACAGACGCACAGCTCCATGTCCCACTACAGACCCACAGCTCCATGTCACACTACAGACCCACAGCTCCATGTCCCACTACAGACCCACAGCTCCATGTCCCACTACAGACTCACAGCTCCATGTCCCACTACAGACGCACAGCTCCATGTCCAACTACAGCCCGGCACTCTAGGGGGGTGGGGGGGCACTCTAAGGGGCGTTTGTCTCTTTTAAGAAAAAAAGAAAAGAAAAAGATTTCAATCGAGAGACACGCTTCTTCCTCTCGAGAGGAAGAAGCGTGTCTCTTCATTTTTTTTTGTTTATCACGTGCCTCGATGAGGCGATCAGCTGCGACTGGAGGAAGTGACACTTTAAGAGGACACGCGTCTTAATTGTTATAATATTTTTTTTTTACTTACTAATAAAGAAGACCTATGAAAATAAATCACAACAATTCACATGTCCGTCGTTCTCGTTGTTTCTTGCTTGATAAAGTCAAGTAATATCGCGATGCCGAGGTCAAACTTTCCCATGTCCTCAGTCAACACTCGAAGGAGTTCAAAAGCCGTACCGCCGGCACCGTCAGCTTCAGCTTGCCACATTTTCAACACTCGGAAGGCCCACTCAGCGGGACTTCCTCCGTATTCGCATTCTTCAGCGATCTTATCTAACCTCTCAGGCGACAATTTTAAATGGTCCCCCACCTCTTTCCACCTGCTACCTAGACGTCTGCCGAGGGTGCCCAAGTGCTTATGCATCGCGCGCGAGTCGGGGTTTTCGAAATCCAACCCCTGTCTGTGGAGAAGGGACATCCACTGAGCCAACAGTTCCACGCGTCTAATGCGGGTGAAGACGCGACCGAGCTCTCCCCATCTATGACGATGCGGGGTTTCACCCCACCAGACTCGGAACATCGCCGTACACAGCTCCTCCGGTGTCTTGACACTGCGCTCTACTAGAGCATCCATATGGGCGGCGGTAACTTTTAAGCTACTGCCCAACTCTCTCCAAGATCCGCTCAACTCTTTACCTAGTTGACGAAGCAAGGCGTCGCTATATGCTAAGCGCCGCTGTCCTACCTCTCTGTTCTCCCCATCGGTCTGCCTCGCGCGTCTCACGTCGTCAAGCCGCATTAACTTTTTTTCAGGTGGACAAGGCGGTGAAGGCGAGCTTGAAAGTGGAATAGCTTGAGCCATCTCGTCTCGTCTTGGCGGCGGCGGCGGCGGCGGCGGCGGCGGCGGCGGCGGCGGCGGCGGCGGCGGCGGCGGCGGTGGTGGCGGTGGTGGTGGTAGTAGACGTTACTGTGGTCAGAGGCGATATGGTTTTTTTCCAACAGAAATCAGAGCTTTTATACAGAGGGAGTTTAATCCTATTTCCAACAGCACTCCAGCTGTCTAGCGACCTGTCCGCATGACGCTTTTTCAGCCGCTCCGCTCCTTAAGAGCTTAGATGACGAGGGGTATGTCATTGCTATTCGTGGAGACCAGCTGAAAACGGTGTTTTTTCCTCATCCATAGCCTTACCTCCTATCCCCTACCTGAGGACGTCTCCCTCCCTCTGACATTCGTTGTAACAAACGTCAGAGGTCAGGTGAAAATCGGATTTTTTCATGCACAGCCTTAGTCAGCTGTCACCCCTCCCTATTGAACTAGCCGGCCGCCGCCGGCCGCCTGCTGAGGCTGCTGCGCCTGCTACTGTTGCGTCTGCTGCTGCTGCTGCTGCTGCTTCTGCTGCTTCTGCTGCACCTGCTGCTACCGCTACTACTACTGACGACAACGCTCCTGGCACAGCGCAGTACTGGCAACCGGGTTTTTACCTCCCCACTACTGTTGATGATTTTGATGACCTGCCGCACGTTGCACAGCCCCTCTCCTCCACCACTACATCGACCGACGCCCTCGACGCCGCTCGCGCTGAGAGTTACAGCTATTCGGACACTCAGCCCCTAAACCAAGAAGAAGAGGAGGAGGAGGAGCAGCAGCAACAGGGTGAGACAGAGAACGACGCTGACGACGAGGCGTATGAAGAACCCGAAGGGAAAGGGGCGGACGGTACGTTTTTTCGGCTCCCCTCTTCCCCAGCTTTCGACCTCACTTCCACTGGTAGCGCGTCCGGTCCGTGGCGACTGCCCTCACCGCCACCTTACGAGGGCGGCGGCGCTTCATCTTCTACCGCTACACTCAGCACCGACGGCGTGTGGCTGCTCTGTTCCAACAACGAGGTCTCGGATACCACCAGCGCTGACGCTGCTCCTGTTATCGGTTCTGCTGCTGATTCAGCTCACGCTGATGGTGTTACTCTTCTTGCGGGTCTGAAACGTTCTAAGGTGAGTTCCAGAACAACAAGGCCTACTAAGAAGAGAAAAATACAAGAAAAAGAACGAGATGGACGAGAAGAAGCAGAGAAACCCTTCTCCCGTCTTCTCGGGTTAGAGTTCTGCTTAGACGGGGCTTTGACGCTGGAGATCTGGGAGGACGTGGCTAGACTGTCTAGGAGGCCGCGCTACACAAAAGATGGCCAGGTGAAAGAGGCGTCTCTGACCAGAAGCAAGCGAGTGCACTTCACTGCCGACGCGCTGCGCGAGCTAATAGCACGCATCGCCGATATCCGCGCAGTGGTGCGCATACGCGACACAGCGGCCGCGCAAGGAAGACCTAATCACACCCCCTGGTTCGCAGTGCTGGATGAGGAGGGCGAAGTGTACGCAGCTGTGAGCTACTACAGCGGTAAGAACCTCGTCCACGTGCGCAAGTACGAAGGTCCTGACAAAAAACCCCCACAGCAGGGGGTGACACTGTCCGCCAGAGCGCTCAAAGAGTTGGATGACAAAACAGAGATTATTCTCAAATATCTCGGTATAGATTCGGAATGAGAGACGCTCAACGCTCACGCGCGCACACACACAGCGTTTGACGTACGCTGTATGAGACAGACAGACGGATACACAGACAGCAGACAGATAGATAGATAGATAGACAGATAGATTGATAGATAGATAGACAGATAGATTGATAGATAGATAGATAGTTAGACGGCTAAGTAGTTGGTAACTGAGTGAAAAAACATGACGCAGTACGTATGCGAAAAGTGTTTCAAAATTTTTAAAAGACCGTACAACCACGAGAGACACGTAGAAAGTTGTAGAGTAATACCTAAGTTTTGCCCTCTATGCGGCGAAGGCGATTGCCGAAAGATCGCCTGTCGACGCGAATCTCTGGACGGGGTGACCATCCCTCCGCGCATACGTGCTGTACCGAACGGGGAGGAAACGTTCACGGCGAATTGGCCTGCGATACAAACGGGCGTCAGGATGCACGGGACTCGCGTGAGTGTAACAAACTTCAGGCTACCAACCGGCGAGTTGAGTGACGCTGTAGATACTATGCGTCGCATTCACTTGACACAAAGATTCAGATACAAAGTGGGTTTCTCGGTAGGCTTACTCTTACAACACAGAGAAGACAAGAGCAAACTGCGCTACTTTCACGCCTCCCAGAACAACGCAACTCTCATACAACCGCTCCCTACTATAACTAATTCAGAAACTTTGGAAGAGCTCCTCTCAAAGATGGAAAACACCGTCGCTTGCGAGGAAGTACGGAAACTTTGCGACGCTGACACCAAGTGGCACGTTCTTTTTCCTACCAATTTGAACATTTGCGTTTACATGGGACCGGGGGAATTCCCCATAGGCGGTAGGATCACTCAGGCCGGTCGAGTTGGAAAGAGAAGCGGCGTGTTAGATTTTCCCAACAAAGACAACCTCTGCATCTTCCGCTGCATTTCCTTTCACTTATACAACACCAGCAAGCGCGCTTCAGATTTGTTACGTCAGTTCTGTCCCGCTGCCACACCTGAATCCTTTCCGGGTCTGAACATCCGCGACTTACCCGCGTTAGAGAACTTGTTTGACGTACAAATAGCGGTCTACACCGCGTCGCGTCAAGTGCCGGGGCGGAAGTTGAGAAGACGCGTTACTCTGATCAGACCGCCTTCCAGAACGCTGGCCGCCCGAGGTAAAGTCAACCTACACCTGACGGCGAAAGGCGGTTTGCACGTCTCTCTCGTCACGGACTTCAACGCGTACGCGGGCATATACGAATGTTGCAAGTGTAAGGCGGCGTTCACCACCGAGTTCTTGCTGAAGAGACACAGGAACCAGCTTTCCTCTTGCCGACAAGTCAAGTTGCGCTACGTAGGTGGCATCTACCAAAATTCGAGAACGATTTTCGAAGCGCTAGCAGACTTCTCCATTTTTCCCCCCGACGGACATTCCGGAATCTACCCTTACAAGATCGCCTTCGATTTCGAGGCTTTCTTCAGACCGTGCAAAGAACCGTCGACGGAACACGTGTCCCTGCTGTGGGATCACGTCCCTTTGTCGGCTAGCGTCGCATCCGACTTTCCGGGGTGGGAGGGGCCCGTCTGCTTCGTCAGAGAATCCGACGCAGATTCCGACCCCTTGTTGGACCGAGTTTTAAATCACATAAACGAGAACGCCAAAGTCATCGGGGAAGCTGTGCTAGAACTTTACCGACCGACGTTAGCGAAGTTAGATGCGGCGATAGGTGAAGCTCTCCTGCTGGAGGAGGCGACATTCACCCCTTCTCCAGGCGGCTTCGCTGCGGCTCAGACCAGACACCCGTTAGTTCAACTGAAGAAGCGTCTTCTGAGATACATCCGTCAAGCTCCAGTCGTGGGCTTCAACTCGGGGCGTTACGACTTGAACCTGATCAAAATACGCCTTCACTCGTTCTTTGCCTCCGGAGACCGAAGAAACCAAGAATTCAGCGTCATAAAGAGAAGCAATCAATACTTGGCGGTTTACACACAGCACACGGTTTTCTTGGACGTAGTCAACTATTTGGCACCCGGTTACAACTACGCGACCTATTTGCGAGCTTTCACCAGGAACGAAGAGAAAGGTCACTTTCCTTACGAATGGATGACGTCTACCAGGAAACTGGCAAACAGAACGCTGCCACCGAGATCGGCTTTTGACAGCGAACTGACGGGCGTCAAAATGTCCGAATCCGACTACGCCGCATGTCAGAAAGTTTGGTCCGACGAGAAGATGCAAACTATGGAAGATTACTTGATCCACTACAACAACAAAGACGTCAAACCTTTCATAGAAGCTCTGAAAAATCACGCTAAATTTTTCCAAGATCGCGGCATTGACATGTTGAAAGACGGAGTTTCTCTCGCCGGTTTGACTTTACGGTTCCTCTTCCAAAACCTAGAAGACGCGTTCACAACGTTCCCCCAGTTCGACGCCGTCCTCCACGCTCTGATCAAAGAAAATCTAGTCGGCGGTCCTTCCATCATCTTCCATAGATTTCACGAGAAGGGCACCACGCGGATAAGGGAGCACAAGAACGGCGAAGAAGCGAGACCGTGCCAACACATCCTAGGACTAGACGCTAACTCTCTGTACTTGCGCTGCATGAGCGAAGCGCACTGCACGGGCTATTACGCGGTGAGACGACCTGAGACCGAGTTCAAGCCCGAAATTAGGCAAAGAAACTCTCACAGCGCTTTGGAGTGGTTACGCTTCGTAGAGCACGACCGCGACGTGAAACTGCGCCACGCTTTGAACGGCGGCGAGATGGTTGTAGGCTGTCGGAGAATTCGCGTGGACGGGTTTCACGCGGCCTCTAATACGGTTTTCCAGTTTCACGGGTGTTGGTTCCACGCTCACGAGTGCATACCGTCGCACCGATATCAGTGCGCTTCACTGAGGGAGGAGAGACGCGACAGAACGACTAGAGTAAGCACATACTTGAAAGCGCTAGGTTACAAGCTGGTCGTCGTGTGGGAGTGCGAATGGAGAGAGATGAAGCGTCGAGATGAGCGGGTTAAGGCCTCCCAACAACGCTGGAAGGTTGACGCTTTGAAAGTGTCTCGAAACGCGATGAGCGAGAGCGACATCCTTTCCGCTGTGAAAGACGGGAAAATGTTCGGTTTAGTTCAAGTGGACATCACTACGCCGCCTCACCTACGAGACTACTTTGAAGAAATGACCCCCGTTTTCAAGAACGTGACCGTTTCAAAATCGGACATAGGACCTCACATGTCAGACTTTGCGCAGGAAGAAAAGCTGTTGAACACGCCTCAGAGATGTCTGATAGGGAGTTACCACGGAAAAAATATTCTCTTGGGAACGCCGCTTCTCAAGTGGTATTTAGAGCACGGTTTGATAGTCACCAAAGTGCAGCTGGTGGTAGAATACCTACCTAAACGCTCCTTTGCCGGTTTCGCGGACGAAGTAACGGCGGCGCGAAGACGTGGCGACGTGAACGAGAACGAGAAAATTCTGTCAGACTGTTACAAGTTAATGGGAAACGCTACGTACGGTAAAACAATCTGCAACAAAGAAAAACACACGGCGGTGAGATACACTGACAGTCGGAAGTTCGAACTATTGGCCAATTCGTGGCGCTTCAAAAAGGCGTCCGAGTTGAGTTCCGATCTGTTTGAAGTCGAACTACAACCGAAAACAGTCAAGAACAACCTCCCTATTCAAATAGGGTTCATGGTATACCAGTACGCGAAGTTGAAAATGTTAGAGTTCACATACGACTTCTTGGATAGATTCGTCGATCGGCGCGATTATGCCCTTTGTCAAATGGACACCAACAGTCTTTACATGGCTCTCAGCGGTGACACGTTGGATGACCTAGTCAAACCTCGCCTGAGAGAGACGTACTTCAGAGAGAAATGAAAGTGGCTTCCGACAGCGGTGTGCGACGATCACTTAGAGCTTTTCGTGAAGACAAAAACGGAAAGAGTGCGAGAATGGTGTCCGCCGCCCGGCGGATGTTGTGAGAGACGGTACCTTCACGATCTGAGAACTTCGGGGCTTATGAAAGCGGAGTGGGAAGGTGACGGGATCCTAAGTCTCAACCCTAAGACTTACATTTGCTACGATCGAGTCAGCGACACCGGTGAAAGAAAATCCAAAAAATGGAGTGCAAAAGGCGTACAGAAGAAACAAAACCCTAAGGAACCAGACGACTTCTTGGATGTTCTTCGCCAACGAAAAACTCTCATTGCTGTAAATAGAAATTTCAAAGTGGTGCGAAACAAAATGGTCACCTACACCATAGAGAAAGACGGCGTGCGCTACTTGTATTATAAGCGTCGCGTGCATTCTGACGGTGTGACAACGAGTCCTTTAGAGATATGAAAAAAAAAAATAAGCGTGTTATTGCTTGATTGAGTGCATCTTTTCAAAAATAGAGTGTTTATCAAGATTGAAAAAAAATAAATAAAAAAAATAAAATAAATTATTGTTGTGTTTTTATTTTCATACGTCTTCTTTTACTAGTAAGTCGCGCAGTCTCTTAAAGCGTCACTCATGTGACGACGTCGCTTCCAGTCACGTGATCCTAAAGACCCTCACTTCCTAAACAAAAAACTTCTTCTTCTTCTTCTTCTTCTTCTTCTTCCGATCACGTGGTCAATCAGGTCACTTCCGGTCACGTGATCCTCAATGAGGTCACTCACTTCCGGTTGGCCATTAGGTCATGTGACGTCACTTCCGGTCACGTGACTCATCAGGTCACTTCCGGTCACTTGATCCTAAATTAGGTCATAAGACGTCACTTCCGGTCCCCTAAGTAGGTCATATGACGTCACTTCCGGTCCATAAGTAGGTCATATGACGTCACTTCCGGTCACGTGACCAAATGGCGGCCTCTGATTGGCTAACTAGGTCACGTGACGTCACCACTAATCCCCTAAGTAGGTCACTTCCGGTCACGTGACCAAATGGAGGCCTCTGATTGGCTGCAGGTCGATTGAGTAATAAACAGTAGTTAACTATAGTCCCGTTCCGATACATACTATACTACTTACACCAATCTCAATGTAAATTCCTGAAATATTCTTGAAAGACCAGATTAAACTCCCTCAGAACACATAAATTTAGATGCAAAATGTAGCAGTAATTCAGAATGCACTAATATGAATGTCAAATTCCTAAATTCTCCTAGGGACTGCGGCCCGAAGACCCCCATTTGTAACTCCCTCCAGCCAAAACCCTTCAGGTATTGAGAGCTGGGCCCCCCAACTTTATGCATCTTCCGCCACCCCCGTCTGACCCACTACAATTTCACAGTTCAATGTCCCATAGCTGTCTTACAGATCATTCTGCCATTGGTCTCACAGTTCTCTGTGCCACTAGGCTCATAAACCATAAGTCCCAGAGCTCAATGACCCACTGCTAGGGCTCTCCTCACTGCATGTGCACTGGCGGTCCTCTAACTAGAGCATAACGGGTCTCTTAATGAGCCTAATGCCTATTTTTTTATTTTCATCTTAAAAAGTGTATTGAATATCAAAATCGGAAATTTAAAACTTTATCATTCACAGAATATTAAAATATTGTCTTTGATATTTTGTACTGTTAGGTTTTACGGTGTGGTATTTCAAGAGATCCCATATCATGCACTCGTAAGGTTATTTGCTTTTTATTAAGAGACTAGGCGTGTCGACACGGTGGCTGAATATAGAATCATGAAATGCAGAATAATTTCTCCATTGTCTTTTTAAAATGAAGCTTGGATGCAAAACGACATAAATCCATCCCAGAATTGAAGTATTCACGTGAATAGATATTTTTGTAAAGCCGTCCTCGGGGCTATTAATTGTATTTTGGTACTGTATCAATAAAATAATCTTGGGACAATTGCTTTAGGATTACATCTTACTATTCCAGTTTATTCCCAACCACATAATTTTGCCTTTTAAATGGCGTTCATGTCGTTTTGCATCCAAACCCTTCAAATGTTGTCAGTTTGTTCACGTTATACATCAGTTTGTTACCAAAGACAAATAGTGTAAGGCCAAATTAAAAAAAGGTGTTTCAGGTTACCCGACCCTACCTAGCAAAACAGGGCCGACCCTAGAAATTGTTATGCAATTAAAAAAATAATCATATTTTAGGTCATTTTGGGGCTATTTAAGTGTCAATCTGATAGTTCACAAGTCGAGGCAGTCCTCGGCGAGTCAGCATTGAAGTTCATGAGTCGATTTCTGGGTACTTTTCAGGCCAAAGTAAAAAAGAAAAAAAATCGGACCTACCTATCCTAGATTTTCAAACCATGTAACCTGAAACACACCTTTTTTTCTGGCCTATAAGGAATAATTCAGATCAAACGGTTTGGCTGCTTTTGCATAAAAATAACTTTTATTTGGCCTTAAAGTGGCGTAATCACCAACTGTATCCCAGGCACACATATACTGCTATTCTACTTCTAGGCTACTAGTACTATGTGGTGTAGCGTTTAATAGTGGTGAGAATGATGCTTCACTAATTTACCAGTTTGTTTTTTGGGACCTATACATGTCACTCCCGTAGGGAAAATAGAACAGTAAACATGACAATTTTAAATGCATAACCTATAGTAACATTATGCATAGAAGATGACAACGATGTAATGTTCTCAAACAACACAAATCATTTCCTGGTTCATTTATTCAAAGCGTGTGAATTGCTCATCACCTGCCTCTCCATAGGCCAAGGTCGGTGGAGCATGCCATTCTTAATTTATTGTATTATTTGGGGGATATTTTCAGAAATTTTATCATTCTAATGTAATTTCGGTCAAAATGATAAAAGAAATTGATATTTCGAAAAATAGCGAATCCGACCCCTACATTTTCTAAGCATGCTACCGGAAACGCACTTTTGCTTTTGGCCTTATGCTTTCTCTTTGTGTATATATCGTAGTCGTGATACTTAAATGATTAAAGTGTTCTTGAAAATAAAAAATTGCCTCAATTGGTCATGCCTGCTTTAGACTGGAATGCAATATGTAAGTCATATATGTAAGTCATATAGGAAGGCCACGGTGCTATGAAAATGGTTTACAGGGACATTTCCTAATTAAATATAAGCATATTATGTAGGTCTTTCTTAACTTCAGCAGTGTTGAAGTTACATTTCTATTCAATCAGCTACTACCGGGTAGTATTTGAGCCAAAATGTTACCCTTTCAATTAAGTTGATCGCAACATTCGACAGTCTGGAGAGATGGTATTTCTTTTAGACATTATTAAGGCTAGCTTTAAACTTACACGGTATATGATCATCTGAGCAGCCTACCAATTCACTTCCTCTTTTCCACATGAGATTAATCACAGAAATTTTCAAATGCTATAAGTATTAGTTTGTTATATCAGTACAACAGCCACAGCGTTCAGTTATAAAATATATATATAGGTTATGATTTAACTCAGCTACCACTACCTACATCCACACCTACAGAGATTCATTTAATACATGCCTAGTCATGGCTCTAAGCCACTGCCTAACTTTCATATCTTCTCATATAGTGAGACAACAAGCATGCATGCACTATTGACTGGATAGAGGCGATTTAAAGGGAATTACCCCGACTACCTTTCAGTATAAATAAATGCAGTTGCAATACAATAGTCCTCTAACATCTATTCTGATTCAATCAAAAGTGATGAAAACAAAACAAATGTTCATAATAAATGTAAATTATTTTCAGGAATCAATTTTTATCTCATTCAGTATTTTGGCAAGCTAAGCAAAGAACAACCTATGAGAAAATAGTTTTGGCTAGAATACGCCAGTTTAGGGTAGGCTTGTTGCCATAGAGGTCTGTCCATCAGAGATACAGAGATGAACAGTTTGCCGCACAGACCCTGAGTTGAACCCCTGACCAACTAATACCTCTGGCAGTGAGGCCTGTCTTCTCCAAGTCCGAGAAGAGTCAATTTTAAAGAATGGTAAGACCGCGTCCTTCTGGCTTGCATCACTACTCGTTTGCTCTGTCGGGCAGTCAGAAATGGCTGACCATTTGGCGAGAACAAACATTTCATTCTTGTTTCTGTCATACGCAATTTCCCATGGATCATCAACATTCAAGCAATGCGGGTAGCTAATGCCTGGTTTCGGAGTGATGGTCGTTGTGTTGGGACTCATGCGTTTGTTTGCATCTTGCCAATGGTTTGTGCGTACATTAACGATCTTCCGCGTCATCCCCGCTCCGGTTCGCAACGAGAGAAACACGTCATGGTTATTGAGTTTTGCCAAACTCAAGACATCAAAACGACTCAGCCACATGAGTTGATTCTTGGTCGTCTGAAACTGTTTGTCTGTGTGGATGACTTCGATTCCTCCGTCTTCAAGGTTGAAGAGGTAAATCCGCTTGTGGTCTGAAACTGCGAACTGACACGGGTTTAGCGTCATCGCCTGCATTATGGTCCACTGGTCCTTCTCAGGGCAGTAGGCCTCGATACTTTTGCGAGAGCATGAATACAGGACACCATTACATTCAATGAGAATGGCAAAATGTACATGTTGTGGGAGGCTGCATTCCGTCCATGCATTGGTGGTGACTGAGTACATCTGTAACCTACGTAACACATAGTTCCCGACTTGTTCCTGAGACCGGCTAAGCGCGCGAACAAACACGTATCCAGATACTGACAGCAATCCGTAGAAAAATTCTTCTCCCGCGGTGAAACTCAAGTCGTCTTCATTCTCTCTAGCTGGCGGTTCGCTCGATGTGGAGGCTTTGGGTTCAGTATTCTCTGCACCATAATCTGGCGTCACTGACTGCAGAGGTGCCTGAAGGGAGAACCACTCGTCTTTATGGGGTATGAAACACAAAAACTGGTTTGTGCTTGCTAAGCAGTACAAAATGGTGGTCTCCGTGGTGCAGCGGGGTTTCGTCCTGGTGGTCTGGCTCGACGATCGCTCTTCAGGGAGAAGTTGGTATTCGATGGCTTCTTGGATGTACTTTTGGCACTTGGGAGACGACATGATCGGATGAGAGCGAACGGTGGAGAGCAGGAACTTGGCTCCCATGAGAGGGAACCGGATGGTTTGCATGAGGAGATCCGTGTTGATGAGTCGGGAAGTGGAGTCTTCGAGGTGCTCTAACCATTTAATGGCAGCCTCCCATAAAACTTCCTCTGGTGTGATCTGAAAAAATACCAAAAAATGTCCATAAGATGTTGATTCAGTGAGCAAAGATTATGCTAGAACTGCTATGTAAGAGTATTTTTTTGTGTTTCTTTTGAATGAAGAGGGCCTACTGGGCTATTGTTATTGGAATAGAGTCTATAGTCCACATGCAGCTCTGGCAAGTGACTTGCCAGTATTGCATTCATGCATCATGCCAACTCTATGGGGGTTGATACGCTCCTGATGGGGCGACATGGTGCACAAGTGCAGCACCAACTGTATCACTATATCCACATCAGCTTGGATTCTAGTATCAGAAAGAGGTCAGTGCGGTACCATGCTGATTATCTAGTTACCGGTACTGACCGTCACCGTGTTGGTGGATCATGATGACAAAACATTATAGATCTATTCATGAAAGATAATATAATCTACCGTAGCTCTAAATACCCGGTACTATATCATGTGTTCAGAACACTTAAAATGTAGGCCTATTCTATCATGAATCTAAATAACTGTATTGATGTCCATGATTCTACTAAGTACTAAGCCTGTTTTATTGTTTATACAAATGTAAATAGGTTACCAGGTTCTACTATTTAATCTAGATCTATTAATTAATTCATATTTTCAATTAGATATTCACCTGCATCTGGTCACTGGATAAAAGGTCACAGACTTCTTGGATGCTCAGATTAATATAGTCATCTATTGTGGTTATGAACTCAAAGTTGGCAGAAATCACTTTCTCTGCCATGACTGACAAATCCCCCAAGTTGTACATCTCTGCACTTTGTTTGATCTTCAGTGCCTCTAGCTTAGCTCTTGTATCTGAAGATTTTATGATCTGAGTCAAAAACTGTTCACAGGCACTTTTAACTGAAGTCAAAATCAGTTGATCTGCGGCGGCCACGGTGGCATAGACAGTGTCAATGTCAAGTTTCAATATCCCAGTGTAGATCATATCCAGAATGCGTTCTAGAGCAACAGAAGATATGAGGTGCAGCTCAACTTCTTTGCTGGAACTTTCAGAAAACCTGTTGATATGAAACATGCTACGGAAATAGTCAGAGGCAGCAGAGAGCACACACTTGTGCGCGGGAAACGCTTTTCCTTCGGCATTGAGAATGACATCACACAAGGAACTTTGTCCATGCTTTCTTTGGGAATCTAAATCGCGGAAGATTTCGTCTTTGTAACGTCTATTGACTGTGCATTCCGTCCTAAATATGTCTTGGCCATCACGAACACCGTCTCTCTCGTCCATTTTGTTTTTGTTCTGCTGGTTTCCGGTTCCTTCAAGTTTCACTAAATTCTGTAGTAAGATGGCGCCATCCATCGAGCCCCAATAACTCTCTGTGTGTACCGGATAAATGTCCATCCCTACTTGCCTGCAGAAGATATATTTCAATCTATTTAACTTAATTTAAGCATTTCTTTGAGAGTGTCATATTTATCCATATCTGCCAGAGAATTACAATTTACAGAGAAGCACATTGATCCGTTTCTCTCTTTCAGAATGCTCTGGGAGCTGCCACCTGGTAGAAATAAAAGACATACCTAATATTTTATAGTTTCCACAATTTCCACAAGGTGACACGAGTGGTTTTGTCAACAAAGCATGAGAGGGCGTGGTTCAAAGGGCACATGACAGACTCAATTATAGTCAATATACATCTGAATACTCAATGAAGAAGGCACATGGTATACCAATAGGCATGATTAATATAGACATGGACCTTTCTGGCAGTCTAGCACACAAAAAGGAGAGGTGACACTGTGGATTAAGCACACTCACACAGGGCTTTATGACAAAAGCAAAGGGGCATTTTGGTCATGGTGACATTGACCCAGTTTTATCTGTTTACAGAACTGCCCCAGTTTCACGCTAGCACATGGCCTATGGGGATTTAGATGACACACATCATCACATGCTGTCCTCACAATAAATAGACCTATGACATAGCCCACACCAAAGTTTCACATCCGCACTGGAGTGCACACATTGATATTGTTTTACATTGCAATAGTTTTATACCATGGAGGGAAACAGAGGTCTTCAACTTGCAGTCTTTCTGTTTGTGGGATGCTTGTGTGGAGTAGTTTCATCCCTTGACAAGTCAACTCTCCAACAAGTTAATATTGTAAGTATTTACCATTATTGTTTTATGTAATTAATAGGCCTATGCCCCTATATCAAGTATCAAAATTTATGTAGATCTATATGTACCGGTAGTTAAAGGGGCATTCTCGCCACTCGCACTTAACCACATAGTAGTAATAGTAGACTAGAATAGTACTGGAATTGTGAATGGGATTAGCTCGGTGAGAATGCCACTTTAATACATCCTACACAACTGTACTGGTTATACATGATAAAATGGCTGATATGAAAATAAAAGACCCCCATGACCAATCACCATGTTCTATTTTAAATTCATGGTCTAGGCCTTTTATAGAGATACCGGTAGGCCTATGTATGTAGATGTTTGTATGGAAATTCCTTTATTTTATAGACTGATATTAAATGGGTAGGAATAAGATATTGCATGTCATTGGTCCATTTCCAATTGAAGGTTTATATGTCAATAAAATGACTTTATCCAGCTACCGGTACATCAAAATAATGTTATACACTGTATGTATTTATACTTCCTAATTTCATTTTAAATTGTCATGTATTAAATACAGATTGTTCGCCATGGAGCTAGAAGTCCAACCGCCCCTTACCCTAAAGACTTGTACAAAGATTACTGGCCACAAGGATATGGGCAACTAACAAAGGTATGAATAATTATATATAAATCTGTATTAGAGGTGGGGGCCTATGTTTTAATACCTGTTAGATTTTACAGAATTAGAAGATGGTTATTTCTATTGTAGGCCTAGTAAGTGAAAACACTTTAAGGGCGGATGTTGCTCAAAGATGAAATTTGTCATCATGATGCACCAATGCAGCCCCGGCGAGTTACTCGCTGGTGCTGCATTGGTGCATCATGCTGACCCTTCGGGAGTGTCACAACCCCATAAGGTCAGCATGATGCATGAATACAGCTCTGGCGAGTTACTCACCAGGGCGGCATTCATGCATCATGACGACCAAGGGCATGATGCATTAAGGTATCATGTCGTCCATACAGGGTTAATTACATAATGCTGATTTTTTAAGAATATACAACATGCACGTTATTATGGTGAGCAATCGAGAGGTCTCGCATATATCTAATTGCCTTGGTTGGGGGAAACTTAGAAGGTGAGTACCTGGCAGTGCTACCGGGTAACCATGTTGTCCAAGGTGAAGTTCTCAGGAGCTATTTGCAGTTAGAATTAACTCTCTGCAGTGGTTCATAACTGGTTAACAAATATCCCCAGGGACTGTGTGACTTATGCTTATAATCAAGATATCAAGATACTTACAATATACCGTTATCATATACCGGTATTAAATATGTATTCAGAAATGCCACTCTTCCTACTTTTGTAGGAATTCCTGCTTTTTTGCTGCAATTTCTGTATTGAATTAAGCTAACCAAACTCGTAGGATTCCCTACTTCTTGTCGACAAGCGAGTGGCATCTCTGTGTCTCTCAAAGATCTCAGTAGATTTGCAAAGATTTTGAAGTCTAAGTTAAAAAGTGACAATTTCCTGCCACCTGGATCTGTAAGAGTGGTTGTCTCCCTTGTTTAGGTTGGAGTACAACAGATGCATGACCTGGGTGTATACCTCAAACAACACTACAGCGGATTCCTAAACAGCACTTATATCAATAATGAGGTATGTATACCTACACTAATGCAGTGGAGTAAGAATTATTTTCAATTGTAGTTTCTGTTTCTGTTGTTGATGTATTGAATATGGATGTATTTTTGTATCATTGGGATTTACAAATATGATTCTGGCGGGTAGGGGGCTGCTCCTAGGAGCTCATTATTTAAGATTTATAAGAGGAAAATAGAGGGGAAAAGGTTTGCATGTATGCATGCCAGTATAAGGCCCACACCACCTTACCAGGGCATGTAAAGGATACCCCAGAAGTAACTGAGTCTAGGTAAAAATAGCCACGATAGACCGGCTACTCTACTATTGCTATGAGGGGGATATACCCAAGGTGTGAAATGCCTTGTCTCACCCCTCCACCATGGATTGCATTATAATATTTTAACCATTTTACAATTCTGTAACCATTTTAATCCATGTTTTGTGTCATGTTTGCGGGTATGTTTGAAAGTTTGTAGTGAGAAGCTCCAACTGGGACCGTACACTGATGTCTGCGGAGAGCCTGTTGTCTGGCCTCTACCCACCGAATGACGCTCAGTCGTGGGACCCCGATATTGGCTGGCAGCCTATCCCCGTACACACCGTGCAGGCCGAATATGATATTGTAAGTACCAGTATTAGGCCTAAAAAAAAAAAAGTTGTGTTCCGGTAACATGGCTCAAAAAAAAGAGGGTCGGTAGGTCGGATTTTTTTTTTTTTTAAACTTGTTTTTTTTTGTAAAAAGGTGAATTTTAGTGGTAAAAACACCAAAAATGCCCAAAAATAACAAAAAATTACAAAAATGTCTTTAAAAAATTAGGGTCGGCCCCAAAAAAGGAGGGTTGGTCGGGATACCGGAACACAACTTTTTTTTATTTTAGGCCTTACCGTAAATTCCCGCGGGCTGTGCACGAGTCAAACTCAGCTTTCATTTGATACCAAACATGCCTATGTACTACCTGGTATATATTCTTTATCAGCTTCCTAAGCAACATATCAATCTTGTTTAGGAAAGGATTTCTTCAAACTACCCGCGGTGCCTTTATATATAGGGTACGGGGTATTCGAATTTGCAGTAGCAGCATTCATAAATATGATTATTAAGGATAAAGGGGTAATAACTCAATACACAATCGTCATGGTGTTCACTTTATTAAAACATGTGATACTAATTCATTAAATTATCGTTGAACATTGATATTTTCAACTGAGTTTGTAAAAAGTAAGCATCTTTTGGACATGTCATTTAATAGAGAAGAATAACGTGCAGTTATGGGGGGAAAGGAGTACCATGTTAATTACTTTTCTTTTTAAGTTCCCAAATATGCTACAAAAATAGGGTATTTTTCGCTTAACAAATTGCTGGACAGGGTGTTGGATGGAGGGGGCTACCCTGTTAATTGATCAAAGTTTTTTTTTTATTCCCAAATATAATACAAAAACATGTCTCTCATCTTACAAGCTGCTGGACGTTGACAACCCAGTTTGCCCTCCATATGATCAGATGAAAGAAGACACTTATCAGTCGGAAAGTTTTCAACAAAGAAATGCAACTTGGGAGGTAGCCACAATTACATCATATCATAATTTGATATTGAAAGGACTCTTATCATCTACTGTAAATGTATTTATCAAATTCGCGAAATTGTATACACCCGATGTTATCTAGGTTTATAGTATTAAAAAAGTGTTTTATTTAATATCAGGATACAATATACTTTAAATGAGTTAAAACAGTATGCTTACATTTGTATGCTCATCATACGTTTGCTGCATGTGTGATAAGGAATTATTTGTACGTGTATCGTGATCGATTAAATCTTTTTAAAATTGAAAATTAAAAAGATGTGTCTGTCTTTTTCACAGCCTTATTACCAGCGGTTAAAGGACCTCACTGGTAAAACTGAAGACATGACGCCGTTCGGGGTCTGGGATGTGTATGATACCATATATGCTGATGTGAGTGCCTAATTTATTATCATGTTCTTCTAACTGCTCTGGTTAAAATGTTGCCTGTCTACATAACCTTAAAAAACACCTTTATCTAATGCAATACTTGCCTCAACTTTCTAAAGTGAAATAATGTATTGTTTTATCCTTACACCTCATAGTGCCAACCATAAAAGTGATAGGTAAGAGGTATTGTATATTCACTTTTTTTATACTACATTTATTGTGCATTATATTCGTCTTTCATCGATTTTGCTTGTGTTCACAATTGCGTAGCAAACATCGCTTAACCCTTTAAAGGCAGAATAACGTGTTAATGCACTGTATGTTATTTTGTCGTTATTGACTCAGGGAGCCATGCTCCCAGAGTCTTATGCGACGCCTCTGTGAGACGTTTTTCAGGGGAAATTATATTTTTTTCATTTTCCAGATTTTTCATAGAAACATTAGGCCCAGCGATCAAAAGTACAAATAATCGGATAATTCAAGTGTTTTCCTACCCAGGGATGCAAAAAACATTCTTCTGCCCCTAATGGAACCCCCTGAAAAAAATTGCTAAAGTAGACCTTCCAAAAAAACATCATTTTTTCCTCACTGTAGACAAACATGAATGTACTGGCGTGGACATTTCGTCGATTTCGGCAGTCAGTGTTAAACCTATGGGAGATTTCGTTTTGGAGTGTGTGAGGCCCCCTGTCTATAGGCCAAACCTACCATACATCCACACCCCTGTCATACGTCCACAACCTTTCATATGGCCGTTTCAGTGTCTCTAACAAATGATTGACCACCCTCTCCTCACGTCCACTACCATCTCCTCACGTCCACTACTGCTTCCTCACGTCCACTACCATCTCCTCACGTCCACTACCATCTCCTCACGTCCACTACCATCTCCTCACGTCCACTACCATCTCTTCACGTCCACCACCACTTCCTCACGTCCACCACCACTTCCTCACGTCCACTACTACTTCCTCACGTCCACTACCATCTCCTCACGTCCACTACCATCTCCTCACGTCCACTACCATCTCCTCACATCCACTACCATCTCCTCACGTCCACCTCCTCCTCTCACATCCCCCTGTCATACGTCCACACCCATGTCATACGTCCACAACCCTGTCATACGTCCACACCCCTGCCATACGTCCACACCCCTGTTCAGCTGTTTTGAAGGTTGCTGGTCAAAGACTACACCGGTCAAAGACTACACCTGGTCAAAGACTACACCTGGTCAAAGACTACACCCGGTCAAAGACGTTTCAATTGTTACAATCTCATGAGACACATGATCCTATAAGGAGTTAGGGGTTTGGACGTGAGGGGTTTGGACGTGAGGGGTTTGGACGTGAGGTGTTTGGACGTGAGGGGTTTGGACGTGAGGGGGTTGGACGTGAGGTGGTTGGACGTGAGGGGGGTTGGACGTGAGGAAGGGGGTTGGACGTGAGGAAGGGGGTTGGACGTGAGGAAGGGAGTTGGACGTGAGGAAGGGGGTTGGACGTGAGGAAGGGGGTTGGACGTGAGGGGTTGGACGTGAGGAAGGGAGTTGGACGTTCTTATGTATATCTTTCTCTAAGTTCTTATGTATATAAAAATCGACATGACGACACGGCCACTTTGCTAAAAATCGACACGGCGACACAGTCAAAAATACAGATACCCATGTAGAGGCATGTGTATGGTAGGGTCTGTGGGGGTTGGGGGTTGGAACTTAGGTTGGGACTTGGGTTGGGACTAGGGTTGGGACTAGGGTTGGGACTAGGGTTGGGACTAGGGTTGGGACACTGCCAATCAGTCCCTCTGAGGTAGGGTAGGAGTACACATGCACACTGCACACTACACCTGCACACTGCACATGCACACTGCACCTGCACATGCACACTGCACATGTACACTACACATGCACACTACACATGCACACTACACCTGCACACTGCACATGCACACTGCACCTGCACACTACACATGCACACTGCACATGTACACTACACATGTACACTACACATGCACACTACACATGCACACTACACCTGCACACTGCACATGCACACTGCACATGTACACTACACATGTACACTACACATGCACACTACACATGCACACTACACCTGCACACTACACATGCACACTACACCTGCACACTACACATGCACACTGCACATGTACACTACACATGTACACTACACATGCACACTACACATGCACACTACACCTGCACACTGCACATGCACACTGCACATGTACACTACACATGTACACTACACATGCACACTACACATGCACATTGCACATGCACATTACACATGCCCATTGCACATGCACAATACAGGCAGCCTCCCTGAGTCTTTTGTGATAAGGATCACACGCTAGATTTTTATGAATCAATACAGCCCTGGTAACTAACGCCCCAGTGTTGCATTCATTCATCATACCGACCCTTTGAGGTTGATACACTCCCGAAGGGCCAGCATGATACAGTACACATATATTTACTCGTTGTTGCATCAGGACGACAGATTGACACATGCTACCCTTAACACTTTAAGGACCGATGTCGCTAAAAGATGACATTTGTCGTCATGATGCATAAATGCAGCCCCAGCGAGTAACTCGCCGGTGCTGACTTTTAGGGGGTGTCTCAATCCCGTAGGGTTGGCATGATGCTTGAATGCAGCACTGGCGAGTTACTTGCGAGGGCTGCATTCATGCATCATGACGACCAAGGGCATGATGCGTTAAGGTATAATGCCGTCCTTAAAGTGGCATAATCACTGAGCGTATCCCACTCACAGTTCTAGTACTGTTCTAGTCTGCTATGTGGTTAAGTGCGAGTGGTGAGAATGCCCCTTTAAAGGGTTAAAGGGTTAACGGTTTCGCCCAGTATCTTATGTGCATGTATAGCATGTCCTTGTAACTAGTTTGTAGTAAATCACACAACCTCATATACCGGTACGTAGCGCCTACGAACCAGATAAGGGACAACAGATTAGATATCAGTTGTCTTAGCCTAGGCCAAAAAAAAAGAGAAGTTGTGTTCAGGTAACATGGATAAATAGGATAGGTAGGTCGATCTTTTTTTTAAACAGATTTTTTTTAAAGGATTTTTAAACAAAATTCCTACTATTTTCGTATAATTTCAGTAACAAAAATATTTCAGTAAAAAAACGTGTTGTTTTTTTTAGAAACCCCCCAAACATTCCTTTCAAAAAAATAATTAATTTGGGTAGGGTAGGGCCAAAATAAATAGGGTCGCTAGGGATACCTGAACACAACTTTTCTTTTTTTTGGCCCTGTACACTGAGCCTGATGGGAGACCGTAATCAATACGTATACTACCGGTATTTATGAGTGTCTGTTGAACTGGACTTGACTTGAGTGCCTCTTGTAATAATCAATGTCAACAGATATCCCTTGTAATATGACTTATGACACATATCACACTTGACATTTTATAGATATGTATGATCATGAATTGCATTGTATAAGTACACAAATGTAATATATCACCATCTTTGATGTAATTACATCCTTTCTTAATTGACCTAGATCATTTGGACATTTTTTTTGTCAATAATTCTGCAAGAAATGTCTTTGGGATTTGGTCATATATATAGGGTAGATTGACCTAGAGTCAACTACGTACCTTTACATGTCCACTTCTATTTCATAGCCATCCATGCATGATCAGCCCTCTTCTTAGAGTGTAACCCCTTACAGCAAAGGACAAACTGGTTTCAGATCGTTTTTGGTGTCGGTTCGCAGAGTTTTTTGGTGCTGTTTCTTGAAATCGGTCCTCGGGTGTCTTTTTGGCGACCTTTCATTTTAGCGTTAGACATTACCTAAATCCATACTTCAAATATATTTCCAATCTCATTTCCAATACTTCTCAACAGTATTATTTCCTCAGTGCCCAAGGTGATAGGGGCATGCCTTCTACTTGTATTTCATATAGAGATTACATCTTTGGTCTAGTTAGCAAATTTTTATTCTTCACATTTTAATTTCAGCGAAATGAGGGACTACCAATTCCCTCGTGGTTTACAGAAAAGGACGAGGAGCTCATGCTTGGTTACTTCATTCCTTGGCAATATTACATCAATTTTGGGGGTCTCGATAGGGGCCGCTTAAAAGGAGGTAAATGTACCGATTATTTACAGAATTAGATATTCTGATTTATTTTCCCCGCACCTTTTAGATGAAATCATGCAAATATTAAAGGGATGGGCCGAGTAGTATGAATATATTTTCTTATGATATTTTGATTCACCGCAACCGTGGGAAACTGCGTTTGTGGTACATCAGTGTTTAGTAGACCCCGCCCCTCATTGTTTCAAATTCCTAATGTTTTGCTTGCTATTATTTCTATTTTTTTGTCATCAATAATTTAGCAAGCAGTCTTCTTCACTTGATGTTTTTTTCTTAAAGGACCTCTGATTACTGAAATGGTGGATAATATGCAGGAGAATATGAATGGCACTTTGACTCCTCCCAACAGAAAAGTGTTTTTCTATGTAGGGGTAAATATTCTCAGTGTATTTTCTACATCTCATGATTATACCTTTATTGGGCTAAGTTAACATATGGTTATTTAACCTTGAATATTTAGAGGTTCTTTTTAGAATTACACAGGAACATAAATACAATGGCTGTGTCTCCGCAGATCAATTCAAATTGATAGTCTTCGGTCAAAGATTATCAACTTGTATTGATCTGGTGAGACATAGGCAATATATATCAGCTTGAAGCAACGACAAACTTAGCTAATTTATATTGCAAGTTGAAGTTTCAAATTGACTATGATTATCTATTATAAGCAATATTTACTGACCTTATTAAAAACAATTAAAATTAAAATCGAAAAAAAAGTTTCTTGTGTTGCCAGGGTTGTGTGATAAAAAATACTATTATTATAAAATTAATTATCGATACCTTTCCTTCAGCATGACAATAATGTGGTTACCACAATGAAGATCACGCAGACATTTAACGAGCTGTATGTGCCGGTCGCATCCTACATCGCCCTCGAGCTTCACAGGTTAAACGATGAGAATTTTGTTCAAATGGTCTTCAGAAATAGTACCACCCAGGAAACCCCATACATTCTGAATATTACAGGTATGTCAACCTAATTTGATTTTAATAAATTAGGTTGGACTATTGTTAAGATACAAAATGAAAATTTATTAACTTTGAGTTAACTACGGCATTCAAGCACCAGGTTTGTATAAGCGCTACTCTTGTATAAGCGCCTCACGCTCTCCAAACTTATGAACGGTGGGGAGGTATTTTTTCACGACGGTAGGGTAGTGTAAACCAACATTTAAGGGAGTATGCTTTATAAAAACCTACACAATAATACTCAGAACAAGACTGTGTCATGTACTAAAATCATTTCAGTTTGTGGTGGGAAGCAAATATGCCCGTTGGATGAGTTTATGGACGCTGTTCGTCCATATTTCATCGACACCAAGACATGGTTCCAGGAGTGCCGACCTCAGAAGACGTCCTCATCTACACTGGGTGAGTGTTCAACAAATGGGATCAACGCAAAAGTTCAACTGACAAAATTAGAATTAAATTAAATTAAATTTAAATTAAGTTTAAATTTAAATTTAATTTAAATTAGATATTCATATGTATATACTGTCAATTTTTGGTTACGAACTCAAATGTTCTATGGACTCTAAAACTTTGCGCATAAGCCTTGGCTAATACGCGAGTCAGATCGCTAGTGCGGCTTATAGGATCGGCCTTTAGTCAGGGTGCGGCTTATACCAGAGTTTTTGCAAGTAGGGTACAGAAGTAGAGTCATCATAATCAGATCGCCAGTCGGCCTTATATGATCTGCCCAAAGTCCAGGTGCGGCTAATACGCGAGTATGGCGTCTACGCGAGGTGTTACAGTACCCTATTTATATTGTAAATTAAGCTATAGAATGTCCCATGTATTGTAATGTTAATTGATTGCGTCTTTTACAGTGGCAGTCGTGGTTGGCGTGATCGGTGTTGTTATCATTGCATTCTTGTTGATCGGAGCCGCACTATACCTATGTAAGGTTGGCGTCGGGGCAAGCGCCTCAGCTGGGGATTCACAGCGAACAGAGACAACCCCTTTGTTGAAGAACTAATATAGCCCTATCTAAGCAAGCTAATGTTAGCAGTTACAGATATTATAGGATACTTCTGCTGAATAACAATGTATGCCTACTGTAAAAAACAGATAATATAGATGTATCATATGAATATTTTTGTATATATGTGTCAGAAGCCTCTAAGACAGAACTCAAATCATGTAAAGGATATATATTCGCCGCCTAAGATATGCAGCATAGTGTATTGACTATAGGTATAATCAATTAGTCCCTGGGATATGTGAGTATGGGAGTGTTCATTTATCATTTACAGGGGGGGTGGTGAGATTTTGCGAGGAGGGGCGAAATTTGTTTACGCCCCCCCCCCCCCTCGAGAGCGCGTGGGACGTTTTGCGCCCCCCTCGCCGAAGGCCTTTAAAATTCCCCCCCCCCTTTAAACTATAGTAACGCGCTGGCTTTTTTGCTAAAAAGGGGCTTAAATTTTTGCGCCCCCCCCCTCAAGAAGGGTCAGAATATTTTAAGCCCCCCCCCCCCCTCGGGAGGGGTCGGAAATTTTTACGCCGCCCCCCCCTGTAACTAATAAATGAACACTCCCTAAAGAGCAAACATCTATTTATGAATTTTATAACTCAATATCCCATGTGGTACCTACAGAAGTACTGATGTAGAGAGACGGCTATCACCATGATAAATTTATTCTTGTAATATATGATCTCACTGTTTATATCTTTATCGTATTGATTGATATAATGTAGACGTTGTATAACAACAACTATCTAGAAGGCAGGCCATAAAACTTACCGGTAGTAAAAGAAAATCAAATTTCCTACCACCCTACCTTATAAAAATGCATATTTACGCAGCAGATATCGCACTATTGATATCGTTATCTTCTATATGTATTTGTATGTAAATATATTAGCATCGGGTGAGAATGTAATGCATCTACACTGTATTACTATTTGCCCGTGGTCTGTTTTATAACCCATAGATTATTATCTATATGGGACCTAAGTAAACTCACATGTATAAATCATGTAACTCTGCTATCTATATATCATAGCATTCTGCATCCAAATGTGTCATGATACTGGCTGGAACAATTGATATTAAACACAGACCTTTATCTGTGACCATTAAGGTAGCAGATGAATGGATTATTTATATCAAATCTTGTGTTTTTCTTTAAGTGCCATACGCATGTTGTAAGTGTTAGTAAGTAAAATCAATTACTGGGTAACTGAGGCCAGACCAAGAGAAAATTGGTTAATGGATTTCGCGCACCTTATTTTCGTAAATTGGATTTTTTTCTCTTTTTGAGAAAAAAAGTTGTCGATCGATTTCTCTCGCCTGTTTTTTTTTTCTATTCATTCTCCCAAATCAACCAAATAACTTTTTTGTTATAGATTCTCTAAAAGATGTCGGAGGCTGGTTTTAAAAAAAAATTGTCGCTTGCATTTGAAATCCATTGACCACCTTCTTTTTACGTGTCGAAATACATATCTTTGAATTATTTTGACATCAACAACAATTAACAAGGGGACTCTTAGAAGCCTTTATTAGTAAACTTGCAAAATGATTGATATAAATTGGATCATATTAAGATTCTTCTTGTAGTAGGCGACATAGAGATAGTGTATGTAGCTACACAAACAATTACCTAAAACATTTCTCATTTCCTAAAACAATAACATTACTAATTTGACTAGTGCATGTGAAGCATTACACATACTTTCAAATTGGACCTGCCCTATTTATTATAGTTGTCAATATTGTTAGTTTATTACTTATCATATGATAGTTACCAGAATATATCTGGATAATATGACTAGGCTGGGACAGTGGTGAGTATAAGGCAACAGGACCCTGATAAGTTGGTCCTTAGGCATTCAGTTTGTGCATGCAAGATTCACATTTGTTTGTAACATAAAATACATTTAATATATGTTTTTATGTAACACGTGTGTTTTTTTACATGCGTGGTGTTACGTCTAGTACCGGTATGTGGCAGGTTTAGCATGAGAAAATAGGACAAACATTCATTAACATTAAAAGTGGATGTTACTCAGACCGATAGTTTTACAGACCGTTGACAGCATTTATGTATCAGAACATCATACTATAAGGACATACATGTAGAATATAGCAATGATATAGTACGTTTGATAGGACATAGCGCGGCTGTAGAACCATAGACATCTTGGAGCTATTTGGTAGAATAGGACGTGTTTCTTATGGGTAGCTTCTCATGTTTATAGAAAGCTAATGGAGAGGGGGGGGGGGGGGGGGTAAAAAAAAGGCATATTGATAAAAAGGCATATTGATATCATAAAATTATTAGAATGTAGTAAAAAGAAGGCTACATGAAACAAATGTGTGTTTTCTTCTGCCTGGAATTGACATTCTGTACACATCAAGAGTACCTGTACCAGTAAAGTGTTCAAACCATCATACATCAACCAATCATACACTGGTAGAGGAAGGTGTACATCACTATATCATAGAACATACATGCACGTTTGGCACAAAGAATACAGAGATTTGATATGGTATAACGTGGACATTAGACTAAATATGCTTGTGGCAGACAATTTTACAGTCACATTTGCATTACCTATATATTCTCTGTCCCTTTTCCTCAATGAATTTTGGTGCATAAATGTATAGTATAACAGGAGCAGAATTCCATTTTCTCGACAACACAACACATTTTAAAACCTTTAGGAGAGAACACAAGGAGGGATCAAAGCAAAAGCACATTCTCGTCATGACCAATTCTGCAGATGTATATTCCTGCATATCTTATTTGGGAAGAATCCAAAAGGATCAATAAATAAATATATGCATAGTAGTTAAATATGTATACGTTTATATTTCTAAAAGTGTCAGATCTATTGGTGCTAATTACATCGAGTATGGTAGTGAAATTTGAGTAAAGATTCAGGTACAGTATCTATCAGCGATGAGTATCGATATTAAACATACCCAATAGTATGGTAATGCGGTGGGAACCCAGAAAGTTATACTCATTAGATTTCATATTCTCTAACTTAAAGGAAAATACATTCCTCGTTTTAGATGAATCTTTCAATAGAGAATGAAGTAAATCTCAATTAACAAATTCGGATAATAGCAATTTCAGCAGTTGGCCTCCGAAACAACAGTTCTAAAGTGCTAACAGTGCTAAACCGTCTACTCAACGAAATATACCATGAATTCTCGAGTACAACGTAGTGAAATGTAAATTCTCCAAGGATTCTCCACAGTTGGGGTGCAGCTTATATGCAAGATGCGGGTTATACGCAGGTATTCATGGCAGCTTTAGCTAGACTTTTTTCCAACACAACAAAAGATATCTGGTATATTTTCACACAAACACTGAACACAATAATATTGCAATAGGATAGATACACGTATATAAAACTCCAATGCGCATTCTTTGGTCTAAATAGCAGATTCAAGTTAAAGATACTATGCATTGTTTTTGACTAGTTAGGAGTGCTATAGCTGTACCGTAACACCTTGTGAGAATTATTATCGATAATCCAAATACTTTCACCGACGACAGTCAGAGCCCAGGGGATAACAGACACCTCGACCCCTCTGGATGGGCTGCTACACGGCGAAGGCATTGGTTCGGCGCCGTCCGATTCCTTTAGGGCTGGCGCGAGTTCTAAGCGACCAATATACTCTCCGTATTCACCGTAGATGAACACCTTGGGCCCCCCGCCATCGGCCACCAGAAGATTTCCAACTTCATCCAAGGCTAAGCCGAGTGGCAGAAGGAGTTGCTTTGATGCCGTCTCCACCGATCCCCAGCGTTCACAGAATCCGAGTTCGGGAGTACCCGCGAGCAGTGTACAGTTTCCTATATCGGAGATGATCACTTGACCGTCCAGTTTACATTGTATCGAACCAAGGCAGTCAAGGTTGGGACTGGCGACTACCCGTAGGAAATGTCCTTCGACATCATAAACTAAGACGGTGTTACTATTCACTTCACCAAGGATAATTTGGTTCCGACTCGTAACGGTAATGTACCCTCGCTTTTCAATGTACCGCACTCTAATATCCCCGATGGTGGTTTCTGCAATCTTCAAGTCTTCGGTATCTGGTGGGATGTTTGACGGGTCCTTTCGAGCACTACCACTAGAACCATTAGCAAGGAGCATTTTATCTTTGTTTCTTGATGATTCACCGGGATCCTCCGCGACTGCATCTTCGCTTATTTCCGGAGGAAAAGAACAATCGGCATCCTCTGGACTCGCACTTAGTGTGTCGTCCTGATCATCGTAAGCGGAACCCGAACAGAGAATGTAGTTTCTTTTCTGATCGGAAGTCACATCAAAAGGGACGAAACCACCATCAGGGAAAGTGGTTTCTGCAATAAGGGTACCTTCATCACTGAAAAGTAGCAATTTGCTCGCACCAGTATCAGCAATGCACACGCGGCCATCTTTCAACGAGCATAGAGCATTTGGCTGCACTAGCCCTTCATGGGGGCCGAACGCCAGAGTTGGAACATTCTCATCCACAAGGATTTCAATTTCCTTCAAGACGTGACCACAAAAGAAAATAGTCAGAAAGTGCTTTTCTGCTAATGCTGGTTTAAATAGGACCTTAATGGTATCTTCTTCAAGGTCGTCAATTCGGTAATTCACCAGCTCGGCCTCACTATCTTTCAACTGGAAACTGATACGACTCGTTTTGACTAGGTTCTGTGGCAAAACCTCACCATTGGCATCCAAAACCTGGAGTAGGATACTAGAGGACAGACCAGCGACTGCTTTACAGTCCTTAATATCAACCATTGCTGGGAGGTTATATTCAGTTTTCACCTTTCCGACCGTCCGAAGTTTCCGTTCAAGCGGTTCTGATATCTCCTTAGTTTTATCAAACTCGATAAGATTTTTAAACGGCATGGCATTGATAGCTGTACTACAATGCCGGTCGACCTCGCGGTGTACCATGTCCTCGAAGCCTACTTTCTCCGCTGGTGGGACACTGGACATCTCTTTCGCCTGCCGTAATAAAGTCTCCAAAAACAGACCGGAGAGAAGCACGCTCTCCTTTTTCTCTAGAATATCTTCTATTTGGTTTGCAAAGACATCAGATACCTCCCCCTTTAATAACTGCTTCCTTCTTGTCGCGATCTGTATTATTTTGTCGAAACATGAATCGATCTCCCGGAGCGTTTGGTCTTTTGTCGCGGTTAGAAAGTCCTCATGCTTTGATAATGTGGTAAACCGCGACTGAATAAGACTGTCTGCTTCATTGAAACAACTTATAAGATGATCCGCAAGCCCAGATGTGTCAAAACTTGAAACGCTGTCTGATGATTTGGCCACTTGGGCATTACTATTGGGTTTGCTACCCTTGTTTCTCCGCCTTTTCTTATCCATTATTACTGCGCTTATTGTGAAATCAAAATAGGACTACTGACATTCATTTAGTTGTGGCTTGTTGCTGGATTGCATTTCGATGACCTACTGTTCTGCAATTCTGAAAGAAGAGGTGAAACAAATTAGAGTTGGTGTTTCCTCTTTTACTATTAGATGTTGAATGAATTGAGATAAAACATTTGATTATATGTATAACCCGTGGGTTATATGCGAACCAAACCTTCACTGAAGGTTTGGTTCGCACTGAAGGCTTATACAATATTTGCAAGGTCTAGGTGCCGGTAATACGAGGTTTGTTGTTTAAGTTTCAAACCCAAGGTGAGGATTATAGAGTTTTTCCAAAGCAGGGTGCCGGTCGTATGCAAGACATGGGTTATACGCGGGAAATTAAGGTACGTTAGAGTATTAATAGTACTGGTAGATCTACTACTTGTAGGCAAATATTAGTCTAGGTACTGGTAGTAGGCCTACCACTACTACCACTGAAGACAGTGACTCACAGTCACTCCAGTTTTACCCTACCTCTCTCATCTGGCAGAGAGGTAATTACATGTACCGGTACTACCTCTCTGGTCAAATACTAGACACGGATTCTGTGTCAGACTCAGAGACTACAGTCTTACTTTTAGTACTAAGAGTCTTAGTGCTGACGGAGTCACTCAGTGGAGAAGTGTCTGGTTGAGTCAGTCAGTCACTTAGGCTACGGAGCCCCACCCCCCCCCCCCTTTTTTTCACATTTTAGACTCCATACCGTATCAACTATCACTTACTGTGGGGGTCATCATGAAAAACAGACTCTCCGTGGAATTTAGAGGGTTGGGGGGGGGGGGGGGCGGGGCAAAACTTGAAAATCCCGGTGGGGGGGTGGGGTAAAAATCAAATTTGGTCCATTTAGGGAGTGTTCATTTATTTTTTACAGGGGGGAGTGGTGAGATTATGCGCGGAGAGGACATTTTGCGCCCCCCCCTTGCCGAAGCGGCGCGAAGGCGGCGAAAAATTTTCGCATGAATCTAAATTCATGTATATGGACGTTCGCGGCGCGGGCTTTTTAGCTAAAAAGGGGCTTTTTTACCCCCCCCCCCTGTAACTAATAAATGAACACTCCCTAAATGGACCAAATTTGATTTTTAAGATACTCGTGTACATACCTCAGAGACACTTTTTTTTTTGTGAAGGGAGGGCATTTCCGATCGTAGTGGGTGTGGGACTGGGGTGGGGGGTCGGAATAAAACCTCAAGCCACACGCCAAGGGCCGGGCTTGGCAAGCCGCAAGGCCAGCCAGGTGTCTGAGGTGAGTCACTCAACGTCTCAAGATTGACAAGAAGTGACAGGGAAAACATGCACCGTTCCGGAGATATGAAAGACTTTCCACAACAGAAACACGGAGAAATCTAGTCCACACATGTCCGACACACCACTACGCACATCCTCTATTAATCTGCTGTACTTTGGAGCAGTAAATCTAAGTAAAAACACTTACTTTTCTAGAAAATGCAATCTCCGGAAATGTTCTGTCTGTTTATGTTTTTGCGAGTGTTCAACGTCTGTCTGCAAACCAGATGCAACGCCATCGGGGTTCCAACAACGCTCGCCAGGTGCCGGCACTTGTCATGTTCGCGCGCTGCGGCTCTCGTGCACACAAAAGAGGGGGATAGGAGGGGCGTAAACACTTTTGATATCTCCTGAGGGGTACACGGACTTTAGGCACCTGGTCTTTAGGCACCCTGCCTTCAGGCCCCCCTGACTACAGGCACCCTGCCCTTAGGCCCCCGGTCTTTTGGCACCTTGGCCATAGGCCCCCTGGCCATAGGCCCCCTGGCTATAGGCCACAACCTCCTCACGTCCACTACCTCCTCCTCACGTCCACTACCACTTCCTCACGTCCACTACCATTTCCTCACGTCCACTACCACTTCCTCACGTCCACTACCATTTCCTCACATTCACTACCACTTCCTCACGTCCACTACCATTTCCTCACGTCCACTACCACTATGGCCCTAGACCCCTAAATTCGACATGGCGACATGGGCATTTCTTAAATTCGACATGCGACATGAGGCCTAGTGACATGCGACATGAGGCTTAAAAAGATAGTGACATGGGACATGGACAGTTCTTAAAATCGACATGGGACATGAGCATTTTTAAGCGACATAGACATGCGACATGGTCATTTCTTAAAATCGACATGCGACATGGGGACCCCCCCATCAAGGGCCCCACCACTTCCTCACGTCCACTACCATTTCCTCACGTCCACTACCACTTCCTCACGTCCACTCCCATTTCCTCACGTCCACTACCATTTCCTCACGTCCACTACCATTTCCTCACGTCCACTACCATTTCCTCACATCCACTACCACTTCCTCACGTCCACTACCACTTCCTCACGTCCACTACCACTTCCTCACGTCCACCACCAAGGGGTTGGACGTGAGGGAGGGGGTTGGACGTGAGGGAAGGGATTGGACGTGAGGGAAGGGGTTGGACGTGAGAAGGGGTTGGACGTGAGGGAGGGGGTTGGACGTGAGGGAGGGGGTTGGACGTGAGAGAAGGGGATTGGACGTGAGAGAAGGGGTTGGATGTGATATCATATGATTTATTAGAGAGGGTTGGACGTATGATATGGACGTGAGATTTGTGCCTACAGGCCGGGGGCCTGTGGTCAGGGTGGCCTAAAGGCAGGGGGCCTCAGATCCGGAGGGCCTGTGGGCAGGGGGCCTGTGTTCCGTGGGCCTGTGTGCTGGGGACCTACAGTCAGGAGGGCCTGTATTCCGGCAGGGGCGTCGGTAGGTGGATAAAGTTGGGGTTGGGGAGCAGCTCCCAAAGCCTGATGGGTATTGGTTTAGGAATTTCAGTTTTAAATTAGTGCATTCACAGTGGTTTGAACAGTAATATATGCCTGGGGGGGAACTCAAATTATCATGATGAACCATTTCCTACAGAGATTTTGGCAAAAATTATTCTTTGTTCTAAGAGATTTGGGAGAAAATGAACCCTTGCTTAGGGAGATTTAGGTAAAAATGGAACTTTTCATAGGAGCATTTTGAAAATGAGCAGAGATTTTGATAAAAATTGTGTCGATTCAGAGAGATTTTGGTCCAAATTTACCCTTGCTTAGGGAACTTTAAAAAAAGTTGATGCTTGCTCAAGGAAGTTCTTCTCAAAAGTGGACCCTTGCTTAGGGAAATTTCGTTGAAAAAGTACCTTTGCCAGCCATACACATGGGTACGCAAAATATACTTAGTGCCCCCCCCCTCCGGGAATATATATGATCCATGAAAAATTTGGGAGTTTTACCTTGCAATTTATGTGTTCTGAGGGATTTTGCGCTTGTCATCCAAGTACATTTTATGAATTTTACCTTGAGATTGGTGTATTCTGGGCCATTTTGGTTTTAGCTCGGATTGGCTCTTTAAAGTTGGGCAAAACTGAGCCGGGTTTCATGTTGGGCAGATTGCTTGGCAGATGTGTGGCCCCGATCAGGCTGCACGATTTGGGCTCAGATCAATTCATGAGGTTGGGTTTGAGGTTGGGTTTGGACAGGGCAAACTGATTTAGTAGTTTTGATCAATCACACTAAATGTCGCTACTCAGGGTCCCTAGAACAAGATTCAAGATGTTAACATCGAATATCTTGGGATGCACTACCGGTTGTGGCTCGTTATCCATGTGCGGAATACTGATACAAAGACATGGCTTCCAATTCAAACTGATACCCAGATTGTGTAGCTGCAAGATGGTTGGACATCTACCCCATGGTCCTCAAAGGTAGCTGCATAGAAACCATTACCTTTCATGATACTAGTGTAGTATGAATGTAGTCAAGAACTGTCTGTTATTGGTCTTATGGCTGAACATTTGCATTAAGGTACCAGTGTCACTACTCAGGGCTATGTCTCCACAAAACTAAATCATATCCTTGGTTGCTATAAAAATCTGCTGTTGCTATGCAACCACTTTCTCTGAGTGGTATATTACCTGCACCATGTGCCGCTCATACTGTGATATATACAGTTGGTTCTTGCAAGTGCACCTATCTGGATGTAGACGCCCACACACAAAAAAATGCGCTAACAAAACTTAGTCAAGGGTTAGCCGAAACGCCTAACTTGCCAACCCATGTTGGGGATTTTGCCGTGCCCAAACCCCCCAACCTTTCTTGGAAGTTCATGCCTAACGGTTAGGAAAATTGCCAACTTGCCTTGGCTTGCCTGATTATAGCTAACTTTCCTTAGACATTTTCACTGACTACGTTATTTGGTATTTTGGTTGGAATAAGGGCTGTAATTAGAATTTCATGTAAGCAGATTACTAATTTACTGTAAATTCCATCATATGGAGTCAAACTTTGGGTGGCTAAGTTTGGTTCCATAAATACCTCACCTATTTCTGTCGCCAAATTGATCATTTTCCCGAAAATCAAAAATTTTCAGGTTTTGACCCTTTTTCTCGACAAATTGATCATTTTCCTGAAAATCAACATTTATCAGATTTTGACATTTTTTCTCGCCAAATTGACCATATTCCTGAAAATCTAATTTTTCCTGATTTTTGAAAAAAAAATATTAAAAAATTCTTAATTTTTTTTTTGAGCCTCCTGGGCCACCATACAGGGTGGGTGATAATAGAGTAAGTTGTGATTTTACTAGAAAATAAAGCTAAATAAAGTACCTTAGATATGAATTATAGTATAATTTGAATCACAAACATCCAGACATCAATCCTACATGAAAGACAATAGTGGATGTCAAACCATATCATAGATTAGATTGGATATAAATTCAGTACCTATCTCATTTCTATCTTGTCTGCCATGCTTGCCAGGAAGTTGCTGGTTCCTCTGTGGGTTACCAGCAAAATTGACATTGCCTTGCTGTGGTCTAAGGGTTAGAATTTCTGTCTAACACATTAGCCAATTTCTGACTAACCATTAGCCAAAAGCACTAACTAATAAAAACTAGCCATTTCTTCCAAGATAGATTAGAAATACCGACTTGGATTTTTTTCTGTGCATGAAATATTGCTGATAATTGTGTGCAAGCATGTATTTTTGAGTTGGTTGCTATGCAAACCACTGGTTGCTATGCAAACCACCAGTTGTTTGACAGCCACTTGTTCCAATGGATGTATTCTGTTTCCCCTATGTCACTCATTGTATGATATGATTTGGTGTATGTAGGTACATTCAACCGTACTAGGCTTTTGATGAAATACTATGACAATAGCTGTCTACGAGCATGCTTTTTAGATTGCGACTGTGCAAATCAACTGTTGCTAGGCAAGCACTGTTTTTCAACAAAGCCAGGTGAATTAATCTTTATACAATAATACAAGGAAAGGTTAAAAAGATGTAGAATAGAAAACAATAAATAGATGTTCTCACAGTTTAGAAAGAAGGTAGACTTCACATTTGAACGATCAAAATGAGGTTCTCCTAGGAGCTATCCACTATGGACACCATTGCTGTTGCATTACAAATTCCTTAACATTGGACTCATGCTTCATGTAGGTAGGGACTATGGATTTGTAGGCCAATGCCCCAGCCCCCCCCCAAGGCTACAAGGTTATAGTAACACATCTTCTCGCATGTGGACAGTCTGATAATAGAATAAGGCAGCAAAAATAGATATCCATGGGTTGGTAATATCGATCCCTATGCAAATAATGTACCAACATTACAGCTTTTAAAGCCATGATAAGAATGTATCACATAATGACCTATTCCTTGAATAATTCCAGCCCTGTGATTAATTTCTGTGAGAATTGACCGTATATACAACGGGTCGGTTCTTCCCTTTGTAAGTGCACTCAGATAATCTATACCGCATTCATGAACAAGCATTACAGTTGGCGATTGGAGTTGAATAAAGGACTATATAGATAGACTACTCGCACTGTAAGACAATGTCTAGTATAATTATATGTCACACTCTGTAGGCTTGACCAGAGCAAATATTAAAGTATTGTGCAATGGGAACAGTCTAATAACCTAATTTTCCAATATAGAAACGTGAAGAAAGGGCCATTTTTTATATCAGACTCTATCAATTTGGCTTATAATTCAGTTGTAACAACAAATCAAGTTTTGTAGGAAAATATTTTATTTTTGGACGTAGTGGACTCTTTGATCTTGTTATCCACAGATTGTTTTTGCTTCACTGCATTTGTCTGCAACAGAAATTAAGATAAAGTAGTAAATTATTGATATTATGGTTAGATTTGTCATTGGTGTGAACCAGACGAAGGATTCTGGTAAAAAATAGAGTAAAGAAAATATACTTAGATTTAATGGGTTAAAGTTCTTACATAATGATGTTAAAACCTATGAAATAAATCTATTTTGAGTTGATGGTTATCATACCTGCTTAGTGGGCGGCGTTGTTGTAGCCGTTGTATCCACCATAGGCGTAACCACGACCATAAGCACCGTATCCACGGTTGTAGTTGGCATGGACATGGGCAGCACCAGCAACTCCGGGGTATCCATGGGTGGCGTGGTTCTTGTCAAGGAAGGTGCCGGGGACTCCATTCTCATCAGCGGTACCAGTGCCAGCTCCAGCCTTCTCAGCGATCCTGTTCACCTGTTAGGAGTAAAATAAGAGTGTTGTATTCTTATGATTATTTTCTAACTGATAATTATATTAGTTGGGATATAGCATGCATATCAACAGCTAGATTAGGTCACTGGTAGGATTCGTCCAGCACCTGACCCTTTCTCTATTCAAAGGACAGAGTCAATAAAAAGATAAGCAAGGAACTGAGTATGATGAAAATGGGCACACCAGCTGCAATAAATCCCAACATTTGCTTTACAATAAAAGTTTTGATATTGTTATTTGCACTGATTATGATATCAGGACATTGTTTATCATTATTAAACTCTTAGAAAAGAGTTGTTATGACCTAGAATGATTGTAAAGAATAACAACTAAATAGGCAAGATAGATAATGAAGAGCTAGTCTACTAAGAGTTGGTTTACTTACGTAAGCTTGACGTTTGGCGTTGTGCTGGTCGGGGTACACTCCATATCCGTAGCCATGTCCATGTCCGTATCCATGGCCATGTCCATAACCATAGGCATTGTTGCTGATGTAAGTGAAGATATATTTGTGCGTTTAGTTAAATCATGAATTTACCCTTCCATGTAGCATAGTGATTATTTGAGATAACCAAGCATTTGAAGCTCATGATATTGAATATATCATCAGAAATTTGGGTACAAAAAATATGTAATACTAGTAGATAAATTAGATATGGCTTTTCAAATGTGGCATCCAGAAGCAGTCACAGGACTCACTATAAGAAGTAAGTACTCTTGTACCATAGTGAAACAAAGAAACCCTAAAGTTATCATACGTACGATTGTTAGTGGAGACAATCAAGCAAATCAAAAATACAATACTTACCCATAGTTATCTGAGGCATAGGCCGTGGCCAGCACAACAGCGAGAACAAAGAGGGTCTGCATGGTGGATGTGTGAGTGGTCAGGTAGGAACTGATGCCCACTACACCTCTCACCTCCACTTATATACCTCAACTTGACCCGTGTCTGGGCCGCGACCTACAATGTACTAGGACCACATGTCTGGCCCATTACTATGGGCATTCAGGGGCAGGTGGCCATTGTTGCTGTCTGAGCTTTGCGTGTGGATCGAGGTATATTGCCTCGGGTGGTGTTCCATCAGGAATGATAATTCCTTTGGATCATACAATCATTGTCCTCTTGCTGATTTTCACATGAACCATTGTGCATGGGATATTCCTTCTTTTGTGTTGCTATGGTTACCACCCATTCTCATCTGATGTTAGACCTTTCCCTTTTCTGCAATTTCGAACTTTTCTTTTCATAAATCACTCATTATCGCTATCCTTTCTTAGGGTTTTGCATGAACCCATATGTGTCATATAGAATGTTTCATAGTGGTTCATAACAGTACTCTATATGCTCAATACTCTATTGACCTGTACATGCGCTGAAACTTTTGGATAAGCGCTGCGTTTTGGGATAAGCACAAGGGATAGAATCGTATCAAAATTGATGAATCTCAAATAAGCGCTGTTGTAGAAAAGTGCTGGAGCCGAGCCTAGTTGAAATACATTAGCGGTGAGGTACTTTTAGAGGCCAATATGGAAGGTTACAGCCACATATAGAGTCAGCCCTATCCATTTAAATTATGGGCACATATATATTTGTTTGTTGGGTCTTTTTTGTTCTCATGTGATGAGCTTATGTTTTAGCTATGGCTATCAACCTTGATTATTTCATCTAATCTTAAACACTTAGGGAGTGGTCATTTATATTGTATTTAATAAGTTCCTCTGACCTCTCCCTCCTCTCGGCTTCAGAAGCAGGCATTTCCCCTGCCGCTTTTTGCTGAAAAGGGTAAAAACCTAATGCCCTTCCCTAGTTCCCACATGTTGCTAAATAATGACCATGAGTGAGTTCTTATTCCATTTTCATGTTGTCCATAAATATATTGATTACACCATCCATCCAGCTGCTAACTGTATCAAAATAATGCTAAGTTCATATGTATTAAAAGGAGGCTGTATCAGGTGAAACTGACGATTCTCTGCGTGCTAAGAGTATCACAACTGTTCATTCTTTCTCAAAGTGTTCAAAATCACTTCTTATTGAACCTCACACTCTAATGCATGAACGTGTTTTGGTGCATTTTAGGTTAACCATTTCAAATATGCAAAATCCACAATGGCCACCTAAAGAACTGTTGATGCGGTTAGGCATTGATACATTTAGCAGTCTTTAGTAAAGATGTATGAACACTCTCTAGTAAATATGTATGGGAGCAATCCTCGATTTTGTCAAAAGTGCCAGATTGGATCATCCAAAAAGCATAGATTTTGTATTTTACCATTGAGAATGAAATAAAAACCAACCATATATCTATTCCACAAGCTTATGACTCTGCCTTTTGATTTTAGAGAAAATGCAACTTTTACCCTGAAAATGAATTCTATAACCCACTAAATTACAAAATTGACCCAATAAATTAATTCCGTGGTCTAAGAAACGTATTTCCCAGATATAACACCATATTCCTTTTATGATACAGATAGCATTATTGATACAGATAGCAGTTGGATGTCCGAATAATGCACATCTCTGGTTTTACCACAGATATCATGAGTTACTACACATAGATTAACACTCCTAACATTATTTTGACACAGTTAGTGGTTGGATGGTTGACTGCTTAGTGTAACTACTGCAGTTTTAGCAGTTGTACAGGGTATGTGGGACGTTTATGCCCAATGCCTGGATATGTCCCTGAGTGATATGTCTCCCCTACAGTAGCATTCTCTGAGGTCAAATAGTGATGGGTACAATAATATTTGGGTCAAGTTAGACATCACATCCTAGTACATTGTAGGTCAAGCCCTGGATAGGTCAAGTCATGGTATATAAGTGGTGGTGAGAGGTGTAGTGGGCATCAGTTCCTACCTGACCACTCACACATCCACCATGCAGACCCTCTTTGTTCTCGCTGTTGTGCTGGCCACGGCCTATGCCTCCAATGACTATGGGTAAGTACTGGATATCTAAGTAATCAATGGCTACTTTAGACAATTTCTCCCTATCTGGGCTTGACCATAGATAATTTAGTGTTGAGGACTTTTGATGGATTATGTATAAGTTTGACAAGTTTGCTTTTTTTATAATCAAAGCATAGCAATCAAACTGAATGATGGAGAACCTCTTTATTTTCTATGTGATTTTTTACATAAAGTAGAAACAATAAGAAAGTCTTATGAAGTACATTGTTTTATTTTCAACATGTTGAGACTTGCGTAATTATTATTGGAACTAGATGCATCATATTTGACTTAATATCTTATAGCATTTTAGTACTTAAGAGTTAAATTTTCTCCGAATAGTGAAAATTATAGCTTTCTTCTAACTGAAACTTTTTTCAAGGCGGGGAGGGGCTTATAAGGGGGACGGTCCTTATTACATTGAATACGGTAAGTCTTTTTCGGGCCACCAGAAAATGTTCAGTTTTTATTTAAGCATAGAAATCAAACTGAATAATGGGATTCTTTTATTTTCTATGTGATTCTTTACTGAGTAGAAACCATAAGAAAGTCTGATACCCTTTGCCCTAGTATACCACAACTATTTGTGATAATTATCATGAAGTACATGAAAAGGATACAATCAAAAAGTAACCCTCTAGATAATGATTCAGGTAAATGATATGAGCGGAACTTGCAAGTGAGTAATTTCGGAGCAAATCAGCTCCCGTATACAATATCTACAAGTCACAGCTGAGCACACTTGTCTTGAAATCGTGATGACCCTAGACTGAGGCCATTATAATGCATACAGTGCTGCAGTTTGACTATATCTACTACCCAACTGAGGAAAATATCTCACATACCAGTAGTCATTTAAGTTAGATTAGTGAACAGCTGTGGGCACCAGATGGCAGCTGTGTCACAGGAAGGTGAAGGGACAGGGTACCTGGCATGTTTGCCAGATTTGTACTGTTGTTTACCTAAATGCCTGCGTATAAGCCTACCTCAACTATGAGCAGCACCCCTAACTTTGGTTAATGCTACAAGTTGGACAGGAGTTCTGAAAATTGCCAATTTAGTAATGAAGTAGACTTTAAAAAAAAACACTTCTACAAGCCACATACTTTGTTGATAGGCAAGTTTGGTATCAACTTAAAGCTGAGTTTGAGTATTATTGGTTGGGTCTGTATGCAGGTTTTTGGTAACATCTGCTCCCAGGTTATTTGCCCAATAAAGTTCTGGTATTTTCCCAAGAAAGAATTACGATTTGCTCATCATTGAGAACATATAGTTCATGATTTTTACTTCTGCTTCAGCAACAATGCCTATGGTTATGGCCACGGTAATGGTTATGGACATGGTCATGGACGTGGATACGGTCATGGATACGGATATGGAGTGTACCCCGACCAGCACAACGCTAAGCGTCAAGCTTACGTAAGTCTCTATATAATTCTTAAACATTTGTATTCTACAGATTCATTTGTATCATCTGAGTGGCTATATTGTACTTTGTAATTATCCACTTACCAAGTTGATATTCATAGATGCATCCAATTTGTATCATTTTATCATACATGTTCATCCATTTATATATATAGCCATACTTTTACATTTGTAGGTGAACAAGATTGCTGAGAAGGCTGGAGCTGGCACTGGTACCGCTGATGAGGATGGAGTCCCCGGCACCTTCCTGGACAAGAACCATGCCACCCGTGGATACCCCGGAGTTGCTGGTGCTGCCCATGTCCATGCCAACTACAACCGTGGATATGGTGCTTATGGTCGTGGTTACGCTTATGGTGGATACAACGGCTACAACAACGCTGCCCACTAAACAGGTATGATAACCATCAACTTGAAAGAGATTAATTTCATAGGTTTAAGCACTTTTATGCAACATTTTTAAGCCATTGGAATCTGATAATCTGGTCTCATTCAAAAAAATGAATTAAATCTCTAAAATTACATTCATATTTATCCTCCTATCTGGTTACTTATATAGGTGGTTGCAATGATCTGTTTCATTGTTGTATAAGTCATTTCACAGCTCTAATAATCTATATTTTATCTTTCCAGCTATTCAACATGGCGTGACAGACTTCATCAACTACCACCATCTTTGTTGATGATTCAATAAAACATAATAATCTAAAATTTCTAGCTTGCTTACTTGTTTTATTTTCAACATGTTGAAACATGTATAATTAATTTTGGAACTAGATATATCGCATTTGATTTAATAGGCACCCTTGATCTCATTGTCCCTCATACAATTTATAGCATTTTAGTACTTAAGAGTTAAATTTTCTCCAAATAGTGAAAATTATAGCTTTCTTCTAACAAGCTTTTTTCAAGAGAGGCGCTTATAAGAGGAGGGGGGTCCTTATTACATTGAATATGGTAAGTCTTTTTCGGGCCACCAGAAAATGTTCTGTTCCTATTGAATTAAACATCGAATTCACGCCTATGCAGATCTGCTCATTAATGAAGAAAGGCTATTACACAATGTAGTAGAGCTATTCTTACACTCGAGCTATAGATGCTCCCAAGATGATTCCAATACCATAGTTCAACTCGTAGAGAATGCGAGTACATAGGGGGCGGGGTATTCTTTTTCATTTATTCATTTTTGTAATAAAACAGTATGACCTAAAATTAGGCTCTCTATTTTCTATCATGAGTATCATGAACAGCATCTAAATCGCTTTTTTTCTTTTTCTTTTTTTTTGACTTGAGAGATGTGAATGATCACATCCTCGTTTATTTATACTGAATAAAGAAAGAGCTTTTTCAGCTCGGTGTACATCCTTATCCACTGTCCAAATTTATGTGTTTTACCTTGTATAAGTACATAATTACATAGTGGTAATAACGATATATATATATTACAATAAGCATCACCTTTCACAACGCAATTATATCAATTTCCTATCTATACAGAGTAAAATTTGACTGTGATATAGATTGTGGGGGTTGCGGGAAATGCAGATTTAATAATATATAAATTAATAACTTCTACGAAGGTTAGCACATTATTCTTGCTGCCTTCATGAATCATATAGATCAATACACTTCTCTTGTTCTGCCTAAAGAGCACGTCTCTATTTAGTTAGTTGAAGTTATTTCAAAAATCTTAAGAAACTATAAAATGATATGCTCATAGATATTAATGTTTATGTTGTCAGTAGTGCAATAAGTATGACCATAGGAGTCAGCATGATCTATGAATACAGCCCTCGTGAGTAGGCTCTCCAGTGCTGTATTCATGTATCATGACTTTGAAACATTATGCGGCCCTTAAGCCATTGAATACTAAGAGTTTCACAATTCTTTGAGCCATTAAAGTCTTAACTACTAATCACGATTATTGCCTCGTGGTCCCCCCTTAACTTACCAATATAAATGAAAGAGAAGGGAAGGAAGAAAATCGTAGCCTCATCGCCTAATCGGGATTGCACTATTGTAATTTGACACAGAACGAATGTTGAAAATAAACTAATATCAAAGCATAAAGGCATTTTTTGTTTGTTTTATATCTTAAATCATTGACAAAGATGTTGGTAGTACTGTAAACCCTCGCGTATAAGCCTAACTCGCATATAAGCCGCACCCCGACTTTGGGCCGATCCTATAAGCCGCACCAACGATCTGATTATATGGTGACTTTTGTACCTTATTATAATAGCAGAAAGTCGCGAATAAGCCGCACCCTGACCCTGTGCCGATCCTATAAGCCGCACTGGCGATCTGATTTGCGCACTAGCCGCGGCTTATACTCGAGGTTTTACAGTAGTACATAAAAGACTAAGAGAATTATAGGTGGAAAGATAAGATGTCAAATATTAAAGCTCTGAAAGCCATGTGACTAACTAACTACAATAAAACAGACCAGCGTGCATGGAAACCACATGTATTCATTTGGTAACTCCATATAGTGCATGCTGAAGTAGGTTAGGGAATATTGTACTGCTGGTAATTTGACTATAATACACGTTCATCTGTTACTCATATGTCAGAGTTTGAGAGATGAGTGACATGTGATTGCTCGATGAGCAGACCACAGTGTTAAATTGCCTTAAGGCACGATATCAGTCATTTTGTGTTGATGCCTATAGTACCTGTTTAATGGGCACCAATGTCATATCTGTTGTATCCACTGTAACTGTAAGGGCAAAGGCATGTATTGCCAGCTAGGGGGATTGGTAGATATAGGGCGGATCATAATGAAAAACATCCCCTTGGTGAGGGGGCCAAAACTGTAAAAGCCTCTATGCTGGGAGGGGGGTCAAAACTAAATAAAGTCCATTTGAATACTTGCAGTCCATTTAAATAATTCCACAGGTGCATGCAACTTTCTTTTTTGGGGGAGAGGGGGGGAGAGGGGGCATTTCTTAAAATCGGAATGCGGTGGGAGCTCGAGATTACTTTTGCCTAATTGGTGGAGGGTGGAAAATTCTTTTTTTTGGAAAAAATCCACCAAACTCCCCTGCTAGCAATAAATGACCACCGTAACCACGGTCAAAGTTGCCATAGACATGAGTAACACCAGCAGCGCCGGGATATCCATGGGCAGGGTGGAGAGCCCTCAACCAAGTTTGAAACCTGTATGCAATGTATAAACGGATATTTTAAGACGTCTACAGCCTTGTGCTAATTGCACTGAAGAAATTATTTTTTTTTAAACACCCCGACTTTGAAAGAATTATATAGCCCACGCCCGGGGTCTGATAGTCGCTGTTCTAGTACTACTAGTATACAAAACCTTGTATTACCCGCACCTAGACTTTAAGAGTATCATGTTGCCTGCACCGGATGTTTGGTTTGCGTATAACCTGCGGGTTATACAGGGGAATTTACGGTAGTCAGAATATGATCTTGAAAATAAGACTAATAAGTAATATAATTTTTTGATTACTATGTTTTATTGAGTCATCAACAAAAATGGTGGTAGTTGATGAAGTCTGTCACGCCATGTTGAATAGCTGGAAAATAAAATATAGATTATTAGAGCTGTGAAATTTACCAAAGGAAAATAGATCATTAAAACCATAGGCCTATAGGGGGATAACAATGAATCTAATCTTATAGATTTGAATCATTTTTACCAGATTATGAGATTCTAATGGCTTAAAGTTGTTGCATAGTGATTTTTAAGCATACCTGTTTAGTGGGCATTGTTGTATCCACCATATCCATAACCATGACCATAACCTTGGTATCCACGGTTGTAGTTGGCATGGACATGGGCAGCACCAGCAACTCCGGGGTATCCGTGGGTGGCGTGGTTCTTGTCAAGGAAGGTGCCGGGGACTCCATCCTCATCAGCGGTACCAGTGCCAGCTCCAGCCTTCTCAGCGATCTTGTTCACCTGAAAGTTGTGTGATCAGGACGTGTTTTATTATGCTCGTTTCTCTGAGTATCAAATAAATGTGATATAGGATAGTTAAAACCATCAAGCTATGTACAGAGTTCATGGTATTCATGGAGATACTATTGGTATAATATATAAGTTTTGAGAAGAATCCACTTGAAAAGCTTTTCTTTTTTTTTTGGAGCAAGCAACAAAAAGATAATGTGGTTTGGCCAGAGTGTTGTGTCAAAGCTAGGTAGCGGCCAATGAGAGAAAAGAACTTACTTGATTGTTTGAATTCATTTCAATATTGCTCACCATATAGCATGCATTGATGATATCCCTATGGCACAACAAAGCCATTCAGTATTAACTCATTATAATTAAGCCTGATTTGGGGGGGGGGACCAAACAATTTAGACCCTTCTCAAGGTGGAGACTGAAAAACTGCAGGCAAAAATCCACCGACTCTCCACCCCCACTGTGGTTCAAATTTGACCACTCCATAAGGCTTGGGGCAACATAAGTGAAACATAGAACATGTAAATCATGTGGTTTACTTACATAAGCTTGACGCTTAGCGTTGTGCTGGTCGGGGTACACTCCATATCCATAGCCATGTCCATGTCCGTATCCACGACCATGTCCATAGCCACCATGTCCGTAACCACCATGGCCATAGGCGTTGTTGCTGTTGTAAATTAGCGAGAGAAAGAGAGATCTATCAAACAATTGTACCCACCTGCAATGGGAAACTGTATACCAAATACTGACTTGAAAAATGCTTTGAACCTAGATTGCTAGAACTAAATTTGATCTACCTGGAATTGTGTGAATGAAATCTTCTTGTAAATAAAGCCACAAGTATATGATACCTATTCTTGTTCACAGAGAAAATAAAGTGAGTATTACCTACCCATAGTTATCTGAGGCATAGGCCGTGGCCAGCACAACAGCAAGAACAAAGAGGGTCTGCATGGTGGATGTGTGAGTGGTCAGAGGGAGACTGATGTCCACTACATTGCTCAACACCATTTATATACCATATGCTGACCTATCTAGGCATAGCATTACAATGGACTAGGGCATGATGTCTGCCTTGGCACAAAAACACTGTGGTCTTGCACCACAAGGTTATGTGACTTGAGGCCCCTGGGGGGAGGGAGGGGGTCACTGGCTGTTTGAGTAAAGGTGCTAACTATGAAACTACAGCCCCAACTATTTTGTCATTTGACAGCCGTTTGTTTTATTTTACAGCACATTGTTTTATTTTTACATTCCCCCTATTTTCTAGGATGTCAGATTATAGCCCACTGTTAGGAGGTCCCTTCCATTTTACATTAGGCTGTTTTGGAATAATATATATTACTCATTTGTGTATGAAATGTAAGGGTTCAATATTTCTAAATCAATTGTGACAGCCTCTGATTCAGTACTTTCCAGTTATTGACAGCCCCATATTTCTATTTTTGATCTGTTTGACAGCCCATCTTTTTTTCTCCTTTCAATGTGTGTACAGTGACAGCTCTGCGGGGTCATTACCACAGTTGGTACCCATTCCTAGACTGAGTACCCCCCTCCCCTGACTTGAGGCAAGCAACATTTGGTACAGAATGCATGCTATGCATGCATAAAATCTAGCATGTGTGACATCCTAACCTAGTTCAGATATCAATTTCTACTCATCAGTTATGATCATCAAATTTTATTGGAACGGGCCAACCAACAGTTAAAGGTTCGAATCGTTTCACGAGCCTTTCTTATTTAGAACACTGGTGGTAAAAAGGCAATAATAAGCTAGGCTTGGTAAACTAAATGAAACCACTTTTATATATTTTTCTACTTACAAACTCCCCAAAAACTTCCATGCCTAGCAACAAGCATAGACAATTTTTCTACCAACGATTTGTAATGCTTACCTCCGGTAAACATACCTCTGTGCATAGCAACCATCTAGCCGTTTTCAAAAGAAATGACCCTGCACTAGAGAAACTTGTCTTGGACGAATTCTGTTCCATAGCAACAGTATCAAAGATATTCAATGCCTAGCAACATGCATGTACAATTTCTATTGAAGATATGGTACTTACCCTCAATGGACCTGCATCAAAAATGGCATTTTTGAATTGCAATAGTTTGTGATCAATGTTTTGCTTATTAACAGTATTGACCATCAGGCAATATAGCAACAGTGATGAAAATTTGATACAGAATTATTTTGACTAAACTCACATTTAATAGGCCCCAAATATTCCGATTTTACTACTGTGAATAAAACTAGTCTATTAGTGAAAATCGGCAAATTCGCGGGTATTGATTCCATACTTAAGCATCTATATAGAATTTTCGCAGATTTTAAATTTTGGCGAAAATCGCGAACATAGTTACCCAGCGAAATAAAGTACTTTCAGTGTCAGTAGAATTCCACTTGTACTTTGGTATAAATGTCCAATGTTAGGTGTAATATGGGTTTAGTCTTTTGGTAAAGAGCGGTAAGTGAATTAAACGAAAATTGTGCCTGAGTGTCGGACAAGTTCGGGGACTAGGAATAGACAAAGGAAGTTTAAGATGATTATGCAGTTCAGGTGTGCTATACAATACACACCATGTGCAAAGTTGTAAATTTTACAGATGACAGTGTATCAACAGCGACGACAAAGGGCTGTGGAAGTAGGCACAATATTACCTACCTCATTTATTTTTCACAAAGTCTTTAATACTAATAGGTCGGCCTACACTCCCGAAATATAGCGTTAATATAAAATAAGATTGTGGTAAATGACTATATTATGTGAAACTCATCTCCCTCTTCCTTGGTATAGATATGTCGAAATGTATAATATCATCATGTCTTTGTATTCATAGGATAACATGCTGGAGTTGAACATGTAGCAGCAACACCAAAGGATTCCCCCACAGGGGGAGCACTGGTTCCTGGTATGTTTTGGGATTCAGACAGTGGCCATTTCAGTCATAAATGAGCTGACAACCAAATTTGAACCCTAATTATAACACATTTTGTAATGTGAAAGCTTCTACCATGGGTTCCTATTATTGTATCTTGTGTAGTGGTTTACATATATTAATTAAAGCACTCTAATATCACACTACTTAAATTCAGATCTCAATGCCTCCCAGATAGTGGGGTTCAATGAAATAATTATGTTTTATTTCCAGAGAATATCAATTAATAAGCCAGTCTCCTCTTGTTGTTAACTAGAACTATAACTAATGTTTACCCAAGTCACCAGTAAAAGGAGACTGGGTAGTTATCTTGTGCTGCCCCATCCAGTCTGTCACTTTATTTTGCATACCTCATAATTTTTAGATTAATAGAATATTCCCAGCCTGAACAAAACTTGTATCTAGTTACAATGATGATACACCAAGTCAATATTGAAAATGAAACAAGTAAGCAAGCTAGCATTTTTTGAATATTATGTTTTATTGATACATCAACAAAGATGGTGGTAGTTGATGAAGTCTGTCACACCATGTTGAATAGCTGGAAAATAAAATATAGGTTATAAGAGCTGTGAAATGACTTATTTACCACAGCGAAATAGAACATTACAACAACATAATCTAGTGACTATATGTAACCCGTTTTAACTAAATGGGTCGGAGGTCGCATATTAAAAATGTCGTGATATTGCCATTGCCATTTACAGCTCATCAAGAGCTTTCATTCAGTATAATTATTGGCCAGTTTTGACCCTTTGGCAATATTTTTGATATTTTTTTTATTGAATTAAATGGAAATTTATTAAAATGAATGTAATCTTAGACATTTAAATAATTTTCGCAGATAAAACCAGATTATAAGATTCCAATGGCTTAATATTGTTGCATAATGATGTTTAAACCTATGAAATGAATCTATTTCAGGTTTATGATTATCATACCTGTTTAGTGGGCGTTGTTGTATCCACCGTATCACTAACCATGACCATAACCATGGTATCCACGGTTGTAGTTGGCATGGACATGGGCAGCACCAGCAACTCCGGGGTATCCGTGGGTGGCATGGTTCTTGTCAAGGAAGGTGCCGGGGACTCCATCCTCATCAGCGGTACCAGTGCCAGCTCCAGCTTTCTCGGCGATCTTGTTCACCTGTAAGATGTGCGATTGGGACATGGTACTATTATGCTTGTTTCTCTGAGTATCAAATAAATGTGATATAGAATATTTAAAACCATCAAGCTATGTACAGAGGTCATAGTATTCATGGAGATACTATTGGTATGATATATAATTTGTTTACAAGAATCTACTTAAAAAGCTTTTAATTTTTTTGAGAGAGGGACAAAAAGATAATGTGAATTGCCAGAATATTGTGTCAAAGCTAGATAGCAGCCAATGAGAAAAAAGAACTTGTTGATTGTTTGAATTCATTTCAATATTGCTCTCTAGCATGCAATAATAGTATTTCTGTGGCACACCAAAGTCGTTCAGCAATAACTCACTATAATTAAGCCTGATCTATGAGGGAGTGGGGATTTCCTAACAAGGGGTTGGTGGATTTGGAGGGGACCAAACAAGTTAGACCCTTCTGAAGGTGGAGACAGAAAAACTTCAGGTGAAAATCCACCAACTCTCCACCCCCCCGTTGGTTCAGATTTGACAACTCCATAAGGCTTGAGGCAATGTAAGTGAAACATAGTACATGCAAATCATGTGGTTTACTTACGTAAGCTTGACGCTTAGCGTTGTGCTGGTCGGGGTACACTCCATATCCGTAGCCATGTCCATGTCCGTATCCATGACCATGTCCATAACCACCATGGCCATAACCACCATGGCCATAGGCGTTGTTGCTGTTGTGAATTAGAAAGAAAGAGAGATCTATGAAGTAATGGTAACCACCTGGAATGGGATAATGTATACAAAATACTGACTTGAAAAATGCTTTGAACCTAGATTGCTAAAACTATATTTGAAATAAAATCTTCTTGTTAATAAAGCCACAAGTATATGATACCTATCCTTGTTCACAGAAAAAATAAAGTGAGTATTACTTACCCATAGTCATTGGAGGCATAGGCCGTAGCCAGCACAACAGCGAGAACAAAGAGGGTCTGCATGGTGGATGTGTGAGTGGTCAGAGGGAAACTGATGCCCACTACATTGCTCAACACCATTTATATACCATGTGCTGACCTATCTAGGCATAGCATTACAATGGACTAGGGCATGATGTCTGCCTTTACACAAAAACACTGTGGTCTTGCACCACAAGGTTGTGTGACTTGAGGCCCTGGGGAGGGGGGTCACTGGCTGTTTGAGTATATATAGACAAAGGATCATTCGTATAGGTCCCCACTGAGGGTTATTTTACGAGGCGGAGCGGAGTGAAAAAAACCTCAGTGGGGAACTATACAAGTGCTCCTTTGTGTTTATTTCATGTAATAATTAACAATATTTGTCGCAATTTGACTTAATTGGTCTGAAAAAGCTATTTCATAGTGTTTAAATCATTAGTTTTAATGATTCAAAAGGCAGTGAAATATGGGTGAGGGTTATTTCATGGGGGTGTTAAATACGGCCTTCCTTGGTTAAGTCAATGGGAGTGCCATATTCACCATGAAATAAATGTATTTAGGTACCAACTGTGAAACAACAGCCCCTAATATTTTTTCATTGGACAGCCTGTTGAAAATGTGCCTTTATTTTACAGCCCCCTACTTTCTAGGAAGTCACATTATAGTTCACCGTTAGGATGTCACATTTTACTTTAGATTGTTTTGGAATAATATAGATTACTCAAGTCGTGCATGAAATTGAAGTGTTCAACATTTCTAAATCAATTGTGACAGCCCCTGATGCAGTACTTTTCAGTTATTGACAGCCTCTAATTTCTAACTTTAATCTGATTGACAGCCCATCTTTTTTCTTGTTTCAATGTGGGTACAGTGACAGCTCTTCGGGGTCATTACCACAGTTGGTACTCATTCCTAGACTGAGTACCCCCCTCCCCGGACCTGAGGCAAGCAATATTCGGTACAGAATGCATGCTATGCATGCCTTAAATCTAGCATGTGTGACATGCTAACCTATTTCAGATATTATTTTCTACTCATGAGTTATGATCGGTAAACTTTTATTGGAATGGGTCAACCAACAGTTTAAGGTTCGAATGGTTTCATGATCTTTTCTCACTAGAATACTAGTGGCAAAAAAACAATAATAAGCTAGGCTTGGTCAACTGAATAAAACCACTTTATATATTTTTCCACTTACAACCCCCCCCCCCCCCCCCCAAAAAAAAAAAAAACAACTCCCATGCTGAGCAACGAGCATAGACAATTTTTCTATCAAAGATTTGATAATGCTTACCAATTAACGGAGTATCCATGAACAACTTTTAAATTGAAATGTATTGATGGCAACCTTTTATGTGAGCTATTGAAAAACTTTGAATATTGGATAATATGAATTTCAGGGAGAATCAGGGGTGTCTGTTTATCTTGTCTTGCTAAATAATCATTTCATACTGTCAAGTTCAAAGTTTGAGATATTTACCTTCACCATTGTACCTTATATCATTTTATAATTATGATGGAAGCCATAGTTATACCAGTGTACACATCTAATCAATCTAGGCATTACTATTACAAGAACATAAAGTCAAAACATAGTTTATTCTGACTTTATGATGTCACTTTCTGAATTACGGTAGGTTTTACAGTATTTATTATGAGACCAGCCTCTTAGATTTATACATTTATATATATTTTTGAAATGGCAGAAAGAATACATCACAAATTGAACTGACCATATTGATTGCTTTGAAGGTATAGGTGTTCAATAAAGTGTCAGTAGAATTCAACTCGTAGTTTGGTATAAATGCCCATTTCTTACAATATATAGCATAATCCTGCTGATGAGAACATGACCTCATATTGTTCTAGAATTTGGTAAACTTCACATTTACACATGATTGCCATGACTACTCTATGTACTCACAATATTTGCTACATCATTCGCTTTTGTGCAAAGCCTTAAAGACTAATAGGTGTAGGCCTACGCTGCCTACATATAGGGCAAATATGAAATATAAATTTTACATAATTCCCGCCCTGGTATAGATATGTCGAAATATATAATACCATTATAATGTCTTTGTATTCATAGAATAACATCTTAGAGTTGAACATGTAGCAGCAACACCCAAGGATTCCCCCACTGGGGCAGCACTGGTTGCTGGTATGGTTGGGGATTCAGGAAACGGCCACCTCAGTTATAAATGAGCTGAAAACCAAATTCAAACCCTGAATCCAACACATGTTGTAATATGACACCTTTTAACAAAGAGGAAAGAATACTGGGAGGGTCCACTTGCTGATTTCTTGTCTCCCAAACCCCTATGGCGCCTCCTAGTGAATGGAGTGTACAGGCCATATAACCCACTTGGACCGTCTTTACTTAACTATAGATGGCTGAAAAAAGGTTTTTACCTGTGTATATATCTTTTTATATGTTTTCTCAATATCCATGTTTGATTTGAAGGAAATTTAATCAGGAATAGTAGCTCCAGGAGGCTATCAATCAAAACAGTTTTAAGTGGGAACAGTGGATTGTACACTCCATCCACCATGGGGCATTACAGGGTGTACTGGACCAGAAATCTGCGGTATTCCCATGAAAAAAACATTACCATTACAAAAAATTAATATTCAAAGTGTTCATAGTAATCAGAGTAAATACATGTTGGAGCTACCGTAGACTCCAAGCAATGTTATAACCCTTTTTGAGGTATTTTGAGGTATTCTGATATTCTGGTATGCTGAGGGACAATGCTAACCTATGGGATAACACGTAATTGGACCGTCTTATCATTATTTGCTCTTTGTTTATACCGTAGGTTCCGCATCCAATTGTTGTATATTGTGTAGCGGTTTACATGTACTATTCATAGCACTTTAGTACTGTACTATTTCAGTTCAGACCTCAATGCCTCCCAGATAGAGTGGTTTAATGGTATATGTTTAATTTCCAAAGAAATATCAATTAATAAGCCAGTCTCCTCTAGGGTTATACCCAATGTATACCCAAGTCACGAGCAATGGGAGACTGGGTGGTTATCTTGTGCCATCCCATCCAATCTGTCACTATTATTTTGTATACCTCATAACTTTTAGATTTCCAGAATATTCTTGGCCCGAACAAAACTTGTATCTGGTCACAATTATAATACACCAAGTCAATATTGAAAATGAAACAAGTAAGCAAGCTAGCATTTTTTGAATATTATGTTTTATTGAATCATCAACAAAGATGGTGGTAGTTGATGAAGTCTGTCACGCCATGTTGAATAGCTGGAAAATAAAATATAGGTTACTAGAGCTGTGAAATGACTTATTTACCACAACGAAATATAACGTTACAACAACATAATCTAGTGGCTAAATGTAACCCGTTTTAACTAAATGGGTCGGAAATTGCATATTAAAAATGTCGTGATATTGCCATTGCCATTTACAGCTCATCAAGAGCTTTCATTCAGTATAATTATTGGCCAGTTTTGACCCTTTGGCCATTTTTTTTTTTTTTTTATTGAATTAAATGGAAATTTATTAAAATGAATGTAATCTTAGACATTTAAATAATTTTTGCAGATAAAACCAGATTCCAATGGCTTAATATTGTTGCATAATGATGTTTAAATGTATGAAATGAATCCAATTCAGGTTTATGATTATCATACCTGTTTAGTGGGCGTTGTTGTATCCACCATATCCATAACCATGACCATAACCTTGGTATCCACGGTTGTAGTTGGCATGGACATGGGCAGCACCAGCAACTCCGGGGTATCCGTGGGTGGCATGGTTCTTGTCAAGGAAGGTGCCGGGGACTCCATCCTCATCAGCGGTACCAGTGCCAGCTCCAGCTTTCTCGGCGATCTTGTTCACCTGTAAGATGTGCGATTAGGACATGGTATTATTATGCTTGTTTCTCTGAGTATCAAATAAATGTGATATAGAATATTTAAAACCATCAAGCTATGTACAGAGGTCATAGTATTCATGCAGATACTATTGGTATAATATATAATTTGTTTACAAGAATCTACTTAAAAGCTTTTAATTTTTTTGAGAGAGGGACAGAAAGATAATGTGAATTGCCAGAATATCGTGTCAAAGCTGGGTAGCAGCCAATGAGAAAAATCTTGATTGTTTGAATTCATTTCAATATTGCTCTCTGGCATGCAATAATAGTATTTCTGTGGCACACCAAAGTCGTTCAGCAATAACTCACTATAATTAAGCCTGATCTATGAGGGAATGGGGATTTCCTAACAAGGGGTTGGTGGATTTGGAGGGGACCAAACAGGTTAGACCCTTCTCAAGGTGGAGACAGAAAAACTTCAGGTGAAAATCCACCAACTCTCCACTCCCCCGTTGGTTCAGATTTGACAACTCCATAAGGCTTGAGGCAATGTAAGTGAAACATAGTACATGTAAATCATGTGGTTTACTTACGTAAGCTTGACGCTTAGCGTTGTGCTGGTCGGGGTACACTCCATATCCGTAGCCATGTCCATGTCCGTATCCATGACCATGTCCATAACCACCATGTCCGTAACCACCATGGCCATAGGCGTTGTTGCTGTTGTGAATTAGAAAGAAAGAGAGATCTATGAAGTAATGGTAACCACCTGGAATTGGATACTGTATACAAAATACTGACTTGAAATATGCTTTGAACCTAGATTGCTAAAACTATATTTGAACTAAAATCTTCTTGTAAATAAAGCCACAAGTATATGATACCTATCCTTGTTCACATAAAAAATAAAGTGAGTATTACTTACCCATAGTCATTGGAGGCATAGGCCGTAGCCAGCACAACAGCGAGAACAAAGAGGGTCTGCATGGTGGATGTGTGAGTGGTCAGAGGGAAACTGATGCCCACTACATTGCTCAACACCATTTATATACCATGTGCTGACCTATCTAGGCATAGCATTACAATGGACTAGGGCATGATGTCTGCCTTGACACAAAAACACTGTGGTCTTGCACCACAAGGTTGTGTGACTTGAGGCCCTGGGGAGGGGGGTCACTGGCTGTTTGAGTATATATAGACAAAGGATCACTTGTATAGGTCCCCACTGAGGGTTATTTTGCGAGGCGGAGCGGAGTGAAAAAACCCTCAGTGGGGAACTATACAAGTGCTCCTTTGTGTTTATTTCATGTATTAATTAACAATATTTGTCGCAATTTGACTTAATTGGTCTGAAAAAGCTTTTTCATAGTGTTTAAATCATCAGTTTTAATGATTTAAAAGGCAGTGAAATATGGGTGAGGGTTATTTCATGGGGGTGTTAAATACGGCCTTCCTTGTTTAAGTCAATTGGAGTGCTGTATTCACCATGAAATAAATGTATTTAGGTACCAACTGTGAAACAACAGCCCCTAATTTTTTTTCATTTGACAGCCCGTTGAAAATGTGCTTTATTTTTACCGCCCCCTACTTTCTAGGAAGTCACATTATAGTTCACTGTTAGGATGTCACATTTTACTTTAGGTTGTTTTGGAATGATATAGATGACTCAAGTCGTGCATGAAATTGAAGTGTTCAATATATCTAAATCAATTGTGACAGCCTCTGATTCAGTACTTTTCAGTTATTGACAGCCTCTAATTTCTAACTTTAATCTGATTGACAGCCCATCTTTTTTCTTGTTTCAACGTGGGTACAGTGACAGCTCTTCGGGGTCATTACCACAGTTGGTACTCATTCCTAGACTGAGTACCCCCCCCTCCCCGGACCTGAGGCAAGCAATATTTGGTACAGAATGCATGATATGCATGCCTTAAATCTAGCATGTGTGACATGCTAACCTATTTCAGATATCATTTTCTACTCATGAGTTATGATCGGTAAACCTTTATTGGAATGGGTCAACCAACAGTTTAAGGTTCGAATGGTTTCATGATCTTTTCTCAAAATAACAATAATAAGCTAGGCTTGGTCAACTAAATGAAACCACTTTATATATTTTTCCACTTACAAACCCCTCCAAAAACTCCCATGCCGAGCAACAAGCATAGACAATTTTTCTATCAAAGATTTGATAATGCTTACCAATTAACGGGGTATCCATGAACAACTTATAAATTGAAATGTATTGATGGCAACCTTTTATGTGAGCTATTGAAAAACTTTGAACATTGGATAATATGAATTTCAGGGAGAATCAGGGGTGTCTGGTTATCTTGTCTTGCTAAATAATCATTTCATAGTGTCAAGTTCAAAGTTAGAGATATTTACCATCACCATTGTACCTTATATCATGGTATGATTATGATGGAAGCCATAGTTATACCAGTGTACAAATCTAATCAATCTAGGCATTACTATTACAAGAACATAATGTCAAAACATTATTTTATCATGTCACTTTCTGAATTACGGTAGGTTTTACAGTATTTATTATGAGACCAGCCTCTTAGATTTATACATTTATATATATTTTTGAAATGGCAGAAAGAATACATCACAAATTGAACTGACCATATTGATTGCTTTGAAGGTATAGGTGTTCAATAAAGTGTCAGTAGAATTCAACTGGTAGTTTGGTATAAATGCCCATTTCCTACAATATATAGCATAATCCTGCTGATGAAAACATGACCTCATATTGTTCTAGAATTTGGTAAACTTCACATCTACACATGGTTGCCATGACTACTTTATGTACTCACTATATTTGCTACATCATTCGCTTTTGTGCAAAGCCTTATAGACTAATAGCTGTAGGCCTACGCTGCCTACATATATCATTAGCACTGCCAAAGCGAGCCAATGTGTATAGTAAAAAGGGCCCTCTGAAAGCCAAGATTTTGCGTTTGCATTGGAAACAATACGCTATGGCAGTGCACCTCCAGAAAGTACTGGCAGTCCTAGGGATATAGGGCAAATATGAAATATAAATTTTACATAATTCCCTCTTCATTGGTATAGATATGTCGAAATGTATAATACCATTAGGCCTGTGTCCACTAGCATATATGAGGCCGTTTGTCGTCCGTTAAAACGTGAATTTGAATACAAATATGAAATATATGTTTTGTCTCCCTGTGGACACAGGTGGACTACAAAAATCTGGAATATATAGAAATTGGGTAACCCATCGTCCATCAAAAGCAAACGTCAAAACCCCTAATATCAAAATCAAACATGTTTGATTTTTTAACAGGAAATTGGGCAATATGCTCTTTGTTATATTATAATACCTCATCCATTTATGCCCTGGGCAGTCTGGGCAGTAATTTATCACGCCTAGTGGACACAGTAAAACCTGAGTTCATCTTGGCGATTTAGATGAATATATGAACCAAATATATACATATTGCTGGACGTCAAAACGGTCATATATTCCACTTTCCTTGTCGTACAGTGGACACAGGCCTATTATAATGTCTTTGTATTCATAGAATAACAGCTTAGAGTTGAACATGTAGCAGCAACACCCAAGGATTCCCCCACAGGGGCAGCACTGGTTGCTGGTATTGTTGGGGATTCAGGAAACGGCCACCTCAGTTATAAATGAGCTGAAAACCAAATTCAAACCCTGAACCCCTGGAAACACACATTTTGTAATATGACACCTTATAACAAAAAGGAGAGAATACTAAGAGGGTCCACATGCTGATTTATTGTCTCAAAAACCCTATGGCGCCTCCTAGTGAATGGAGTGTACAGGCCATATAACCCACTTGGACCGTCTTTACTTAACTATAGATGGCTGAAAAAAGGTTTTTACCTGTGTATATATCTTTTTATATGTTTTCTCAATATCCATGTCTGATTTGAAGGAAATTTAATCAGGAATAGGAGCTCCAGGAGGTTATCAATCAAAACAGTTTTAAGTGGGAACAGTGGATTGTACACTCCATCCACCATGGGGCATCACAGGGTGTACTGGACCAGAAATCTGCGGTATTCCCATGAAAAAAACATTACCATTACAAAAGATTAATATTCAAAGTGTACATAGTAATCAGAGTAAATACATGTTGGAGCTACCGTAGACTCCAAGCAATGTTATAACCCTTCTTGAGGTATTTTGAGGTATTCTGATATTCTGGTATGCTGAGGGACAATGCTAACCTATGGGATAACACGTAATTGGACCGTCTTATCATCATTTGCTCTTTGTTTATACCATGGGTTCCGCATCCAATTGTTGTATATTGTGTGGCGGTTTACATGTACTATTCATAGCACTTTAGTACTGTACTATTTCAACTCAGACCTCAATGCCTCCCAGATAGAGTGGTTTAATGGTATATGTTTAATTTCCAAAGAAATATCAATTAATAAGCCAGTCTCCTCTTGTTGTTAACTAGGGCTATACCTAATGTATACCCAAGTCACCAGCAATGGGAGACTGGGTGGTTATTTTGTGTCATCCCATCCAGTCTGTCACTTATATTTTGCATACCTCATAATTCTTAGATGAATAGAATATTCTTGGCCCGAACAAAACTTGTATCTGGTCACCATGATAATACCCCAAGTCAATGTTGAAAATGAAACAAGTAAGCAAGCTAGCATTTTTTGAATATTATGTTTTATTGAATCATCAACAAAGATGGTAGTAGTTGATGAAGTCTGTCACGCCATGTTGAATAGCTGGAAAATAAAATATAGATTATTAGAGCTGTGAAGTGACTTATGTAAGACAATGAAATAGATCACAGTGACCATATAGGGGGATAGCCATGAATGTATTCCTTTGAATCATTTTCTTAGATAAAACCAGATTATAAGATTCCAATGGCTTAAGGTTGTTGCGTAATGATGTTTTAACCTATGACATGAATCTATTTCAGGTTTATGATTATCATACCTGTTTAGTGGGCGTTGTTGTATCCACCGTATCCGTAACCGTGACCATAACCATGGTATCCACGGTTGTAGTTGGCATGGACATGGGCAGCACCGGCAAATCCGGGGTATCCGTGGGTGGCGTGGTTCTTGTCAAGGAAGGTGCCGGGGACTCCATTCTCATCAGCGGTACCAGTGCCAGCTCCAGCCTTCTCAGCGATCTTGTTCACCTAGAAATATAAAATAAGGAGGCTTAATAGAAAGACCAATACCAAAATACTAAGGATAGCCATCATGTACATTGCAGAATGAATGCTTAGAAAATAGCAAACTCCCCATGATCTATGTGAGCCTCAATGCCAAGTGAATCTCTAAAGACAAAACTGTTGAATCATCTTGGTTTGTGCACAGTTTAAGGTCTGAATTCACGCACAGTTTGGAAATTCTCCCTACCAACTGTGTTAAAGTAAAAAGACTTACGTAAGCCTGACGCTTAGCGTTGTGCTGGTCGGGGTACACTCCATATCCGTAGCCATGTCCATGTCCGTATCCACGACCATGTCCGTAACCATAACCACCATTGCCATAGGCGTTGTTGCTGTTGTAAATAAAAAAGGATAACCATTAGCCTAATAGGCAATCACCATGTTCCGTAAATTAACAATTGATTTTATCACCTCTCAAGCTTTTACATTGCACAGTACAGATCTGATATATCGAAGGGCTTGAAGTTGCTAAAATTATATAATGATAACCATGGGATGATAAAAATTTACCAAAGTCCATCATAGAACTATATACATGTTGGGTTAAAAGACACACATTTGTAACTAAAGTAGTCAAGCATACAATACTTACCCATAGCTATCTGAGGCATAGGCCGTGGCCAGCACAACAGCGAGAACAAAGAGGGTCTGCATGGTGGATGTGTGAGTGGTCAGGTAGGAACTGATGCCCACTACAGCTCTCACCACCACTTATATACCCACCCTACCATCCCAGCAAGGCAGGAATACCCACCAAGCCAAGAGATACATACCATCATGTCCATATTAATGGAGGTATTGTCTAGCGGTGTGTCTTTGTCCGAGTAGCAGTGTACGCGACAAGCCATATAGCCGTCCACGTTGGCGTGTGTGGAATAGCAATGTGTTTTTAATCCTGTAGCACATTGTACACACGTAGCTCTGGCCAGACCCATCCTGTCTCTATGGGGGCCTGATTTATGACAGCCACATTTTACACATGGCCTAAGGCTAGGTCAGAGGACAATCAGCGGAGACAGATAGTCACACTCCAACCTGTCCTGAGGTCTCCGTGCGCCGCTTCTTTACCTTTTGTACTGGAGTTTTTCTATAATATGATGGAGTGAAATTTCCCTATTCTATCATTTACATGATTTAATCAATTAAAAATCATTATTTCATAATCTTATTGTTATTCCTGTAAAAGATTCAAATGATAAATGAATTCTAACCCCGTTCATTAGAAAGGGGCTGCGTATTTTATCAATTAAAAATTCTTGGACTTGGTAGTGAGTGAGTACAGCAACGTCATACACTAATAATTTTATTATTAGGTATTTATTTCCATAGACATAAACGAGTATGACTTAACAGTATTTCCCAGGAAATGGGGTTAAGGTCGGCCTAGATAGGGCTAAATTACCTGTTACCATGAGTGAAAAGTTGATACAAAGCTAGCCGATTGTATACTCAATAACTGTAAAGTTAGTACAGTTTATACTTTGAGCCATGAATTTAATATCTATTATGACTACCATGGTTATTATTGGTGTGTATTCTATACGAGATGTCCCATGTATACATTCAAAACTCGTATATGGTATGCGGGAGGGCTAAATATGAATGACCGGTTTACACCCATTTTTCTCACTTGTTGGTGTCAGCAACATAAACCTATGTGATTCACTTTACACCTTTAGAACAATGATTAATTCCCTATTGTTGTCTAGTCACCATGTAATATATGTAAAGGACCAATTAGTTCACTCTCAACTCGAGTCAAAAATGTGTCACATATCAAACGATCTAGACAGGGGGAATATATGGTCAACGGTTCAGAACAATTACTCAAATTGAAAACACGCGAAAATGGAATTTCTAGTTGGCTACATTGAGATATAATGTTACTCAGTAAAATAACCCAGTGTAATCGAGTGTTGCCACACTCTTTGATTAAGAGTATCAATTTAAATGTATGATTCTTTCATATATGAATAGTAAGGGATAGAAATACCATTATACTGCCATGAGAATCAAATGTGGACAATGGTTCAAATCTAATTACCTTAACGAGTGAGTCCGTAATGGTCCTTGCAGATCATTATGACATTCTCCCAGCACGTTGCCATTCAACTGGCATTTAATGATTCTTGAAAGCGATCTAAAACATACAATGCTGCAGTGGCTACACACACAGAAAAGTGAGAGTCATTGTCGCTAACTGAAGCATTCATTCTGCCTGACTCTCAGGTGAGGGTAGTTTTAGCGACAATGACTCACCTTTCTGAGGGTGTAGTTGCGTAAATGTAGATTTATGCCGTTTTTAAGGTGCAATATGATTGAGACACAATAAACTAGCGGCTTCTGAGTTCGTTGACCCTTTAAGGGCCGCATAGTGCTTTATTAAAGTCGGCCATTTCTCATTTTGATGCAGGGATGTAGCCCTGTCGAGTAACTCGCCAGTGGTGCATTCAAGCAGAAGGGTTGTAGCCCCCCTGGCGAGCAATTACCAAGGGCTACATTCACGTACCAGAAAGACCAAGGATATGATTAATCAAATCCTTTAATAATTCATTGTACTTAATTCTTTTTTAGAAAACGGATATTCAGATTTTGACGCTCTTTATGCCCCGATCGATCTGGTTTTTGACAGGGACTATTCCAATTAAGTTGTGTCTGACAAATTTGTGTGACACATCATTTGGCATTAGTTTTCACTGAGGAAAATATTATGAGCTCAGAATCCACAAACGCATGATTGTAACTGAACTAACTGCATGTGGCGCTGCTTGTTTATGGGTAGTTTTGAAACAATAATACTTTCTGCTCTCGAAATATCAAAAGAATACTTATAATTGCACTTGGTCACCTGTGACGTTAGTCACACAATCAATTTTAGATATATCTGTGTTTTTGCTACTTCTGAATTAGGCCTGTCTGGCTATCCACCAAACCTTAGATCAACTCATTTGTAAAACTGCCGTTTGAATATCCCGAATTGACATAAGGGAGTAGCCATAGTTTAAAGGGGGCACAAGGAAAAAGACCAGAGTCGAAAGGGAGTCCTTGCTTGCCTCCAGAATGACTCTCTTTCTGACCCTCTTCACGAAGGGAGTCAGTACTTGATTTCCTCAAGAGGGAGATACGTGACTCCCTTATATGAGCCAGTAGGACTTTCTTTCATGACGCCCTTCACTAACAGAGTCCAGGTCATGCCTAAACCTCAGGAAACCATTTATTCACCTGGCCTGACATGGACTCTCTTTTGATCTAATTGCAAAGGAGTCAGAGCCATTAGAACAGAATCAGACAGCGTGAAAAGGGAGCCAATGGGAGGCCGGGCTCTCATTTTTCTAGCCTTGACTCCCTTTGTGACTCGGTTTCATCTCTCTGTGTAGGCTTAGTGGCTTTTTACGAGTGCAGAGATATATTGCAGCCCCTTGTCTCATTCGAAATTAACGAGATAAGTAGGTCACCTTCCTCACGTTGTAGAACTTCACTACTTCTCTGACTGTGTCACATGTCGTTTTTCATGAGGCATGCACAACCAATTACCTTGGTAACTTTCACTACATTAATGTCATCACCACGTTGTGTCATATTTAATCACGTAAATTACGACTTCAAGTGAATGTTTTTGGGAAAGAATAACAATTAAACTTTACCATAGTTCACAAATGAAGAGCTTCAAATGTTCAAGTGTCCGTCTCAAGGCATGTGTCCGACTTTAGGTGAATCTACCCTATTCATGCAGCCATAACCTCTGCATGCTGCTGAAAAACTCAGTAAGGCTGTATGCATGTATCATGTCGACCTGAGATGATGCTCTTAGATGGTCGGCGTGATGCATTTGGTGATGCTTTTGAGCATCATGCTGATTAACACAGATAAACATGAAATATTGAGACAATATGCAGTCCTTATGTAACACTTTAATGACGGCATGATGCCTTCTTGCATCATGCCCTTGGCCGTCATGAATGTAGCCCTGGTGGGTAAGGCCAAAAGAAAAAGAGGTGTGTTTCAGGTTACCCGACCCTACCTAGAAAAACAGGGCCGACCCCAGAAATGTTTATCCGATTTTGAAAAAAAATAAAATTGAGTAATTTTTGGGGCTATTTCAGAGTCAATTTGATGGTCCATGAGTCAACGCCAGTGTTGGCGAGTCAGCGCTGAAGTTTGCGAGTCAATTTTAGGTACTTTTCAGGCCGTAGGATCAATCTGTCTTAATAAAACAATTTTGGGGCTATTTCAGAGTCAATTTGATAGAATACGAGTCAAAGCCGTTGTCGACGAGTCAGCACTGAAGTTTGCGAGTCAGTTTTGGGTACTTTTCAGGCCAAAGTAAAAAATATAAAAAAATTTAAAAAAAAAAAAAATCAAAAAAAAAATCTGACCTACCCTACCTAGATTTTCAGACTATGTAACCTGAAACACACTTTTTTTTGGCCTAACTTGCCAGGGCTGCATTCAAGCATTACATGTACCGACCTGCAATACAAAGTGTCGGCATGATGTACGGATGTAGCCCCTGTGAGAACCCACAAGTCATACGCCTGGGCCGCATCAGTGCATCATGACCACAAGTGGCATATTTTAGTGACATGTTGTCCTTAAAGGGTTATGGATTGCATTCAAGGTTGGCCATAAGCTACTCTGTTGAACCATTAAGGTACGTTTATGTTGAACGCATACAGTCTGGTACTGTGCAGATACTGATTATGGGATGGTACATTTATCAGACAATGGAATCTTGAATATCTATAACGCATTTCTCGAGTGATTGCTGGTCTACATGAACCAAGTAAAGCATGAATGAAAGTATAATCAATCCCATCATAGACTGATACAGCTCTCTATGCTATGAGCCATCTAAAAGAAAGATCATGGTCGGGCACAGGACCATGGGTGTAGTGATTCTTAACACCTGCAATACATTGGGCATATCATAATGGTTTGATCGGTTAGTGACTGCATCCAGTGAATGGCCATCGTGTCTCGTGGCTGATACTGTGACCAAATCTTCGCGTAATCGTTAATCAATTATTTCCCTCTTCAAATACAATGTACCACTTATAACTGGCGTAAAATAATGTTCTATGAATATTGTGCTGCATAAAGTCAAGAGTGGAGTGGAGATATATTAAATATACTTCAAAATCTGTTTAAATGGACTATTCCTGAATACATTTTAAAGTGACCACCACGGATGTGAGGAGATGGGTATATCCAACCCTTTAAGGGTAGCATTACTACTTTTATGCACCATGGACATTTTGATGAAGGGTAGATTCACCATTAGTGGGACACATACTCTGAGACGGACAGTGAAATTTGAGGACATATCTACGGGACTTAAGACAGAGCTGCGGTGCACCATGGGAGATGCGCCTGGGGCTGGGATGTGTGAGACACTGGGCTGAGCGTGAGACAGGGGAGGTCACGTGACATGGGTACACCTATAGGGACGCCGGGGGCACTCAGACAATCGTAAAGACCTCCACTATTAATGTGGTGTACTGTAGTAAGGATGTGCACCGAGAGATCTAGATCTCAGAAAAGATTTAGTTTTGTTTTATTATGATTTTTGAGTTGTTAATTTGTAACATTAGCCTAGTAGAAAGCAGAAGAAGTATTTATGGAACATATCATTTTGTACTTATATTCCCTCTTTACATATGTACCATATCTATCTACACATAGGATAGGTTGGATTTATTTGCATCGTACTTCATGAGTTAAAACTTGCACTATGGAACTACAGACCGTAGCTTAGTGTGATGCGACCCAGTGTGCAATGAGCGAATAATGATCAATGCGAATGAATCCAGCTAAGTAGGCCTTGAGGAGGCCTTTGTGTTCATTACATGTATCTACAATCTAAAAACATAACACTATTAATTTTAGTTCTCTAGTGTAAAATAGCATCTTTCCATGATATCACCTGATATCCATTGAGGGCGTTTACCCCTATTGGCATACATGAACAGTGTCCTCTTCACGAGTTGAAGTTGCGTCATATCACCCGAAGCTGAGGGCTTCAACTCGTACAGTGTGGGGTTTTCTGATTATTTTTATTTCTTACTGTCTCAAAAGGGAGAAAATCAACAAATTTGTTGGGCATGGAATATGGCTGCACAATACTACATGGGGGCATGGGGTATATGGAATACGGGGGTATGGTGTACTTATGTCGTATTCACATGTAAACTTCTCTAAGCGTTGACACACTGAATTGAGCTGTATCAGACACACTAATATATGACCATATCATATAGTCACACATACTTGGATGGACCACACAGAGAAAGGAAACAGCGTCAAAGGGGAGTGCACCAGAATGACTCCCTGCTCTAGGGGAGACCAGACCCGTATGCAATCACCCTCAGAAAAGTGAGAGTCATTGTCGCTAAAACTACCCTCACCTGACTCTCACTTTTCTGTGTGTGATCCCCCAAAGGTGGGCCAGGGAGCTATGTGACTCTCATACAGGACTCCCCTAGGCAAGCCATGGAGTCTTAGGCAGCCAGGTCTCCCCTAAACAGGTCAGTCAGTCTGGAGGCAACCTGGACTCCCTTTTGACTCTTTTGTTTCTTTTCTCTGCGCCTGCCTCAATCATTTACCATGAGACATACAGGTTGGTGTGGGATTCTCTGGAATAGCAAGCTACACTCCTCATTCTCCCATAATATAACCTTTAGACAAGAATGGCAATAATGGGACAATGAGGACCAGGTAGAATTTAGTGCAACTTGGTATAATAGATAGCTTTGCTATTGGTCCAAATACAGCTAAGTGCATACACAGAAACTCAATGCACTTGATCAAAAAGGTTCAATAAAACTGTCTCGTCTTGCCCTGTCATCCCTGTTGCATTTACTAATTACCTTCATTAATTATCACTGTGGATGAATAGAATGAACATTAATGTAATGGCAGATTTTACAGAGTGCAGTTTTAATCGTACATGTATATAATTTTTGTATGATTTATGACAAACATTATATTAAACACATCATACTTCCATATCTTTATTCATGAATACACCTACATATACTATGATCGCAGTTCTATGATTTGCATTTATATTTCTACCACCTTTGAACTCTATAACACTGCCATCAGAAAAAAAGTGTCAACAGTCACATCCAATATGACTTAGCAACACGCAGAGGTTGACAATCGGGTTGTAATTATGTATTGTTGTTGACCCTAGGCAGACCTAGTATACTTTACGACGCTTTGTTCGGCCTATAGCCTCTCCCAGATAATATCTACAATGTATGATTCACCACTTCTTATTGGCCTCTCTTCCCCTGTAATGATATCAAAATTCATTTTCCCCATAACCCTCATTTGCATCTTACTTACATCCATTTTCTAAATCACTTACAGACCTATTCTAAAGCTTTTGTTATAAACTATGGGATCTATATGATTAACATACTCAACCATGTTGTACAATGTGGACACAAAGGTTTGAGTCTTATATGTGGAAATGTAATTAACATTAACACTATTCATAATGTGAAATCAAGCTGGTCAAACCTGATACTTAATAACCAATAACATGCGCTCACATTCTCAGTACTATGTCTCAGCTTCACCACTACTGACCCATTAATCTCTCCCCACACAGGAGGAGCACCCCCCCCCCCCCCCGCACACACACACAGGAGGAGGAGGAACGCCATGGCCATGTGTAAGATACCATAACTCTGTAAGCTGCTGTCCTGCATGTGTTCTCCTGTGTCCCTGTAAGGACAGCATGATGCATTAATGTATCACGCTCTGAGTCGTCTTGATGCATGAATGCAGCCCTGGTGAGTAACACGCCAGTGCTGCATTCAAGCATCATGCCGACCCTATCGGCTTGATACCCTCCCAAAGTGTCGGCATGATGCACCAATGCAGCATGACGAGTTACCCACCAGGGCTGCATTGGTGCATCATGATGACCCTTTAGTGACGTCCTTAAAGGGGTATGTAGGTATGGTGACGTGCAGGCTGACGGTCAGGTCAAAGGTCAGCCGTCACATGTGCAGGGGTCAGGGGTCAGCCTTGATACCATATGGTAACACGGCATGTTGCTGCCGCCACGTGCTCTCATCGAGTCACCTCTCCAGGGTAGGATCCAGTAGAGATCCCTCCAACTTAAAAAACCTAACTGTTGAGTTATGTTATGGATCTGGCCTGGGAGCCTGTCCAGATAACAAAAATACGTTATTTTACGTTAAAATGAAGTTTTTAACGTTATATAACGTTTTTGCCACAATATAATAGCAGCCATAGAGAAACGGATGATTTAACGTTGTAAAACGTTTTTTGTTTACTGGATAGCTCCCAACATATATTTAGAGCATCGGTGCTCTTAAATTCTAACATGTCTTGTCCATTACCTCTCCCAATCTCTCTGTTCTTATCATGTACACGTTGCAATTGTTTTTGATGTTCCAAAATCAAGATCAGGAACTGGAGGTCCGAGTCCATAGCAAATAAGTCTTGGGAATGGTATAATAAAGCCATTTAGGCATATTCTGTAATACATTGCGATCAACACCAAGCCGATACATTGCAAGTTGAACTGCAGTGTGGGAAATGGGCATGGGCCTACATAAGGCAGTTTAAATGAAATAAACATATAGCTATCTGTCCATCTTCTATGTCAGATTGTTTCTGACCGTTTCTCTCTGTTTTCATTCTTACTCTAAATGTTCATGGTAAAATTGAGATCAGTTCTCTGCTGTTCATTTGGATAGTAGTATACATTCAACCAAGATGTATTTGAGTAACTATACATCCAAATGGAGCCATTTACTATGTCAATTGCAAATATTCATGAGGATATCAGTTGTATTGTCAAGGGTTGCAGGCAGATTAGAATTTATTCATCACACACGATAGTGCATGAGATCGCACTGGTGAATATGTGATTAGTTAGACTGTCAATTGGATCTTTATGATGGGGCATACAATGGGGATGTCTGTAGTAGTAATCCCAGTCACATCAAATCGTTAAGCAATTCTATCAGTGCCTTTTATCATAAAGAATTATCTTAAAACGATGGCAAAACTAAAGATCATTATATTCATTACATAATATCACAGATTACTTTTGAAGATTTATAGTTTCAATGATAACAATGAAATGATCAATCTTTGGTCAATTAAGTAATTATTATGTTCCAATGTACCGAATTATTTGTTGATTTAATATTATTTTATTGATTTTATGTTTCCTCATGAAATGGGAATCTGTGTAGACCTTACGTTAATTTATACAGATTCTAAAGTCGATGTGTGTACAACTACTAGCTGTATCAACCCTGCTAACTGTAGTAACTATACTTAGCATACAAACATCCAACTGCTAACTGTATCAAAAGACTGCTAACTGCATCAATTTATGTGTATCAAAAGCGGGCTATCTGTATTAAGGGAAATTAACAATTCTTCCCTTGCTAAGTGTATCAAAACTGTTCCTTTTTTCTTAAAGTATATTTGTTTCCTTTGCATTTATAATAAACAAGACTTTGTTCCTTATAAAATTGGTAATGTTATTAAGTAAAGAACAAGGTCGACACAGTTCGGATCAAGTGTGCAGGTTGCGAATCTAAGGTTTATTCAAGAAGACAGGCGTAGCTATCGCAATGCGAACTCCCTATAGAGTTCGGAGCGGGTCAGTAGGCTCGTTGCCGATATAATCACAAGGGCCTCTGTCCAGATTGGATCCAGAGTGACCGACGAGTCCTATCGGATGCTGGCTATATATAGGTGACTAGCCTGCGCGCGCACACACAGACCGGAAGCCTATAGCGACCTCTGTCCATACCCCAAGCCCAAAGCAGGTGCTGCCACCTGCTGTCGGGCTAAAGGGTTCGGACGGAGTTCGCAACGCAGCGTCCAACAGAACCCGCCATATGATTAACCCTTAACCCTAGCCCCTACACTTTTTTATCTGTAATGCATAAAAGTGTTTTAGTGCATTTTAGGTTAAATATTTTAAATATGGGAAAGTTCAAAATGGCCTTCCATAGAACTTCTTTTGATAAAGTTAAGGAGACTTAGCAGTTGGTAAAGCTGTGCTGAGTGTATCAATCAGCACTATCTGGTAAAGATGTATGGTAGCCATCTGGGATTTTGGTAAAAGTGTTTATTTTATGAGTTTTTGATTTGGGAAAAGACACAGTTTTTACTCTGAAAATGTATTTTATTTCCCACTAAATTGCTATTTTGACCCAATAATTGATTCCACAGCCAAAGAAATATATTCCTAGTATATTACGCTATATTCCTATTATGATACAGATAGCATTCGTTGATACGGATAGCAGTTGGATGTCCCTATAACAGACATTCTTGATTTTACTACAGATAGCATGAGTTACTACACATAGCAGTTGGATGGTTGACACACTTAGCAATATTTTGATACAGTTAGCAGTTGGATGGTTGACTGTTAATGTAATTACTACAGTTAGCATGATTGATACACTTAGCAGTTGTACAATGTGGGCAGTAAAAAGTACAGTGCTAAAGGCATTAATGTCTATCAGGTTAAGTCCCATGGTCTCCTGTCCATGGGCCACTCCTTAATAGCTAGGACCTCCCCGTTATCTGCATCATAACCGCTATCTGTATCAACTTCACATAGCGGTTGACTATCCAACCGCTATGTGTATTCAAAAACGCCAAGTGTATCAAATTAAGTGTATCAACAAGGTGTTATCTGTATCAATCCCACCAAGCATTCCTCCTGACGCTAAGTGTATCAAAGTTGGTTTGACAGTGACTTTGTTTCCAAAAATGTTCTAGACTGAAAAAAAGATGGTCTTCTGTTTGAAAATTGTGAAAAGGTCAATTTCTTTAGAAAAAACCCAACTGACAATCCCAAAATAGGCACTCCTTCATAGCTGAACAGCATGATAACTCCAACATAGTGAGGTGAGAACATACCAAGAGTTTGAGTTTTGAAATATTTTATTTGGCAAAGAAATCACTACATGTAGAACCTTTCAAAAACCGAGCACCACCACAATAATACTACAAATAGGCTGATAAGAAACTTTACTGTCACTTGCCTTAATGTTAACACAGATACTAGGCAGTAAAGTTTATGGAAGAGCAGTCTAATTGACCTAGATTCATTATCATTAGAGTCATTGAATTAATTAGTTCCAAAATAAAGACAACACCACAATCAGCCATTTCCGACACAAATAAGAAATCCCAGTTGGAGGAACACTTGCAATAAAAGAGTCATGATACAATAAAATAATTTTATTAATGTCATATTCAACAGACATCGCACTAAATAATAACTATTGTCATTAACATTCCAGTTACAGTTCTGTTAGCATGTAACTAATCACTATGCTTAAACAGAGAATTCATAAATATCCGCTTGCTTATGCTATGTTGTACCCCAGGATCAAGGTACCCATAGGGTGACAACATGTCCAGTTAGCATACTTTTCAAGCCATCCTATACCTGAAGGTCATGTCATTCGTACCGAATCAAACGTGATCAGAATACCAATTTAAGTACATTGCTTGGGTGAGCATTGTTCCATGGTTATATTGACAACCAATATTTGGTTGTCCTAATATCATGGAGATGGTACTGAGAATACAGGTGAAACCTAATCGGTTTGAATTTAAAAAAATACAATTTTCTGGAACTTGAATGTTGCCTCGGTTTAGATCACCAGGCTACTGTAGGCATTACATCTTTAGCCCTTTGCTGAGAGGTCATCATTTTACAAGCCGTTAGTTGATAGCTCTCTCGTTTGGAGTACAGGAATGAGTTATTTCCACTGAAATGGCATACTTTCTTCACACCCGAGGGCAATATAATGGCACAATTGGCCTACTGTGTAAAGATACCGCAGCAATATCGCCTCAAAAGGAATAAAAGAAATAAAACCCCATAGGAAGCACTTTGGGAACTGATCATGGTATTAATATTGTTGGTTTCAAAGGCAGAAGAGTGTAGGTTAAACCTTGGGGGTATATTCCCCACCCTTTCAGTTAAAATTCAGAATTTTCTTACACAATGCCATTGTTACAGGCATGATTACATATTAACCTTTTTAAAGGTAAATAAGAACAATGAATCCTGCTATTACACACTGGGTTTTGATCTCACAATTGTGATATAGTTCTGGACACATAAGGGTTATTGACCTGCCTTCTGGCCAAAACATAACTTTAAATACCATTGTACCCAACTATCATAGTCATACTATGGGAGGGGGACTATAGTGTAGTAACTACATTATACGCCAGGGGTTCTAGTGCACTGTAGGTCAAGCCCTAGATAGGTCATGTGATGGTGAAGCCCTAGATAGGTCAAGTCATGGTATATAAGTGGAGGTGAGAGGTGCAGTGGGCATCAGTTCCTACCTGACCACTCACACATCCACCATGCAGACCCTCTTTGTTCTCGCTGTTGTGCTGGCCACGGCCTATGCCTCCGATAACTATGGGTAAGTAATACTCACTTTATTTTCTTCTCAGTGAGCAAGGATAGTTATCATATACTTATGGCCTTACAATTATACAAGACAATCTCCTTTACACATTTCCAGGTAGATCTTACAAACATGTATATCATATCTGACATGTTCAGACATATATTTATATTACATGTACAGACGAAGCATGAATTTTGCTTTAGTAATGTAAGTTCCGTTAATTTAAGGTCTCAAGACATTTATAGACAGCATCCCATTGCAGGTGTTTACCTTACTTCATAGATCTCTTTCTGTCTCTAATTTGCAACAGCAACAACGCCTATGGCCATGGTGGTTATGGCCATGGTAATGGTTATGGACATGGTCATGGACGTGGATACGGACATGGTCATGGATACGGATATGGAGTGTACCCCGACCAGCACAACGCTAAGCGTCAAGCTTACGTAAGTAAACCACATGGTTTACATGTAACTTATTTTACTTATATTGCCCCGCTTAGGGAGTGGTCAACATTTAAGAACAAGGGGGGGAGACAAAAGGTTGGTGGATTTTCATCGGAAGTTTTTTAGTTCTCACCACTATAAGGGTCCAAATTGTATGGTCCGCCCAAACCTCCAAGCTCCCCTTTAGGCTTATCATAGATAAGGTTTAATTATATGCTGAATGGCTTTGTTGTGCCAGAGAAACACTATTTTTGCATAATAGTCAGCAATTCTCACTAAATCACACCATTTTTTTGTCGCTTGCTCATAAAATGAAAAGCTTTTTAAGTGGATCTTGTCAAAACTCATATATTATACCAATAGTATCTCCATGAATACCATGAACTCTGTACATAGCTTAATGGTTTTAATTATTCTATATCACATTTATTTGAGAAACAAGCCTAATAAAACCATGTCCTAATCACGCAACTTACAGGTGAACAAGATCGCTGAGAAGGCTGGAGCTGGCACTGGTACCGCTGATGAGGATGGAGTCCCCGGCACCTTCCTTGACAAGAACCACGCCACCCACGGATACCCCGGAGTTGCTGGTGCTGCCCATGTCCATGCCAACTACAACCGTGGATACCATGGTTATGGTCACGGTTATGGATACGGTGGATACAACAACGCCCACTAAACAGGTATGATAATCATAAACCTGAAATAGATTTATTTCATAGGCGTAAACATCATTATACATTAACTTTAAACCATATTTATATATAATTATTTGGATATGGTGGATACAACGGCTATGCTAATGCTGCCCACTAAACAGGTTCTAAAGTTGAATATTTCATTCAATATTTCCTCCGTTATATTTCTATTTCGTGACGGGATGATTTCATCTCATAAAATTTTAAATAAACAGTCAACATATTTCTAGTAGATGAATATCTTAACAATTAATCTTATTTTGTTTTCAACAACCAAATGATGATTTTTATTTAGAAAATAACATAGCTTTAAAGCAATTTTATAATGTCCTCAATATCTCTTTTTCAGACTGACGCAATGGGTCGACACAAATTCGTGGATAACAAGATCGACGTCCACTACCTTAGAAAATAAAATATTTTTCTACAAAACAAAGACTATTATCTTAATTACTGATACTGGTATTCATCACTGATAAAAAATCGAAACATTCAGTAAAGCCTAGCTATTTATTCGAATTGTACAAACCGACACGGTACCATAGCATAGATATGTTAAGAAATATATCCATTGACAAGTGATAAAGCAGATAATGTAGAACACCTTAAGCTAGCCATCAATGAGATAACCATGCCGCCGGTAATCAATGGAATCATGTTAACGTTAATTAACGGTAGTATCCCCTATTCCCTCATATCAGAAATAGACTTCCTACCAAATTGCAAACAATTAATTAAATACTCTACAATCGATGGGCCCAAAATATAGTTTTCTGCCAGATGGGGGCAATAAGAAGCAGGTTTCGGCCTTAATTATGTATTGTACGCCTCACATTTTATTCACTGATTCTACAGAATCATAGAGATAAAGGTCAAAGAGTCTGCTGGACTTTCACTACCATTAAAAAACCAGTCAGGCTGAGCATTCTTTAATGCGAAAATCCACAACCCGCTGCTGTTAAAAAATGATACATAATATATACAGATTTTTTTCTCATTTATCATGGCCAGGGATACATCCGTATACAAGCCAATTGAAGGTTAATCAGGGGGAATCTAACTTCAGAGGTAGACCCCACCCTTTCATGTCAGTAGAGAACTTGATCATACACCAGTGCATGTAGGGGGGGATATACTGTGGCTCCGCCTGGTGTCAAACGCATGCGTAACATTGTCCATTCATATGTTGGCTCTTCAACTCAGCATGTCTAGGAAAATGCCACAGCACTTTAATACTACCATATGTGACACCTGATCAATGTGACATACACACCAAAAAGACTCTCCCCTTAGAGTCTGCACGTTTAAGGCATGACAATGCAGGAAGCCCAAGACCCCTAAACCTTGGAAGGTTACTGCAAACATTTAACGGAAATTCCACGGAATCTAGACTCAGAAATAAATAGAGTGATATATGATATATGCGAATGTCAAGCGGAGAATATTAGAGCATCAATGTGGTTGAAAAAAATATTTTAGATTGTTAGGCACAACATGCCAATTTGAAGCATCATAGCTAGTTCCCCTAACTTCTATTGGTGTCACTACCTGATGGCTTTCTTCTCACCACTGAACAGCCACTTTGATCCTGGACTGGCCATTATTACGCATGCGTTTCACACCAGGCCGAGCGGCGGCGTCCCCTCCCCCCAATGCCCCAATGTCTGAATTGGTTTCTTTATAGCAAACCAGAGGGCACCTAAGAAGCACAGGAGTGCGATAATTTGGGTGAGCCATATTTTTTAACGATAACTTCCTCCATAGAACAGTCTGTGGGGTGTTTCACAAGGAGAAAATAGATACAATTGATTTTACATGTTTTCTAAGACCAACTTAATATCACCGAATGTTAATCTTATCTTGGTGTTTCACAAGTTTTAATTGTATCTATGGTCATATACTTAGATACAATTGAAGATAATAATGCGGCTTGTGAAACACCAACTTAAGACTAACATTTGGTAAAGGTAAGTCAACCTTAATAACCAAGTAGCTTTAATCTTAAATACGCTCCCCTTGTATGATGATCCCATAGGATCAACATAAGTTTTGTTTAAATGAGTATAACCAGTTTATTTTCATCCGGAATAAACAGATATTTGCAGGGATTCTTGTGTGTAGTAGGACACATATATTGCATGAAAAAAAGTCTGAAAAAATATGTATACATTAATTGTATCTAGATTGTAGGCCAAAGACCCTGACTTAACATCCTGGTTGTAGACCTTTGTGAAACACTTTTTAATAGCAGTATACAATTAATACAACCAAATGTCGGTCTTAGTGGTTATATACAATCGCACTGTTTCACAGTCATACTTGTGTAGCTATTTAGTACATCTTAACCCTTCAAGGATGACATAATGCCTTAATGCATCATATCCTTGGTCGTCATGATGCATGAATGCAGCGATGGCGAGTAACTTTGGGAATGTACTAATCACCCCCGTTTTTAGTGAGAATGATGCATGAATGCAGTCCTGGCGACCAAAGGTATTTCATTACAGAACTATGCGGCCCTTAAAGGGCTATAAGGAAAAGAGAGAACATCAGCAAGAAGCAAAGGAGAAAAAATAAAAGCAGAAGCAAAGGATATGGCTTTTTTCTCTGCACTGCAAAAAAAACATAGAAAATAAAATAAAACTAATAAAGTATCAGTACCAGTAGGCGACGTCGCATCTAACTGTTCCACACGCTTAACAGTTCCGCTTCAATCCCCACAGGTCTTTAGTACTGCCAACAACTAGTATCCCTGTTGGTATTCTGGCCTATATATACTATAATATACCACCTTCTCCCACAACTGGCCTCGGGTGGATCGGCATCAGGTTTAATATAGTGATGCAAGATTAACCCTTACATCATCTAAGTCTACTCATCTATAGTCGTCTGGACTACTGGACAACTATCTCAGTAATAGCTGATTGCTTGCTCACATCTATAATATTAGAGCCTCACAGACACTGATTAGAACCTCATCAACACTGACTAAAACATTAGTTACAGACACTGACTAAAACTCCATAAAGATTTGCCACACCCTTACCGACAATGGCAACCCCACTGACAAAAAAACTTTATTTTACGTCAAAGTAACGTTTTAAATTTTTCATAACGTTATGTCATACTAAAGAGCCTTAGAAAAACGTTGACATATAACGTTATATAACGTTATAAAATGGTGTATAACGCTATTTGTTTACTGGCTAGGACTTTACAGGTACTGATTAGAACCTCAGAGACCCTTACTACCTCTCTGTAGCCCCTCACAGTAAATAATTATATCCTCACAAAGTCTGACTACAACCTCACAGACACCAACTACAACCTCATCGTGGGGGTATAGATGAGGGGGGGGGGGGTCCTCATGCCGCATGTCGATTTTGGGGATCTACCCTCATGATCGTGGCCAGTTGTCCGGGGCTAGTTATCTAGGGACCAGTTGCATATGGACCAACTGTTTTGATTCTACATTGCATGCGTCTTCAACATAAAGAAGGGTAATAGAAACGTGATGTAACATGACTGACAGGTCTTAGAATGGTGTCTATTCCTTTAAGGGCGGATGTCGCTAAAAGGTGACATTTGTCGTCATGATGCACTAATGCAGCCCTGGAGAGTAACTCGCGGGTACTGCATTATGCCGACCCTTTGGGAGTGTTTCCATCTGACAGGGTTGGCCTGATGCTTGAATGCAGCATTGGCAAGGTACTCGCCAGGGCTGCATTCATGCATCAAGATGACAAAGGGCAAGATGCATTAATGCATCATGCCGTCCTTAAAGGGATATATAGGTCACCATTAGAGGACATATTGAGGTGGCTGACGGGAAGGGGATCAGATAGGAAGCTCTGATAACCCTTTAAGGGCCGCATCATGCTTTAATGTATTATGCACCTTGTCGTTATGATGCATGAATGCAGCCCTGGTGAGTATACACGCCAGTGTTGCATTTGTCCATCATGCTGCTTCTAGGGGATTAATACACTCTCGAAGGGTTGGCGCGATTGATGAATGCTACACTGGTGAGTTACTCGCCGTTACTCTCTTCATGCATTTTGACGACAGAGGGCATTTGCATTTAAGCACATTGTATCCCTTAATAGTGATGACAGACGTCTTCCATTGAATCCATAGAAAGAAATACTTGCAAAATAGGTCACTTTGTTCGCCGATGATGATCAAAGTTATTTTAGTTATATTTTATGACATTTGGAAAGATGCACCTCCTTCCTTCCTAAGGAAGGACTGATGGACATTAGATTGTCTTCTCTTAACTACAAAATTGATAATGAATTGTTAAATTAAGATTCAGAAAAGCAATTGAACATGGCGGTTATAATGTAGATGGAGGAATTCACTAAGTACTGTTGAGGGGTCAAGGGCCTTAGAGAACAGTAGACTATATTATAAACATTATTATTGTTCGAAAGACACACACGTATACACGGCTCCAGGTTGGTGAGGCCAGAATTACTAAGACGTGTTTCAAGTTAAATGGTCGGAAAATCTATCTAGACCTGCAGGCCCTCATGGGCCGTGTCTCACCAAATCGATACAAGTTGAAAGTCTATTACCAAGTGTAATCTATGACCGGGTGCAATCTACGACTGGCAAGTGTGAATTTGAAAAGGTTATTATAAAAGAATAGAATAAAATAGGTATTATAAAGTCTTGAAACATCTATTAACATTTTCTGGCCATTTCCACATACATCTGCCCTAAATAAGCAGCTTTCTTTCATGCCGGTCATAGATTGCACCCAGTTATAGATTGACCCGGTCATAGATTGCACCCCTTCATAGATTTTCAACTTGTATCAATTTGGGGATAACTATAAAATAGCTAAAAGACATGAACCAAATAATGAAAAACATCTTGCGATTTCTTCTTTACCCGACATGACCTAGCTGACCACCCAGGATTGTTTATATGTATGTGATTAATCGTGGAACTAAAAATAGATAGCGCTGTCTTACTTCAGTTGGATATTCCCTTCCATAAATTCGATTCTAATCTTGAAGTCGCTTCACTTGAAGAGTCACACACGGCACGGAACTGACCTCCTTATGTTTAATGTTATGCCTTGGCCTTGGGCGACTCCTTACTAGGAAAGTAATGACCTTAGGAAACAATTCACATTGAAAATAACTCAGTAAAACTTTATAACCTGAGGGACAACAGTCGCACGTGTTGTCAAGTGTTTACACTGACAATGGTTTGCACCCTCTGTGGTCACACCGAGTGCAATGGTCTCTGATATAAAAAGGTGTGGCATGCCCTTTCTGATAAATAAGTGTTACTTAGAAGAAATGGCTATCACTTCTTTATATTCCTTTCAATACTTTTATTTTCAAAGTATAACCATATGATATAACTGAGCCCAACGTTAAAGCATTATGATCAAAGCAGGTCAGGTAGGATTGTGCACCTTTAAGACATAGTCCACTCATAGGAGAGTCTACCCCTCAAGCAGTGCAGGTGGTCACGGTATCTGAGCAAGTGTTCCAGCGACATGGTCTATGAACACCCCCCCCCCCCTCACCGTTACCTAGACCCTTAACGCTATACACTGCACCCCTCCCTCTCCCCCACCTTCCTCCTTCCTACCATCCAGTTAACCACACCTATATAGTACACCAGGATACCCCGACGTCACGAGCCAGCCACACAGGAGGACTATACCTTAGTGTTTTCTCATTAGAAAGGAGTCTTTCACTTATACATACACTACCTGGATATATGAAGGATATACATGTGTTACCATAGTGGTGATTACAAGGCCCTAGAGGAGTATACCTATTATAGTGTATATATAGATATATACAGGAGCTACAAGGGTAATTTCCCACCTGTGCAGGTATCAGTGCCAGACTACACCTTGTCCTGAGGTGGGGTCAGATCTTCCACCCTTTCCACCTGCATATACATTGCTTATACCTATACACCCCAGCATGGGGACTCACACCATCTACATATGGACTCTATCCTTCCTAGTCTATCTACAACTTTCAGATGTAAGTAGAACTTTCTTAGCCATTTCTATTTCTTCTTAGAATATGCTTGAACTTGGCAAGGCAGCATTTTCGTCTTTCACAGTGGTTAGGTATATAGGGCAAGGGTGCGATAGGTATATAGTCTGGAGTTAGATAATATGAACAGAATATATGATCAAATAATTATATCTGATGGATATATGCACCAGAGTCACCTATAACCACTCTCTTGATTTAGCATGGCTCATAATAATTTTAAAAAATTAGAAAAATTAAAAGTGTAATCATTAGTCCATGTGTATGACTCATTTGAGGAAATTAGGTACACATAGAACGAAGAGTACATGTCATAGCCATGCACTGCTTCCTTCAATGGGTCACTGTTTATGCAGAAAACTTGAAAGCGTTGTTGTGGGTTGAAATAGATCATATGTTTATTATCGGTTACTATATGACAACCGCAACAGCAATGAAGCATTGCCAATAAACTATAATGACTCAGGTCTCATATCAAACAGACTAGCACTAGCCTGAGAAAATGAAACATAGCCTATTATAGGCCTGCTATGGGGATGCCAATATTTTTCTCTCTCAATTGGAAGGGACTACTTTTAGTATACAGATTCCGGCTCAATCAAAGATCCCAGATAACTCGAACACATAACAAGAACATCCCATCATGTGTTGTAAACACGAGTATAAATGTATCATAGCTAACGGCAATAGTATGTCAAGTAAAGAGCTTCAGAATCGAGGACAAGTTAGACTAAATTTAACTATTGCATTCAAAATCTCTCCATTGTAAAACGTCGTGTTTTTACCCCAAATAGGGTGTCGGAAATAGAGGATTCAAAGGTTGTAGAATGGCTGTGTTGTTCCCGATAAGGAAATGACCTGGATCGGCACCTGACTTCCTTATTCTAAAGAAGTCCATTGGGACGTTACCATGCTGAAATATGCACGAGCAGAAACAGGGTGTGGACAGGGGGAGGGTGTAGTCAGAAGAGTACCACTGGGAAATAGTGCGTGTTTGGGTGAGGTGCATAGGGTAGATTCACCATGAGCCGGACACATACCCTGCGACGGACACTGATATTTCTAATTGTTCCTGTATGATAAGACTTGTATTGGTGAATTATTGGGAAAGAATAAACTTAAAATCTACCATTAGTCACAAAAAAATAGATAAGGGTGTTTGATTAAACATTAATTCAAGTATCAGTCTCAAGGTATGTGTCCGACTCGAGGTGAATCTACCCTACTATGCTGTATCGTGGTTAATATTTGTGGTGAGTGAGGAGGAAGAGGAAAACACAACATACCTGTGTATTATGTAGCAGACGGAAATAGAGACAGACAGAGATTTAGACAGACGGACAGAGAGCGAGGTACAGACACAGGGAGAGAGAGAGAGAGGGAGAGACAGTGAGAGAGACAGGGATAGACAGATAGATAGACACAGCTGTAGACAGACCAACAGTCAGACAATGAAGAAGAAAATGGAAATGTGGAGATCTCATTACTTTAGCACATATCTGCACAACAAACAAGACTTAGTTTAACCTACTGTCAATCTGCCAAATACCACTTGAAAGAAAAAAAGGTCCGAGGTTGAGGTGCCATATCTATTGACATTAGCCATAAAAAACAACTCTGCAGTGTTTCCAGTGTTGTAGTCATTTTCTCCGGAATTTGGAACTAAAAGTGAGGATATAATGAATATAGAAAAAAACCAATGCTTTTATGAATAAGAAGAGCCATGACCAAATATTTATAAAGGACATTTCGAAAGCAGGAAACAATAAGGAGCCCAGAAAAGTATTGGTCTATGTGAATACACTGTAAAAAGTTAGTTGCAATTTTTGTAGGTATACAGCAGATTCTATTATAGGTTTACAGTTTGTTATATGTAAACAGTAGCATGTACTGTAAATATACAGTAAAGTTTACTGTAAATCTATTTTACTGTAGATTCTACTGTAGATCTACAGTAGATTCTACTGTGTACCTACACTAACTATCTTTTTATGTTTTTTTAATTAATTTCATTGTCATCGTGTATAATCTGTTTCTACCAAACAAGAGTTAGACCTCCATAATGCCATGAGCCTTTAAAGCCCAAAATCCACGGCGGCAGGAAGCTGCGTTAAAATGGTATCGCCGCTCTGCCGCGCCTTTTCCGCGTCTGTGCCGCCAAAGTCCACGGCGTTACAGGGGCGAAATCAACGCGGCAGAGCAGCGATACCGTTTTAACGCAGGTTTCTGCCGCCGTGGATTTTGGGCTTAAGGACCACACCAATAAGATACTATTTCATGTTTCCGGCCTTGACTCAAAGTGGCTAAAACCAGTTATAAAAAGTCAACAATAGGGTGTGCTACAGCTCCAGTACCTTCGAGTATGCCAATTATCTCTTCATCGCATTTGTACATACCATCTGACATTCTATCTTCATTATGGATTTCGTAAATAGTGCCAACAACCTAGAGGCCACCTCAATTAATTGTATTATTAAAACAGCTTTTGCAGTGGATCAATCAATACATTTTATTATAAAGAAAAGAAGAGCCTGGCTAGTCTACTGTCATGCCTTCAATACCTTATAGCATACTATGCCGCCCGCTTCAGAGGCTTCACACAGAAAAGTAAAGGTGTCAACTGTGTCTCCCACGTGGCTCTGGTGAAATAGGGAGTCAAACTGCTAATGACTATGCTTATGTGAGGGGTCAACTTGAGTTGACTCTGTACGATCAGGATCAACTCAAATTGACTCGCTATTTCACCAGAGCCACGTGGGAGACACTGTTGACAACTCTACTTTTCTGTGTGTTAACTTCTATAGGATAACTTTTCTTCCTTTGCCTTTGTGAATTGGTATCATCCAAAATGCAAACAATGGTTATATTTCAGCACAGATGCATGATGCTCGTTACATAATAACTTTGATCTGACATAATGATAGCAGTGTACTGAAGCACACGAAAAAGATGGGAATTTCCTCATCGATATATAGCACAGGAAGCTCTTTCATAACAAGTCACGAACTCGTAGGAGCTTCGTGATGTGACAATTAGTATTTGACAGTGACATTTAGGTTGATCAGCAAAAGGAATCGTTCCCCAGGAAACTGGGGTGAGGAAGGGTGAGTCTAGTGCGAGCATTGCCCATAGAGCAAGGTAGGGTGAGCCCTGTGTGTAGAAGCTCACCCTATGTGCTAGACTGGGCAAGCCTTGTGCCTATAGCCTCCTCTGCCCAAACCCACACTGAGGGTGACCCTCTGGTCTGTGTGCTGGCACACCACCTTACCCAAGGTCCCCCAAGCATGCACACCAGTATTTAGTAGGTTGTGTATTGCCATGGTGGATAAATAGAGGTTCCTTTACATTGCCACCCAACACAGATCCGATAGTATAGTGGGCATCACTGGCGCTTTGTATGTGAAAGGTCCAGGGTTCAAGACTCGGCCATGTCAACCTACCCTCCATTTTTTTCTTATTTTTACTAATGTAACTTTACAATTGTCCACAAAATACATGTCACTGGTCTATTGTTCTTAAAACAAGGGGCAGCTGGGAGAACTCACATCATAGCTGCATAAGGGCTTTCCTTATGCTACTGACTCAGTGCTACTGCAAGCCCCACAGTCCCAGCCATCAAGCCTGGATTTGGGCAACATGGCAGAGAGCTAGATAGGGCTAGCACAAGATTCAGGCTTGTGTGAGGGCAATGCTAGGAACAAAAGGTTAAAACATTTCAATGTAATACATATAGGTTCCTTAGATATCCCAACCTTGTACCCACATGGTGGTCTAGTGGTCATCACAGTCAACTTGTATCCCAAAGGTCCAGGGTTCATGACTCAGCCATGTCAACCTTCCCACCATTTTATCTTCAATTTTCTATTTTTATGAAGAAAAAATGTTGGGTAGGTTGACATGACCGAGTCACAAACCCTGGACCTTTGGGGTACAAGGCGACGGTGCTGACCACTATACTACAGTGTGGGTATGAGGTGTTGACGTATAAGTAACTGATATGTACTGCACACTGGACAATCCCACACCTTGTGCAAGCCCTCACCCACCTCTCACCCAAGTTCCCCCACCACCGGCTAGCCACTGGGTGGGATTGGGTGGGCATGTGGAAGGGCTAGGGCACCTCACCCAAAGCTCACACTACCTCACCCCTTGAGCTAGGCACAAAAGTAGTTCGCCCTAGCTGGCACTAGCATGCTCTAGCCTCACCCCAGTTTCCTGGGTCTTAATTGCATACTCTTATACACAATATGAATATGAAATATAAAGATAGGCTTATAAACCTACAAATTTCCACATTGATAAATAACTAAATCAGCGGTCACATTTTCCCTTTTATAGCTTTTGACAACAAATTAGATTTTCACATGTTCGTGAGTTCTTGGGAAGGGATCCCGATATGTATGTTCCTGCAACAAAGGAGGCAATCAACCACAAAGTCTGAATCTGCCACAAATGTCCGGCTGTTTTGTATGGGGTGATGAGGGGGTGGGGAGTGAGTCTGTACCTTGAGTGCTTCACAGATGGCTTTGTATTGCCCTGACCACAAGCTGATTTGGTTGGTATAGTTGTCATATGAGAATTTCTGGGGGATTCACCACATTTGACATATTGACATTTGTACATATCATTCTATATTATACAAACATTTTATTTGTTTTGGCATAGGCCTATGGGCAAACGTGTAAAGTTACTTCTTTTGATAATAATATGCTGTGAAAGAATTGTAACAAGCGCCTTAATCGTGTTCGCCAAATCCAACTGGGGTCGTGACCAAAAACCACATAATTTCGGAAGTCGATCTGAAAGACTACCCTGGGTGCTTTTAAAAAAATCTATTTCCGTCAAAATTGCATTTTTATGGGTTTCCTAGTATATTCGGTGTCGTCTAAATGTGGTGATTTTATGTATTATTTAATTTTAAGAGGATTTCTTTTGAAAGGCTTATCATAATCCCCTACTCATGTTGCAACAGTATAGTTGCAGCCGACGAGGTCAAAAGTCGTTCTGAAAGAACTCCCTGGATGCAGATTTTAAAGGAAGACGTCACGAGCCCTTGGGAAAAAATCTGAAAAAAAACTGAAGAATGGATTGTGAGGTCTTGATGAGTGCACTCTTCAATGTGTATACGCGACATTTGTTATGAAGTACAAAGAATCAAGTACCCATTTGATGTCAGCATACAATACCCTAGCAATACAAGATATGGAACATATGATATATCTATATATACAGTATTACTATATTATGTTGCATATAAATGATAACCACATACATATATACAAATGTACATAAGGCAATACAAAAATTGACAGAGATGTTGTGCAACCCTTATAACGACACACTTCATGTCAGCATGAAATACAAAACGTGACGAAACCCGGACGAGTCTGTACCACCTTCACCCTTTAAGGACTGCATGATACCTTAATGCATCAGGCCAGTGCTGCATTCAAGCATCATGCCAACTCTTCAGGGTTCAGACACTCCCGTAGGGTCGGCATGATGCACCAATGCAGCACTGGCGAGTTACTCGCCGGGGCTGCATTGGTGCATCATGACAACAAATGTCGTCTTTTCGCGACATGCGGCCTTAAAGGGTCAATTGTGGCTGAGTTTCCTGTACTAAGTATCAGTGTACCTGTCCGCATATTGTGCATGCTAACTGAGAGTCGTGACAGGAGACGACAGGAGACGACTACCGGTAGTACTCTGACCCAGAGGACACCAGGGTAGAACGTGTGGGTGTCACACATGGGCAGTCAACCACAGGGGCCCTTGATGGGGGGGGGGGGGGGTCCCCATGTCCCATGTCGATTTTAAGAAATGCCCATGTCGCCATATCGATTTTAAGAAATGCCCATGTCCTCATATCGATTTTAAGAAATGCCCCATGTCCCATTAAACTATCAAATCTTTTCTCATGTCCCATGTCACTAAGGCTAAAAAAGGCCCATGTCGCCGTGTCGGATTTAAGGGTCTAGGGCCATACCACAGCCCACCCAATAGCGCTCTAACTGGTGTGGACTCGTTTGTTCCAGCGATCACTCTGTTTACACTGCCACCAGCAATCTGGTGAGATCTTGGCTCTACTCTCGCAATATAGCCAGTTCCTGGCAAGCTATAGGTGTGTTGGTGTTTGGTCTCGTGAGAGATTTCGAGATCAGAACTAACATGGCCGCCAATACGGAGAAACCCGAATTATATGGGAATGGGTGGCTAAATTTAACACGACAACATGGTCATTGCTTAAAATCGACATGCGACATGGAGCTTAGTGACATGAGGAAAAAAAAGTGACATGGTATTTCTTAAAATAGACATGGGATAGGACAGGCTTTTAAAGGTGACATGGGACATGGGGATTTAAGTGAAGGGCGACAGAGCAATTTCTTAAAATTGACATGCGACACATGTGGTGACCCCCCCCCCATCTATACCCTCAAATTACCACCCACACAGCAATGATCAAGCCACCAAATTTATATTATGACAAAAGTGAAGTATCACACTCATAATCTAAACTTACCTGACCACAAGAAGAAAAGGGGCCCAGGTGTGTACACCCTAGAGCTCATCTCTGAACACCACCAATTTTAAAAAAAAGTACCCTGGTCCCAGAAGGAGTTTGAAATGGAATCAATTGATAGGAGTGCATTAAACCTAGCATGTGTGCATTCCTAATATCTGTATTAAATATCCCAAGTAAAACAATTTAAAACAAAAAAGTCGCGCAATAAAACACAATCCCTCTGCCGATGGAATATACCGGCTTATAAACCAGACTATCGAGATGAAGTACTATACCCTATGACCAGACCATTGGGAATTGCTGACAGCACTTTCCTTAATATATTTTTTAAGTGTTTTTTTTTATCAAGGTATACAGTATTTATGTTACATAACATAAACTGCGCCTGGGCTCGGCAATGCCCTTTTGATGCCCAGGCCTTCTTTATATGTAATACTTTGCTTTCTATCTAGAAAAACAGTGTACTGGCGTCATATAATACTGTAGCACATATAGCAATGTTACACTTTATAACTATAAAATATATATATCCCATCGTTATTATCTTGTAACTATGAAGGATGAGGTAAAGATGAAATACATTGGCAAGTTTTACAGATAAAATACAAGTATTTCTGAAATATTTCAGGTGGATATGTCACAATACTAGCTGTGGTTTTACTCCCAAATGAGAGGAATTGCAAAATACCAATTGGGTAGTAAAGGAAGGGAGGGGGATGGAGCTTTTGTATCTCTATACTAGTGTACCATAGCTATTATCTACATAGGAATTTGGATAATCTTTTTTAATTCTTTCTTTAAAAATGTCCTTTATGTATATTCTATTTTTAATTTATTCCATCTTCTGATAGCCTAGTTATGAAAAAATTCAATTAAAGAAATTATGAAAATATCCCACCAAAACAGATGAAAGCAACGCCCAATTATTGTTTGTGTTATAAAGTAGTTTCTTCTGCTAAGAAAACGGGTTCTTGACCAAAAACTCAAGAAATAACACAGGGGTAATGTTTTGGGTGAAAGCAATAATACAATAATTAGTAGGATACAACATGCATATGGTAGGTGTAATGCACATTACTTTTGTTTAAAATCCAAAAAAGGCCGACAATAACCACTCTATTTGCCAGTGGTTGACCAGCTTTAGGAAATCTTTTTCTTAACCATTGCCGACCTTGTGACGATCAGGGTTTGATGAAAAAACAACTAGTGGTAATTTATAGTCAGCTTTCAGTCACAACAAGCCTTTTAAGTCAAAAGCACATCACAGATTTCCATCATAGCATATGCATATATATATAAATATACATATATATATAAATATATATATATATATATATATATATATATATATATATATATATATATATATATATATATATATATATATATATATATATATAGGGACGGAGACCAATTCCTCATACATACATGTTGTATATATCGGTGTACACTGTAATTCTGATTATAATAACCTTTTAACACTGGGTATACTTCTTAAACACCAACAGCAGGGTTTATAGTTAAGTGGTACCTTAATTAATTAAGGTTCTCTTGAAAAGCCGAGTGGAACCACCAGAGCTATGACAAGATACTGCTCACCTGAAGTTGGCACAGAACAGTAGTACAGATAATTCTGGATGAATGCTATAAGTAAGTGCATGGGGAGAAGGGTGAGGGGAGGAGGGGGGGGGGTTGAGTCACCCAACCATAATGAAGGGGGCGGGGGTCAGGTTGAACCAGGCCATCCGCAGATATACATATAGGCCAGTCTAAGTTAGAGCCAGAACTTGTCCATTGGGTATTGTATTACAGACAGAGAGGATATAATGTGTCATCCAGCGTTGACAGGGGAACAACTGGAAAATGTATGGGCAAATTGTAAGGATAAAACTGTATGCAATTTGTAAACTTAAAACTGTATGCAATTGTAAGGATAAAACTGTATGCAATTGTAAGGATAAAACTGTATCCAATTGTAAGGATAAAAATTTATGCAATTGTAAGGACAAAACTGCATGAAACTGGCTCAAGAAAATATCACTTAGTCCCATGGCTGCTGGAATGGGTTTTGTTGGCCGATTTTTAGTTTTGAATTGTTTTATTTCAGGGAATCTTATAATAATAGAAATGCATTAAATCTAGCATAAGCACGTTACTTTTCTACTAATAATTGTATTATTTACTCAAATAAAACCGGCTTATACTACACTGAGACCATTCAAAATCCCCATTGGTTCATTCTGTTTCGCTTATTACTTGTTATATGTATATCAAAACACTCTTTCAAAAGTCTGACTCTAATAAGGAGGTACCTGCAAGGACTATTTAGACAGCTAAACATGTGCCTAAATTTAATAATACAGATTAAGAATAAGAATTCACTAAGGGGCTTTATTTACAATGTACTAGTTGAGCGTGCATGTGATGGCATTCTTATCTTTTTGAAATCAGACTGACAACAACTTCAGTATAGCATCCACTTGCTATCAGTATTTGATATTTAGTTTCTTATATCAAAACACAAGATACTTTTCCTGGTGAATTTTATGACACCGAATGGTGGCTTGCTGTAACAGTTTGATCTAACAACACTATTTTGAATTATCTTTTCAGGTATCGTCACAGACTACGAGTAAGCTGTTGTTATTCTTGATACTTTTCCCCATTTACAACGTATACAATAGTTTATGAATGATGATTACAATCGATTTTGAGCAATCAAATCTCTTCTCGTCCTTGCATTCTGTATAAGGAGTATACTTTCAAAAACGTCTTGTAACTATATAATAAGATGTTGTCTGAAATGGAATTAAACAAAATTGTATTTCACGAAATTGCACTCCTCAACAATAATTATAGATTCTTGTGCAAAAGAAATATTACCTTCGGGTTAGGACTAAACTTTATCACACTACCATCTCATTATGTGAAAGATCTAACATTTCTTCAGTTCACTGTATATAAAACTATCGGGCCCTAATTTACATGTATGCTATGAAACTTTTTATCTTTCAAGTACGAACGACACAATTTCCACAAGTACGGACAAGTCAAGGTCCAACAATATTTGTAAATCTCCATGGTACGTATATACGTAGACCTTACCAACCGCCCAAATTATAAATATTACAAAATCAATGTAGACCTGCATGATAGTAATTCATCATGTATTAACAATATGACTATTTTAGTGACTGGGCAATTGTAATAAGGCCCATATTTTGTCCTAGCCCCCTTCCTATGGGAAAACTATAATGACATACACATTAATAAAGTTTACTTGACATTGAACTGAAATAACTCGCGTTTGGTATTTTCTTTACAGGCGTCACTCCAATCACTTTCAATGGTTCGTATAAGTATGAGTAGCTGTTTCTTTGGGTGTCTCATTTTGTCCATATATATTTGAATTACCAGAGGGTGGGTCGCATGTATCTAAGTGCTCGACTCATAATAGGGACTTCGTATAATACTATCCAAGCGTTCTCTTATTGGGACCAAATATAATTCACAATTTGTCATAAATGCTTCTGATGTTTAAATAGCGTACATTAAATCCTCTTCTTTACTGTCCTAGAAGGGAGAGTCAAACATGATAACGCAGTCAATCCGACCTTGTCTCTGATTTAAGATCATGTCAAACATCTTTTGACTCTCTTAGACAGCAGAATCAAATGAGTTGTGATTCCTTTCCAGAAGAGAGTAAAATACAGCCTTAGGGAGCCAAAAAGAGTTATATTAGTGATAGAATTATGACTGCTAAAATAGTTATTTTGATTCTGATAATTTTCTCTGTGTATGTAATTGTTTATGTTCGTTGCTAGGAGCATCATGTGACCAACAAACACCAGATATCTCTAGTGTCATATAATATATCAGTGATATATATCCTGAGTGTAACTCATTCTTTGCATTGTTTATTCTACTTAGGTTACAGCTGGCTGAAACTCGATTTTAATTTACAATGATAATACATTTTATCCAGATTATCTAGGGGCTTATCTGGGCTATGCCTGGGTAGGGGGAACACCTGCTGGACAGGTTGATTTAAATACATGCAGGAGTACATGCCAAGCACGGTCAAACCCACAGTGTCTGTCGTTTGACTACAACACACAATATGGGGTAAGCTTCATCTGTTTCGTCTGTACTGTCTTTAAGTTTTGATTTAGGCTTAGTAGGCTATAATGCATATACATGTATAGAATGAAGAAAACTCTCAGATGCCTTTAAGTTAGCATGTCATTTACGAGTATTTAGTTAAATATCAGATTTTGAATAAAAAATACATATAGATCTACACAGCATTGTTTTGTGACATTTGTCAGTTCAAATACTAATTGAACCTATGAAACCTTGAAAAATCCCTTTTTGTTTCTGTTATAGGAGTGTTTCCTGCATTTAGAAGGGGACGTTGACTCATGCAAGAATGACTTGCGCTCTGTCTGTTCCGAATGTCTACACTACAAGAAACTAAGTGTGTACTGTGGTAAGTGTATTGTATGTCATACCTGACCTTCAACATCAACAAAGAGGGCAAAATGAGGGCAAATGTTTTTAAATGGTTTTTAAATGTGATTTCCCAAACAATTTCCCCAACGTAGTCTATATGCAGATCATAAGCGCCTGCCCAGTAAATACTTTGTTACCAAAACTCTATAATTGCGCTCAGGGAATCTTTACAACAAGAACTATAGCCCAAAGTCCACGGCGACAGGAACGAGTTAAATTCTGTGTTAAAATGGTGTCGCCCGTCTGCCATTCCTATTTCGCTCTAGAAATACAATATGAAATCGCAAAGATCACTAGGCCTAGTACACATTACTCCTAAGGAGGGTTTGACAATGTACTCAGTATCGCAAACCTGTACTGTAGTGAACCAAATGGAACAAACGGGAATGACAACATTACTTCGAAATCAATTTTATTAGAAAATGTGTTAGATTGATGCAAATCAAGATTATCTACATATATTAACAAAACTATTATTGATATTCAATATTATAACTTCTCTCCTCCTTCCAGGAAATATCCAGACATGTAAGTTTCTTCTCCTCTTCCTCTGTGTCACATTTTGCTAATAACAATGTGCACTTAAGTTATCGAGCTTCAATTATCTGATTATTAAATTTGATTAACAAGTAAAACGTGCTATATGTAGCACGACTGTAGATAATGCACTGTATGTATTTAACCTTCATGCATACCAATTAAAACAAAAAAAGCACATTAGCTCTGTTGAAACAAACCATTACTGATATATTTTCCACATTACTAATGCAAGTCCTCTATACAGATACAGTACAAACTGTGTATGGGATATATTAACTCTTACTAACTAACTGCTGGTATTATAAAATATAGAGTTGGTATAATGTATATTAAGATATAGATAAGTCAAGTGTGGGCTTGACTTCACTGAGATCAACGAATTGGTAGAGATAAATTAAGACTACATCAAGGTTACACCACGATTGGTCCTAAATAATTCCAAACAAGATGTCGGTATCACATTTACAGACTAATGAATTACTCAGTTGTAAAGATAATTCTAAAGTATTGTTAGCATGGCCTTGTTTATCAGTTTTTAACAAAGCTGGATTCAACAATTTCTTTGAAAAGCATGAAAACTGCTTTTTCCAATCAAAGGGCAGTCGATTAAGTAAGGGAAAATATAAGTATCCCATGCTGAGGTAAAAAGGGGGGGGGGGCATGGGGGCCTGCCCCTCCCCCCATCACTGATAAGGGGGGGCTGAATATGTTTGGGCCCCCTCAAAAATTTGTTAAGACCTGTTATATAATACATACAATTTACAATCCTTACCTCTCCCGCATAGGGAAAAAGTGGGGGCAGAGGGACCTCCCAATCAGAAGTAAAGGGGGCTCAAATACTACTTTTCTATAGAATCTAATATAAGTGTGATACATTATGCATAAAAGCTGTTGATTATTGTTGATTGGAGTGGGCCACCCTGCCCCCCCCCCCCCGAATGAAGATTTGCTTCCTACACCTCTGTATAAGCATACCAAGCTTTGCAAGGTTGCTCAGCCCTGGGACTTACTTTCATCTAATGGATCTAGCTTCACCCCTTCACTTCAGCATTCATAATTTTCAGTTTGTAGGCTTAATGAAGATACCTCCTAGCTTTTGTTTAGCCCATGTATGCTGTGCATAACAGAGTAACACTTACAAGAATAATCGGGTCAACATCAGCTGTAGGGCATAATTAAATTACAGGCTTAGAAAGTACCCTGATTCACTCTAATGCTTAGAATGCTTCTTCGTGTTGGAGCTAACTTAGCCCTAATTTATTTTAAATGAATCTTCGAGATTTCTAGTCCTAATGGAATCCTTTTCACTTATTTTACAAAGATGAATTTTAATTTATATTTCATTACATTTGACTGACAGTAGCATTATAAGGACATTTACAGGGAAACATAGACAATGAGAGAAGAATTAAATAGCATTAAATGCTGACACTAAATGGATACAAAACCATGCAGGACAGTGGCAATGTCCGCCTAAAATTGCTCTGGTCCAGCAGAAGGGCTGGTGCCACCGGACCAGATGTCTTTCACATTCTGGGCTTTCCAAAACTGAAGGAATTGTTCTAATATTCCAACTAGAACTGAAGTTACAACTCCTAGAGTGCACACTAATATTCTAGACAGATTAAAAAGTTGGTACTATTTTCTTTTTTAAATTCATTCCTATTCTAAATAGTATGCAAAAATTTGATTTTGGTATCCGATCCTCCAAATATCTATCTGATCCTACAAAATTGGCTAGATACAGGACCGACTGTCCTGCATGGTGAAAAACCTTTCGCAAAGACTGTCAATGGTTATACATGAACCTGTCATACCTCATTCAGTCTTTGATGAGTACGCTCGGCAGCAGTCCTACAATGGGGTGCAGAGGCCTGGTGATCATACCAAGGAGCAGTGCCTTGTCTACTGCCAGAGGGAAGAGAATTGTTACATGGTAGACTACAACAGTGGTGATAAATCCTGCTGGTGGCACAGCCAATGCTCAGAGTCATCCACATGCATCGTAACCAATAGCAACCCCTGCTCTGTCGCGCAGTATAGAAAAAAGACTAAGTGCATGGGTAAGTATAGTGTGCTGTGGCTATACATGTGTGGCAGTGTGTTGTTTTTTTGCTAGTGCAAATGGCATAGTGAAATGATTGGGACACACACAGTGGCTTGTTCACTTGCAACACTATACATCACACACAAAATGCTATAAAGGAACACTTTGGATACATTGATAAAAACAAGGGTTCTCATTTCTGAGTAGGCTACAACCAATCACAAGTATGATATTTATGTGCAACGATCTGACGAAAAAACATTTCATTCAAAGTCAGCTTGTGTAACATATATGCATTACACTCTTACTGAATATGGACTTAACCGATGATCAATTTAAACAATTCAGATTCACAACCAGACAAGCTACACCATATTAGCACAATATCTTATTCTTCTAGCATAGGATATTTTGGGATTATTCTTTAAGCAAAGGATTTTTGATGCTTCAACCACAGACAGGGATTCTCCTGTATCCCCAGGGGATCCTTTGTAAGAATCCACCATGCATGAGCATTGATGATCACTCGGTGCCCCAGGGGATGCTTCATAAGAAACCAACTACACTGGATACATGCCCAATGGTTAGGGTAGGGGTTAGAGCTTAGTGTTCTCATTACAGTTAGGGTTAGACTTAAGGTTAGCTATCTATCTAGGAGAGTCACTGTCTTTGGATCAAGAATAAGATATCTTCTTCTTCAAGCATAAGATAGTATGCAGCTGCTAATGGCTCATATTGACACTATCAGGACAAATCCACAAACACACCATTATCAAATAATATACAAACTTAGGAGAAATATCGTCCAGAAGAAGAATCCCTGGGTACCCTCGTTTGTATAATTGAGTCATGGCCAACCGACCAGAAATCCTATTGGTTGATAATAGTTGTTTATTCTCAGTGCCATGTGGCTCTGATATATAAAGGTGTTCCTTCAAAAGCCAGGTAGTATGGTGGCCGAGGAGGGTCACCGAAAAAAAAAAATCTTTGTCCAATTTCTGGAAATGAATCTTTGACAGTGACAGCACCGTATTTGACATTTACACTAAGAAAAACACTAAAACAACATTTTAAAATTTCACATCGGGAAATTGGACAAAAAATTAATTCTCCAATTTTTTTTTTTGGTGACCCTCCTCGGCCACCAGGTTACTCTCCTGGGGTACTTTCGTGTGACTCAATATTGGGAAAATGTGGAGCACTGTTCGCTGTTACTGAAACTGACCTTCTGATGGGTACCAGCGAAACAATGTTGATATGCAAAAGTGCCTTAGATTTACACAGCTCCAATTTGACACTTCGCAAACATGCCGAGTGTGTCTAGCAAAAGTACTCTTCCAAGTTGCATGCAGAGTAATTGTCAGGTGCTGCCACCTGCATGTGGCTCGCACTACTAGCCTGTCAGTGACACACATGTACAAAGGTATTCTTCCTCCATTAACATCTTTATGAACTCTGTACAGTGCATGGATCAATGTATGTTATTTTGGTATGTGGTGTTTTATTTCAGGAGCTATATATAGCCTCATTTGGATTTTTTAAATATGATTTTATTACATGATGAATATAAGTTTATTATATTATATTTTACCATTTTATCATATGTTTTTTTAATATGATTTTTTATATGATGAATATGATTTATCTAATTTTCATTAGGTTGGATATTTTTGATGTTTTTTTTTGTTTTTTTTACATTTTGGCGTTGGTGTTGATAATGAAATTTATTTTTAAATGGTTTGACGAAATATCAAGTCGGGTAGGCCTAGACACTGAGCCTCGTATTTCGCAAAAGCTGAATAACCAGCCCCCGTATTTCCTCAAACCTCCGTATTTCGCGAAAACTTCACTTCCGGTCCAGCGCAAGGATACCAAAGGTCATGAGGTCAAATATGACCCCTGCTGAAGCTTATCCGTCATCTTTGTCCCGGCTAGTATAGTGGTTATCGCCCGTGCCTCCCGTCACCGCGGCCGGGGTTCGATTCCCGGACGAATACCGACGTTTTGCTTGGTAGGTGACGATTTCGTTTTCCGATTTTTTTTCCACCGATCCATCAAGTTATGAAGCCTCAACCAACTTTTTTAGGGTATATTAAGCTAATTCATGTATCGTCCATCCAAATATAGGATCTTTTCTGTTGGGTGAGCTATGTTTCTTTTATCATAACTCCATTTTAACCCCAAAATCAAGCAAAGTGTTGAAATGGATATCCCGGGATGGATATCCGCGATCAACTTGTCAGCGGCTCAGTCTTGGTCTTGGTCTTGAACTTAAACTTGACCTATATCGAACGATGCGGAGACAAAATCGTCGTCATGTTTTAGAAACGATTTTGTGTCTCTCACGGAGGATTATTGTTTAATCGACTTCACTTTTAACAAATTAACACATTTGAATCGAAAAGCAGGCCTAATTTGTACAGATAATGACAATATTGACGATATGGGGGGGGGAAACCAAATCACGCATGCCCAGATACGGGAAGTGAATGCGAGCAAGGTGTCATGGCGGCGTTCGGACGTGTTTGGGGACGATGCAGGTTAATAAATTGTCTTTTTCTCCTTTAATATGTGACAAATGCATTTAAAAATAAACACAGGATCAGTTTAAGTTCTGTATTTCCCCTCCAGATTGAAATCTCAAGGCCCCGTATTTCGTTTCAACCCTTATAAAGGGTTTCAACGAAATACGGGGCCTTTCGATTTCAATCTGTCGGGGAAATACAGAACTTAAACAAATCCTGTATACATATTCTACAATTTAGATACTATTCTTATTATATGATGGTATAGTTCCCAATAAACTTGTGATTAGGTCAGATAGAGAAACTAAGAGGGTGTCTCCATCAAAGACGATCCATCTGTCCGTCCATAAACTGGACAAAATATGCACGGATCCACCCAGTTTTTGGTGAAGAATGGACATTCCTCACCTATGTCAGCCTCTGTCCGTCCATTTTGTCCGTCACAAACTGGATGGACAGTAGGATAGAATGGATGGGAAGATCTTTTCGCCCATCTGTTCATCTATCGCAGAGTGGCCAAAATGGACCGAAAATGATAGAAAAGTGAACGAACTGAAATGTTTCCACTTTCCTTTAGAAAACAGACATTTCAGTCTATGTTGGCCACTCTGTGATCGACGGAGGGGATGGACAGATGGATGGACGGAAAAGGGAAATGATCTGTTCATCCATTCCATCCATCTGTCCGTCCAGCTTGTGATGGACAGATTGTATCGACAGACAGACGCTGGTGGGGTCGGAAAATGGCCGTCCATCACATAATACTGGACGGATCCATACTTTTTCTGTCCAGTATTATGGACCAATGGGTGAACGGTCTTTGATGGAGACAACCCTTAAGGGAATTCAAAATTAATTTCTTCGAGGTGCATGGGCATTCATAATAAGCCTTCTGTATCGAGTAATTAGCAACATTGTATTGATAAATACATGGACATCTACTTTCCATTACCACTACAACAACTGTAGGTTTTGCACTTTAATGTAAGGATATTTATTTTACATAAAGGAGTGGCCATTATGTAACAATTGAATATTCAGGGTGGGGGCTTAACAGATGTTCACCTCCAATCACTACAGTTCAAAGGCGAGGTACAGAGAAATTTAGGCTACACTGGGGGGGGGGGGGGGTATATTTATAACCCAATATGATGGCAAAGTAGGAGCCATCCTGTCAGAAACTCTTTAGGCAACATTGAATCCCCCTGGCGGACATTGCAGGAAATATTATAGGACCAGTATAGTTAGAATTGATGTTGGTCCAACATCAGAAATAATATGATGGCCCTGAAATGATCCAACACTGGACCAACACTGGGTCTATATCAGCAATATCAAGCATGGACCAGCTCTGGCCCAGCAGTCAACCCAGCAATGACCCATTATCAGAATTGCCAAGGGTGGGCCATCATTATGATTTGTATGTTGAACCAATGTATGCATTACCTCCACCCAGTGGGCACAGAACATTGAATCAACATTGATATCTGGTTGTCAATGTTGATTCAATGTTGATCCAATATTGATTCAATGTTGAACTGAATTCTGTGCCCACTGGGCAGTGGGCCATGGTTGGTATAACGATTGCGATGGAGTCGATCATTGCCAACATTGGTCCAATATATATCCTTGCTACCATGGTTGTTATTGTATAATGATCACTCCCTAGTAGTTCCATGCTTAGGATTGAAAGTATTTTGAGATAAGTTTCAGTTTGAGTTTAATTTTCAACTTGTTGAATTTTATAGCCACAACCCCCACCACCACCGTCCCCACATCAACCATAGCAACTGGCACGGTATCAACAACAGAAGACCCACAAGCTGGTGCAAGTAAGTTACACAATCTGTATTGGTGAACTGGCCATTTTCTCATTGATGACATATATATATATATATATGTGTGTGTATTATATATATATATATATATATATATATATATATATATATATATATATGTGTATGTATATATATATATATATATATATATATATATATATATATATATATATATATATATATATATATATATATATATATATATATATATATATATATGCAGGATATTGAATACCTTTGCTGGTTTTGGCAGGGCTTCCTGTCCTCAAGGGACCAGTGGGAACTGGAAACAATGATGGGAGTCCTAAAGAATTCTCACCATACTTTTAGGTTCCTGCTTTCAGGTCCCAAGAGGGCAGCAAGCAAAGCCTAAAGGCAAAACCCAACAAAAGTTTACAATCATTAGATCATCTTGGCACTCACAAGGGCCATTCAGCCAAATCACACATGGGAATACTTTGCATTTCTAACCTCAGTGTGACCCATTTTGGTACCATCTCTTACAGTTTACGATGATATCCGGGCATCGACAAGCTACAGCGGTGGTGTTAGAGTTGGAAACTTTGACCAAGCGGACTACTGTAAGAATGAGTGCTACAAGGCTACGAGCTGCCAGGGTGTGGACTACAACACGGCCGACAACTCATGCTGGACACACACCAGCAGTAGTGTGTGTGGGACGGAGAGGTTAAGCTGTACCACATGTACGCACTACAAGAACAAGCGCGCTACATGCTACAGTAAGTATTGTGTACCGACTACAGGATCTACAGTATTATTTCATGGTCAATACGGACTGTCAATGTTAAAGCAATGGGAGGGCCATTCCCCAGAGGAGCGTGCAATAACCCTAGGCCGTGTTGCATGCTGTGGCCATATTGCACGCTCTTAGGGTCATGTGAGTCCTGGGAAAGTTAGATTTTTCATGTTTTTTTCCCATGTAATTATAGGTAGTTTTTGTCTATTTTACATACGGCCCGAGCACCACTCATGCAATAGCCACTGACTCGGTGACTTTACTGTGCAGCTCTGCCTATTTATGCACCCAATACAGGATCTACAGTGGGTAGGCTATTATGTACCAACTGTAGTAACTACAGTATTACATTGTATTTACTCACTGTCAGCGGGCACACAATTCAACTTTGAATCAATGTTGAATCAATGTAATGTACCCACTACAGGAACTGCAACAGGTATTATGCATCCACTACAGATACTACAATAGGTATTATGTACCCAGTATGTACACAAACTACAGTATCATGTACCCACTACAGGAACTACATTACCATGTGCCCACTACATTATTTTAATGAAGAACATCCCCCTAGATGAAATGAGAAATTAATCAATTTAAATCAGGAATTGCAGTAGTGTGTACGTTCTACAATGATATTCCTAGGCTCCCTATGAGACCAATCGCTCAGTACCAAACCTAGTTAGTCCTTTATTGGCTCCCTATACGACCAACCTAGGTAAGTTATTATTGTCAGGTTGGTCAGTACTGACCAACCCACCTTAGTCTTTTAAATTCCATGGGGAGCCACTGAGTGGTCATCATAGTCTCTTACAGGTGGCACCAACTAATGGTATACAAATACAACAACTAAGGTACACACCAATGATGAGCCTAGGTTAGCCACTACTGACTGACCCCTCAGTCATTTTTGACTATAACTTTGTCACTGTGACTAACAAACATATGACGAACCTAGAATAGTCTGTACTGACTAACCCTTTCAACCTATGGATTTTCAGTATACAGCAACTACAGTAGGTATTGTATACCCACTACAGGAACCACAGCAAGTATTATGTACCCACTGCAAAAATGAAGTAGTGTGTGCTGACTGCAATACATGCTATATAGTATCATACACTGGGTACACTTGTTTGGTGAAATCTTTTCACCCTCGCCCAGCCTGATGTTTGACTCTCTACTATGGTGAACTGGTCACCGAGGGAGTCATGCATCCAGCGCTGATTGGGAGGGGAGTGTTTTTCTGCAAAAAATCATATACCCACTACAAAATTACAGTTAGTACTGTGTACTGACTACAGGAAAAACCAAGTCACCCCCTGTCCAATGAACTCCAGGAGGGTCTTCCAGAATAGACTCGTCAGTCGACATATTGCAATTTTCGTCAATATTGCAATATTTGCAATTGACGAGGGTATTTGTAGCTGGCAAAATGTGGTATTTACATTAATTTTCTATAGATTTGTATAGGAAATCTTGCGAAAGAAAATTTATGAGTGGTCTTCAAATAGGTTTCGTCACGTCACCAGTTCCCTACGACCACGTCAGTTGTTCTGAATGAGCCTCCTGGAGTCTGAACTGAAAATGCCATCAATATTAATCTTATGCAACACCATCTTGATTCATTTATAATAATAATTTGTTTCATTCTAGCTCCATCAGGCACTCAATCGACAAGTACAACGCAGGTCCCTCCAGGAAGCACCCCGTCTTCTATCTTTTCAAGTAAGTGTGATACCATGGGAGCTTTAACGCTTTGAGGAACAATGTTGTTTCAATTATTACACTTCCTGACAGTCACACCATTCTGGTTGCTGGTGTGCTAGTGTGGTAGCATCTGGACCCTGTGGTACCATGGTAATCATACCAATTTTGATATAGATGGGAGGGAGGGGGGGGCAGGAAACCAAGTGAAAAAGGAATTTTAGAATGTTTCCTTACATGCTCGCAGAGAGAGGCTGCCGCTATGTTCTTAGTGTAGGAAAACCCTTGAAAATGGGACCAGTGTGCATGCTTCTATGGATCCAGCTAAATGTCAGAAAATCTAAATTTTTGACACTTTTCTTTTGTGTGCTCTTATGAATCCTCATCACTCATACAAGTTTTTGGACGATTGCAACCAAAATTGAGCCTTTTATCAGTCATTATACTTTAGTGTGATAGTTGAAGGCATTTTAGGGGAGCTTTTTAATATACATGAGTTTTTACAGTAGTTTGAATGTTCCCTTTTCTTTCTAGACTTCAAACCACTAGAGAACAACAGAGATATCAACGTAGATGGGGCTTATAAATTGAGCATGAACCTGGAGGAATGTCTTGCAAAATGTAATGCAGACTCTTCGTGCCATGCTGCATCGTATTATAGTCAACAAGGACAATGCTTTCACTACAATGTGGATCAAGCATGTGGGATCCGAAGGACTCTATCCGGCTGGCTCCTCTATGGACACATACGGCAAACTTGTGGTGAGAAACACTGATAAAGGATTTCCTATGAAGTGCTTTTTTAAGGTTTTCAAGAAATATGTTAAAAAATATAATCCTTCACCAATCCTGTCAATGAAGCGCAGGCCTCAATTATATAATTACTCATTAAAATGCCATTTGCCTGGTGATTATAATATTATTTTGTAGAATCATTACCTATTTCTGTATATATATATAATATTATGTTAATTGGAGTTAATGGAATTGACCAGTTGGGAATTATACTTTCTATCCATATGACTATTGCAAAGGAATCTTGATTCCATATATTGAGTTGATAAATTTATTTTTCTGTTGTCCTTGTTATTAAATTTCTCTTTTAATCATATTGTAGGTCAACCAATCTTTAATGGTAAGATAACTAATTTGAAGCAATATTCTTCCATTTCTTATTTATCTGTGAAACATGTACATGGCAAATTGCGATAGTTTTATCATTATCATTTGAAGGAATCATTAAATGAAAATCATAAGGTAAAAGTATATGTGAAATGTTATGGCCATTTAAAAAAAAAGAGAAAAAAAGAGAACTGTTTTAATGATCATGGCGAATTTACTTTTTGTAGCACACTGTGCACATTGATGTACAGGAGGCCGCTTCACATCAAATGACAGGCGGCTGTTTCAAATCAAGTGAACCCCTGCAAATGCTATACATACTTAGGCCACTCAAAAAATAAATGGTTTCTCATCATGGCGCGCATCATAAAAATCGGGTTTTAAAGAAAAGTTTTTTTTATTTTTTCCAATTTTTGACAAAAAAACATCTGATAATATTGGACAAAAAATAACATATTTGGTATCAAATTAAAGCTATTAATGCTAGCAATGCAGTGGTATACAAATTACTTATATTTCTCCACATTCAAATATCAATTAATTCTTAACCAATAAAATGTGAATTTTGATCTCAAAAAACATGAATTATCCTATCTATTAATATTTTAGCCTGCGAGAAAAAAACCAAAAAAAACCCAAAAAAAACACCTCGTCAGATTTCTCAGTGGTGAGAAACCACGTTTTTTTGAGCGGCCAATTATGGGCGTCCGTAAAGCATTTCCGAGAGACCACAGACGCCTATTATATGAGGTGAAAGAGCCTCCTGGGTACAACCAATTTTGATTTGGATTGCGCTGTTGTTTTCTATTTTAGACTTCCATGCAGGGCAGAACAACAAAAAGCGACCAATATCTAGCTGGAGAGCACAGTATACTTCTCTACAGAGCTGCCGTACAGCCTGCAAGGGTGACCCCAACTGCAAAGGTGTTAATTATAATTTAGTAACCAACAGGTGTGAGCATGTCCTCACCCTGTATCAGTGCCGTGCTGTAATTACTGCCCCTAATTTCGCACACTACACCATAAAGACGCTTAATTGCAATCCAGGTAAGAGTAACATGAAATATGCAATTATTATGGGGTGAGGTAGCCAATTGGCATTTTCCTAAGTAAATATTGATTCCACTCAAAAGCAGATGCAATGAATTTCTCAGACCTTATTTTGTACTTTTTTATATCATTTCATATCCTGTAAACATACTTTGTTTACACGCTGTACATAATTTGCGGATTTTGCGTATTCGAGATCCGCAAAAATGTACAGAGCCTAAATTTATCCATTGTAGTTCCATAAGTAACATCTCAAAATCGTAAATTGTACTTTATAGCAAATCCGTGGAAATTTATACCAACAAAAATGTCTACATTTACAGTAGTATGTACCATTGTACTTGTGCATAACGGATACGTTTTGTATAAAACAGAACAATTGCTATAGCACAGTTAGGTATAAATTGACACAATAACAAGTCATCGAAAAGGTTTTGTTCAAGCTTAAATACTCTCGTTCCCAAATCCTTCCAAAGCAAGGCTCTGGTAACTGCCATATGACCAGGAACTTGGGATTTTGCTGGGTTTGGGCAGTCCCTGTGATTATATTGGAACCAGCGAACAGGAACCAGAATGTTTGATGGTAGTTTTACCATCAAACCTTCTGCTTCCATTTCTGGTTCCTGTTCGCTGGTTCCAATCTAATCACAGAGACTGCCAAAACACAGCAAAATCCCAAGTTCAAGGTCATATGGCAGTTACCAGAGCCTTCCTTCGGAAGGATTTGGGAATGAGAGTAAAGCTTAAATTGCTGAGATTTCACATTGAAAACATCATTATTAATTAAACAATATTTTCTCAATCAATGTTTTTATGTTCTTCAAACATACACTACTATTGTTTGTCCTTTTCATCTGAGCATGTGGACATTCCTCTTTTTGTTTGTAGGTGTTTCCACCACTACCACCACTACGGAGGGTAAATTGCAACTTAAATTGATTTTCAGTTTTCTTAAATTAAACAATTCTGATTTACCATTCTCTGTTGTTATATTTAATTCGGATATATGGTTAGAAACCATTACTTTGTGGTATTTTCTTGGTTTATCTATATTCTTTTCCACATGACATTGTTACTCAGATTATGATTAATGTCTATGTTTTATTACATTAATTATCTGTGATGCTTCAATTGAAATATGGCTTCTACATTTCAACTTAATATAATTCTTTTTCTTTATTCCAGCCCCAGTTACAATCATCAGTAAGTGAATTTCCCTTATACGTAGGTCAAACAAAATATGTAATGTAGACATTTAATGACTTCAGATTATGTTTTATCTAGATTATTGGGCATAACACCATACAGTCGTTCGAGAAATAAACAAATTTGATGCTGGTTATTCCTTTTTCTAACTGTACTTACCTAAGTCAGTACATCTTTTGACTCAAAATTTGTCTTATGGGTTCAATAAAGTTGAAAATAGATATCATTCATCTAGTAAATTATTGCAAATTATTGAGCAGTCACTTTTTATATATATATTATTGTTATTGTTATTCGCATTAAAATATCATTTTGACAGTTCAAAATTGAATAGACATTATTTCTAAGTGAATCTTAAGACAGACAGAATGGAACTAGTTACTAAAGATTGTTTCTAAAGATTGTTCAGCCCTAGAAAAATGTATTAAATAAAAAGTCAGGTCAGACGTACTAAGATATACTATAAATACAAATATGACATGGCAATAAGCAATTCTTACACAAGATATCTCATATTTTTTGATCACATTTCTTTTAACTCTCTCGTGCTCAGACACATTTGATGAAAGTTAGTATTTTATATCAATATTGGCAGATTGGGTAACCTGTTGATATTTTGTTCTGGATAGGCTTTATATCATGTTTTTTTATTCGGGTTACCATGGCAACCAGAAACATTATTTTCATTCATATCAAAAATATTTCCATCTAACGGTCAGATTCTGCTATTTTAGTTGGTGATTTGCTACTTTGGTTTGGAAAACCTTCTTTTGGGATTTCAACTATAGCAATATCTATCAAAATTTTGCAACGCTTTTCATCAATTTTCTTTCACAATTTTTATCAGTATTTCTGTACATGTCTGTAATTGATCTGTCCTGCTTGTGTCAGAGAGCGCACTTTTAATACTTTGAATGATATTTTCAACTCATTATATAAATTGTAACCAAGTAAACCATAATTATATAACACTTATCTGTTATCATAATGCATCTGGTATTGTTATAAAGCCTATGCAAGTGTGCGTCGTGTAGTTCTGGGATTGTCTTCTTCTGAGTAGTAGGCCAACCAGGGTTGAACATAGGAGCTACCGAGCCCAGATTTGGCGCAGGTAAGAGTTAATAAATGAAGAAATTCATGTAAGTGTATTTGTCATTCCAGGTCAATGCTGGAACAGAATGACCCAAAGAGGCCAGTGTACAAAGCCAGCCCTTACCACAGCCAACCTAGCCTTAAGGATTGAGGAGATGGAAAACCACTGCAGGTAAACCATCTTAAAGTGACATAGTCTAATGATTAGGACTCAAAATTAAATTTTGCTAAAAATGAACCAGAATACTTCATGTCCTACCCACTATATTTTACATTATTCCCCAGAATCCAGCTAAGATTTCAGCTAATTATCAGTTTTATGCTCAATTTGAGACTTTTGGGGTGCATGGTATAAGTCAAACCATTAAACCATACACTGTAAAAGGCTATACCTGTGTTCATGCATGGACCCTCTTAATTGCCTCTTATTGCGCATCAATGATATGTTATGGTGCCCCATTCTCCAAATATGATATCATAATGACATTTTGAACACATGGAATTTAGAATATGAAAAAAATTGGACCATGCCACTTTAAATCAAATGAAGGACCAAATCCAAGTATGAGCTCAGATGAAAGCCCACCAGGAAAACCAAGGCTGTGTCTCATGAGATCATTACAATTGAAACGTCTTTGACTGGGTGTCGTCTTTGACCAGCAAGCATTATAATAGCAAAAATGAGGCCTATATAGGAATAAATGGGGGGAAAGCGTGAAAGACGAAGTTGAGAAATATATTTATTTGGCCATAAATCATTGCATAAACAGGATGATCTTCATAATATAGCCAACAGAAGGTGTATAAAGGATACAGAGATGTATATTCCACACATCATCAAACACAGTTTGGATGCCTCACGTAGAGCAAAGAGTTTATCACAGGATATTTTAACAGAATATAATAACAAATTTATATCAATGTTGTTATATTATTCCATTTTGAAGCTTGCTGGTTAAAGACGACACTCAGTCAAAGATGACACCTAGTCAAAGATGACACCTGGTCAAAGACGTTTCAATTATATCGATCTCATGAGACACAACCCCATATGGGCCCCATTAAGCAAAGCTGGCTGAGCAGGTTTCACATCACCATACTATACTTTTTATGAAACCAAAGACTAATGCTGTAATATTCGAATATTATCTTCATAGCAGATAAACATGATGTTGAGGAAATAGGAGTCTCACAAGACAAAAACAACCAAGTTTTCTTGAATTCAGTTATGCTATAGGGCTACATAAAGGGGAGACTAGTTGCAGGTTAAGTTACTTATTACTTCTCTTTTCATTGCAGGACGTACAATGTATATTTTGAATGTGTAGTTAGCAGATTCAAAGGTTCCGAGTGCCCAACAGTCTCGCGAACGGCACTTGAGAATTTTGTCAGCACAATTGCAGACCTCAGATCAAAGGGCACCAATTTCTGCCGTATATTCTCACAAGGTGACTGTTTATGATAATTTCACTAACTAAGGCTTCATTAACCTTTCATGGATAGCATTGTTAACGTTATAAAAATGTTACTAACAAACTTGTTCATTCTTCTTAGATTTATAATTTCCCTACTAAATATTTAGTGGGGAGGTTAACTGATGATATTACCTGGTCAAATGACCATATATGCCATGGTCTAGAGTATCCCATCCCTCTGATGGTGACACTAGATCATGCCATACCCTAGGGTACATGGACTGATGTCCATCTACGCACCCCACCTTATGGTGATACTTGAATGTAGATTTTTTAAAATTATATGCACCATAAGGCTGGGTACTTAGCAAGACTCTTCCTAGGAGGTATATTTACCCAGGATAAATAAAGAATTTTAAAAAATGGTGCTTTAATAGGTCAAGGCAATTGTTGTCATGATACATGAATGCATAATGCTGACTCTATGTGCTTGATACACTCTTGAGTTTCCTGCCAAGGCTGCATGTATGCATAAGATGAGCTCCATTAGGCAATACTGACTGGGAAATGAATTTCAACTTAAACCTATATCCTAATTGTGACCCGTTTCAATGAAACTCGCACATCGGAAGTCGCACATTTAAAATGTCATGATATTGCCATAATCGTTTTCATCATTTTGGGAATAAAGGGAGTTGAAATTTTGTATGTAACTTAGTATTCCAGGAGATAGATATTCACATGTTAGAAAAATGTCAAAAACTTATTTTTCAAAAAAATCTTTTCCACCCTATACTAAAAGCCCATATCTAGGCTTTTTCATGTGCGACTTCCGACCCATTTTTTTAAAAACAGGTCACAACTTACATTTGAGTGATACAGAATTTTTCTTTTATCACTTACTTTACCTATGAATTTAAGTTGTGCTCATCTCATTGCTCATCTATTAGATATTTAATTGTATTGTCATCTCATTCTTCTAATTTTGAGGTATTGTGCAAGAGATGCTGCGTGGACTGATTATTTGAAAATGTCAACATACAATTACTTACTGATTGATCAGCTCTGTACTGTCTTGTGTTTGTGCATTGAAAAACTCCTCAGTGAGGTGATGTGCTCAATAAAACTTTCAGTACTTCAATACTTCATCTTTTCGGAGCATGTAAACAATTTATCCTTCTGTTGTCCAGGTCTTCAAACTTGTCTCGCTACAAACGTGGTTAAAAACGAAATCAATAGATGTCATAATCAAGTGAGACCAAATAATGCTCAGATAAGTGGAGTCACGACACTAGCAAACTGCAAGTGAGTATGATATTTGGTACAGCTACATTTACTTGTGCAAAGTCAGAGGTCACTATATGACTTATAATAACATCAAGTAGGCCTACATACTTTAACTTCTTATATTAACAAGAATTATCAACAACTGTTCACCATGTGACCATCAGTCACTAAATTGACCTTTGACAGAGTACGCTGAGAAAACGTATGACACCCTCTTTTACATCTTACATTCCATGCGTATTTACAAAGAATGTTCAAGGAGTAGCTATGCCAAAGCCTCATTTCAGGTTTTTGATGTTCATAATTTTCCCACCTTTTTAGCAAAACTACAGAAATCTGGCGGTGGGTTAAAGGGACAATGCTACTAGAATAACATGCCTAGAACAAATTGACTCACCAGCTCAAGAAAAGATATTAAGACCTTTGTATGGATATACTGCTAAAAATGTTACATTATTTTGAATATTACCTATAATATGAAAAATAGCATGAACTTTAATATATTAGACATTGTAAGGTAATGCTTGTTTTGCAGCAAGCTGAGAGACTACATTGAGTGCGTCGGGAGTGTGGTCGAATACAGATGTAGGGAATTCTCTCCAGAGTATAACGACAAATCCACACAGTATATCCTACTCCCGATATTCTCAAATTGTGCCAGGAGTGAGCCCAGTAAGTATGAAGGATCTTTTCAATAGCCCTGTGTCCACATGCAGTCTCGGGCCCTGACTGTACGTTTACAGTGAGGGACAGTAATTAGACATATGTACCTACACTGGACCACATGTCCTGCTATACTGTACATGCCCACTAGTATCAGCAACCATGAGAGTGCAGTGGAGAGTATGGGTTCGAACCCCACTCGGGCTCAATTAGTATTATTGTTGATATCTGCACAAAACACCTGAATTGAACTAATTTACCTGATAACATATTTCCTATGTAATATAAATATGTCAGTATTGGTGATATTTATGTCTCAAATGGATTAAGTACAGATTTTATAAAACGTAATACCTATTACTATTCGAACCCACACTCCTCATTAAAAAATGATCCAGGATTCCGGGTCATTTTTATTTGATATAAAGTCGTCCAGGCCCAGTTATGGGCCTGGAGTGTTCGAGGCTGTGTGTCCACAGGACGACAAGGGGAGTGGCCAACTGCAGGTGTTTGTCATCCAATGATGGGCGGAAATTTGTGATATTAGGCCACTGAAAAAAAAATCTGGTTTCTCATCACCAAGCACTGAAAAATATGACAAGGGTTTTTTTTATTTTATTTTATTTTTTACTGAGGGGCCAAAATGTATAGGAAAAAGGACACTTTCTGCAAACAAATTTCACATTTAATTATTTAAGCGTTTATTAATTTACAGAGGTTGGAAAAATGGAAGACATTCCTAGGCCGCTGCATTACTGACAGTATAAGCTTTAATTTGATACGAAATATGACAATATTTCTCAATATCTAACACTTTTTTTTTCATTAAAAATGTACAAAATTAAAAAAAGGTTTTCCCCAAATTATGATTTTCATGACGCGCACGGTGATGAGAAACAAGCTTTTTTTTCAGTGGCCTTATTTATTTCCTTTTGTCGTCCTATATTTTTACGCAAATGTGTGTTCACTAAAATACATATTTCTAAGAATGTTATTTAAAATACATGCATGGAGTAGTTATTCTCATAGAACAAAGAGCACATCGCCCCCTTTCTTAATAGAAAATCAAACATGTTAGATATTTAGATGCCAACTTTTGACGCCCACTTTTGACACGTCTAAAACTTTGTATTTGAGATTTGTGCCACCCACCTGTGTCCACAGGGAGACAAAACATATAATTTTATTTCAAATTTTTATTCAAATTCACGCTTTGACGGACGACAAACGGCCTGATAAATGCTAGTGCTCACAGGTATAATGCTGTTATATCCCTGGAACAATGCTCCATTATGCTAGGCCCCTTACATAATAGTATCACAGATTAATTTTTAGTCACTGATTTTGTTGATACCCCATATTTTCATGAATTATGGTCAATAAATCTATTTTGAAAAAATGAACATAAAAGCCTGTTTAAAGATGATACTTACTTGTGGTTTGTTAATATAGAGATAGCGGGGATGAATGCACGGTTCGGACCAAAGACAGGACAATCACTACTTGCGATAACAGGGCGAGACATCAGTCAAGCTGGCAATTCCGAGATGCGCTTTAATGCCACGATAAATGCATGTAGTGGTGCAGTTGTGTAGGTATAATTTATATACATTGAAAAAGACAACAACCTTTCGTCCACTTAACAATGAGACAGGTTTCGTCAGCCGAGTTTGTTTTCTATAAAAGGTTTAATTTGGGTAAACGATACAATACTTAAAAAGACTGCATTAAATCTAGCATATCATGAGCTTTGCATTCTTATTCATATTTTTATTATCTACCCAAATTGTTTAAAATCAAAATCAATAGGCTGATGAAACCCATTTTATCGGCAAGTGAAAGACCATCTTTAGACATAACCGGCTGATAAGACAAAGTCGGTTTCCGTATTTGTCCACTCCTTGTGCCAAGAAGAACATCGGCCATGCAAATCAAAATGCGCCTTTTGCCTCCAGTGTTTAAACAAGACTGACGTTTTTTTAAAGCCTGCGCTATATCGCGGCGGTATGGTATATATATGCAAATATTACTAACACATCTTTTTTAACATATAAGTGCATTATTAACCGGATAGTCGTTTTTTTTCAGATTGATATCTGCCCTAAATCTTTTTTTTTTACAATGTATTCATTTTAATTTCAGGACGAGAAATCTCACTCATTTTATTTGTAAGACCAGAGCGGGGCAGGTTGGCCAGTTCTACTTTGTCCAGCTGCGTTACTTGTCGGGGGCCTACAGTAACGTCTACTTTGTAACTGGTAACTTCACCTACACACTGGACCCTGTGGTGACCAACCTCATACCAACCACCACTGTAGTTGGGTAGGTTGTTGTTGTTGTATTTGGTATTTTTTATTTTGGCAACATGATCTTATACAATTAGCTATTTGTGGATTACCATTTACATGTTAGCCTCTACCTCATATTGCTGCGGGGATGCACACACACAGAAAAGTGAGAGTCATTGTCGCTAAGACTACCCTCACCTGAGGGTCAGGCACTGTCAGGCACTGCCTGACCTTCAGGTGAGGGTAGTTTTAGTGACAATGACTCTCACTTTTCTGACGGTGCAGCCGTGGCGAGTAGCTCGCCAGAGCTATAATTTTGCATTTGTTTATCAACCCCTATACAGCCTTCATAAGGTTAGATATAAGAAATGCTGTATTGCATGAAGGGAATGTGTTGACCGAGACTTATTTCTTCAATTTGTACAATTTGCACCCTACTTGTATGACAATGCACCGGTTCACCGGTCATATTTTGTTTTCCTAATATATTTGTACCTGTACGATAGCTCACTGCCTATATGACAGTATAGCCTGGGCTCCACTAGGGCGACACAGGTACCTGCGAAACGGAGCGATCCTTTTATTGTTTTGTTCTTGGACATTTCGCTTGATTTCACTCCATTTCACCCTGGTTTCGCCTTGGTTTCGCCATGTCGCCCTCAGTAACACCAGAATCGGGTTACAAACACGGCAACATTGCTGCGAAATGATGCGAAATGAAGCGAAATGTGTAAAACAAAACATTAAAAAGATCGCATCATTTCGCAGGGAACTGTGCCGCGCTAGTCGAGCCCGGGCTAATGAGTGGTCGGATGAGCGAAGGATGAACAGGTTCCAATCAGATTTATTCTGCAATCTAATCTAAAATTTCAGAGGCGGAACGTTGGTGACTGTAGTGGGCACATCCCTGGCCTACGTCGTTACCCCCACCTTCAGAGTAACGCAGGAAGGAACAAACAATGTGTATGAATCGGTAAGTCCACAATGTTTTGAACAGCTCTTTTAAATTCGGAATACCGAGAGCAGATGTAATCTTAATCTTAAAAAATGATTAGGTATCCTACTCTGAAGTCCATTATTTTCCTGCCGTGGTCTGAAATATCCAAATATTTGATTTTAAAAACTATCTTATATGTTTGACATACATAGTGGCAATATATAAAGTCTCATGTCAAAATACAAATATACTACATTGTATTATGTTAATAAGGACGTTGGGTCGATCCTATAAACTGCACTAGCTATCTGACTTGCATACTAGTCACAGTATGGCCATTGAATACCCTGAATACGGTTCTAGTGCTTTTGACCCCTGTCAAACTTAGCCCCATGTCATGTAGCCCCATGTTACTTGGCCCCCTTGGCATCTGGCCCCATTGTCATTTGCCCCCCCCCCCCCATCATACATGGCCCCCACCTGTTATCCTTTTTCTTATAATCACTGTATCATTCTAAAGGTTGCATGTTCGTCATGTGTGCATCATGTGTGCACCATGTGTGCATCATGTGTGCATCATGTGTGCGTCATGTGTGCATCATGTGTGCGTCATGTGTGCATCACCCCTTCACCAGAAATCATTTTCTATAACTCCCTTATCATTCTAAAGGTTAAATGTTCGTACGATGCTTCCTATACTGAAGCATAGTAAATCTTGTATTTCAAAAAGATAAATCTATCCATCGGATTTTATGTACTTCAGGTATGCCGTGTGAATGAGGAGGATGACGAAATTCTGGACCTGAAGACCCTGGTCTGTGAGGTTCCACCCATCACCGTCCCGGGCGCTGTTACTGTTAGATCAGGACAACAAGTCAATAATGTAAGTTTGAAGTTTGAAGTTTGAAAAGGTTTTTGTTTGACTATAAATCATAACATGGATGCTCTTCATAATGTGGACAAAAGAATAACAGAAACGAGAAATATATGGTACAATAATACATCCAGGCAATCCAGGTAAGGCCTCTCACAAAGAGAGAATTCATATGACCCAGAGAGCTAAATGACTCACCCAGGTGACTTCCTTCCCAGTGGGCACAAAGTTCTGGTCAACGTTGATTTAATGTTGAATCAGCGTTGAATCAACATTGACAACCATTTATCAATGTTGATTCAATGTTCTGTGCCCATTGGGTTAGGTCAGCCAGGGAGTCACCTAGGCTCCCATAAACGACATGGACTCCCCCAGAGAGGGGAGTCATTCTGGAGGCAACATGGACTCTCTTTTGACGCTGTTTCTTTTCTGTGTGCGGAAAAAAAATTAACTTATGGCATTTTATTTTGCAGGTTGTCTTTATGACGGGTCTACTGCTGGATGGAGTAAACCGCTACCTAGATCTCGGCTTAGCAGGTATCCTTAGAGTGTATGGCCCACCAGATATCGATGAGAACACGGAAAAGTCCTTCGAGTTCAAGACATTTTGGCCAGTGAAGCAAACCAAGCTAGAAATACCGGTGAGTATTCTTGTCAATGGAACCGCCCGGAGTGGGTTTTAATGAGGCATTAGTATGTAACGCTGAGTACACATGGTTAATTTTAAGAATTATAAACAGTCTGAATTGTCAGATATGCGGCTATGACCGTATTGTCTCAAAATAAGAATACCTTAAGAATTCTTACAATTTTTCACTTATAATCCCAAGGGAGAATCATTATGAATTATCAACCGACCTTTTTGATCCAAACTCACATTAGGATTATAAGTGAAGTCAGTTGATAACCAATGTGTCAGGGTATGTTTGACTTCAAGTTTTCTGCATATTCTGTGTTCAGTTAATTGTAAACTACTTAAGTTTTCAAAAGAAATCAAATAAAAAAATTATTAACTGTAATCTTCTATACAATTTGATACAGGGTGAAAACCTGGACACAGCAGCATCAGCTAGAGACTACACCGTGCTCATTGGTCCAAAGCCATGTACAGACCTAGAAATCACTGCCACAATGATAACCTGTGAGCCACCAGCAGAGAACCCATACACTAATGATACACAGCCTCCCATCATAGTGAGTAATACTGTTTTGTGTCTGATTTTTTTTTTTCTAATTTACTTTCATTGCAAAAACATAGACTGTTAGGGAGTATTAGTTTTATAGTTGTTCAATCAATTCAACTGAGCCACACACACGTTGTATTAAATTCATTATCAACCTGGATGATATTACTGAGTGACTTCACCAACAAAGAAAAATATTCAAAATCTCAGCAAAAAGTAGCCTACTGTTAGGGGGTTGACATTGCATGTTGTAGGATCTAAGTGATATGTAATAGCACAACAAATTACATAATAATATATAAAGACACAACAATGCGCTCTTTGATATGTAAGATTTATTACTTCTTTATTAAATGAATTTTATAAAAGTAAAGACAAACAAAGTTAAAGCGCATGGCTTGTTGATGAATAAATTCAGAAACCTGTTATTGATTAAAGTATAAATAAATACTTCTTGTAGTTCAAATGCAAGGCAAGCATTCTGTAAACCAAACCAAATTATTGAAACATTTTGAAAATTGCATCCCTCTTATTCTTCTAAATAGGTAAAGGCTCCAGGGCCTGATGGCTTCCAGACCGGCATACAAGTTGGCACCCTGCACTATCAGGACAGTATATTTGACAACTCAGCGGGGAAGTATGGCCTTATAGGAGCAGGAGTGGGTGTAGTCGTCCTATTCATCATCCTTATCGTTATCTGCTGCTGCTGTTGTGAGGGATGTGCATGTAATAACAGGAATAAGGGATATGATGATTCCATTAGTGAGAGGTCATAGTGAGTAACAGGAAAAGGGGGATAATGGTAATGTAACTGAAAGTATTATTAAGGGTATGTTATCCAGAATGACAGTCGGAATATAGTATTGGCGATGTATCACTTCAAACAATGTAAAAGAAGTATTGATAAATATGTTCTGAAAAGGATCGAAGTCCCTTTAGACTGGGGCTTATCACTGTCATATCTGATGGTTTCTGACAGAGGTATTATGGGTTCAGACTGGAAAGCAAAATGGTAAGTTCACGACAGCAAAAGACAGATCTGGAAGAGTGAAAACCCTGCAAAATGGCATTTTTCACATTTTGTGCACCATCTTTGTCAATTTTTGTGCCATATTAAATTTTAGCTAAAGCTGAGATGTGAGGGAGGGATATCAATAATGATATTAATTACTGACAGGCTTGATATATTGATATTAAGATTATGGGTTATTGTTTTTGAACGTACACCCTCAGAAAAGTGAGAGTCATTGTTGCTAAAGCTACCCTCACCTGAGAGTCAGGCTAGTTTTAGCGACAATGACTCTCACTTTTCTGTGTGTGTATATGTAATTATATCTATATCACTGTAATAATTTTATACTCACTGTGAAATATCTATGTGTTTTGTGTCTTGAATGCATATCCACCCAATGTGTACATTTTCATGTGCGACACAATACTTAACTAGCTTTTAAATAGTATTAATATTAATGAATGTTGTACATATTGAGTCTAAAAGGTATTCAGATTGACACACAGTATATTCATCATATCTCTTTTACAAGTCAGATACAGTGCACATGGTCACAGAAACTATATCATTTCTTTAAGTAGATAGTCCCATCACATTAAACCCGGAGAAAAGTATAGATATAAAATTATATTCATATGTCTATCTTGCCAGATTATGTTTTACTATCAGGTTTATGCTGAAATGGCCTTCTCATATTTTTCGGTCTGTAATTGTCAAAATCTATTGTAGAGATCCTATCTACACTTATTTTAAGATATCAGTTAGCAGGATTTGAAAGGTTGTATGTGACAAGGCTAAAGTCTCAACATTGCATCATAAGATCCCACTTCTACCACAATTCATTATGATGGGTGGTGAATTAGTGAAATAAGGGTTGAAAGGGCTTCGATTGAATTAAGATCTATATCCTTATTGTAGTATTGATAATCTTTGCTAAATAGTTTTCCAAAATAAAGGTTACTGAAACGACAAATATCTAGGGAAGTCGATGCAATAATGAAAGTCTGGCCTGGGCTATGGTGTGGAGAAGATGAATGATTTCATTATTTACTACCAGGTGGCAACTGTAGTGCCTGCCTTGGATGGATATGCCATAACTGTTGGCTGATTTCAGACCTAGCCATCATTGGGATGTGATGATGCCATTGTGTAATAATCAAATATTATCTGTAATACCGATATCAATTGTGTACTATTATATAATAACCTTTTGCTGGTTTGTGCTTGCTCCTAAGAAAAGACGTCTGGAACGTTAGCAATGGGGGCACATTTGAGTTGTGTATATAATTCATATACGTGTGCATTGAACAAATGTAGATAGTTTATATATTCACTCTGACCACTGCCTAAACCCCTGCTTTCAGCTCACTAACCATTACATGGGTTAATCAGTATAGGAAAATGTAATATATATATATACATCTCTCAAATTGAAATAGCATTGTAAGTGAATGCTATTCTATACGCAATTGTAGGCTTCAGATATATCTGGATGGCATATGCTGTTATACATGCTTTATATGTTTTTCATGTATGTGCATATTCAAAATAGACAAATAGTTATATGTCTTAGAAGTAGAATTGTGAATTTCTTAAGTCTTAAGAAGACTCATGCCATATATGTAGAAAATGTTTTATTTATACTAAAACCCCGAATTTCGGTGCCAGATTCTATTACTGCCATAACTGAAGATAACGCCAAGAAATAAAATTGTATTTAGGTAACATAGCCAAGAAAAATAAGATAGGTAGGTCGATGTCTTATACATTTAAAAAAAAGATATTTTGGTAAATTAATGACATTTTAAACATGATTTGACCTCAAATGCACTTTCACATGTTGCATAAAAGATCATAGGTTGACTTACCTGAATATGTGTTTAGGCCTGATTAGGCCACTCAAAAAAGCTTTTTTTAAATTTTATACATTTTTTATGAAAAAAAAAGTTAAATATTGAGAAATATTGTCATATTTGGTATCAAATTAAAGCTTATACTGTCAGTAATGCAGTGGCCTAGGAATAGCTTCCATTTTTCCAACCTCTGTAAATTAATAAACGCTTAAATACTCAAATGTGAAATTTGTTCAGAGAAAGTCTACATTTTCCTATACATTTTGGCCCCTCAGTAAAAAAAAAAAATTAAATAAAAAATGCCCTCGTCATATTTTTCAGTGCTTGGTGAGAAACCAGATTTTTTTGGAGTGGCCTAACTAAGTATATTTTATAGGCATGGACTATGTTCACATTTTGTTTTGATACTATCCGGTATGATTATGTGCCATGAGAAAACATACCATTTTACTCTCACAGTTCTTTCATCCCTTCACCTTTGCCATGTTAGTTGTGATTGGACATAGCATGACCATGAGGCGATTATTTATATCGCTGATGGTCGAATAATTATATTACGTGTGAAAGAGTTGCTTTATAAGGCACAGTCTTATCAATGTTTTGTGTTAAGCTTCAGACCAATGACCTGTCCAATTATGGAATTAAGCGTCATGGCAAGTGGCTCACTCTGATCAAATCGGTGCAACTAAAAAGTGGTCGTACATGATTGGTGGCCGTACATGATCAGTGACGTACATGATCGGTGACGTACATGATCGGTGGCATACATGATCGGTGACGTACATGATTGGTGATCTATTGACATTTCAATACCGATCATGTACGTCACATGATGTACATGATCAGTGACATATATGATCAGTGATCTATTAACTGCCTTACATTCTCTGACCATGTTAAAACATGAATAAATCAGACCAAGTTGTACATATGATGTGTGTTGTGACATGTAATATGTTAGAAATGTGTAGATACGGCTATTAAGATAATTTTAATTGACATTTCAATACTGATCATGTACATCATGTGCACACATGATCGGCTATTATCTAATGACTGCCTTTTTGACCATGTTTAAAACATAAATCAATCATAGCAAGGTGTACACATGATGTAAGTCTTTATATGTATAATCAGAGACATGTGAAGCAGTGGGTAATAAGAAAACTTTACATGACATTCCAAGCCGGTCATGTACGTCATTTAAAATAAACTCCCCATAAATACATTACAGCCAGTAGGTATGGTTAGATAAGTTAAATAGCAGAGTGCATGGGCTAATTGGGGGATTTTAAAGTTTTCCGATCATGTACGGCCACCGATCATGTATGGCTACCGATCATATACGGCCACATTTTAGTTGCATTGATTTGGTGAGAGTGAGCCATGTACAATTATTGTTGATTATAAGCGTGCATGAATCAGTTAAAGACAGATAAGAGATGTATTGGTGTTATATGATTATTTGAAAGGAAAGCTTGGTTATGAACCTTGCATAATTATGCCATCATCAATGTAACTGTATACCATGAGGAATACCTGTTGTATATATGCATACTGAGTGTTTGAATGTTTTCAGAAAACTTAAAATGAGATTATAATTATATTATCGTCGATATTATTGCCTTTTGCCAATAAAATAACATTCTATATTTATATTCACTGAAAGGCTTCCTGTTTATTCTAATATAACGAGATACAATCAGAAAAGCAATAAGCTCATTCGTGTTGTTTAACATATTCTAAGTGAAAATTATGCAAAAGGCAAGTAAAATCCAACATAGACATTCAATAGAGTACGTGAGATAATTGCTATAAACCGTTTTTCTGGAGAAGGTCTAAGTAGCCCTATTCATGAGCTCCTATAACTCATAGATGTTATTTGTTTGCATACAACGTGATTATTGACATTGGTAATGTGTCAATTGACTTTTATTTTTAAAGTCACCAAAAGTCCCAATAAAGTTCAATAAAAACGCACAATGCCCTATCTGTATTGTGCTCACACACTCAGAAAAGTGAGGGTCACTATCGCCGAAAGCACTCACACTGCCTGATTGTCGATGACAATGACGCTCACTTTTATCTCTGTGTACTATTATGACTGCATTTGCAGCAAGCAGTGCAGTATGACAAAAACAAACCAGATGGCACTGTACTTGGAACAACAACATTGATTTGAAATTGTAACCAATAACCTTTCAATCAATCAATCAATCATGAAGAATTTAGCATTTAGTTGGGTCAGTATGCCAAGGTCTTATCTGATCGATTATGGGGGCATTAACACATGCAATCTCCTCATTGATATAATGCCTACCAGTATGTGTAAATGATCGGTAATAACCATTGATTAAATTCTCAATGATTATTTGAACAGCTGAATGCAGACAATCGGAAGAGGATGGATATTGCCTAGATATGTTATGATCTCGCATCGTACCCATATCAAACAGAACACTCGCTCACACAAGCAAGTGTTCCGCAGAAACATATTTTTACCACTGATGTTTTGCGCCATTAAATGATAAGGTATTGTCGCATTCTATGATTTCAAACCATACATTGCTAACAACACTCAAAGGGAGTGGTCATTTTTTAGCAACAAGGGGGTGTTGTTGGATTTGGGGGAGGAACCAAGAATATGTGGACCCCTTGAAGGGGGGACCAAAAATATTTGAAACCATATTTTTTTATATTATTATTTATCTGCATTTACCCCCATTTACCCCTACCACAACGAAGATTGTTTTGAACATATGAGCAGTAAATCAAGGTCAGTTACTTTACCCTTGTATGCACCTCTATTAGCTAAGAAGTACCCATCTGTGGGTATTTGCCATGACCTTTGAGGCCCTATACTTAGATGTAGACGAGAACAAATTCCTGTTCTTTACTATACATACACGATCTGCGAAAAAGGCCCTTAGTGCAGGGTGCACTAAGGTCCCTTTTCCTAGCACATATCACCTGTTTTACATAAACTTACACATGTATACATATTTGGGATTGAAATAGCTGGATATTAGTCAGACATAGCCTAGGCTTGTATTGCAAGATAAAGTAACAAATGTTCAACTTCTACTGCATTCGATATGCCAAGAATGTGCGTTGGATGGGTATGATCGGCCTTTTTTTAAGTAGAGATGGTCGGGTAAGTTTTAGATTTTTGTATCATCTCATAGAAAAATCGTCACCTATACGACCAACAAACGCAGTAGAAACAAAACAAACATAAATAAACACCTCTCAGAATGAATGGACCTGGCCCAGTTCACCGATTCATGCTACTACTTTGCCAGGAGCCCTACTATGAACCAACTCTGGCATGCAGCGCCTCTATTGATACTTAGACTCCCTCCCCCAGCCCACCTACAGTCACACTCTCCTGAGCAGTATCCTTATTATATCTCTGCACCATGTGACCCTCTTCTGTTCTAAGAAATTAACAAAGAAATTATGTGCATTTTTTATATACCTCACACATACCCCCGTTGTAACAGCTGACACGCTTATCAATTTTAAGCCCATTTAGAATATGTTGGGCATAGGAAAAATAAAGTTAACAGAACGAATTAACCGACATAGACAATACCAGTCTATATCCAATCTAAGGGCGAGTTTGGGGCAGAGACACAAGTTAAAACCCAAAATAAAGAGCGCAGGATCATTCCCTGGTTGTAGAGTGCACCTTTATCTCCTCACCACAGCACTACACCCCACAACTATGGTGGCCCTGGAGGCTCACGTAAAAAAAAAATTAAAAGTGAAATTTTTTTTTTCAAAGTGAAATTTTTTTTTTCAAAGTGAAGTTTTTTTTTTCAAAGTGGAGTTTTTTTTTCCAAAGTGGAGTTTTTTTTTTCAAAGTGAAGTTTTTTTTTTCAAAGTGAAGTTTTTTTTTTCAAAGTGGAGTTTTTTTTTTCTAAGTGATGTTTTTTTTTCTAAGTGATGTTTTTTTTTCAAAGATTTTTTTTTTTTTTTTGTCTTCAGAAAAAAAAAAACTTTTTTCAAAATGAAAAACTCACTGTCACTGTCAAGCTGATGGATGCCAATTTGTGACAGCTATCTTTTAGCATTGGGATGCACTACATGTGGCAATTTATAGGATCCTGTGTGGAAATTTACACCGGGTAAGTGGCCCGCATGATAACTGGCCTTGGGATAAAGACATCCTTGCCCATTGGCACCTTTCAAGTGGCCCTTTCCCAAGAAATTGGCCCTTTGGCCCGGTAAAAATGTATGACAGGTATCCTTTAACATTGAGACTCAACATATTATAGCATTGTTATATAGGATGCTAGGTGATAGCTGCCTGTTGAGTGGTCAATTTGCCTGTTGAGTGGCCATTTGGCTGCCGTAACTGGCCCCCGTGACTGGCCCCTGTGACTGGCCCCTGTGACTGACCCCCTGTGACACCTTGTGACAGCTATCTTTTCACAATGGAATGGAGTATGTTTATGTGGGCATTCATTGGATCCTATGAGACCAGGTGATAAGCCTGCATGAGAACGGTAGAATATTGGCCCATTGGCCCATTGGCCCATTTTCAAACATGCCAAAAAACACTAAAAAGTTGTTATTCAGGAAATTGGCCAATTTGGCGAGGAAATAGGCCAGAATCTCAAAAAGTAGATTTTTGGGGAAATTTGTCGATTTGGCGAGAAAATGGGTCAGAATCTCAAACAGTAGATTTTTGGGGAAATTTGTCGATTTGGCGAGAAAATGGGTCAGAATCTCAAAAAAGTAGATTTTTGGGGAAATTGGCCAATTTGGCGAGAAAGTGGGTCAGATTTTTAAAAAGTCAATTTTTTCGGGAAATTGATCAATTTGGCGAGAAAATAGGTCAGAATCGCAAAAAATCGATTTTTCGGGAAATTGGCCAATTTGGCGAGAAAATAGGTCGGATTTTTAAAAAGTCGATTTTTTTGGGAAATGGATCAATTTGGCGAGAAAATAGGTCAGAATCTGCAAAAAAAGATTTTTCGGGAAATTGGCCAATTTGCCGAGAAAATAGGTTGGATTTTTAAAAAGTCGATTTTTTGGGGAAATGGATCAATTTGGTGCGAAAATAGGTCAGAATTTTTTTGAGATTTTATCCTATATTCTCGCCAAGTGGGCATTCATTGGATCCTATGAGACCAGGTGATAAGCCTGCATAAGAACGGTAGAATATTGGCCCATTGGCCCATTGGCCCATTTTCAAACATGCCAATAAACACTAAAAAGTTGATATTTAGGAAATTGGCCAATTTGGCGAGAAAAAAGGTCAGAATCTCAAAAAGTCGATTTTGGGGAAATTTGTCGATTTGGCGAGAAAATGGGTAAGAATCTCAAAAAAGTCGATTTTTCGGAAAATTGGCCAAGTTGGCGAGAAAATTTGTCAGATTAAAAAAAAGACATTGACTTTTTAAAAATCTGACCCATTTTCTCGCCAAATTGGCCAATTTCCCGAATAATCGACTTTTTGAGATTCTGACCTATTTTCTCGCCAATTGATCAATTTCCTGAAAAAATCGACTTTTTAAAAATCTGACCCATTTTCTCGCCAAATTGGCCAATTTCCCCAAAAATCTACTTTTTTGTGATTCTGACCCATTTTCTCGCCAAATCGCCAAATTTCCCCAAAAATCTACTTTTTGAGATTCTGGCCTATTTTCTCGCCAAATTGGCCAATTTCCTGAATAACAACTTTTTAGTGTTTTTTGGCATGTTTGAAAATGAGCCAATGGGCCAATGGGCCAATATTCTACCGTTCTCATGCAGGCTTATCACCTGGTCTCATAGGATCCAATGAATGCCCACATAAACATACTCCATTCCATTGTGAAAAGATAGCTGTCACAAGGTGTCACAGGGGGCCAGTCACAGGGGCCAGTCACAGGGGCCAGTCACGGGGGCCAGTTACGGCAGCCAAATGGCCACTCAACAGGCAAATTGACCACTCAATAGGCAGCTATCACCTAGCATCCTATATAACAATGCTATAATATGTTGAGTCTCAATGTTAAAGGATACCTGTCATACATTTTTACCGGGCCAAAGGGCCAATTTCTTGGGAAAGGGCCACTTGAAAGCCGCCAATGGGCAAGGATGTCTTTATCCCAAGGCCAGTTATCATGCGGGCCACTTACCCGGTGTAAATTTCCACACAGGATCCTATAAATTGCCACATGTAGTGCATCCCAATGCTAAAGGATAGCTGTCACAAGTTGGCATCCATCAGCTTGACAGTGACAGTGAGTTTTTCATTTTGAAAAAAGTTTTTTTTTTCTGAAGACAAAAAAAAAAAAAAAAATCTTTGAAAAAAAAACATCACTTAGAAAAAAAAACATCACTTTGAAAAAAAAAACTCCACTTTGAAAAAAAAAACTTCACTTTGAAAAAAAACAACTTCACTTTGAAAAAAAAAACTCCACTTTGGAAAAAAAAACTCCACTTTGAAAAAAAAAACTTCACTTTGAAAAAAAACACTTCACTTTGAAAAAAAAAATTTCACTTTTAATTTTTTTTTTACGTGAGCCTCCAGGGCCACCATACACAACAACCACTACCCCTACCTACCAGCAGGGCTAATTCATATCCTCATCCCTACTACCACCTACACCTGGGTGAGCTTCACTTGATCAGAATTTTATTGATTTCTGATTGGATCGTCCATTGATTCGTTTTCGGTCGACCTGTAATAAGGGATTGGTTGGACAGCTAGGGTGGAAATGAGAGGGAGTAGGGTGAGTAAGTAGGGGGGTATGGTAGGTGGGGTGGGGGGGTGGTATTAGTATACTGGAGGAGAGGGGGTGGGGATTTGGGGTAGAAGGGAGGGAGGGGTGAGTGTTATTGTGGGTAGAAGGTAGGGAAGGTGGGTGTATAGTAAGTGATTTGGTAGAGAGGCAGAGGGTGGGGAGGAGGGGAAGACAGGAGGAAGGGGAGGAGGGGGAGGCAGGAGGGTGGGGAGAAGTGTCAGGCATGCAGGCATGCAGGCATGCAGGCATGTAGGCATGCACGCAGGGAGTGAGAGAAATAGGCAGGCAGGCAGGCAGGCAGGCAGGCAGGTAGGTAGGGAAGCAGGCAGGGAGAACACAGGGGGAATCATGCAGGTAGGCAGCTAGGGAAGTAGGCAGACAGGCAAGGAGGACGCATGCATACGCAGGGGAGGAGGCAGGGAGGAGGGAGAGATGGGCAGGCAGGCAGACATACATGCAGGCAGGCAGGCAGGCAGGCAGAAAGACAGGCAGGGACACATGAAGACAGCCAAGGAGAGATCTATGAGAAGGTTCAAAGCAAACAGAGCAAGGATCGTGTAAAGTACCAGGGAGTTGGGGTAGGGGTGTGGTGGGAGGGGCAGGGCGGGGGCTTAGGGTGGGGGAGTGAACCCCTGGAGGAGTGGGTGCATGGGAGGGGGGGTACAGGATAGTGGTGAACTGAGTGGTGAGGGGGCTATACAGAGGTGCGTCATGCTTGGTGGTTGTGCATTCTCGTGTTGTGGTTTGGACAGCAGAGGAGTCCATCCCAAGCCTTAACATTCAGCCCTGGAGGAAACCCGACTCACCTGACTCATCCCTCCAGTACCTCCAGTCAGAGGCCATGCAGTCACATTGTACTCAGTGCTCCAGTACATAGGGATATAGGCTATAAAGGCTACTTTACCTGGACAGAATACTGTCCTCAACTTTACCTGGACAAAACACTTTCCTCGACTTTACTTGGACAAAATACTTTCCTCAACTTTACCTGGACAAAACACTTTCCTCGACTTTACTTGGACAAAATACTTTCCTCAACTTTACCTGGACAAAACACTTTCCTCGACTTTACTTGGACAAAACACTTTCCTCAACTTTACCGGGACGAAATACTTTCCTCAACTTTACCTGGACAAAATACTTTTCTCAACTTTCTGGCCCAGGGATTATCACAATAGGGTTGGGACCTTCCCATGACAAGAACAATTATTGAGAACAAATGGTTCAAATCACCCCGTCATATTTAATTGTACCCAGGTCACAATCATTAATGTGAATTAGAAAACTGGGATGAACTAGAACTAAATTATTGATTTGGACTGGACTTGTTCGCCTCAATCGCAGGCTCCTCCAGCTATACAGACTTACCCGTAGGGGGTGATAGGACGTGATCATTAGTGGCGTTCAGAGCCCATTAATCCAGGCATCTAGGTACCTGGATTTCTAAACGCTGGTCAACGACGACTAGACGACCAGTATCAATTAGACAAGCTGAACCAGTATCTATATAAGCGACTCTAAGAGTGGACAAAACTGCTTGGGGAAGTTGGACAAGATTGTAAACTGACATGATAGAAGTACCCCACCCTACTGAGGACATGTATTTTAATGTCAACTTGATGTGGTTTGATCACTAACACACATCTTCCTCCAACTACCAACGGCTTGACCGGTAAGGAGTCCATGTGTGGAGGGTGTGTGCAAAGACCGTGTTCACCCTGAGAAAGGAGTCACTTCAGGAGAGCAACATCACACCATAATAAACAGGTAATGTGATTGAAATTATATATAAATGGGATTTAAGAGAATGACATGGAAACGAGTGGTACCTTGGATCATGTGATATGATCTAACGTACCACAAGTGAGGAAATCAGGAATTCAAACTAATTAGAGTGGATCTCTGCATTTATTTCATGTAATTAGTGCTAAATTATAGTTATAAACAACATTTAAAGATGGGTTTTACAGCAATTTGTATGACATTATAATTGAGAGCGATGAGCGAGCATCAGTTTCTCCATGGCCATTCTAGTACTTAAGCACGGTAACTTTGATTCTCCACATGAAATCAAACCAGTTTATAGTCTATACGAAAACTTTTTCACCATGCAGGACATTCGGTCCTGCAAACTTTTTTCTTTGCAGGCCCGGCTCAATTTTTGCAGGCCGGGATATTGGAGTATAACCTTGCTATTCAAAAATCAAATATAAAGCAAGGGTTTGTACTGGCAATGATAATAGATAGAGTTTCCCCTACATGTTTCAATCATATTAACCACTTTAATGTGTAAATTATTGAAGAACAATACAGAAAGTATTCACATTTTCTGGTTTGTGCTGTAGAAACCTTAATAATGGTCCGATTTACAAGCCGTAAAAAATGTAGACAAGAATCTTTGGAATACAGCCAGCCATTCGGGCCTGCAGTAGTCCTTTTTGCTGCCGGACCGGCAGACTATTTGCCGGCTATAGCCGGTGGCCAGCAGTTTTTCGTATAGACTGAGATTACAAACATTTTAGAACTGGTAGACTAGAACAGTACTAGAAAATCCAGGTGTGGACTCAGTGTGAGACAGCACTTTTAACATAGATCTCTATATCAATGGGTCTAGGGAATCAGCATATATCTCAGATATCTTTCCGAGAAGTGGGATAATTATTATTGGTCACCACACACAACTGCATCCAGTAGCCTTGTCATATTTGCACCAGGAATACCTGCTGACCCTGGCATACAAAGGCCCAGGTTGGTGTGGTATCGGTGTTTAGATTACCTGTCTGTACACCCCTCATCACAGACCACGCAGTATCAATAGACCCCACACCCCACACACAACCCCTCCCTACCCCCCCCCCCCAGCCTTACCCTCCTACCTAGATACCACATCAGCCCATCAACTCTATAATGTATGATACACCGTAGTTACTCCCTCACTGGAGGCTGCCATGCTATAGCCACAGAACTTTGCTGGTCATGGGAAGATTCAAAATTTGAGTAACACTTTCTGTTTCAGAACTTCATCTGATTAACAAGTGAGGATTTGCGGACGGTGCCAATTTGGGGTGATTACCCATGTCAAAGGCTGCCTCCCAAACCATACATACATAAACACTCTAGGTAGCATGTTATCCCCTGTGAATGTTCCATACATTGCATGGATCTATTAGATTTAAGCCACTTTAACTATAAAATTTAAGCTGATTAATGGCACTTTGAAGCAACTTTGAGCAGATTAAATTCATTTCAGATTAACATGGATTACAGGTGCTGAAAGAATCCACTTAAAGCTACAATAATCCTTAGTTTCATGCAGTGGTAGTGAGTGAAATCATGCATTAACTACCATGAAACCTCGCATATAAGCCGCGGCTAGTACGCGAGTCAGATTGGCGGTGCGGCTTATAAGATCGGCCCGGGGCTCAGTGTGCGGCTTATACGAGGGTTTTTGCCACTATGGTACAGTACTAAAGTCACCATAATCAGACCCCTGGTGTGGACTATAGGATCGGCCCAAAGTCGGGGTGCAGCTTATACGCGAGTTAGGCTTGTATGGGAGGTTTTACAGTAGTGAAAGAATCAGATCAAACTTCAGTTCCTATTTCTGCCACTGGCACCACGGTGGCGCTGTGGCCGTTTATTTACACTCCTGTAGAGACCGAGCAGCACAAGAGACCAGGCAGGCCGTCACGCGTGAATGAGCACAGACAGTGCTATAAATAGAATCACCCCACCAGCCCCTTTTGTATCAAGTGCCATCTACACAAAGCCTTTTTTCAAATAATCCTACTGCTAATAGTCATATTCTTTTTAGAATTTTGAATAGCTGCAGGGATTTGGATTTTGTACATATTTAGATGCCACCTTTTCGTTCGTATTTTGTATGCTCTCTTTTGTACACCTGCTTGTGCAGATGACTACATTAAACAGTTTATGTTCATGGCATTCTAAAAGGGTAAATAGATGAAGCAATGGCGAATCGCTTGCCAGGACTTCATTCAAGCATCATGGTGCTAAAGGGCATAATGCATTAAAGCACACACTGTGGTACATGAAGGTTTAATTAAGGTAGTGTGTCAGATTTAGCACCGCTGTCACCATTCTTCTCCATCAAACAATATCAAAAATGGCACCCCATAGCATGTGACTACTCGACTGAAACAAACCATCCCCTGCCAAGCCCAGCCTCCCCACACGACACACCCCCAATCTACTCCTTCCACCCGAGGCACGCAGCGGCCAGAGGAACACGCACCGCACAAGTTGCCAATTATCACCCGGAAATGAGTTAACACAGCAGACATGGGTTGTCAGCAGGGGGCTGCTTTGGGCCCCACATGATAAGGTAGGATCCTGGAGGGGAGCAGGGGAAGGTGGAGCTTCTCATTGACACAATTTAGTAGGTTCATATTGGGTGTGTGTGTGTTTATTGATTATTTAATGGTTTTGGCTGCCATTGAGACTTTGTTGAATCTATCTAACAATGTAAATGATCATGGGATTTTAGTTTATTTTGTGACATGTTTGATATCGATAGTAAGAGTTGCACATGTTATAGTTTAATCTTCTTCAGTACCCATTGGCTACTGCATGTTATGTGCATTATGTGAAAAGAGGTATGGATGATTGTTGGTCTAAGGACCAACCAGGACGAGGAGGGGAGGTTAAAAAAGGTGACAAAGTAACAAAGCAATTGAGTAAAATGGATGATGCTAAGTTCTGAGGATATGCAGATAGAGCTCCATCCTTATGATGCTATGGTAACCTGCCAATATCAAATACAAAGTCCCACAAAATGAAAATGAAAATTGAATTCATATTCTTCTCAGTATGCTTATACCAATAGACTCCATTCGAGAAGATCAAATCATTAATTTCCTGCGGGATTGTATTTGGTCGCGGGTAGCTCCCGGGGAGGTTGGTGAGACATGGGAAGCAGCCAGTTTATGCCATGTTCCTCACTGCTCTTTGATCTGCTCCCTCTTGTTGCTCACTGAGCTGTTCTGAGATGCTCAGGTCGTCAAGTCCAGAACCTTCTCAGCCATGAACACACACATCTGAGATGCCGCGAGCAGCTCACACAAAGGAGAACAGCGCGACAAAGACTCGATCACTTGCTCCACCCATACCCCGCTGCCACCACACAGAGGGAGCAACCACCAGCCAATATTTAGTGGCTCTTCCACTAAAGTCCATTTTAAATCGGTTCAAAATCTAAGAGTATAAATTTCACTTGGAACTCAAAGCAACAAAATTATTTTATGATGAAGTGTTTAAAAAAATCTACTGTGGGGATAAAACTGCTTTGGGGTGTATTTGCACAAGCACACTAGTATTGATACTGGAGAAGGGAGACACTAGTCAAGCTGCATTCAAAAGGCTGCTACTTAGGGTACCCACTGCTCTGTGATATGGAAACATCATGTCGCCTCTAGGGCTCCTGATAATGAGAGGCCAGTCCTGTCCTTCTCCTCTCTTCTAGCTTGAGGCAACGATTCTCCATTGTTCACATTATACACTGTTTGTTTGAATTGTGTGAAATGAAATAGTAGCCCCAAAAACGGTATTAGTATCATTGGTTGGCCTTATTATGCCAAATAAATGAAAATAGTGCGAGAGCAAATCCAGTTACATTCAAGTTTGAAATTCACATTAAAAATAAACTTGCATTGCTTGTTTGAAGCGATATGAAGACTAGATAGCATTTAACTACTGCTCATAGCAGAGGATTCATCATTGGTGGAAGGGGGTAGGCATGGCTAGGGGTGTGGTAGGGGGAAACACAGCAGTGATAGGGAAGGGTACAGGCAGGCAGGGTGAGGAGTTGGGAAGTATTGACCGGGGAAAACGGTGCGTTGCAGTGTCTCCGGGTGCGTAAGCGCAGCCTACGTGATCACCTGCCCAGTCACGTGCCACCCAACCGTGTGATTCCATTGGCTAACAGGAAGTGCAATACCACTACTGTTTTATTTGAATTTTTCTTTCTCTTTTTTATGTTTATTTCGGTCAGCCGCGGCAGGGCTGGATAGATGCCACGGACGGGGGAGGTTTGTCCGGAACCTACACATCGGCTGGGCATGTTCAGTGATGAAGACATGGAATACGTGAGTACCCTCATCTTAGTGTGTGTAACCTCTTCTACATTTATGTCATGCAATGTGTGTAGGTTAGATTTCCAGTGGGCCCTTCAGGGTCCTAGACCCTTGCTCTTTAAGTCAGTAGATTCTCCTAGATTTCCCTAAGCCCTATGTAATGTGATAATTGCCTCCTCAATAGGGCATTTTTAATACAATTTCAAGAGTTTTATAAATCAAGCATACATCTATATCGGAAGTCTATTGGTATTATCTATTTTAAACTATTCATGATTAGTCAAATAGACTTGTTTGTGGTATAACATGCATGAAGTATAATGGTACAACTTAAGAAAGCAAAACTGGTTCTTAAGACGTCTTCTACTATGTGATATATTACAGAATCGACGCTCCCCTATTGATCCAAAGCAATTGGTAACTACTAAAATATCAACTCTTAATATCTCCAATTGTCACAAGTGTCACATTGAAATACTAAATAAAAGAATACCATAAATATATCACTGTGCACATCACCATATGGATGATGCTAGTAACTTCTTCACCTATATGTACTCACCTGAAACCAAATTGCTGAACAAAGGCACTATTGCATGTTCACAATTGATTGTTATGTTATACAATATATAGGGCTGATTGATTTGATGCGCTAATCCGTATTTAACAATGCAATATTATCCGACTTTGGGGCATTTTGAAATGTCAATAGGGCTTAAGAGCTACATCAAGTCATCCCAGTGCACAAAATCTCAATTGTACAGTAAAGGCTTATTACAACCATTACATGTCAGGTCCTCATTGTCAAATGTAGCCTTAATGTGTAGACACAATGGTAAGGGTGATCAGTTACTAATTGCACAAGGGTCTGTTACAAAGTTATGTTAGTTCACATGAGTAGTATAGTATGTATCGGAACGGGACTATAGTTAAGTACTGTTTATTACTCAATCGACATGCAGCCAATCAGAGGCCTCCATTTGACCGGAAGTGACGTCACATGCCCATATATGGGCATACCGGAAGTGACGTCACGTGACCTTGACCTAGTTAGAGGTCAAGGTCATGACTCAGCCAATCAGAGGCTTCCATTTGACCGGAAGTGACGTCACACGCCCATATAAGGGCATACCGGAAGTGACGTCATGTGACGTCACACGCCCATATAAGGGCATACCGGAAGTGACGTCATGTGACCTTCACATGTACATATAAGGGCATACCGGAAGTGACGTCAAGTGACTTTGACTTAGTTAGAGGCTTCTGATTGGCTGGTACACCGGAAGTGACCCATTTATGCAAATGAGGGGCCTACTTCTGGTCAAATGGAGACCTCTGATTGGTTGGGTCATGAAGAAATGTGTCTCTTAATTTAATTTTGTTTAGGAAGTGATCGATTTTAGGATCACGCGACCGGAAGTGACCTGATGAGTCACGTGACTAGAAGTGACGACGACACATACCTTAATTAGACGATTCAGCAGCGACCGGAGGAAGTGTCACTTTAAGAGGACACGCTAGTTAATTGTTATAATTGTTTTACTTACTAATAAAAGAAGACGTATGAAAATAAACACAACAATAATTTTATTTTATTTTTTTATTTTCTTTTTTTTCAATTCTAATAACACTCTATTTTTGAAAAGATGCGCTCAATCAATCAATAACACACTTTTTCATATTTTAAAGGACTCGTTGTCACACCGTTAGAATGCACGCGACGCTTATAATACAAGTAGCGCACGTCATCTTTCTCTATGGTGTAAGTGGCCATTTTTGGTTCGTACCACTTTTGAAATTTATATTTACCGCAAGGAGAGTTTTTCGTTTTCGAAAACATTTAAGAAGACGACTACTTCTGTACACTTTTTTTTGAGATTTTCTTTCACTGGTGCCGCTGATTTGATCGTAGCAAATGTAAGTCTTAGGGTTGACACTTGGGATCCCGTCACCTTCTCACGCCGCTTTCTTTTCTTTCTGAAGTATGTCTCTCTCAGGCGAGGTTTGACTACACACAGGCAAACATCAGAGGCACCCAATAGCGCTAATTCTACCTTCAGACAAAGGTCAGGCACGGCTGGCCTATAATAGATGGGTCAAGGGCTATTCTAGTGAGGGTCAGGCTGCGCCGGACATTCAATAAAAAGCTGGAGTTTGGCAAACTTGCTTTTGAAAGTCTGACCATGCGGGATCCTCATGCCATAGTCTGACAATGCTGAACTCTTGGGAGAGTATGCCGGACTCTTGCTGGCCAGACTTTCAAGCAAATTTGCCAAAGTCCAGCTTGTTATTGAATTTCCGGCGTAGCCTGACCCTCAGTAGAATAGTCCTTGACTCATCTATTATAGGTCAGCAGCGCCTGACCCTTGTATGAGAGTAGTATTGGCGACATTGGCCGACTCTGATATTTACCCGTGTGTACGGCGGGAGGAGGGGGTTCACAGCCACTGCTTGCGCTTATAGAGCGCTACTAGCGGAGGTCTGGATGAGGAGACTACGGCGTTTGTCTTTTGCTTGTGCAGCTGCTGCTGCTGCTGCTGACGATGTCACGGATGCCGCTATTACTAATGCTACTAATACTAGTATGAGAAAATACATTTAGTCAATTGATTAAATCAAGGAGGTTTTCTGACTTCAGTGGATCGTTTAGCCATCGGCCACGGGCAAAACTTGAAACCATTTTATACATGGGACAATTGGCAGAGTCGAAACGTGTTGGTACCATAGGGTCGATCATGTTCATCATCAGTTCAGGCAAAGGAAGTGTGTCGACAGCACGCGAAAACTTCATGTCTGAATGTTTCAACACAAGACTTTTTATCACACTCACACAGCTGCTTTGAAGAGTGAATCCTTGACCAAACTTGTGCTTTTCCAACACAGCTTTGGCCTCTTTCTGTGCAGTAAGGGATCTCTCTTTCGGGTTCATCTCAGTGCTGTCTAGCATGTCCTCAAAGTCTTTAACATAATGTTCCAACGGACTACAAATGATGGACTCCAGATCATCGTCTGCATATGTCGTCTCCTCGCACCATATTGTGTCTTCGCCTGTTTCGAATTCCGTCATTTTCCTGACAATCTCCTCCTGAGTGCCTTGCATATATCGAAGCTCCTTCAAGGAGTTGATAACTTGTATGGCGAAGACTGACAAACTTGAAGGAATTTCACCACAGTCAGGCCAAGTATACGGAGCTAAGAAAAATAGCTCTAACAAAATCTTCTCCCTCTGTCCAAATGAAACTACTGTTCCGATGAAGTTGAAGCATGCTTCTATCCATTGCTCCTTGGTGACGTCCTTCCAATGTTTCTTTACCTCACATGCATCATAGGGCACCGTTTCTCTTCTTGCTTCAAGTGGGAGTTGCTTTTTCTTTCTTGGACTCATTTCGAGAGGGTTTAGATGCTCTGTAGCGTCAACACTTTCATAAACAAAGAAAATAGCAGAACTAACCATCGTAACGTGCTGAGCGAGCGTAGAGTGGACGATGCTACGAAGATGAAGGGCGGGTGGAGAAAGTGTGACTGGTGACAGCGGCGTTTCACTCCTTATGTACCCTGTCCTAGATAAGCCTCTTAAACGGCTGAAAAGACTCTCTAAGTACAGAGCTTCTACCGCAGGTGGGTTTAGACTTAAGCAGCTTAGTTCACTCACATGTCTGTTAGAAAAAGCTACTTGCACACGCGCCTTCCTTTTTTCACTAGTATTCACCCTCTGCCGACTTATAAGACACCTATACACTCTTTCTCGTGAAATCTATGGAAGATGATGGAAGGACCACTGACTACATTTTCTTTGATCAGAGCGTGGAGGACGGCGTCGAACGGAGGGAACGTTGTGAACACAGCTTATAGGGTTTTTGGAAGAGGTCTTGTAAAGTCAAACTGGCGAGAGAGATGGCGTCTTTCAACATGACAATGCTGCTATGTTGGAAAAAAATAGCGTGATTTTTTCAAAAAGCTTCTATGAAAGATTTGACGTCTTCGTTGTTGTAGTGGATCAAGTAATCTGTCATAGTTTGCTTCTTCTTGTCATACTAAACTTTCTGACATGTGGCGTAGTCGGATTTCGGCCATTTTGACGCCCGTCAGTTCGCTGTCAAAAGTCGATCTCGGTGGCAGGGGTTTTTTGTTTACTAGTTTCTTGGTATACGTCATCCATTCGTAAGTAAAGCAACCTTTCTCTTTGTTTGTAGTGAAAGCTCGCAAATAATTCGCGTAGCTGTAACCAAGTGCTAAAAAAGTTGACTACTACGTCAACTATTGATTGCTTTTCTTTATGACGCTGAATTGTTGGTTTCTTCGGTCTCCGGAGGCAAATAACGAGCGAAGGCGTATTTTTTGATCAGGTTCAAGTCGTAACTCTCCGAGTTGAAGCGTACGACTGGAGCTTGACGGATGTATCTCAGAAGCCGCTTCTTCAGTTGAACTAACGGTTGTCTGGTGTGAGCTGCAGCGAAGCCGCCTGGAGAAGGGGTGAATGTCGCTTCCTCTAGCAGGAGAGCTTCACCTATCGCTACATGTAACTTCGCTAAGGTTGGTCGGTAAACTTCTAGCACAGCTTTCTCGATGACTTTGGCGTTCTCGTTTATGTGATTTTAAACTCGGTCTAACAAGGGGTCGGAATCTGCGTCGGATTCTCTGACGTACGCTGCCCCTCCTACCCCGGAAAGTCGTATGCGACGCTAGCCGACATCGCTGCATAGAGAGCAAAACTTAGGTATCGTTCTTCATTTTTCTACGGGTCGCTCGTGATTGTACGGTCTTTTAAAAATTTTGAAACACTTTTCGCAAACGTCCTGCGGCATGTTTTTCTTTTTTTTGTTTTTTTCACTTATTTACCAAATATTAAAAAAATAAACGTTGTTTATCACTTCGAATACTAGACGCCTCTTACCACACGATGCTATTAGCATAGTGAAAGACGTCTGTAGTGTAGGATCGATTTCAACAGATGTCCATCTTACTGCAGGGATCAGACGAGAGTCGTCAACACTGGTGTGTCACAGCTCACTTTTATTTCTTTGGGTACAGCTGCATACAACCCTTGAACATACATTGCGACGTCGCCGCGTCCCATGTAGTCTTCCAACACTTTCATCAGAGCCATAGGCTCAGACGTCTCGTTGTACTTCCAAGCTTTCAGCACTTCATAGACAGGGTTCTTCACAGTCCTGTCAGAAGGCACAGGTTGAGAGATGGAAGTTACTTCATGAGAAGTCAACCCTAAGTAGATCCCTATGGTCTTCCAGTCTCTAGGGCAGAGCTCAGCTAAAAGAGAGAAATATTTCTGCACTTTCCACTCCATGTCTCCACTCTCTAAGCCATCCCACATGTCATGCTTGTCCATGTACTCACGTGAGAATTTGATGAGGTCCATACGGTAAGATTCTTCCAAGGCGGCGGCTAGGTCCTTCCACCTACTAGTACAACTTTTCTGGTACCAAGTAGTGAACATTTCTCTAGCTTGAGTTATGACACTTGTCTCACAACTGAGATATCCCATATCCTTCAAGTTCACTTCAAGGAATGAACCTAACCGTATGTAATCTGATGTCGGCAACTTACCGCTTATTTTCAGTAGCATAGCGTCTGACAAGTATCCTAACGGCTCTGCTTTGAAGTATGATGATACAGGTACTACTGCAGCAGAACCAATAACAGGAGCAGCGTCTGCGCTGGTATCAGACGACTCGTTGTCGGAACAGGGCAACCACATGACTTCGTAAGGTATTGGTGAGGGCAGTCGCCACGGACCGGACGCACTACCAGTGGAAATGAGGTCGAAAAACGGACTGTGCGCCCGTGACCCTTCGGGTTCCTCGTACGCCTCGTCGTCAGCGTCGTTCTCTGTTTCACCCTGTTGCTTTAGGACATGTATGTCTACTACGCGCTGCTGGGGCTGAGTGTCCGAATAGCTGTAAGTCTCAGCGCGAGCAGCGTTGATGGCGTCGGTTGATGAAGCGGTGGAGAGGTTCTGTGCAACGTACTGCGTGTCAGTACTAGTAGCGGTAGTCGCAGCAAGAGGTGTAGCAGCAGCAGCAGTAGCAGCAGCAGCAGGAGCAGCAGCAGCAGCAGCAGCAGGAGCAAGCGCAGCGCTAGCAAGTGCAGCAGTAGCAGGCGCAGCAGTAGCAGGCACAGCAGCAGCAGGCACAGCCGCCTCAGCAAGCGCAGCAGTAACAAGCGCAGCAGCAGCAGCAGCAGCAGCAGCAGCAGGCACAGCAGTAACAGGCGCGGCAGCAGCAACAGCAGCAGCAGCAGCAGTAGCAGCAGCACTAGCAGCACGAGGATCACTAGCAGCCGCAGCAGGCGCAGCAGTAGCAGCAGCAGCGTGCTCAGCAGCAACAACCGTCGCGAGTGTAACAACGTCGCTACTACTGCTGTGTGCGCTCGCTACAGCGGGAGGGTGATAAGACCAAGCGGTTGCGGCGGTAGTCTCAATTTCAGTAGCAAGAGGAGACGCTGACAGTAAACGATCACCGTTCTGCGTATTCTTCTTGTTGTTGAACTCGATTAGATCCTTGGACGACAGTAGTTGTTGTGTTTTGCTCATGGTGGTGCCTGTAGAGAGTAGCAAAAGACTGAGTGAGTGAACGGGTGTTTCCAGGCCTCTTATATACGCCTTCTCGCTTCTAGAGCTAAGCTACTTACAGCTCTCTTCAGCTGCCGCCGGCTGACCGGTGACCATTCACAAAGAGAAACAAAAAGTCATAAGGTATGACGTTTTCAGCTGGATCCCTTTCCCCCGCCCCTTTGAGAGATCGACTGACACGAGCTAAGCTACTTACTGCCTTGTTCAGCAATTCAACGTGCGTTAGCTGTATAAAGGATTAAGCAGTTGCTGCCGCCAGCTGACCGGCGGACATTCCCAAAGAGAAACAAAAGACATAAGTCATGACGTTTTCAGCTGGATCTCTTTCCCCCCTCCCTCTTTTTTTTTGAGAGATGGACTGCCATGAGCGGGCGGTGTACCGACTGTACTAATTCAACGCGCATTAGCTGTATAAAGGATTAAGCAGACATGAGCTTAGAGTGTGTATACAAAAAAACTACAGGAGGCATGTAGTGTGAAGCAGGACCCCCTAAGACGGGAGTGTCTGTCTGTGAGTAGAGTCGTGTGCATGTGGTGAGCGACTTAAGTGTAAAACAAAAAAAAATCACCGCCTCCTGCCGTGGTGAGTAGACTGGCCGGCGGCGGCCGGCTAGTTCAATAGGGGTGACAGCTGACTAAGGCTGTGCATGAAAATCCGATTTTCACCTGACCTCTGACGTTTGTTACAATGAATGCCAAAGGGGGAGAGAGTTGTCCTCAGGTAGGGGGTAGGAGGTAAGGCTAATGGATAAGGAAAAAAAACACCATTTTCAGCTGGCCACCACAGATGGCGATGACATACCCCTCGGCATCTAAGCTCTTAAGAAGCTCTTACGGAGCGGAGCGGCTGCTGGACAGCTGGGGTGAGTAGACCGGCCGGCGGCGGCTAGCTAGTTCAATAGGAGTGACAGCTGACTAAGGCTGTGCATGAAAATCCGATTTTCACCTGACCTCTGACGTTTGTTACAATGAATGCTAAAGGGGGAGAGAGTCGTCCTCAGGTAGGGAGTAGGAGGTAAGGCTAATGGATAAAGAAAAAACACCATTTTCAGCTGGCCACCAAAGATGATGATGACACACCCCTCGTCATCTAAGCTCTTAAGAAGCTCTTACGGAGCGGAGCGGCTGCTGGACAGCTGGGGTGCTGTTGGAAATAGGATTAAACTCTCTCTGTATAAAAGCTCTGATTTCTGTTGGAAAAAAACCATATCACCTTTGACCACAGTAACGTCTACTACCACCACCACCAGCACCACCGCCGCTGCCACCGCCGCCGCCGCCGCCAGTCACAGCTGATCACCTCATTAAAAGCATGTGACGTCGTCGCTTCTAGTCACTTGCTTCATCAAGTCGCTTCCAGAGACACGCTTCTTCCTCTCGAGAGGAAGAATGACGTATATAAGGAGGCTGACACGTGTATAGGTGCCTTATTAGTCGGCAAGGGGTAAATACTAGTGAAAAAGGAAGGCAGGTGTGCAGGTAGCTTTCTAACAGACACGTGTGTGCACTAAGCTGCTTAAGTCTAAACCCCCCTGCAGTAGTCAAGTAGCATGTGAAAACTTACTTAACAGATCACTTAATTGAGTAGAGACTCTGTACTGAGAGAGTCTTTTCAGCTGTTTAAGAGGATTATCTAGGACAGGGTACATAAAGAGTGAAACGCTGCTCTCACTCATCACACTTTCTCGACTCGCCCTTCATCATCGTAGCATCGTCCACTCCACGCTCGCTCAGCATGTTATGAGGGTTATTTCTACCTTTACAGCTTCTTTTCTTATCGAAGTGTCGACGCTACAGAGCATCGAAACTCTCCAAATGAGTCCAAGAAAGAAAAAGCAACTCCCACTAGAAGCAAGAAGAGAAACGGTGCCCTATGATGCATGTGAGGTAAAGAAACATTGGAAGGACGTCACCAAGGAGCAATGGATAGAAGCATGCTTCAACTTCATCGGAACGGAAGTAGTTTCATTTGGACAGAGGGAGAAAATTTTGTTGGAGCTATTTTTCTTAGCTCCGTATAGTTGGCGTGACTGTAGTGGTGAAATTCCTTCAGGTTTTTCAGCGTTCGGCATACAAGTTATCTGGTCTTTGAAGAAGCTTCGATATATGCAACGCACTCACGAGGAGATTGTTCAGAAAATGACGGAATTCGAAACAAAAGAAGTATGGTGCGAGGAGACGACATATGCGGACGATGATCTGGAGTACATCATTTGTAGCCCGTTGGAACATTATGTTAAAGACTTTGAGGACATGCTAGCCAGCACTGCGATGACCCCCAAAGAGAGATCCCTTACTGCACAGAAGGAGGCCAAAGCTGTGTTGGAAAAGCTCAAGTTTGGTCAAGGATTCACTCTTCAAAGCAGCTGTGTGAGTGTGATAAAAAGTGTTGTGTTGAAACATCCGGACATGAAGTTTTCGCGTGCTGTCGACACACTTCCTTTGCCTGAACTGATGATGAACATGATCGACCCCATCGTACCAACATGTTTCGACTCTGCCAATTGTCCCATGTATAAAATGGTTTCAAGTTTTGCCTGTGGCCGATGGCTAAACGATCCACTGAAGTCAGAAAACCTCCTTGATTTAGTCGACTGACTAAATGTATTTTCTCATACTAGTATTAGTAGCATTAGTAATAGCGGCTACTCGGTCTCGTGCAGCATCCGTGACATCGTCAGCAGCAGCAGCACGATCAGCACAAGCAGCAGCTGCTGCACAAGCAGCACAAGCAGCAGCATCTGTCAGCAGCATCAGTGACATCGTCAGCAGCAGCAGCAGCAGCAGCTGCTGCACGAGTAGCACAAGCAGCAGCATCTGTCAACAGCATCCGTGACATCGTCAGCAACTGCAGCAGCTGCACGAGCAGTACAAGCAGCAGCAGCTGTCAGCAGCTGCAGCAGCTGCACGAGCAGCACAAGCAGCAGCACCGACAGCAGCAGCAACAGCAAATCAGCAGCAGCAGCAGCAGCGGCAATGTGGACCGCTAAATTCGAGATGGTGACATATCTGTTTCTTAGAATCGACATTCGACATGAGGTCTAGTGACATTTGACATGAAGCTTGAAAAACATAGTGACAGGTGACATGAGCAATTCTTAAAATCGACACGAGATATGAGCATAATTAAGCGACATCGACATGTGCCATGGCTATTTTTTATTTTTTTTGAAGACAACCGCCATAGCTTCCTTATCCAGACCTCCACTAGTAGTGCTCTATAAGCGCAAGCTTTGCCTTAAGAGAGCTGTGGCTGTGAACCCTCTCCTCTCTCCGTACACACAGGTAAATATCAGAGTCAGCCAATGTCGCCAATACTACTCTCATACAAGGGTCAGGCGCTGCTAGACTATAATAGATGGGTCAAGGACTGTTCTACTGAGGGTCAGGCTAGGCCGGACATTCAATAACGGGCTGGACTTTAGCAAATTTGCTTGAAAGTCTAGCCAGCAAGAGATGCACATCATCATAAACGCGATCATGATACCTTTCATTGTAAGTAGACTCGCCTCTCTGCCCTCTCTTTTAGAGAGGGCAGAGAAGCGAGTCTCACTCTTAAAAAACCCTGCCCCTCCCCCCCTCCCCCCCTCCCCCCCCATGCATCTTAAAGAGTGCCCCCCAGAGTGCCCCTCTCCCCCCCTCCTAGAAAAAAAGAGCCGTATTTTTAAATTATTTTTTAGCAAGCTTTTTCAGCTTGCTTTTTTTTTCTTTTTTTAAATTTATTTATCCATCAAAATCTCAAGTGACTTATTTTGAAAGCCAACCTAGTAGTCACGTGACCCCCTTAAGTAGGTCACTTCCCGTCACGTGACCTATTTGAATTTCCCGCCAACATGGTGGTCACGTGACCCTCTTAAGTAGGTCACTTCCGGTCACGTGACCTATTTGAATTTCCCGCCCAAAGGTCACGTGACCGGAAGTAGGTCACTTCCGGTCACGTGACCTATTTGAATTTCCCGCCAAAAGGGAGGCCTCTCATTGGCTGCTTTTGAATTTCCCGCCAAAAGGGAGGCCTCTGATTGGCTGCAGGTCGATTGAGTAATAAACAGTACTTAACTATAGTCCCGTTCCGATACATACAATACTACTCACATGGTTGTGTTGCTGGGGGTATTATATCGAAATATTAAAGAGTAATATATTAAAATGACAGTGAGTGTGCGGTGAGATACTATGTACATAACGATTGGTGGTGGCGTAGCATGAAATACACTGTAAAAATTGTCCGTTGAAATTACGGAGAATCAATGCTAAATTTGACGGTGTATCACCATAATTGTGATTCACGGTGAGACACTGTAAAATTCATTACGTTTACATTGAATATCTGTAAACCAGTACAGTGAAACAATGTTTTTTCATTTACGTGGATCTCATGTTAAAGGTTTGCCCACCAGGTGGCAGCTTGGTTTGATAGAGAGAATTTAGTGGAAGCTATCAACTAAAAACATACATAATTGTGTTAGATTTACAAAGACATCCAACTATCTCATTAATTACACAATCAAAATTCAAGCCTTTGGCATATTAAGGACAAAAAATATATAATTTCCTTTTTTGAGACCCTGGGCACTAGTATCGATAGTATAAACACCTGAGTTGTGGTATTTAGAATTATACATGTTGAGACTGTTGTCAGAGTTTCTTTGTAACAATCCTAGAGTACCTTTTGCTCATGGATTGTAATTGTACATTGCTATGAGGCATTCAATTATGCTTCTCAGGCCTAATAAATGCAGGCCTGGAATTAAAATAATATCATGAATTTTACATCAAAGAACCCACAAACAATTACAATTATCATTGAATAGCAGAGAATCACCATATAATAATGATGAATCACCGTAAAATAACAACAGGAAAGGCCTGAATACGGTGACCGTAAAAAAAACGGGAAACGTTCGGCATTCAGTGATGCCAGTGATTCACCGTAATTTTTACGGGATATTTTTTACAGTGTATGAGTGAGTAGTAAACTGAAATGATAATAAGTAATATACTTAGATGGGAGTGAGTAGTATACTGACATGGGAATAAGTAGTATACTGAGATGGGAGTGAGTAGTATACTGACGTGGGAATAAGTAGTATACTGAGATGGGAGTGAGTAGTATACTGAAATAGGAATAAGTAGTATACTGAGATGGGAGTGAGTAGTAAACGGAAATGGGAATAAGAAATTTATTTTTCATGAAATACAGCAGTCCCATTGACTTTACCAAAGAGCGCCGTATTTCACACACCCCATGAAATAACCCATGGCCGTATTTCGCGGCCCTGTGACGTCATCAAAATGGCGGTTTGTTTACATTTGAACGGGGCAGAAACAGGATAGAGATAAGTTATTTTAGGCCCCGCCTATCATAATTTTGGTAAATTCAATCGAAAATCATAAACAATTAACACAAAGGCACTCTAACTTGTGTCTGCTGACTGGGTTATTTCAATTGTTGACCCTTGGCCCGCATTTCACTCGGCCTATGGCCTCGTGAAATACGGTCCAAGGTCAACATGTGAAATAACCCAGCCAACAGACTGAAAGTCGTGCACATTTGTCAATATATTGAGTAGTATACTGACATGGGAATAAGTACGGTTCTTAAATGGTAGTGAGTCGTACAATGAAATGGCAATAAGTAGTATACTGAGAAGGGAGTGAGTAGTATACAGAAATAGTAGTGAAAAGTATTCTCAAATGGAATCGTTTCAAATGGTACAAGGTGGTACATATCGAAATGGGTGTGTATAGTATATTATCCTATATTGTACTGATACAAAGTAGCATACTGAAGTAATAATAATGAGGATTTTCATTAGAGTCCAGTTCTGGATTCAGTCAAATCAAATCAGAACCTTGCTGACATCCGAATCTGAATAATTGTGGAGTGAGTCGTATGCCCAAGTTGTTTATCACCTTCATTAAATGAATAGTTAAAGGGAAATACAGATTATGGATTTTCATTGGACATGGATTTGAGCCATATGACCCAAATACCTGAAATACCTGAAATAGCTTGGCACCAAGAAGGAGAGAGGGAGGCAGCTGGAAGGTGGTGTTCACGCAGGCAGTTTTGTTTATAGCATTAACACAAATAGAAACGTGCAAGAAAGTAATAATCAGTCTTCCCAAAATACCCCCATTCCGAGGCGGAAAGGGGGACATGACAGCCCAGGCGCATGTCTGGGGGAGAGAAGGGCGGGAAACTGTGGGTTACCATGGCAACGAGAAAACACTGGGGTGTGTGATGATATGAGGTGAGTAGTATAGTATGTATCGGAACGGGACTATAGTTAAGTACTGTTTATTACTCAATCGACATGCAGCCAATCAGAGGCCTCCATTTGGTCACGTGACCGGAAGTGACCTACTTAGGGGATTAGTGGTGACGTCACGTGACCTAGTTAGCCAATCAGAGGCCTCCATTTGGTCACGTGACCGGAAGTGACCTACTTAGGGGATTAGCGGTGCATTCTGGGTAACCCTGCAGCCAATCAGAGGCCTCCATTGGGTGACCGGAAGTGACCTACTTAGGGGATGGTGCATTCTGGGTAACCTACTGACCTACTTAGGGGACCGGAAGTGACGTCATATGACCTAATTTAGGATCACGTGATCGGAAGTGACCTGATGAGTCACGTGACCGGAAGTGACGTCACACGACTTAATGGCCAATCGGAAGCGACCTGATTGATCACGTGACCGGAAGAAGAAGAAGTTTTTTTTTTGTTTAGGATCCCGTGACTGGAAGCGACGTCGTCACATGAGTGACGCTTTAAGAGACTGCGCGACTTACTAGTAAAAGAAGCCGTATGATAATAAAAACACAACAATATTTTCTTTTAATTTTTTTTTATTTATTTTTTTTTCAATCTTGATAAACACTCTATTTTTGAAAAGATGCACACGCTTATTTTTTTTTTTTTTTTTTTTTCATATCTCTAAAGGACTCGTTGTCACACCGTCAGAATGCACGCGACGCTTATAATACAAGTAGCGCACGCCGTCTTTCTCTATGGTGTAGGTGACCATTTTGTTTCGCACCACTTTGAAATTTCTATTTACAGCAATGAGAGTTTTTCGTTGGCGAAGAACATCCAAGAAGGCGTCTGGTTCCTGGGGGTTTTGTTTCTTCTGTACGCCTTTTGCACTCCATTTTTTGGATTTTCTTTCACCGGTGTCGCTGACTCGATCGTAGCAAATGTAAGTCTTAGGGTTGAGACTTAGGATCCCGTCACCTTCCCACTCCGCTTTCATGAGCCCCGAAGTTCTCAGATCGTGAAGGTACCGTCTCTCACAACATCCGCCGGGCGGCGCACACCATTCTCGCACTCTTTCCGTTTTTGTCTTCACGAAAAGCTCTAAGTGCTCGTCGCACACCGCTGTCGGAAGCCACTTTCGTTTCTCTCTGAAGTACGTCTCTCTCAGGCGAGGTTTCACTAGGTCATCCAACGTGGCACCGCTGAGAGCCATGTAAAGACTGTCGGTGTCCATTTGACAAAGGGCATAATCGCGCCGATCGACGAATCTATCCAAGAAGTCGTATGTGAACTCTAACATTTTCAACTTCGCGTACTGGTATACCATGAACCCTATCTGAATAGGGAGGTTGTTCTTGACCGTTTTCGGTTGTAGTTCGACTTCAAACAGATCGGAAGTCAACTCGGACGCCTTTTTGAAGCGCCACGAATTGGCCAATAGTTCGAACTTCCGACTGTCAGTGTATCTCACCGCCGTGTGTTTTTCTTTGTTGCAGATTGTTTTACCGTACGTAGCGTTTCCCATTAACTTGTAACAGTCTGACAGAATTTTCTCGTTCTCGTTCACGTCGCCACGTCTTCGCGCCGCCGTCACTTCGTCCGCGAAACCGGCAAAGGAGCGTTTAGGTAGGTATTCTACCACCAGCTGCACTTTGGTGACTATCAAACCGTGCTCTAAATACCACTTGAGAAGCGGCGTTCCCAAGAGAATATTTTTTCCGTGGTAACTCCCTATCAGACATCTCTGAGGCGTGCTCAACAGCTTTTCTTCCTGCGCAAAGTCTGACATGTGAGGGCCTATGTCCGATTTTGAAACGGTCGCGTTCTTGAAAACGGGGGTCATTTCTTCGAAGTACTCTCGTAGGTGAGGCGGCGTAGTGATGTCCACTTGAACTAAACCGAACATTTTCTCCTCTTTCACAGCGGAAAGGATGTCGCTCTCGCTCATCGCGTTTCGAGACACTTTCAAAGCGTCAACCTTCCAGCGTTGTTGGGAGGCCTTGACCCGCTCATCTCGACGCTTCATCTCTCGCCATTCGCACTCCCACACGACGACCAGCTTGTAACCTAACGCTTTCAAGTAAGCGCTTACTCTGGTCGTTCTGTCGCGTCTCTCCTCTCTCAGTGAAGCGCACTGATATCGGTGCGACGGTATGCACTCGTGAGCGTGGAACCAACACCCGTGAAACTGGAAAACCGTATTAGAGGCCGCGTGAAATCCGTCCACGCGAATTCTCCGACAGCCTACCGCCATCTCGCCGCCGTTCAGAGCGTGGCGCAGTTTCACGTCGCGGTCGTGCTCTACGAAGCGTAACCACTCCAAAGCGCTGTGAGAGTTTCTTTGCCTGATTTCGGGCTTGAACTCGGTCTCGGGCCGTCTCACCGCGTAATAGCCCGTGCAGTGCGCTTCGCTCATGCAGCGCAAGTACAGAGAGTTAGCGTCTAGTCCTAGGATGTGTTGGCACGGTCTCGCTTCTTCGCCGTACTTGTGCTCCCTTATCCGCGTGGTGCCCTTCTCGTGAAATCTATGGAAGATGATGGAAGGACCGCCGACTAGATTCTCTTTGATCAGAGCGTGGAGGACGGCGTCGAACTGGGGAAACGTTGTGAACGCGTCTTCTAGGTTTTGGAAGAGGAAGCGTAAAGTCAAACCGGCGAGAGAAACTCCGTCTTTCAACATGTCGATGCCGCGATCTTGGAAAAATTTAGCGTGATTTTTCAGAGCTTCTATGAAAGGTTTCACGTCTTTGTTGTTGTAGTGGATCAAGTAGTCTTCCATAGTTTGCATCTTCTCGTCGGACCAAACTTTCTGACATGCGGCGTAGTCGGATTCGGACATTTTGACGCCCGTCAGCTCGCTGTCGAAAGCCGATCTCGGCGGCAGCGTTCTGTTTGCCAGTTTCCTGGTAGACGTCATCCATTCGTAAGGAAAGTGACCTTTCTCTTCGTTCCTGGTGAAAGCTCGCAAATAGGTCGCGTAGTTGTAACCGGGTGCCAAATAGTTGACTACGTCCAAGAAAACCGTGTGCTGTGTGTAAACCGCCAAGTATTGATTGCTTCTCTTTATGACGCTGAATTCTTGGTTTCTTCGGTCTCCGGAGGCGAAGAACGAGTGAAGGCGTATTTTGATCAGGTTCAAGTCATAACGCCCCGAGTTGAAGCCCACCACTGGAGCTTGACGGATGTATCTCAGAAGACGCTTCTTCAGTTGAACTAACGGGTGTCTGGTCTGAGCCGCAGCGAAGCCGCCTGGAGAAGGGGTGGTGAACGTCGCCTCCTCCAGCAGGAGAGCTTCACCTATCGCCGCATCTAACTTCGCTAACGTCGGTCGGTAAAGTTCTAGCACAGCTTCCCCGATCGCTTTGGCGTTCTCGTTTATGTGATTTAAAACTCGGTCCAACAAGGGGTCGGAATCTGCGTCGGACGCTCTGACGAAGCAGACGGGCCCCTCCCACCCCGGAAAGTCGGATGCGACGCTAGCCGACAAAGGGACGTGATCCCACAGCAGGGACACGTGCTCCGTCGACGGTTCTTTGCACGGTCTGAAGAAAGCCTCGAAATCGAAGGCGATCTTGTAAGGGTAGATTCCGGAATGTCCGTCGGGGGGAAAAATGGAGAAGTCTGCTAGCGCTTCGAAAATCGTTCTCGAATTTTGGTAGATGCCACCTACGTAGCGCAACTTGACTTGTCGGCAAGAGGAAAGCTGGTTCCTGTGTCTCTTCAGCAAGAACTCGGTGGTGAACGCCGCCTTACACTTGCAACATTCGTATATGCCCGCGTACGCGTTGAAGTCCGTGACGAGAGAGACGTGCAAACCGCCTTTCGCCGTCAGGTGTAGGTTGACTTTACCTCGGGCGGCCACAGTTCTGGAAGGCGGTCTGATCAGAGTAACGCGTCTTCTCAACTTCCGCCCCGGCACTTGACGCGACGCGGTGTAAACCGCTATTTGTACGTCAAACAAGTTCTCTAACGCGGGTAAGTCGCGGATGTTCAGACCCGGAAAGGATTCAGGTGTGGCAGCGGGACAGAACTGACGTAACAAATCTGAAGCGCGCTTGCTGGTGTTGTATAAGTGAAAGGAAATGCAGCGGAAGATGCAGAGGTTGTCCTTGTTGGGAAAATCTAACACGCCGCTTCTCTTTCCAACTCGACCGGCCTGAGTGATCCTACCGCCTATGGGGAATTCCCCCGGTCCCATGTAAACGCAGATGTTCAAATTGGTAGGAAAAAGAACGTGCCACTTGGTGTCAGCGTCGCAAAGTTTCCGTACCTCCTCGCAAGCGACGGTGTTTTGCATCTTTGAGAGGAGCTCTTCCAAAGTTTCTGAATTAGTTACAGTAGGGAGCGGTTGTATGAGAGTTGCGTTGTTCTGGGAGGCGTGGAAGTAGCGCAGTTTGCTCTTGTCTTCTCTGTGTTGTAACAGTAAGCCTACCGAGAAACCCACTTTGTATCTGAATCTTTGTGTCAAGTGAATGCGACGCATAGTATCTACAGCGTCACTCAACTCGCCGGTTGGTAGCCTGAAGTTTGTTACACTCACGCGAGTCCCGTGCATCCTGACGCCCGTTTGTATCGCAGGCCAATTCGCCGTGAACATTTCCTCCCCGTTCGGTACAGCACATATGCGCGGAGGGACGGTCACCCCGTCCAGAGATTCGCGTCGACAAGCGCTCTTTCGGCAATCCCCTTCGCCGCATAGAGGGCAAAACTTAGCTACTACTCTACAATTTTCTACGTGTCTCTCGTGGTTGTACGCTCTTTTAAACATTTTGAAACACTTTTCGCATACGTACTGTGTCATGTTTTTTTTTCACTCGGTTACCAACTACTTAGCCGTCTAACTATCTATCTATCTATCTAGCCATCTATCAATCTGTCGTCTATGTAACTATCTTTCTGTCTGCTGTCTGTGTATCCGTCTGTCTGTCTGTCTGTCTGTCTGTCTGTCTCATACAGCGTACGTCAAACGCTGTGTGTGTGTGTGTGTGTGCGCGCGTGAGCGTTGAGCGTCTCTCATTCCGAATCTATGCCGAGATATTTCAGAATGATCTCTGTTTTGTCATCCAACTCTTTGAGCGCTCTGGCGGACAGCGTCACCCCCTGCTGTGTGGGTTTTTTGTCAGGACCTTCGTACTTGCGCACGTGGACGAGGTTCTTACCGCTGTAGTAGCTCACAGCTGCGTACACTTCGCCCGCCTCATCCAGCACTGCGAACCAGGGGGTGTGATTAGGTTTTCCTTGCGCGGCCGCTGTGTCGCTTATGCACACCACTGCGCGGATATCGGCGATGCGTGCTATGAGCTCGCGCAGCGCGTCGGCCGTGAAGTGCACTCGCTTGCTTCTGGTCAGAGACGCCTCTTTCACCTGGCCGTCTTTTGTGTAGCGCGGCCTCCTAGACAGTCTAGCCACGTCCTCCCAGATCTCCAGCGTCAAAGCTCCGTCTAAGCAGAACTCTAACCCGAGTGTTTTCTCTGCTTCTTCTCGTCCATCTCCTTCTTTTTCTTGTATTTTTCTCTTCTTAGTGGGCCTTGTTGTTCTGGAACTCACCTTAGAACGTTTCACACCCGCAGGATGAGTAACACCATCAGCATGAGCTGAATCAGCAGCAGAACCGATAGCAGGAGCAGCGTCAGCGCTGGTGGTATCGGAGGTCTCGTTGTTGGAACAGCGCAGCCACACGCCGTCCGTGCTGTGTGTAGCGGTAGAAGATGAAGCGCCGCCGCCGCCCTCGTAAGGTGGCGGTGAGGGCAGTCGCCACGGACCGGACGGGGGGGCGCTAGCAGTGGAGGAAGTGAGGTCGAAAGGTCGAAGAGGGAAGCCGAAAAACGTACCGCTCACCCCTTGCCCTTCGGGTTCTTCGTACGCCTCGTCGTCAGCGTCGTTCTCTGTCTCACCCTGTTGCTGCTCCTCCTCCTCCTCTTCTTCTCGGTTCAGGGGCTGAGTGTCCGAATAGCTGTAACTCTCAGCGCGAGCGGCGTCGAGGGCGTCCGTCGATGTAGTGGTGGAGGAGAGGGGCTGTGCAACGTGCGGCAGGTCATCAAAGTCATCAACAGTAGTGGGGAGGTAAAAACCCGGTTGCCAGTACTGCGCTGTGCCAGGAGCGTTGTCGTCAGTAGTAGTAGCAGTAGCAGCAAGTGCAGCAGAAGCAGCCGCAGCAGGCGCAGCCGCAGCAGACGCAACAGTAGCAGGCGCAGCAGCAGCCTCAGCAGGCGCAGCCGTAGCAAGCGCAGCAGTAGCAGGCGCAGCAGCAGCAGCAGCAGCAGCAGCAGCGGCAGGCGGGACGGCGGTAGCAGCGGCAGCGCGCTTAGCAGCAACGTGTACCGTCGCGAGTGTAACAACGTCGCTAGCACGACGACTGCTACCAGTAGTACTACTAGTACTACTACCACTACTACTACTACTGCTACTACTAGTGCTACTGCTACTACTACTACTACTACTACTGCCGCGAGCGCTCGCTACAGCAGGAGGGTGATAAGACCAACCGGCTGCGGCGGTAGTCTCATGTTCAGTAGCAAGAGCAGGCACTGACGCTAAACGAACGCTGTTCCGCGTAGTCTTTTTGTTCTTGAACGCCGCTAGCTGTTGTCTTTTGCTCATGGTGGTGACTGTAGAGAGCAGCAAAAAAGAATGAGTGAGTGAATGGAGGTTTCCAAGCCCCTTATATACGCCTTCTCGCTTCTAGAGCTAAGCTACTTACCGACCCTGTTCAGCTGCCGCCGGCTGGCCGGCGGCCATTCACAAAGAGAAACAAAAAGACATAAGGCATGACGTTTTCAGCTGGATCCCTTTCCCCCCCCCTCTTTTGAGAGATCGACTGTGATGATGAGCTAAGCCGCTTACCACCCTGTTCAGCAATTCAACGCGCATTAGCTGTATAAAGGGTTAAGCGGTTGCTGCCTGCCGTCGACTGACCGGCGGCGGCCATTCACAAAGACATAAGGTATGACGTTTTCAGCTGGATCCCTTTTTGAGGGATCCACTGTGGTGAGCTAAGCCGCTTACCACCCTGTTCAGCCATTCAGCGCGCGTTAGCTGTATAAAGGATTAACGGTAACGGTGATGAGCTTACAGTGTGTATACAAAAAAAAACTACAGGAGGCGTGTGGCGTGAAGCAGGACCCCCCTAAGACGAACGTGCCTGTCTGTGAGTAGAGGCGTGTGCATGTGGTGAGCGACTTAAGTGTAAGACAAAAATCGCCACCTCCTGCCGTGGTGAGTAGACCGGGCCGGCCAGGCGGGCGGGCGGCCGGCTAGTTCAATAGGGAGGGGTGACAGCTGCCTAAGGCTGTGCATGAAAAAAAAATCCGATTTTCACCTGACCTCTGACGTTTGTTACAATGAATGTCAGAGGGAGGGAGACGTCCTCGGGTAGGGGGTAGGAGGTATTAAGGCTATGAGTGAGGAAAAAACACCGTTTTCAGCTGGTCTCCACGGATAGCGATGCCACACCCCCTCGTCATCTAAGCTCTTAAGGAGCGGAGCGGCTGAAAAAGCGTCATGCGGACAGGGTGCTAGACAGCTGGAGCGCTGTTGGAAATGGGATTAAACTCCCTCTGTATAAAAAGCTCTCATTTCTGTTGGAAAAAAAACATATCACCTCTGACCCCAGTAACGGCTACTACCACCACCACCGCCACCACCACCACCGCCGCCACCGCCGCCGCCGCCGCCGCCGCCGCTGCCGCCGCCGCCAAGACGAGACGAGATGGCTCAAGCTATTCCACTTTCAAGCTCGCCTTCACCGCCCGGTGCGCCTGAAAAAAAGTTAATGCGGCTTGACGACGTGAGACGCGGCGCGAGGCAGCAGACCGATGATGGGGAGACCCGACAGGTAGGACAGCGGCGGTTAGCCTATAGCGACGCCTTGCTTCGTCAACTAGGTAAAGAGTTGAGCGGCTGTTGGAGAGAGTTGGGCAGTAGCTTAAAAGTCAGCGCCGCCCGTATGGATGCTCTAGTAGAGCGCAGTGTCAAGACACCGGAGGAGCTGTGTACGGCGATGTTCCGAGTGTGGTGGGGTGAAACCCCGCATCGTCATAGATGGGGCGAGCTCGGTCGCGTCTTCACCCGCATAAGACGCATGGAACTGTTGGCTCAGTGGATGGCCCTTCTCCACAGACAGGGGTTGGATTTCGAAAACCCCGACTCGCGCGCGATGCATAAGCACTTGGGCACCCTCGGCAGACGTCTGGGTAGCAGGTGGAAAGAGGTGGGGGACCATTTAAAATTGTCGCCTGAGAGGTTAGATAAGATCGCTGAAGAATGCGAATACGGAGGAAGTCCCGCTGAGTGGGCCTTCCGAGTGTTGAAAATGTGGCAAGATGAAGCTGACGGCGCCGGCGGTACGCCTTTTGAACTCCTTCGAGTGTTGACTGAGGACATGGGAAAGTTTGGCCTCGGCATCGCGATATTACTTGACTTTATCAAGCAAGAAACAACGAGAACGACGGACATGTGAATTGTTGTGTTTTATTTTCATACGTCTTCTTTATTAGTAAGTAAAAAAAAAAAATATCATAACAATTAAGACGCGCGATCTCTTAAAGTGTCACTTCCTCCAGTCGCAGCTGATCGCCTCATCGCAGCACGTGATAAACAAAAAAAAAACGAAGAGACACGCTTCTTCCTCTCGAGAGGAAGAAGCGTGTCTCTCGATTGAAATCTTTTTCTTTTCTTTTTTTCTTAAAAGAGACAAACGCCCCTTAGAGTGCTCCCCCACCCCCCTAGAGTGCCCCCCTCCCCCCCACCACCCGCCCCATGCATCCTAAAAGCGCCCCCCTCCCCATGCATCTTAAAGAAGCCCCCCTCCCCCCCTCCCCTCCCCTCCCCCCCTTATACACTCTAAAGAACGCTTCTACCTAGTTCAATAAGTCACTTCCAGTCGCTCGTAAAACAATAAAAAATGAAAAAAAATGAAAAAAAAACTTATATCGTAGTGTTTTTTATTAGTTTACCGAAAAAAAATAAGAGACTCGCCTCCTCCTCCAAAAAAAAAAGATATCACATTTTAAAGCCCGTGACCCCTTAAAGACGCTCATCTCTTCATTAAGTCGCGTGACGTCACTTCTTCTTCTTCTTCTTCTTCTTCTTCTTCTTCTTCTTCTTCTTCTTCCGGTCACGTGATCAATCAGGTCACTTCCGGTCACGTGATCCTCAATGAGGTCACTTCCGGTTGGCCATTAGGTCATGTGACGTCACTTCCGGTCCCCTAAGTAGGTCAGTAGGTTACCCAGAATGCACCATCCCCTAAGTAGGTCACTTCCGGTCACCCAATGGAGGCCTCTGATTGGCTTCAGGGTTACCCAGAATGCACCGCTAATCCCCTAAGTAGGTCACTTCCGGTCACGTGACCAAATGGAGGCCTCTGATTGGCTAACTAGGTCACGTGACGTCACCACTAATCCCCTAAGTAGGTCACTTCCGGTCACGTGACCAAATGGAGGCCTCTGATTGGCTGCATGTCGATTGAGTAATAAACAGTACTTAACTATAGTCCCGTTCCGATACATACTATACTACTGAGGTGGTAGTCAACTTTGTGATGGGTGGGCTGCACGGATAGAGTTAGGGACGGAGGGATCATGGTAGTAACATTTCTTAGGGGATTTCTTCTTTTGCTTCATTAATCGCTATTTTTTTCATTGGGTTTGTATGGTCAAAGCCTGACTTCACCCTCAATTAATTGGGCTGAGATTCATGGCATTTCCATATTAATCGTCCCGAAGGATTTGCATGGAGTCTAGCCTAACAATATTTTATTTTTATCTTTTTTGCTGTGTCACGTCATTTTCCTGGTGTTACGTTACTGCGTAACTAGTATTTACAAATCCAAATAATATCGATTATATTGACTTTTTCCAAATAACTCGCATTAATCCTTTTTCATATAAATGTGTGAATGATTCATGCATTGTATGGAATCTGGATTTCAACATTTCATCAATCAACCTGGTCCATTTCCCAATACAACCTTGCTTGAATGGGCATCGTCAGCCATGCCACTAATAGTTTTACAAAATTAATGTACATTTTGTCGAGATTATCTCAATATATATTGTCAAGAGAACTAATACCCTAATAAAATGACCGTAAGGAAATCACAGACGACATGTTATTAAACTCGTAAATCCCACTTTTATACAGCTTTTAAGCATCCGACATTTTTCAGCCTCCATTTTTGGAAGGTTAACACATCTTCCTGAGGCCTACTTAGAATTCATGCCCATATAACCGAAAAACTACCTACGCCGAATGAAAGTCAGAAGGCTAATTTCTAAATCTGAACTATGTCATGTACTATAGTTTGCAAGGGGTGATTCTGCATTCCTGGGGGTCTAATAAACACGATTAATATGAATATTTAATAAATACGTATCACTGGTTCTTATGGATCTTTATGTCTAGGACATTTTGGTGGATAATATTGATGTTGGTTCATTAGATTGCTTTGGGTACTCTTTTAGATCCCTGGTTCTGACAATAATTGTGGAATTTCTTAATCGCCATCCTCATAAATCCTCATAGCTACCTTCCTCTGGTATCTTAGGAATGGATCTCGGCAGTGTATAGAGTGACTCAAAGAGCCTTAGGCCAAAATAAAAGAGGTTTGTATCAAGTAACATGGCAAGAAAATGTAGGGTCGGTGGGCTGGATTTATTTTTTAAACTTCTTTTTTAAACATGAAAGTACTAGCCAGCCGTTCCGAAGACCCTAAAATTGACCAAAAAGGGGTAAAAATACAGAAATTTCTTCAAAATTGTATAAAAGAAACGTAGGGTTGGCCCTCTTTTGATAGGGTCGGTCGGGTGACCTGAAACAAACCTTTTTTGTTTTGTTTTTGGCCTTATCTAAGGGGTGATTACGCAAATCTTGCAAAGTGGTATTGATTGGGGTCTAATCTTATCACTGACCTAATTAATAATGTAAAAGTGCTGCCACCAGCTTGTTGCGAATCATATCTTCTATATTCGATAATGTATCCGAGTAAGCTAATCTCAACTGATTTATTTGAAGAGGTTGTAAGGTTAGATTAAGGCAAATTAGTTGAACGATATTGCCCTCCTTTTATTATTGAGCAGACTATACTGCCCAGCTCCCTACTGACCTAGTGGTTCCCGTGCCAGTACTTCCTGGTAAGTCCAATCAAATATTGATTTGATCTAGTCTACATATCTTTTTCGAATAAAGACTTGGAACACTGGTGATGGTTATACAAGTACTTAATGGTCATTTTATGGTAGAAGTAGACAGTTATTGCAGATTTAAGGTAGCTATGCTGCACGGAACCATACTTATTTATATGCAGCGTCTCAACGTGGTTACTTAAATTGATAGTTCTCCCTTACTAGTGGTATCAATACAGGACGGGTCTTATGATATGAAATCATACCGGTCCATAAACGTAAAGTTTAGCGTTAGGAAAAAAAACCACAACCCCACACCCCCACACAACCACCCACTGACAAAAATAAAATTCACAAGGGTCTATAAAAATGTGAAAGGTAAACATCTAAAGTTTACAAATAAAAATAACTGCATAAACTCTGCATAATCACCTGATGAAGCTTGAATAGCTGAAACTCTTCTCAGAACTCACTCACTGAATGACTGTACACCCCAAACATTGGTACTAAATATGTGAAACATATTTAGAATAAACAACAAAAATTTACTGTCTAAAGGAAGGGAGACCTATCAAAGGAATCCCAACTAGAGAATTTCATTTTTGAAAAATTCTAAGCACAATTTCGAAATAGTTTTTTGTTGTAAATCCCAAACATTGGGACCAAACACACAAAATCTGACCTGAATTTGTGTTTAAACCAATGGGAATGTAGGGAAATAGGTCATGGTGAGGTCAGCTGACCTGTGGCTCTGTGAGAGCGGGAACGACATACCTGATTCAGTTCTGAAAGAGTAGTGGCGGAGTGAACACAGTCCTCGTCCTTCCATACTTGGTCAACGTGGTTACTTAGTTAAAGCAGCAGCTTTAGCTCCAAGCATCAAATTTTAGATTATAATACATTAGCAATCTACACAGACTTAAATATAGACAGGTCAATTTGTAAATAATATGGGTGCTTCTTTCTATATGGGAATATCTCCTGTGAGAATAGCAGTCAACCAACTGTAAACCGGACAACAATAACACTCTGCTAATTGCCTACTCAATGCTGCCTCCTGGTAGGAAATAGTAAACTATGTTGGTAAGATCAGCAATGAAAGACTTCCAGGTAGCAGGCCACTCCGTGCTGCCACCTGATGTCATTTTTTAACACCAAACTATCAAAGCCCACCAGAAGATAAATAGTAGTTGGAATTAGAGTCTTGTATTGCACATATTAAGGATCCCTTGGCAAAATAAATGGCAGATTATAATAGGGAAAGGGTTATACAATCATCTGAGATACAAATGAAGAAAACGTAGATTTGAGAGTGCCAAGTGGTATAGCAGCTTTAATCTCATTGTCACTAATGAACGATAGTGATCAAGATATATCAGATAACTATGATTAGTTGTTTTCTTAGATGTATCACCATCATTAATTTTGTATATTTTGGACCATGTTACCTGAGACACATTTCATTTGGGCTTTATTATGTTTTTGTTTCCCTTAATGGAGGGGGGGGGTGTAAGTTATAAGCCAAAAGGGTGGATGTCAGAGATGGTGGATCTAGTTCTCTTTTCAAGTGGTTGAGCTCTCACCATACCATATTTTAAATACGTTTCCATCATATGGAGTCAAGTAGTAATGATTTTGCTAAAGTTTAGATCTATACAACTAATAGGATAGTAATACCATTGTCCCAAAGTCTAGGTACGGCTAATACAAGGGTTAGGCTTATAAGCATCAGTTTACGGTGGCACAACTTGACTTGTATAATTATGATTGAATTGCGTTGGAGATATCAACTATAGCATGACATGCATGGCTCCACTTGGATACCGCGGATGTAAGTTTCCATCATTAATGGCAGATTCCTGTCTCATATATAATTGATTTCTTCTCATCCACTTAACTGTATAAATCTAATCCCTTGCTGCACCCTTAAATCACGCTTAATAATAATTAATTCATACGCGTCTCTCAAACGGTCGATAATCATGATCGTGCACCATCTTCGCTGCTACAGAATGCTGATGAATCAAAGTGGAATGGAAAAAGCCATAACTCAGATAATTCCCCCCAATATTGATTTCTGTATAATCTTTAAATTAGTATTGATTCTGCTTTACTTACTTACAAATTGAAAACGATTAGGCTTAAGGATCATGGGATAAATCAGAAACTTTAGCCAGGGATCCACTGCCAGGACTTTGCAGCGAATGTATTGTATGAGAGCGACTGTGACTAAATTCGCAAAAACCTCTTGATTTTTGTGAGTAAAGTTGGATGGTGCCTGTTGCCCCACAATGTAAATAGTTGGTCGCCATTTTTGTAGGTGTACAGCAGATTCTACTGTATGTGTACAGTTCATTGTCGGTAAACAGTAGAGTCGGCTGTAAATCTAGATTGGATTCTACTGTAAATTCATTCTACAGTAGAATCTACTGTAGATCTACAGTAGATTCTACTGTGTACCTACAATAACTATTTACAGTGCAAGCAGCAACAGCTGATCAACTGCTAGAACAATATGTGCGTTTCTGCTCGCAAAAATACAATTTGCAGAAAATACCCAGTAGTGGATCAGCCCATTTTATTGGTCATTCATATCTAGATTGCATCTGACTAAAGTAGCTTTGATGGATGGTGTTATTATGAGCATCCATTTGTCAAATCGCAGTCACTGGTATGCTGCTTTGTACCGCTTTTGGTGTAAATTTAATAAGAGGCGAGAACCAATCTTCCATCCAAAGATATTAGAATGAGTTCGATAACTCCTGATTCTTAACCTAATCCAATTGAACTATCAAAACATTTTCCATAGCTAGATCTTGCCCAACTTCATCCAATCCCATCATACAAAATATTGCTTATCTGGGAGATCTCCTAATATATAAGGATGCAAAAATAAGCCCCAACGAATTTAGCATAGAGTTTAGCTGCTCAGCATATGTATAAGATCTGCTCGGATGTATAGTCTAGATATAGTGCTGTGTAGGACATAATGTACAATAGACCACTGGTATATGGTACACTGTAAAAAGTTGGTTGCCATTTTTGTAGGTGTGCAGTAGTTTCTACTGTAGGTGTACAGTTCATTGTAGGTAAACAGAATTTACTGTGAATTTACTCTAAATCTACAGACAACTTTACTGTAAACCCATTCTACAGTATAGATTCTATTTTAGATCTACAGTGGATTCTACTGTGTACCTACACTAACTATTTACAGTGTACCCCAGTATATGAAGCTATGATGTTGGATCACTGAGTATTGAGTGGATTACCATAGGGCTGATCATTAACCATCAGGCCCCCTCCTCTAGAAGTCACCTACGCCCACCACTCCCACCATCAGCACACAATAGGGGCATGTTAGATCACCTGTCTGTTATGGTATACTCATAATGTATAGAATTATCCAGTTATCCAATTTAGACACTCGCCCATAAAAACTGCATCAAAAGTTGGATGCTGTTGTTGTTGATATGTTTATCGACAAAAACAATGATTGATACAGCGCTGGATCCTTTTTATTTTAATGGCAAATTGGCCTAACATAACGGAGAGGGTCAAAGAGGTATATTATGTATATCATAAAGAGTCACAATCACCACTGTTGCATTAAACTATAGTAGCCATTAATTTAGTTTACATTGCAAACTTTCAAGTATCCTTCATAGATGGCCCACTTTACATCATGACGTAAGCTATTTTCTACAACTGTGGTATGCGCGAATTGGCAAGAGATCAGCCAGATCTTGGGCACTGCCCAGTGGGCACAGCATATTGAATCAACATTGATAAATGGTTGTCTACGTTGATTCAACATTGATTCAACGTTGATTCAACGTTACTTCAACATTGAACTGAATTTTGTGCCCACTGGGTGAGCACTGGGAAACACTATAGCCACACAGAGAAAAGAAACATATACAAAAGGTCCAGACTGCCAGAATGACTCCCTTCTCTAGGGCAGGCATGGTCCTTAGGTGACTCTCTTAGGTAAGCCAAGGAGCTATGTGACTCCCCTATAGTTGACTCCCTCATCTGAGCCAGGGAGTCACCTAGGCCAGAGAACCTTATTCTGGGGGCAGTCTGGAATGACCCTCCTCTCAAGGGGGGGCCCTGCCCAGTGGGCACAAAATCCAGTTCCATGTTGAATCAACATTGGATCAACATCGACAACCATCTATCAATGTTGATTCAATGTTCTGTGCCCACTGGGTGGTTCTTATGTGGCTCCCGTTAAGTTAACATGCAGGGAGAGTTGTGGCTATAGGAGTCATCTAGGCTCCCTAAACCAGCCTGGGCTTCTCTCAAGATGAGAGTTATTCTGTAGGCAGCCTGGACTCCCTTTTGACTCTATTGCCTTTCTCTGTGCAGCCATATATATAACAGTATACGGCCCTGTCCCAGCTAACAAAAAAACGTTATTTTACGTCAAAATAACGTTTTAAATCTTTATATAACGTTATGCCATAGCAAGGAGCCTTAGAGAAACGTTATATAACGTAATATAACGTAATATAACGTTATAAAATGTTTTTATAACGTTTTTGTGTTTACTGGGGTATGTGTTAAGGCGACAAGATGGCGACCACTAGTGGCTAACCCTATACAGCTATAATATACTCATCCTTATCAGTATAATCTGCTTAGTCTGCATATATACGTGCTGCCAGTGGTGGTGGGGGGGGGGGGTGCCTGGACTCATTAGAGTGACCAGCACCAGAGCCACCACCATTGCCTCAAACAATAGCCTCCTGTCTCCATTACCTCAGTCAAGTACCTGGTGCACACCCAAGGGACTGGGCCTTCTCTGGTGTTGTCATGGAATATGTGAGATAGATTTCAGCTCATGCTGTGTGATGTAGAGTATCAGTGAGGGTATGATTATTACTATATAGATACCAGTACCTGGAGTGTATACCAGTAGGAGATTGGCACAATGAGCTACATATCCAGTGGATATCGATATGTGAGTAGGAATTGTGCTATTGAACCTAAAGACTGTTATTTTATAATAGTTTCTTTGAAACTTTAGAGTCTCACTTTAGGATATTGCCTATGGGTGTCCAGACCTGCTGGTCGCACTCCTAATGTTCACACAGAAATGTAAAGGTGTCAACTGTGTCTCCCACGTGGGTCTGGCAAAAATGGAGTGTCAAACAGCTATTGACTCTCCTTATATGAAGGGTCAACTTGGGTTGACCCTGATAGTAGAGAGTCAATTCAAGTTGACACTGATAGTAGAGAGTCAACTAAGATTGCTCCTTCTTTACAGCAGGGTCATTATCAGTTTGACTCTCTACTTTACCAGAGCCACGTGGGAGACACAGTTGACACCTTTACTTCTCTCTGTGTTCACAATAACTCCACTGCCCACCACAGACTCCATTTCCAGAGTCTGGCAATAGGGGACTGTTCCTCTATCAAGGTTCCATTAGTCCAGTATTGACAGACTCTGAGAAGAGAGTCCAGCGTTGCTAGACTCTGCACAGAGAAAAGAAGTAGAATCACGGTTACTCCCAAATGGGAGTCTGGACTCGATCACTAAGGTAACTCTCCCCAGGACTCTAAAGTGACTACCAATCATTAGAATAGGAGTCATTATAGAGTTGTTATAGAGTCCTGCTAATGTTAGGGAGTCACTTTAGAGTCCTGGGGAGAGTGAGCTCATTGATCAAACCGGGAGTCACAGTGATTCTACTTTTCTTTTCTCTGTGTGAGTGGAGAGTGCAGTGTCGATAGATTCTCTTGCAGCCTGGAAATGCTAGACTCTATGTTGAGAGCCCATGATTGTCTGACTCTCGTTTAAAAGCCTGACCTTGGAGCTAAAATGCTATAGGAAACATAGTGAGGGTCAAACAGACCCTTTCTATTTTGCTGTGATATCCCAATTGGGATGAGCTAGACAGACTGAAAGTATAGGTGCAAAGCGAATTTAAAAAGCCCGTGCTCCGACCCTTAAAGGCGCAGATCTCGGTACCCCTCCAGCGACAGTTCGAGTGCAGTCGGGACAGGTACTCAGCCCTATATATAGGGGCGCTGGGGCTTTAAGAGGAACTGAACAATCAAACATACTGCATGTACTATACTCGTCCTACCACTAGGCTATCATGGCAGCGTGCGCTGACAGAAAAAATCTTACTGGACAGAATCAACATTGTTCAACACAGTATGCTCCTTCATGAAAGTCCCAATGCATGTATTGGTTTGGTGCTATCACTTGAGTACACACGTTTGTTCCAACTGGGAAGACTTAATTGGCAACATTAAAGTCGTTAGGTTGTTATTAGTATTGCAGTGTAGTATCATCTCACAGCATCATAATAATATGTTGCTGCATGGAACTTATGTATAATAGCCCCCTTGGTGTGAAGGACTGGGTATTTACAGAGACTTGGAAACCATATTCCATGAACCACAAATCCAAGTAGTAAGGAACATATTGAATGGGTTGATGTACAACTTCATAATTATATTGAATATTAATATTTGTAAAATAAGTATACCCGATGATTCTGACTCAAAAATAGGCTTAAGATTGATCGAGGATGTTGAATAAGGCTATACTACCATTCATACCTCTTCTAGTCCGACCCCCTATCATTTTGCTCAATTTTGGTCTTATTTACAAATTCTTGGAAAGATTGGGGAATGATGCAATTCTCTCCTTTCAAGATGCACTGTAACAGAATGGCTGGGCCCCATTAGGCCCCCATTTTGAGCTGTTACTGCACATGGAAACCCTTTTTTGTCCTCCATCCCCTACATTATATACATTTACTTTCATTGGTACAATTTTAATCAGGATTTAAAAGTCAAATTCATATGTAGTAACCAACAATATTGGCATTAATGCCTGGTTATGGCCTCGTTTCAGGTACAGCAGCTCACAGAGGAGGAAATCTCAGGTACGTTTTTTTTATTATAAAGATCAAATATATCTATTTATTTCATGGTGAATACGGCACTCCCATTGACTTAACCAAGGAAGGCCGTATTTAACACCCCCCGTGAAATAACCCTTGCCCGTATTTAACGGCCTGTCTAATCATCAAAATTGTTGATTTAACCATTATAAAGTAGCTTTTTCAGAGCAATTAAGTGTAATTTTGACAAATAATGTTGATGAGGACATGAAATAAACACAAAGGAACACTCGTAGAGTTCCCCACTGAGGGTTATTTCACTCGGCTTCGCCTCGTGAAATAACCCTCAGTGAGGAACTCTACTCGTGCACCTTTGTCTATATATTCTTTGCGGGAATGGTTCGCCTCTGAGGGTTATCTCACGAGGGGAAAGAGAACACTTAGCACTGAGAGGCTGCCATATTCACCATGAAATAAATAGACATTGCCAATGCCCATTGATACCGTCTCTGCTGTATTTCACAAGTATAGGGGCTGGGGCAGTATCCCACGAAGCCACAGGCTGAGTGGGATGCGCCCCAGCCCCCACGAGTGAAAAACATCAGAGCGGTATCAATGTAGTTGGCATTTGTGTTTATTTTTTAAATTTTAAGCCATTTAATGAAGAAAAAACTGCTTGTTATTAGGTCATTGAATACGGCCACATTGTATTCAATAGGGGTCATTGAATACGACCCTTCTAGTACTTAAGTATAGTAAAGCTTGTATTTCAAAAAAATAAATCATAGGTCTACACACTGCCCACTGCTGCTAGGCAAGTTGAACAGGAGTGATTTCTGTTCCTCTATTACTATAGTATAAAACAGTAAATAGGAAACGTTATACAACGATATATAACGTGTCTCTATGCCTCCTTATTGTGGCAAAACATTACATAACGGTAAAAAAACCACCGTTATTTTGACGTAAAATAACATATTTTTGTTAGCTGGGCACCTCTGAATCATTCTCTGCTAAACGGTCGTGACGTCAGCATGACGTCACGTCACAACAACTAGAAGTATACTTAACCGCGTTGAGACGGTTATTAATGATCATAACGATAATCTCCTTATTGTAATTACCAGATTCAGTATTCTAGTTAGTAGAGGGGGATATAGCGGATGTATATAAGCCGCTGTTAATTGAATAACGGTATTGAATTCCAGTCGATGTCTAGTGCACTTTTACAGTAATGGTCCTAAGGGAAGCAACAATCCTCGTTAACATATACTTGAATTCCATTCATCACAATGCCAATGTCTCATAATCGGTGCACAACCCCTGAAACCATTAATTAGATACGGGTGGAGGGGTTGGGTTGATGATGCCTCAAGGGCTGAGTAGATGATACACTTCCAGACCTCCCATCATTGTTCCATCCATAAGAAGCATAGCTACACTGAAAATCCACAGGTTGAAAGGGGTAGTCGGTTCAGACAATCCTAGGTTCGTCATATGTGTGTTAGTCACAATGACAAAGTTATATTCAAAAATGACTGAGGGGTCAGTCAGTAGTGGCTAACCTAGGTTCATCATTGGTGTGTACCTTAGTTGTTGTATTTGTATACCACTAGTTGGTGCCACCTGTAAGATACTATGATGACCATCCAGTGGCTCCTCCTGGAAATTTAAAGACTAAGGTGGGTTGGTCAGTACTGACCAACCTGACAATAATAACTTACCTAAGTTGGTCGTATAGGGAGCCAAATAATGACTAACTAGGTTAGGTACTAGTGACTGAAAGATTGGTCGTATAGGGAGCCTAGGAATATCAGTATAGGTAGATTCACCTAGAGTCGACCACATATATTTCCAGTCTGACACCTTAATTTGTATATATATATGATAAGCTCTTTATAGTTGGGTGAGTGAACAAAGAGTAGTTGCTTCCCTTAGGACCACGACTACAATAGTGCCCTAGGACCTGCTGAAATTAATAAATATTTACCAGCTGGACTTAATTATGCATCAAATTTCCCTCGCTAGCTCCCATTGGTTGCTCATGTGGTCAGCTGGTCACACTGTGGTCAAGCCCATACCTATTCATACTGACACTGTGCTAGCACAAGACTAGTGCAGTTTACTAGACACTGGCACCAGTTGTGGTGGTGGGGACCCGTCTCAGGCCCTCTATAATAGTAGAGTCTGGGCAAACTCATATAAAAAGCTCGTTTCACTAACTTGCCCTCAGGAGTTGACCAATCGAATCCTGTACACCAATTCCTGTGCACAGCCTGACAGGAAGTAACAATCTAAATATAGCAGTTCCACCAGTCCCATTTGCAGCCCTTGTGGCAGAAAAGGGTACTGGTTGAGCGAGTCTGGGTGGGTACTAGTATGGGTGTGTGAGTCCACTGTACATGTTCAGGTTCTAGTATCTTATCTTTTAAGATCTTAATAGTTGTCCTTTGTAGGTAAGAGTACTACTGAAATGGCACTATTATACTCAAACCAGCCTTGAATATCAGCTTTCAATCATGATAGTGCATATACACGCTCATATAGGAATTGTAGAGAAAAAGTAGTATTTGAGCCCTCTTTAGTTGTGATTGAGTACCAGGCCCAAATGTCCTAAATTTTCCGTATGTGGGAAAGGTAGGTTTTGGAAATTTTGTGTATTACATTATAGGGTCTTGGTAAATTTTATGGGGGCTCAAACATATTCAGCCCCCCCCCCCCTTCTCTGTGATTGCAGAGGCGTACGAAGCAAATCTTCATGGGGGGGGGGGGGCAAGGGGTGCCTACCCCAAACAGGTTTAAGCATCGGCTTTTATGTTTGATGTCGCACATACAGGCTTATACTACAATTGTGAAGAAAGGTGTTGTTTGAACCCCCTTTAGTTCAGATTGGGGATTCATGCCCCTCTGCCCTTACTTTTTCCGGTGTGGGAAAGGTAGGTTTTGGAAATTTTGTGTATAATATTATAGGGTTTTGGTAAACTTTGGGTAGGCTCAAACAAATTCAGGCCCCCGTCCTCCTCTGTGATTGGGCCTCCCTGCCCCCCCCCCCGCCCCTTTTCCTACGCCACTGCCAATAACGTTATTTAAATTATTTTTTTGATCATTGTGTCTTCTCAGAGTACCGGGAGGCGTTTGCGATGTTCGACAAGGATGGAGACGGATCCATCACGACGAAGGAGTTGGGAGTGGTCATGAGGTCTCTGGGACAGAACCCGACAGAATCTGAACTTCAGGAGATAATTAACCAAGTAGATGCAGATGGTGAGTACGTGGGAATAGTATCCCCCTAGGCTACACCCTCAGAAAAGTGAGAGTCATTGTCGCTAAAACTACCCTCACCTGAGAGTCGGGCAGTGCCTGACCCTCAGGTGAGGGTAGTTTAAGCGACAATGACTCTCACTTTTCTGTGTGTGTAGAATATGGTTAACATGATCCTCGAGCAACGCAGTTCAGTGCTTAATGTGCATTTTCCATTAGGCCAAAAAAAAAAGGTTTGTTTCAGGTAGCATGGGCAGAAAACGTAGGATCGGTAGGTCGGATTTTTTCTTTTTTAAATTCTTTTTTTAACACGAAAGTACTGGCCAGCCTCTCCGAAGACCCTAAAATTGACCAAAAAAGGGTGAAAATACGGGAATTTCGTCAAAATTGAATAGAAAAACGTAGGGTTGGCCCTGTTTTGATAGGGTCGGTCGGAAGACCTGAAACAAACCTTTTTGTTTTGGCCTTTCCGTAAAACCTTGTGTATAAGCCTAACTTTCGTATAAGCTGCACCAAGACTTTGAACCGATCCTATAAGCCGCACAAGGGGTCTGATTATGGCGACTTTAGTGCATACCATAGCAACAAAAACTCATGTATAAGCCGCCCCCGAGTCTGGGCTGATCCTATAAGCTGCATAGATGTGACTCGCGTACTAGCCGCGGCTTTTATGTGAGGTTTTATGGTAGCCGATTTGCAGGTGATCGGCAGGCAATTGGCAGCTGGAGCCCTTACAAACCACTGGTAAGTGCACTCTGTGTAGTGTAATCGTTGTGGCTCTACCGGCTGATTGCCTGCCGATCACCACCATATCAGCCAATAGAAAATGGCCCTTACTCACAGCACTGTATTGGTGCATCATGAGAATGAATGCGGCTACTTAGGGTCATTTTCAATTAGCCGATTTGGAAGTGATCAGCAGGCAATTGGCAGGAAGAGACACAACAATTACACTACAAAGAATGCACTTACCAGTGATTTGCTAGGGCTCGAACTGCCGACTGCCTCCCAATCACCTCCAAATTGGCTAATGGAAAATGGCCCTTAAAATAGATTGGCCGCTATTACCGAGTATACGTGTCTCTTATAAACGTCCAGTACATGTGTCACAAGTACCATGTAAGACCAATCACAAATACACAGGATAGTTTAAAAATAAGACATCACAAAGTCGTCAAAAAGCAGGGAAATAGTGTCATTAAGTGATTTTGTATCTTCTGTAAGGCCCATTTTCCATTAGCCGATTTAGGGGTGCTATCCCTCGGTATACCCACTGCAACCACCGATCATGGCCGATTGGGCTTCATTGTTTGCTTCATACTATATCTCCTTTCAAATACATGTTTGTGTCCTTCAGGAAATGGCACGATAGATTTCCAGGAGTTTGTGGTCATGATGGCACGACAACAATGTCTGAATCAGGAGGAACTCCAACAGGTGACCTGCTCTTCTCACTCTTTAACCCTTTAACCCTTTAAGGAAGCATGTCGCTAAAAGATGACATTTGTCGTCATGATGCACCAATGCAGCCTGGGCCAGTAACTCATCGGTTCTGGTTCTGTATTGGTGCTTCATGCTGACCCTTCGGGAGTGTCTCATACCAGGGCTGCATTCATGTATCATGACGACCAAGGTATGATGCATTAATGCATTTTGCTGTCCTTAAAGGGCTAAGGACATCATGTTGCCATAAAGCAACATTTGTCGCCATGATGCACCAAGGCAGCACTGTGTTGGTGCATCATGCCCGCCCTCATCAACTTCCTAGGGTTGGTATGATGCATGAATACAGCCCTGCTAACCTGCTAACTCACCAGTGCTGCATTCATGTATCATCACCATGAAGGAAATAACGTATGCATGCATTAAAGGTATGTATAGATCATTTTAATATTCTATGCCCACTGTCATCAGGATACACGGATGCAGCCATGGTGAGTTACTCGCTACAGATTAACTACTGTTCTTGTCACATGAGAGGCAGGAACAGGTGTATAAATAAATCAAATCAAAAACCCATCTATGCGCATCAGTGACAGCAAATGCACAACAATATGATATCTTCCTCAGGCATTCCGCATGTTCGACAAGGACGGGGATGGGTACATCGACGCTATGGAGCTGCGGCACCTGTTAACTAACCTTGGTGAGAAGTTAACGGAAGAAGAAGTAGACGAAATGATCAGGGAGGTAGATGTGGACGGAGATGGAAGAGTTGATTACAATGGTGGGTGTGATCCTTTTATTTCACGTGTGAAAAAAGTTATTATCTCATGGTGGATACGATAATTACTATGCTTAAGTACTAGAAATCCTGTATCTCATGCCCCCATGCGATACAGTGTTCCCGTAGGGTTGATTCAGGTTAAGTGGGACATCAGGTTAAGTGGGACAATTAACATTAAGGCCATTTTTAGGGGTTGATTTCTTTCCTGGGTGTAAAATTTTATTTTTTTCTAAGAAATATATGTTTAACCCCTCTTAATTGTACCTATCTCACCAAAGTTAAGAGGTAATTATACCTTCTAAATTTCTACATGATATGGGTGGAGAGCTTTTGCTGCTATAAATTCGGAAGTACATAAGGAATAGTAAAATTATTTGTTAGTAGTGGCACTAAGAATAGTAACATGATATTTCAAAATGTATGTAAATATTAGATACATATATTGCTTCTTTACATCTTGATATTTTTTTATTAGTCAGATATGGAAATGAAGTACACTGAGACCGTAAATGCAAGTGTCCCACTTTAGCTGAAGGTGTTAGGTAAAGTGGGACAGGCAGATTCAGGTTAAGTGGGACACTATATTAATCCCCTTTCTCAGAGTAGCATTACCCAATATGCCTAAAATTTGATTTATAAGGAGAAGCAATATCATAGCAAATATCATTACAATACTTAGTTGTGTAAATGATACCAAATTATTAAGTATAACAGCCAGAATAGGGCTTTGTTAGTGCTCCAGATTGTGGTTTATCAAGTGACTTAAGTGATGATCATTATTTAGATGTGCGAACCATTGACTTCCATCAGCGCACCATTGACTTCCATCATAATTTAGATAATCATTGTGAGATTTCTTACCTTGAATGATTTTTAATCATACATTATGATCGATGTTAAATGGTAAAATCTGTAGCAAATCCATTTAGAATTGGTATTTGATATACATTGAGGCTAAAACCAAAGAAATCATTAACTAAAACTACTTTCTTAAGATTTATAGAAATTATTGCCATTTACAGTTATTTATAGTGATTAATATGGCCTTGAAATGCTCCTGTATTACTACCTCATTAACAAAACATTTAATTTTAGATGCTTAAGAATTAAGACTATGAGCTGTATAATTGTGCATAACATTATTTAACACTATGTAAAATAATTTGAGGATAGAGATTCAGTTAGGGTACAGCTATGTAGTCATGTAACATAATGTAGTGAAGCCTTGCCCAAAGTTGAGCCCAGATGCACAGTATTTTGGCAGTTTTACATTTATACTCTGTGTACTTGATTCATCCTGTAAAGGACCCTATATAAATTTCCTTAATGTTTTTGATGTAGTCCATCAAAATATATATCTCACCTTCAAAATTTGACATCTACCATTTTTGTCATATGGATTATAAAGCATGGGGGTCAATTCTTATCAATTGTCCCACTTTATATGAAGCAAGTGTCCCGGCCACTTTACCAAAAATACAGGTAAAGTGGGACACTTCAATTTTAAAATGGCATCTCTAAGAAATGGGCTATTTAGGCCACATTGGCTAAGGTATTTCATATATTTTTTATATTTTGGTTTAAAGGAATACATATTGAAGCTATTTGATGTGTTTGATATTTTCTACTATAAGTACCAAATGTGTGAATGGTACATAAAGTCAGAGTATGGCTTAGGTGTCCCACTTTACCTGAATCAACCCTATCCCATGGCCTGTGACGTCATCATTTGTTCAAAATTATCATGGCCATTTATATGTAATTAAACATATTTTGATGAGTAAAAACCATGAAATAAAGGCAAAGGCCCATAGCCAGAGGATTTTTGGCATTGTTCCCCTCTTGGTGGGGCTGTGGCTGCATCCCACTCAGCCTGCGGATTTGTGGGATACGGCCCCAGCCCCACCTCAGGGGGAACGATACCAAAATATCTTCTGGCCATGGGCCTTTGTCTATGTAGTTGTTATTATTAAAAACAAAATCCCACTCAAAATAATATATTTGCATCACTGGTTGAAACCGGGGCATAGCATAGTCAGCAAACATACCCAGCCAAATATCAGCGTCAGCCTGACGCTGGCCTTGTCGCCTAAAGCACTCACATACCAAAGTCAAACACTGCTGGACTATAATAGGTGGGTCAAGGGCCATTCTAGTGAAGGTCAGGCTATACTGGACCTTCATCTAGAGCCCAGAATTGCTTGATAGTCTGTCCATGCTGGATCCTCATGCTAGAGTCTGACAATGCTGGACTCTTGCAGGCTGAAAGAGACTCTCCCAAGAGGCCAGCATTACCAGACTCTAGCATGAGACTATCAAGCAATTCTGGGTAGAGGCTCTAGATGAAGGTTGAAGGCTACTGTGATACGCCGAGGCTGTCCCACTGCCATGGGACTTATATTTGTCTATCCCTTCTGATTATTACTCTTGTTTCATCAGAATAAGGAGCTACCCAGCTAACAAAAATATGTTATTTTACGTCAAAATATCGTTTTTTAATGTTATATGATATAATGCCATTATAAAGAGTCATAGCAAAACGTTATAAAACGGGTTTTTTGTTTACCGGGTATACCATATTTAAATCAACTATTAGTATTTGGGGGAAAAAAGTCAGAAGAAGAGTTATTTAAATCTATTCAAACATGAATTGAATAGAGAGAGACACATTTATTTGGTCATCATCATCATCGTCGTTGCATTTTGTAAACTTCTTACCACAGCTGTAGCCTTATCACGTTTGTTAAACTTCTTCTTTTTCTTGCTTTACAGAATTCGTGGCCATGCTTCAGCCAGTGGACATGGAACCTCTGCCCTCCTCCTCTGCCTCCTCCTCCCAACCTGCAACTTCCACAACAGACTCCTCCAAGCGGAAGTCAACGCAAAAGTGACCTGTCTGAGCATGCGCACATATATGTATAGGTCACATGGGTGCCATGGTTCTCATCTTGTCTACACAGATAATCTAACTGCTCCGACCTTTAGTCTGTAGTGGCTATCCCAGGTTGGTCATAAGGACATTGGTAAGGCATGACCAAGAATGACTGAAGCAAAACAACATATGACTAATGACTTACTCAAAAGGTCTCAGCCTAAAATGGAAGGACTAAGGTGACAAAAAAACGACTAACTTGGCTACACACTATAGTGACTGAGAGATTGGTTGTATAGAGAGCCAAAGAATATCAGTGTATAACATGCTGCATTGTACAGATAAAAACATTTTATGACACACAGTCGTCCGTGTATCTGCACTTCCGCTGCCCGGTGTTTTAGAAATTTCTGCAAGGAGAGGCAGAGTCTCATCACATGACTGGATAATATTGTGATGGCACAATCAGATCCACTTCTCATAAAATGATAATCTTCTTACGGCAAAATATGTCGTTGGTTGTCCATCGACTACATCGACTACATCCAAACGCTGCAGGCTGTGGACGTTTTTTTCCCAATATTTGGTGAGACTCTGACTATACTGGATTATTGCCTTTTCTGTATGCAGCTTCAGCGTCAAACCACATGTTGAGTTCCCCAAGGTGAAGTGCTGCTGCCTTCACAGTGCCCTGCATGGAATATGGAATTTAAGCAAAGTTTAGTTAATTTGAAAAGACACTTTCTGTGATTTAAGGGGTGCCTAAAATAAAATGCCCTAATCACTTATCTGACCCCCTTTAGAGGTCCAGTAAATGCCCTGGAAACATCAAGGAAAGGACATCATTGTGTATACATCGCACACACTGGACATTAGGTCATAAAAAGTATCACTTTAAGGTATCTTATTTTCTGTCTATTTGTCAACTGTCTTGCAGTGGTGGAGATATTCTCAGCTGATTTCGTACTTTGTGCAATATCCTTCTGATCAGTATAGTTAGTATCAGGTGCAATTTGACATGCCATGCATGTGGGAGAAAGATGATGACAATTTACAAACCTTTTTCGCAGCTATGTTATGGATTCCTATGAATATTGACGGCCTTATCAATATGACAAATGTGAAGCACACCCTGCATCAATGATGGCTTTTAAGCAAAAATAAAATGACTTAATCACTTTTTCTGACATAATGTCTGGTATGCTGCTGTGTAAATATCATGTCATTGTCATGTACTGGATCTTAAGTTACAGAAAGTGTCTCTTAATTTTTGCTTAAATGCCAAGATGCATGCAGTGGTAGCCTAAATTAACTCTTGTTTAACCGGCCACTGTTACATTAAGAACTCAATATTGGTAGTGCCTGCACTGAGAAAAGAAACACCGTCAAAAGGGAGTCCAGGTTGCCTCCAGAATGACTCCCCTCTCTAGGGGAGTCCATGTCGCCTAAGGGATTCTCTAGCCGACCTAAGGGAGTGACCTGGGGGAAATCATATAGCTCTCTTGGTCATTTGACTCCCCCAGGTGACTCCCTTAGGTCAGCCAGAGAGTCACCTAGGCTCCCTTAGGTGACCTGGACTCCCCTTAAGAGGGGAATCATTCTGAAGGCAACCTGGACTCCCTTTTGACACGGTTTCATCTCTCTGTGTGGAATAAGATTGAATCGTACCTCGAGGTATGGTACAATGGTCTGCACCTGTGGCATCTTGGATCGTTACCCGCCAATGCTTTCAATCATGATAATCAAATTTACCAGCTGTCATTATGTAAATGATAATATTACACTCTAGCCAGCATTCTAATTAGCCGATCACAATTACAAATTAATGCCTCACTTGTATTCATCTGTTTTTCATTGGTCTGGTTGTATGTAAGAGTCGCAACAAAAGTACAGATCTTGGTTCCTTTTTTCAGTCCAAGACTTGGAAATGAATAATCAATTCAATGGTCAATATGATATTCTCATATCTGAGGAAAGTTAGGAAAGATGTTATGTTACAAACTGCTAAAATATAATTGTGAAATTGTTAGAAATGTTAGATATTTCATACATGTAATATTATGTAAATCACAATGTATTTTGTCATTTCTTGTATGTTTAATGTCTATATCTTACATATTTGTGGTGTCCCTTAAAGCAGTAGGCTTATACCTGTTTGATGTAATATGTTTTTCTAATCTAAGTTTTCAATTCTAAGTGAGTAACTTTTATTTTGATTGACATGTACTGAATACAACTAATACACCCAATTTTCCATTTGTATTCGGAATGATTGGCCAAAACCTAGATATTGCCAAAACTGTCTATAATTATTCTACCTCAATGGACTTTTACTATTTTGTGTTAAATTATTGAGCCAATCAATGTTCATTTTACAAACATAACAGTAAATACTTTTATAATTTATGTTGGCATGTACATCAACGTTTTAAAATAGTATAATTTCTTCTCTACATTACATGCCATTGACACCGTTGTATATGATATTTGCTTAGGAATACTCATGGAATAGATTTAATGTAATAACAAACTAATTCATTCCGGATAGAGGCGTACAACTACAACCTGCATGCAGGGTGTCTTTCACAGGGGGTTATCAAAGAATACATATTAGAGAGGTTTAGATTGGAGAACCTGTACGGCTATGGGAATGGCAAGGGCTAGAAGTACAGCTTCAGGGGCGTGGCAAGCAGTTTCAAAGTAGGGGGGGCTGAGGGCTTGACCCTTTTTGACCCCTTTCTACTTGACTTGACCTTTTTTGTTTGATTCTTTTTAGGGGGTTGGTCAAAAGTGGGGGACATGTCCCCCCCCGTCCCCCCGGTTGCCACGCCCCTGAAACCAGGTTCCAGTACAGGTACAGGTTAGTTGGGTAAGGATAGATACCCCTATATATATATAGGCCTACCAACACTTGAAGTGTGTGGTTACAGGTGATTGAAAAAATACCCTTAACAAGAGGTAATTACACAGTCATCCAATTATTTGTCAAGCTATTCATACTTAGTGTAGGTGGTACTCACATACCTCCCGATCAATTCAACAGGATCATTGTATTTATACAGCCTCAGATTTTCTTTCCCTTGTTATTTTTCCTGCACGTACACTGCAGTACGTGTAAACACCCTCCTACACGTCCAAAACGTCTAGCCTACAAGTTACACACTTCTAAGTTGGGATTCCCCTCATGTGACCTGTGACATAAACCTCCCTAATTAGTAAGGGAGTCCACTTAAGCTGACCCGCCATTGGTCGCTTGTCATTCGAAATGCACAGACAGTTTAATAGTGACAATAATGCCTGAAATGAAGCTCTAAAATGTCTTTCATTTAGAATAGGTTAAATGTTTTGAATTATGTTTGGATATCATGAGATTACTGTATGTGTATGGTTCTGCATAGCCTGTGACGCCCCCTGGTGGATGTACTCTATACTACTCAGTACCCACTGTAAACACAAACGTGTAACTAACGATACGCTGTAGCCATTGTTTCTGATAACACTGGCTCTATTTTTAGCCCCCTCCCCCCTTCCTCCCCATAAGATCTGTTCAAATCTTTGCAAGCCCTCTCCCTTTAACCTAGTAACATAGTAACGCGCGGGCTTTTCTGCTAAAAAGGGCTGAAATATTTGCTCCTTCCCCCCACTCCATATGGGCCCACATTTTGGGCCCCAAATACGCCCCCCCCCCACTGTCAAATTATGACCATTCCATAACCCTATGATCATTCTTTTCTATGATCACATCAGTTGCATGCCATGGCATACCCGTCCAGTAAAATCGATTTAAAACTTTAATTTTTCTAACTGTATACATACATTTTGCTTTGTGAGAATTAGAGACCCCAAGCACATTGGGAGGGATATAAATATTATAGAATATGGTTTAGATAGAAGTGTTAGATGGCAACACATATCCATGCCAAAACAACTCAATTGCAAGGCTACTTGTAAGCTCGCCATTGGAGTCTGCCTAAATCCCCTCACATTGCAATATTTTATTATATTAATAACAGTTTAACTGTATCAACAACTACATACTGTAAATGTAGTATTTATATTAGGAATATTCCTAGAAGTTATCACTTTTGTGAATGTATAGTGTGATGTAATACTTTCTCCCTTGGGGATATTCTAATCATCAAACCCCTTGGGGATAATAAAGATCTGTTCATCTTTGTTTTCTGTTCTACTTTCTTTTTTGTTATCATAAAAGATATTATTCATATAGACCCCTCTTATTGACCTTTTTGCTACCCCTATAGTAACAAGTAGAGTAGCCCATTTGATAACCGAGCTGCAAATCTAAGGAGGATAGTCTGTGCTACATACAGGCTAACATTGACAACCACTCATCAATGTCAATGCAATGTCCTGGCCCACTGGGTTGTTGACATTTGACCAAGATCGATTATGACTACATTGGTCCAATATTGAGTGTGTCTTACATTGAAAATAATGACTATCAAATGTTAGTCCAAAGTTAGTCGGTTTTACTAACTTTTGTACAACCATTAGCAAAATATATTAGCATTGACTAACCCCCGGGCTTTTCTATGTATACTTTATATAAACATGCCATTGGAACTGTTGGCAGTAAAGCCGTATATATCATCATATATATGCAACACAAATCATCAACCCAGAGCTCTTACCAATACGGTGTGCGGTATCTAGGCCCTGAGGAAGATAGGCCCCCTGACGTTCAGCCACCTGATGTTCAGCCCCCTGAGCTTCAGCCCTCCGGATTTTTGGCCCCCTGATGATAGGCCCTCCTGATCTTAGGCCCTCCTGAAGATAGGCCATGTTTCCAACATCCATATTCAAACATACAACCACCAAAAGCAGGTTATGCATAGATGAAAGAGAAACCTACTTTTGAAACACCCGATAATCCAACACCCGAGCATTTTGGTATATTTCTGGCTATTCAAACACCTGATAACCCAACACCCGAGCAGGTTATCAAACCAACACGTTTTGGTATATTTCTGGCTATTCAAACACCTGATAACCCAACACCCGAGCAGGTTATGAAACCAACTTGATTTGGTATATTTCTGGCTATTCAAACACCTGATAACCCAACACCCGAGCAGGTTATCAAACCAACTCGATTTGGTATATTTCTGGCTATTCAAACACCTGATAACCCAACACCCGAGCAGGTTATGAAACCAACTCATCTTGGTATATTTCTGGCTATTCAAACACCTCATAACCCAACACCCGAGCAGGTTATGAAACCAACTCGATTTGGTATATTTCTGGCTATTCAAACACCTGATAACCCAACACCCGAGCAGGTTATGAAACCAACACGTTTTGGTATATTTCTGGCTATTCAAACACCTGATAACCCAACACTCGAGCAGGTTATGAAACCAACTTGATTTGGTATATTTCTGGCTATTCAAACACCTGACCAAACACCCGACCATGTGCCAACCAAACACCCGACCATGTGCCTACCAAACACCCGACCATGTGCCTACCAAACACCCGACCATGTGCCTACCAAACACCCGACCATGTGTCTACCAAACACCCGACCATGTGCCTACCAAACACCCGACCATGTGCCTACCAAACACCCGACCATGTGCCTACCAAACACCCGACCATGTGCCTACCAAAAACCCGACCATGTGCCTACCAAACACCCAACCATGTGCCTACCAAACACCCGACTATGTTCCTACATGTTGGGTGTTGGGTGTTGGGTGTTGGGTAGGTGTGTTGGACGTTGGGCAAGTGTGTTGGACGTTGGGTGAATGGGTGTTACACAACAGGATGTTAAAATATATTTTGGCGGGAAAGCAGATTATTTCCCTCCAAAATATACAATTACATCCTGTTACCTAATACCCAACACCCAACACCCCTACCAAACGCCCAAACATACCTGTACCAAACGCTCAAACATACCTGTTCCAAACGCCCAAACATACCCCTACCAAACGCCCAAACATACCCCTACCAAACGCCCAAACATACCTGTACCAAACGCCCAAACATACCTGTACCAAACGCCCAAACATACCTGTACCAAACGCCCAAACATACCTGTACCAAACGCCCAAACATACCCCTACCAAACGCCCAAACATACCCCTACCAAACGCCCAAACATACCTGTACCAAACGCCCAAACATACCTGTACCAAACGCCCAAACATACCTGTACCAAACGCCCAAACATACCCCTACCAAACGCCCAAACATACCTGTACCAAACGCCCAAACATACCCCTACCAAACGCCCAAACATACCTGTACCAAACGCCCAAACATACCTGTACCAAACGCCCAAACATACCCCTACCAAACGCCCAAACATACCTGTACCAAACGCCCAAACATACCCCTACCAAACGCCCAAACATACCTGTACCAAACGCCCAAACATACCTGTACCAAACGCCCAAACATACCCCTACTAAACCCTCGAAATATACCAGTACATGTTGATTTCATGAGCTGTGTCAAGCGTTGGGTAGAATGTTTGGCTGTTGGGTGGTCAGACGTTGGGTAGGTGTTCAGACTTTGGTTAGGGTGTTTGGGTGTTGGGTAGTCGGACGTTGGGTAGGTGTTTGGGTGTTGGGTAGTCGGATGTTGGGTAGGTGTTCGGGTGTTGGGCAGTAGGTCTTTGGGTAGGTGTTCGGGTGTTGGATAGTCGGACATTGGGTAGGTGTTTGGGTGTTGGATAGTCGGACATTGGGTAGGTGTTCAGGTGTTGGGTAGTCGGACATTGGGTAGCAGTACATTTTGGTTTCATAACCTGCTTGGGGGTTGGGTTACTGGGTGTTTGAATAGTCAGAAATATATCAAAATATGTTGGTTTCATAACCAGATTGGACATTGGGTTACTGGGTGTTTGAATAACCCAACCTACTTGGATGTTGGGTATATGGACGTTTCTATAACCTGCTTTACCCATTTGCTTGTTGGACGTTAGATGCTTGGTTGTTTGGATGGTATATCTAGTCATAACCTGCTTATAAATGACCTATAATCCGGGGGCCTAAAATCAGGGTGCCTATGATCAGGGGGCCAAAATTCCTCAGGGCCTATGATCAGGGTGCCAAACTTCCTCAGGGCCAACCCTCAGGGGGCCTAATTTCCTCAGGGCCTAGAATCCTAGTACCATTTAATACACGCTCTTGGCCCGGGCTAAGGTATAATACAAAACATAATCACGCCATCCCCGTCCTCCAATCTGCTATTTCTAGATCACCAGACCTGTGGGAGGTTTTCCCATCGCGTGTGTGGGCGACTCCATGGGGAAACTCCATGACCTGCTTATATTAGATACAGTTAGTGCTGACTCATCTATTAGAGATGCGGGACTGGGGTAGCTGATCATGGTAGGGTCAAGTGATGGGGTAGCTGTACTTCTGATGAGTAGCATATATCACAGAGAAAAGAAGTAGAATCACTGTGACTCCCGACTTGATCACTGAGCTAACTCTCCCCAGGACTCTAAAGTAACTGCCTAACATTAGCAGGACTCTATAATGACTCCTTTTCTAAGACTCACTAATGATTGGGAGTCACTTTAGAGTCGTGGGGAGAGTTGCCTCAGTGATCAAGTCCAGACTCTGATTCTACTTCTTTTCTCTGTGTATAAGCCAACAAAAACCCACACTTGCAAATGCCTGCTGGGACAGTTTGAGTTATATTGGCGTAAGGTACGAGTCAGTATACAATGGGTGTGGACCACTAAAGTTGACACGGCGACATCGGCTTTTTCAGGTGTAGCAACATGAGGAATATAAGAGATAGTGACATGGGACATGGCCTTTTCTTAAAATCGACAAGGTGACATGGTCATTTCTTAAAATCGTCAGGGGAAATTGGGACCCCCATCCAAACCCCCTATATAGGTCCAATGTCGTTTTTAATATATGTCCATGTCCACTGTCATCAACCTTTTAAATATGGGTAAGGAGCTAATTTGGGGTCGATTTTTATTTTTCATGTTAAGTATGTATTAGTGTTCATAATGTGCATACAAATGTGTGTGTAGCATATACAATCATTCCTATACTTATACATGCATAGAATAGAGAGAAAACCATGTCAGAAGAGGTCCTGTGACCCCACTGTATCACAAAAAACAGGCCTTCTCACCTTGAATTTATGCATTTCTAAGTGTTAGATGGATTTAGAAGAGTACACACACATTGATATAGGCATTATGAATACAAATATAATGTGTAACGGCAAAACAAAAATCGACCCCAAATTAGCTCCTAACCCATCTTTAATCACAGGTTGGAGGGTCATGTCGCAGTGTCGAATTTAGCGGTCTATCCCCATACATATTTACGCCTAGCAGAATACCGGTTAGACAAATTGATGAAATAATTCCCTGGCCTTCACTGCAGAATTCCTAAAATGCCTTATGTAGCAACTAGTACCCGTTCCCTTTGCTGGCGGAGGGAGGAGCGGTGGGCTTTCTTTTTCTTTGAAAAAACCCCACAAAATCAGCACTTATTGAGGGGGTGCGGATAGGGAGTATATATATATGGACAGAGGTGCGCTGGTTACGACGACAAGCACTGATAAAATCTGGTAATAATGCTACACGCATGCCCCCTGTTTGTCTCCTATTTGTACCCATAGTGGTATGTCTTATCAGTGGGTTTAACTTCATCCAGCGAAATTTAAAATGGCGGACCTATGGGGGTGGTGTAGCTAGTTTCCTATAAATAATTTGAATCCTGGCGAGAGCCATTACCCGTACTCCCTTTCAATCGCCCATCCATCTGAACCTCAGTCAGTTCAGTCCCCCCCCGCCCCCGCCCCCTGCCCCCCAAGAAAAGAGGTCAAATTCCTTTGGACACGGCAATTGCATAGACATATTTTACAGAACTGCTTCGTACATCTAAACATGTGACAATAGCAGTCTTGTGACGGGGGACTGGCGTGAGTCATAAAACCGAAACTAAAAGCGGTAATTTCCCCAGTGGTTATAGGGTCGGGTAGCTCCCAGGGCCTGGCGTACATACAGAAGCGGCCTCTGGTATCAGAGACCGGTAGTATAGGGTCTCAAGCCGACAGGGATAGGATATATCACATGTCCCGGGCCTCCTACTGTATACGATAAGGAATCACTGAGACCTGATTAAGCTGAGTTATTAAGGTAGGTTTATCTTTTCCTTCGTCTGTTTGGTTTTGTTTTCTAATTGATACAGATCAGTTTCATGTGTTTGCCTGCGACCGTGAATTACGTCGCATAAACTATGGACTCTTACACATGACTGTTTTTGTCCTTTATCAGGCTTCTGCAACTTATACTATTTTCTTTTGAGTTTGTTAAACGTGTATTTATTCATAAATGATTTTCAAATACAGCATCATCAAAAAAAAAAGGAAAATTTACAGTCATGCAATTTTGGAGGAAAAGGGGTACATTTTAAGGCTGAAACTCTCAAATAAAACAATAAGCCACTTTTTTCAACGTTAAAGACATATTTTATGTATAGGGTAAGAGTAAGCCCTTCCTTTCGCAGGCCATTTTTTTTCAAACACACTTCATAAGGGTGTTTCTCCTCGGTTCACCTAAATTAGAGTATGCATTTTTGCTCATTTTCCCGTGAATAGGGTGCTGTTTTGTTAAATAACCTACCGTGATAGGGGTCCTAAATTTGAGGTGATGTTCACACATAGTTACTAAAGAAAAGATAGGGAGTGCCCCCCCCCCGGCGTCCATGTTACATAAGGGTCTGAGCATTTGTAGCTCATTCTATGATATTTCATATTACATATAGATCATTATATGATATTTCATATTACATATAGATCATTATATGATATTTCATATTACATATATAGATCATTTTATGATATTTCATATTACATATAGATCATTTTATGATATTTCATATTACATATTGATCTAACCAACCAATTTTATGGCGTCTGCGGTGTATTTTACACCTGCCCCACCCTACCCCTCACCCCCACTGCACATCCACTCGGAAACTACGTCTAGACACGTTTATATATTTATATACATGCCAGTGAATTTCCATCAATGTGTGTGTTATTTTTGTGAATGACGCATGGATTTCCTAATTCCTTGGCTGGGAGCCACAAGGTGGTTATAGGTCTAGAAGTCAATAGTCTACTTCCCCATCCATGAGTATCTCTTTAATCTCTTCAAGGGCGGCATAATGCATTGATGCATCATGCTCTTGGTCGTCATGATGCATGAATGCAGCCCTTGCGAGTAACTAGGGCTGCATTCAAGTATTATGCCGACCCAACGGGGTCGAGACACTCCCATAGGGTCGGCATAAGGCACCAATGCAGTCCCAGCGAGTAAGTTTCATTTTTTAGCGACATGTGGATGCATTGCGGGATTCATTCAACAATCATGTCGACCTTTTGGGAGCCTATCAAGCCTGTAGGGCGATCATGATACTACTGCTAGTTACCATACTATATACCATACTCCAACATATCGTATTGGCGGTTGCATAACTACATGACATCACTAAACGCAAGGGGGGGGGGTCATCTTTTTAAATAAGATGGACGAGTTGGTGCCGAGGGTGTGTGTGTCATCGACCCTGGCTATGTAGGACCAGGCTTATTGTCATGTAGGAGCCGTCATTACTTAATCTGGTACTGGTGAGATAAGCACTGATAACAGCTGTCACAATGGGCAGGCGAGTGGAGGGAAACACATTTCCAGGCCCCCACCCCCTTAGACCAATGACCACTCCGTTATGTTCTATATCGTGAGGGGGGCGTTGGCAAAGTCTAGCCTATACGTCGGGAAGGGGGGGGGTGGCAACAAATTTCCAGGTGCCCCTACCCCTTTTGCCACTGAGCACTCCCATAAGATCTTTATGTGATTATACATATATAATACCAAAAGATGGCTGTGGTTTTCCATGACTGGTGGTTTTCTTCCAGGAGGTGGTTTTCTTGGTGGTTATATCCAGGTAGTGCGTGCATCGCAATAACTCTGTTGCCAAGACGCATCACGAGGGTGGTTATGTACTTAGAAGCCGACATTTCTAACTTCCCTATTCATGAGTATTGTATAAAGGAAATATACGCTCCGGCATTATAGACACTTTGGAGCGTGGTTATATTCCGTCAGTGTACCACTGGTGCAAATCCAGTCTGAAGGCATTCAACACTAGTGTTCATAATCAGTCATCATAGTCCGGGAGTCAGATCGCCAGTGCAGCTTCTAGGACCCACCAAAAGACGAGGTGCGGCTAATGCGTGAGTTTTCAGTTGGTATTTGCTACTATGGTACAGCACTAGACCATAATCAGATCACCAGTGCGACTTATATGATAGGTCCAAAGTCGGGGTGCAGCTAATATGCGAGTTAGGCTTATACGTGAGGTTTTACGATACCCTAAACTAGTGTCCGTATGATCGTTGCATCAGATGGTGGTCATCTAAATTATTCTTGATGCAATATTTACCCTTTAATACTCGCATATATGAGAACATTTTTTATTTATGTTTTCTGTTCTGCATCGTCTATTTAACCCAAAATCATGTTACCCTAGGGAGTTGCATAGACATTATTTAAAGGGGGAATTTCGCACTCCCCGTTGAACTATAGTAACACGTCAGAATTTTTTACGCCCCCCCCCCCCACCCACCTCAGGAGGGGTCGGAAATTTCTACGCCCCCCCCCCCCCAACCCTAAGCCGCCTTTTAAGGTAGTGTTAATCAATGTCTAGGTGATACCGAGAACTACGCAGTACTTATAGTGGATCACTATACTGATCATGGGAAGTATATATATAGTTTATAATTATACTAGTTTGACACCAAATGGCATTGCACATTTTAACATTTTGCCGTTCATAACTGGTTAAAGCTGGGCCGTCAGGGAATAAGTTCAGCATTTTCTATACATGGACTAAAATAACAGTTCCACCAGAGGGCAGCAGTGTTTGGACAGGGGACCATCAGCATTGTCTCGCTACAGCATATTCACCCTATCTTGTGTCTGTAAGAGCTGAGCTCCCAGCCCTTAAGAGCCCTCTTTTGAATCAAAACTGAACTATATCAAAAGTGCTTTTGGATCTACTTCAACCATGACGGTCAAGCTTTAAGCTAAAACTATGTTATGTTATATGTACAAATATCACAGAAGTTAGTGGATGGAATAACTGTGGGTTTTCAGTTGAATTCTCAGAGGTCTGTATGGAAAGTTCATATATATGCTTAGTTGCCACGCCAAAGTTGTGATATCAGAAAGGATGACTCAAAACAACCACCGGGTGTTGCTACTTTCAATATGTTCATGAAGTTAGAATCATCTGGATCCAACTACCATGATCTTAATAGGCTGACTGTATGCTTCGATGTACGTGGTTTACCAACGTTCATCTCCTGTCATAACTTTGTCATGTTATTGGTTGTTGTGTATTAGTATTGTTAGTTCTATCTGTTAACCCTTTAAGGACCACTCCATTAGCTTACCTTGTATTTTGATTTTGACGTATATATATGGGGACATTTTTCACTGAAATTAATGAACCCAAAGTTCCTATCCTATCATAGCGTTTTGCTGCTAGCCCTTAGCTAAAGGTTAGCACTGCCCTGGTCACCTGAACTTATGAGGCTACAAATTCCTGTGTATACCCGCATCTCACATATCATCCACACCCCAACTTAGAGAATCATATAACCTCTACTTGGAGCTTGAAAATTGTGATTTTAGCACTGTATTATACTTTCAAAAGCCATTGTATTACCGCCCCTGGACCTGACAATATTGTATAACCTGCACTAGAGGTATGATTCTAGTATAACCGATAGGTTATACACAGGAATTTACGGTAGTCATTCATTAGTGATTAGTACATCTATTACCAGTCAGTGGCATGGCCCTGGTTATTATGCAACAACCACAGCATGAGTTAACTGTGCAATGGTAACTCCATCCATTGAAGCCAGTTTGTCTACATAACAATTATTGTCCTGTTGAGGTGACCATATGGGGAACTGAGACTTTCTTTGATGTATATGCACTTTTTCAAAAACACAAAAAAGGTGTCCTATTCAGAAAACCTTATTGGAATAGGCTGATCCATCTTTAAAAGGTAGATAAATACATACATTATGTTACACCCCATATCATATTCAATATTAGAAAAGGTTACCTTTAAGCATGATAACAAGTGCAATTACAATCTTGTCATATAGATAGATATCTCATGATTTTCTTGTTCTGTCACCTGGTGTGGAATTCCTGTGGGTAGCTATTTAGTAAAAATTTAATCATATTTTAGCAAACTCTTAGTTCAATTCAATAATGCTGTTAAGTTAGTGGTTTTGACTAAGATAAATTAGCATTGACTAACCCCCGGAATTCTCAGTGTAGGTTATCCTGTATGACTAATAATTGTACCTTCTCTTTTTCGATACAGGAAGATGGCCTCGTTCAAGTACATCGTTAGCTTGTTTTTGCTCCTCTGGGTGCACACTATAATTTGTGCGCTCTGTCGAGTCCCAAGAAATCGACCCAATTTTGATGTAGTACATGATAGTGCTAGTCCCTTAGCACATAAAGTCAGCGATGGAAAAACATTTCGTGTAAGATGCAAGCCAGGCTTTGCAGCATCTAATAAACCAGTAGACCTTAAGATCACATGTCAGAAAAACGGCATCTGGACTCCAGCAGCATGTGACTTACTAAAGTGTCCGCCCATCACTCTCCGCCATGGACATCTAGTAATAACCATCTTGGATAACTACACTCGCCAAGCGGAGGCTTTCTGCCAAAAGCACTATGTCTCCTCCGGCTCCAAAGTGAGATTGTGTCTTGGAGAAGGACCAGAAGGGCATTGGTCAGGTGAAAAGGCTAGATGTGAGCATGAGGACAAGCCCCCGCTCTGCTCCAAGGATGGACCACCCCAGCCAGGACCGGCTTTCACTTATAAAGGTGTCTTCAATTTCACAAACACCCATGGGGTACACCAAGAGGGTTACCCCTATGGAACCAAGGTTATTGTGTCCTGTAAGGATAAGCACTTGTTCACTGGCTCCTCAGTGTGGGTGTGTGGGATGGCAGGTCAGTGGGAGGGCACTACAGGAGATTGTAAGCCACAGGAGGATATTAAGTGTAAACTCCCAGCCCTGGAGCCACTCCATGGGAGCTATAACCTGAGTGGTAGTGACACAGCACATGCCAGGTATGGGCAGGTTGTACACATCCAGTGTGAACCAGGGCATACTCTGGTAGGAACCGGACACATCACATGCCAGGTAAATGCGACATGGACACATCATGGACATTGTATCCCTACAACCACTACTACAACCAGCCCTACAACCTCCACCACCAACCCCAACAACAACAACAACAACAACAGAGAGACAGGCACGACCCCATACGCGAGGCGATACATACAGGTTAGAGATAATTCATCAGGAGTAGGTAGCTTTGCTTCATGCTATAGCTCGACTTATCAAATATTAACTTTATTCATTTTATTTGGACTTGGGTCTACCTTGGAAACATGACCACCATATGAAAAGTAGACTTACGTGAAATTATGCACTTCTGGTGATGGTAGCCTTGGTTTAACAAGTGAACATTTGCTTATGATGATGTAAAACATCTAATTCCTACTGCCTTGGTGCATCCTCCAAAAGTACCCTGTGTCCCTTGGCTGTCACAGAAGAAACAGTGATGAAATGAATAATGTAAATGAGGTGGTTGCTGCAACCAAAAACGGAGCGTTCACACAAAAATGAAAACACGGCCTTGCAGGTAACCCATGAGGGATTCCTATCTCGCCAACACCATTCTAAGTCACACTGAAGGACAGCATTTGAATACCAATTAATGGAGGTCATTCTAACTGAACTATTTAACTTCCAGCACATGAATTCAAAGCTGCCGCCAGAACAACAGACAGGAGCACGGGGACGTATGGGGGAGCACACCTACCAAAGACATAGTCGAAGGGATCGACGAATTGGCAACAGGCAGCACAAAATACGGCATCCAGTCCACCACGGAGACCCAAGCTTATACTAAGGTTGCTGAAGAGCACAGGAGATTTATCTCAATGTGCAGACGTAAGCAAGAGGCGGTGAATTGTTAGAAGCATGTGGACCAAAATCCCTAAATCCACAGCCGAACAAAGACAGCATTTTCTGCATAAAAACGGTATCGCCGCGCCTGTTTCGCAGTCCTGCTGCCTGCGTCCACGGCGTTATAGGAGCGAAATAAACAGGGCAGAGCAGCGATACCATTTTAATGCAGGATCTTGCCACAGTGGACTTTGGGCTATAGGCTGCACCCCCATGGGCACTGTGGATGCACACTGAAACCTGAATAGCCCCATGGTGCTGGTTTCTGTGAGGTACAGCTGCTAAAAGCTGAAGGGCTGACGAGTAGATCAGCACCATAAGCCCTATGTGTGTGTTAGCCACTGTAAACCCAGAGGGTTCCTCCATGCCTAACCCAGGGCAGGAGTTACCCTTACAATTACTACTTTTTTTGATAAGGGTACGTGGAATTTATGCGCAGTATAAATGTAGAATGTGTGAATATAATCAATTAAATCAATGTATGAATTGGATGTAAATATGCATATACATGTAATAGAAACGATAAGCAGGTTTGAGGGTTTTATAAAACCAATGAAGCCGTTATGAAAAGAATCTCATACATCAGTACATGTATGTGTAAGCAAAGCAATAGTGTTTTGAATTTCCTCATTTTATTTACCTTGTGTATTTGTTTTGTACATATTGCTGACATAATGTAATGTAAATAGATGGAACGGCTAGGGTGTAAATAACAACTTAAATAATTATATAGAAGTGTTCTTTTCTGTTTGATGTAAAGACAAAAAAAAAGATAGTTTTGAGGTTGTGAGTAACCATTAGTACCAGCTGATGAGTCGTTCAATAGAAATCGTTTTTTCCCCTTGGTATAGGTCCATGTACTAGAGATACAATATTTCCTATGAGTAGGCACTGAACAGCTGAAACACTGTATTCAAAGCGATCCATAGAATACAATGTGGCCGTATTGAATGGGCTAGGTTGTCTTTCCTCCATTTAAATGGGTTCAAAATTTTAAAATATAAACACAAATACCAATTAGATTGATACTGTCAATATTTCACTCCTGGGCGCTGGGGCCATATCCCTCTCAGTATATGGCTTTGTGGGATATGGCCCCAGCCCCCACTTGTGAAATACGACAGAGACAATATCAATGGGCATTGGCATTTGTCTATACATCTCTATATAAATGTAGTCAATAACTCATGTATGTCTATGCAATGGATAACTGTCCTACGCAATCCACAACAAGAATAGGAGTTTATAACCACACTGACTCATAGAAACTAGTCATTAAGAAATGGACACAAAACAATGAAATGGACTTATCATGAAATAAGCATGATGTAAACAAGGTATTGTATCCTCGGATAGTACCCTTCTATCCATGTTTAAATTGTATCATATTTTCATGACAACGTCGGAGGAGCGTTTCTCATAACACAAGCTGTGTCAGCCACCCTTTGTCTCAGGTACGGGAGGCTGTTGTTGTTGTTGTTGACTTTTTATTGGCTAAGTAATGTAACATCCAGGTACTTTTTCATTATATAGCCAGAGGGCCTCTGCTTTCAGAACAGAGCTGATAAAATATTGTCAGTATAATTGGCTCTCGTACATTATTATGTAGTTGGCTTGTTATAGTATTTAGAACTCGAGTATTTATTACCCCATACTCTCCAGTACACAGCCCATCCTCCAGATGGCGCGATCATGCTTTTGGTTTCATATTCTGATAGAAAGAGGTGGACTGAGAAATAGCTCTCTGATATGTGGCATTACTCTCACATAAATGGTATGAACATAAATGCGGTTGCAGAGATAATTGGTCATATTATAAGCCGCCAGTGGATAAGGAATGCCCTATTCGTATCAGTAAAGAGAGGTGATCAGCTTATTGGCGCATCCTTCTCTACAGAATGGTGCCGATATCTTTATTGTGATCTTGTCTTGTTATTATCATGCATTTCTTATGCTTTGATTTGTGATGTAAATATAGGTGTTTTGATTTGTGATGTAAATATCAGGTGCTTAATTTGTTGATGTTGATGATGGTTTTGATGTTAGTTGGCCGCTCCCAAAGTAACACTGGGCTGTTGCACATAGGAAAAGATCTGCTATCAAGGATCCTGCTATATTTCAGTATTGGTGTTAACCCTATAAGGGAGTGCTCATTTTTTAACAACAGGTGGGGGGCGGTGAGATTTTGCATGCGAAATTCTTTCACCCCCCCTAGAGGGGTAGACATTTTTTACCCCCCACCACCCGGCAGGCCGAAAATCGCGCGCGTGCGCGCTCCTTTGTAGCCTAGTAACGCGCGGGCTTTTTCCCTCCAAACAGGTTGAATTTTTTTGACCCCCCCAAGAGGGGTCTAAATATTTTACCCCCCCTGTCGAGGGGTCCAGATTTTTTACTTCCCCCAAATCCACTCCCCCCCTGTTGTTAAAAAGAGCACTCCCTAAGGGTCGCATAGTGATTAATAAATGTGACATGTCATGTATCGCCATAACTATGATGCAGCTCTGGCGATTTACTCGCCGCGGCTGCAGTCACGTATCGTCACAGCAATGGCATCGTGCATCAAAGTAGTATGTGACTCTTAAAGAGTAATGGCTAATGATAATTTGTAGTTATGATCTCAGTTCTAATTAATGTATATAAACCCAAAGAAAGAATAGTCAAAATATTTTTTGGTAAAACCACAAAGAATGCTTGACACATAATTGTTTGATACAATTACACATAGACACAAAAGTATATTATTGTGTCTGTTATTATTGACCTGTTAGAATACCTTGGAGATGTAAGATACACCAACGAGTATTGCAATGATTTATATTTGAAAGTTTCATATTTTTATAAGATCAACAAGCGAAATAAAATTATTTTATGAACTTAAAAGATTTTTTTTAAATGTCATTCATTAAAGAAAGATACTGTTTCCCTTTTTATGTTTTACATTGTATATCTTACACATTAAAGCTATTATTGAATAGGGCAACGCCATTGGCCATAACCATCGATCCCCATACTTCGCCAGCTTATTGAATAACCCAGACCAGTATTCCACAGTGGGTTTTTAATATATTTTGGATCAATAAATGTTAAAGATTTTATAAACAGAAAGTAGCACTTGTGTTAGTCTGTGGACTGGTTCTATCAAGAGTTGAACGCAGGGGTGTCGGGGCAGAGGAAGGGCATTGCCCCTCCAATCCTAAATATAGGGGGGGGGGCAGAGTACCTTTTGGTCCCCCAAAAATTTTGGAAATTTTGGAAATTCCTTTATAGTTATATAAAGATATACCCACAAATTGCCCTTTTAAATGCATTTAATCATGTCAATACTTTTTTTTCTGATATATGAAAGTATAGGGTCTGGGGGCCTTGCCCCCATGCCCTATATATCTTTTTTGCCACATCATTTGACACTCAGAATCGCCCACCCTTCTAAACTTTGTTTGGTTCGGCCATGCCTCCCCCCCCCTAAAGTAAAGTTCTTTCCAACACCTCTGGGACGTTGACCGTATTCCCTGAGGCCATTATGCTATGATATAGTTAAATATTACATATTATTAATATCACCGAATACAAATATGAATGATCAACAGTTCTAGAGAATTTAAAGCAGTGAAACAGCCTCAGATATAATGGATTTTTCCTATTTCTACATAATTTATCTATAATCAGTTCTCTTGTTGGAGTGTACTTGTAAAATCTCAAGCTATCTAAGTTATATCCATCCTAAATCCATGGAAACCGAAATAGAAAAATAGATTGCTTCCAAAAAAAATGAGCATGAACAATATATTATGTAACCTTTTCAGAAATAAAGTACAGGTAGAGCAATGCTCTTTATTTAAAAAAGAGGATTGCTGGAAGCACTCTATTCATGCTAACCAGCAGCAACTCAGTAGCGCCATCTGTAGTTTTAGAACTGAGCCCCCATCAGTGCTTTGGGGAGGTAAAGACTATTCTTGATATTGTGGTCTCAGCGAAGGAAATCCTTTTACTATTTAATATTTTATATAGCGGAAAACGCAATAACAGCTACCAGGACATTTACAATTTCTGAAAATCACCCTTGACCCAAAAGACACATTTTTCCTACAAAACATTTCCAACAAAAATTAGCGACTGATCACGGAAAATTTGAGCACTGGTCTGTTGCGTAAAACCACCTGAATTTCACCTGAATTTGCACTAAATAATTTGCATTTTCACTGATCCCCAATCTAGTCTTTGAAAAAAGATGTATACTCACTGAAAATCCCTTTCCTATTATTTGAATGAAATTGGCAGACATTCAGCAGCATGTGTACAAGTTTTCATAATATTGGCATCATTTCCAACTCAATTATGGACCATTCAGTGCCCCTGCAGTATACACTTCTGACCAGAATCGTCTAATTATGACTCTGGGATTACCCTCAGTGAGACCTTGTGGGTCACAACCATTTTGCACTCACGGAACGCTTGGATCTAAAACTACAGAGGGCAATACTGAGCTGCTGCTGGTCCAAATATAGAATGCTTCCAGCAATCTATTTTTCCATGTTCCTTGGATTTAGAATAGTAAAAGTTCACAAAGTTCGTTGAGATATTACGAGCAGACTCGAACAAGGGGGATGGCTATAGATATGGCCTAGGGATGAAAGTCACAGAGCACAAAAATCCCTGAAATGGTCCCTTATCGGCCCAAATATATATATGAATGTATAGGACCTTGGGACTTCAAAATCCCTGAAATCAGGGAAATCCCTGAAGACTTTCATCCATTGAAGCAGAGCCCAACCTGGAAAAGCCTCCAAACTGGGCGTTCGAGAAAAAAATGCCGTTTTGCGAAAATCCACCAAGCCCCCTCCCCCCCCCCCCCCCCAGCTAGTAAGAAATGACTTGGCCATAAAACTCATGGCAGTGTTCGTGGATCGCCCGATGGAAAGACGACATCAATGCATTCATTTTGTTAAGAAAACATTTTATTCATTATATTTTTTGGGTATGAACAATACAAAAATGCAATTATGCAGACAGTTCAACTTGGGCTTGTATATATTGTAGACAAAACGAAAAAGAAAACGATTATGCAATAGATAGATTTTGTTCATTTAAGATTTAAAAACAAACTTGAACAGTTTGTCTGACCCATTAGACAGATGGAAAATAACTTTTAGAATTTATCTCTTTTTTTAGGGGAACCTTGGCTGTTCTGCTTTGCAGTATAAACACCTTATATTATATGTATATTATTGATTAATTTGTGCTAAGCCATATTGGATTCTTAGCGCCTTTTCCTTCGGTTAATCGCTTCAGCATTATAAATAGTAAAGCTACTACATTCCATGAATAGCATTCATTTGAAGCAGGATTTGAATAGAAGAGATGCACTATGGCTGGGAAATATCGTATATCCCATATAGTCCTTTGTGCATATATCATCGATTACATAAGCATAGCTATCTCCATATTCAACTTGGAAACCTCACACATTATATCATTATTAAAATAAAGCTATACTTATGGCTTTCGCGTTCATCAGTTGCAAAGTATAAAGGACACAGCGTCTGCACGGGAAATTTATCAAATTTAAATCATATCACAGTCCTTTACCTTCAAGAGCCTCTTTAGACTGAGAAATAGAAAAAAAAAGATTCACAACATGTTCAGTGAAAGGACTACAAAGTGCGTGTATGGAAAGCATTAACATGCAATTAGGGAGTGGTCATTTTTTAACAACGGGGGGGGGGGCTTGGTGTATTTGGGGGGGGGGGACCAAAAAGTTTTGGACCCCTTGAAGGGGGGGGGACCAAAAAAATTGCACCCCTTTTTAGTGAAAAAGCCCACGTGTTACTATAGGTCAAAGGGCTAGGCCGAGCTCAATTTGAACTTGCCCAAGGGGGGACCAAAAAAATGTCAACCCCTGCCGTTGGAGGGACCAAATATATTTCGACCCACTCGCGTTAAAATCTACGGACCTCCCCCCTGTTGTTAAAAAATGACCACTCCCTTAGTTGGTACTATCTCCCACAACACTAATAATTTGGATAAGCTGAAGCCCAAACTAAATTTAACGTCTTATGATTAAAGACAAGGCACCTTCAATGAAGGAAATCTAGTAGTATTGATTTAAAGTATTGTGTTATAAGAAGAGCAACCAAAAGGGAACATTCACAGATGACGTCATTAAGGTATTTCATCTTACATCATTTATGAATGTTCACTAACATAATACATACACACATTATATGCTCTTGGTAGCAGTTACTATACTTAGAAGTATATATATATGCTTTTAGGCTTTACAAATACAATGCCATATTTGAACGCATGATTATCTCTTATCAATGTTTCCATAGAATACTAAGCTGAAGTTTATGATTTTAACTTGTGTCATCCATATTTTATACACAGGTTGACTCGTACTATTTACAATAACTATAACATTTTCAAAGTGAATCATTCTCAATCAATACTTTGGTAGTAATGCTTTGACATCGCTGGGAGATTGTTTATCTGCTTCACACATCCTATAGAAAAGGTAACTCCGAAAGCAAAGATTAATTACAAACAAAATAAACAGCAATTTAAGTCACCAGCCTTTCACTAGATCACAATAGAACACAACAGAAGGTGAAATAAATAGCCTGCACTTCATAAGACCAAGGTATAATTGCAAAACAATAGTTGTTATTAAACATGATTATGATTGCGTGTAGTATTTATGCCATGGTTGAGTACATAGTACCGACGTCTATAATGATTATTATGGCTGCCGGACATGGGTTAATCAATGAGATGGAATTACTATTGAATAATCAATTAAAAAGAGGTGGGGACAAAAATTCATTTTTTCTTTAGATGCATTGCCATGGTTATCTATATAAATTTCTAAAAAGATTAAATATCTATATAAATATGCTGGAAATTATGTATAATCAATTTTTTGGAATTCCCATTGATAAACTCTCTGGAGCATCAACCGCATTACATATTGTGTTTACTATCCTCTCACCATGAAGCCCATCTCGGAACTACCAATCCGGCAAAAACTACATATTTCTTCACTATAACATATCATTATTTCAACAGGGAATCTTTGTGCATATCTGTACAATATTTAGACTGTACATTTTACAGTAAACAGCACACACTATCACCTTTAATAACATCACTGTGAAGAGGGTGTGGATATAATTAACAGCAAATGAGTGAGTCCCATACATCTTTTACCTAAAGTGGATATTTCTGCCCTATTTCATGATAATCCATAATGTCTATGTAGTGGTAATTCATTAAGAAGTATTTCTTTAAACGCCTCACTTATCCCTTTTTGTCAAACTAACCAAGAAGGACAATGACCTGTTTCTGTGTGTATCTAACCGATATCATTGTTATCTCTGCCCCAACCTGCCTATCAACATCAAACAGGGGCATATTCTATACATTGTTCATTTGGATTGAGATATTTGATTTTTACTGAATATTACTTTGATAATACAGTTAGACAAAAATAAATAATCTTAATATACATAAACTCAACATTTCTCAGGTTGTTCTCCCTGGGACTACCTATTTGTTTATAAATATTAGCTGGTTGATACGAGAAAGGTAAAGTCCCAGCTCCCCTTTCTCTCTTACCTCCACAATTTCAACTTGGAGCAGAAACATAGTGGGAGAGTGAGGGAAATGAGGTTTGGAGAGTGGCTCCAACTATCCTACTCATAAAACATGGCAATCAACACAAGTGATTTGCCAGAGCTAGTCAATAAACAGTGAACAGGCTAATAGTAATGGGCCCATCATCTTCTGGAACCCATAATTGTTTAAAAAAAGCTACTACGTACACTTGGCAAAGCCATCATGAATGCTCTAAATTCTATAGTGTGTATTAACAATAAGTGATGTGATCTGAGAAAAGGGACCTTACTGCAAGGGCAATCAAATCCCTATTATCAACAAATACCACAATTTCTAATTAAGTGATTAATGTACAGGATTATGTGGCCACTGGATAGATTGTTAATGGAAAGCATTATGTGGCTACTGAAGTGGCCCCCGATCCCTCCTGGTATACAGCGGTGATCGGTGTCGCGCCATTATTCTGGTTCTCCTCATTCCCCTTCCCCTGCTCAGCTTCAGTCATAGACTTGGTTGTTACTGGCTCCGGGGTTATACTGCAAGTAGAAGATGAAAACCAACATTTAATTACCAATGTATAAGACAATATTTTTTGTATGTTAAAGGAGGAAATATATGTATACATGTTATTCTGTTTTTTAATCTGCAGACAATAACTGTTGTTCAGATGAGTTAAAATTAAATGTATGTATCAAGAAATTTCTATGGTGCATTCGATTTAGTTGTTAAGGTTCACAAAAACTATAGTTGGTAGCTGAACTAATCATTACCTTCTAAAATTCACATTGAAGCAACATTGCATACCATATATTTGAAAAATAATATTAGTTTTACCTTTTAGTATCAAAAAAGGAAAAATTAGAATTCAATGATCACAGAAATAGGTTGTGTGTTAGTGTTAGGTATAGGATTTAAGGAACTATAACATTAAGTTAGCACTGAGGGGTATTAAGATCAACAGTAGGTGTCACTACGGTATATAACACATGAACAATGTGATCTGGTGATGATCAGTCAAATATCTGCTGAAACAAAAACTAAGGTGAGGGAACACACACATGTCAATCAGAAACTCATGAAGTAAAGGATTATTTAGAAGAAAACCTGTTCTGAAAAAGGCAACATTAGCCAAAATACATCAATGAGCTCATTAAGTGATTGTATTGCAAGATACATTCTTTAGGACAGGATTTATTCTCATGATATTATACCATCTGGTTGATGGAATAATCAGGTTTGCAGTGGGATACCATAAATATACATATACATATCTATGGGGATACTCATCATCCCATGAATAGTACATTCGGGTAAGGTGGTATAACGTTAATTTGTTACAACATAGGAGTAACTTGCAATACATTATTAAATCAATGAAAATGGGTTAATTTTCAAACATTGACATTACAATGACTTAAATAAACATGTGTCAGAATAAAGATTGGATTTGACTGCTCATTATGAAATCTGCCACCAAATGAATTTATGTATCACATATTAAACAGTTCTTCAACCCAGCTTGTTGCCCAAAAGAGACTACTTCCCCCAATTTTTCCTACAGCCTTATAGGGAGTCCCTGATCAAATCCGCCAACATTTTAGATAACACAGGAAAAGGTCAGGAGACATCAACTTTTGGCTGCCAATAGTTGCCATGGCAGTTGTGTGCGATAAAAAATAGGCTCCGTTAGGCGTGTATTCCACCAACGTCGGTCGGCCAAATTTGGTCATCTGATAAAAGTCTATAATGTTAAACTTATGGGAGAACTTCGTCCGATGAAGAGAATGACGGCCGATCCCGTCAGTGGAATACTGCCTTTAAGGACCCACTTTGGCTAATTGAAATAACTGAAGCTTATTTCCCCCCGATGGCTGATGTCGAGTGAGAAAATCTGGAGTAGTTAATTTCAGACTTAAAAACTATTGTATTGTAGGTATATACATGTTACACATTTCACACAATTGTCAAATTATATCGATTTAGTGACACATAAAGGTCATTGCATAATTTTCTCATAAAACATATCCCACTCTACCCAAATCCTGGTGATGGTGTAAACGTTTACAAATCTGTCCTCTAGATGCAATCTATTTATTGTTGTTTTACTGAACGGAAAATACCTGACAGGTTTGATTCATGACGTGGATTCATTAAGACGAATTTTCATCGCTTTTTTCCTTTTTTTTCGCGATTGTTACTATGTCTTATACCCGCAATCGTGAAATGTGTTTCTTATTTTAATTTCTGTGAATCAAAGGAGCACCAGCTATATATATTATTTCTCATGACTGATAACCACAATCACCAAGAGTTTGTAGCGGCCATGCAACACATTGTAGTGAGGAGAACAACAAAATAGTCCTGTTAATAATGCAACAACTCTTTTATTGCTTAAAGGCCCCTTTACTTTATGCACTTCAAATCCTGACAGTTGTAGCATCTGTAGGTGGTACTATCCTGATAAACCATAATTGATTCGATGTGCTTTATTCTCAAATAGTTTTGATTGTATTCAGGCTGGTAGGAATATGTGTTTATGATAACTTCAAAACATATTTGCAATTTCATAATGGAATGGAATAAAATGCTTAGCTTTACGCTTTCAATTTAGAAATGTAATTTTCTGAGTCACAAGAATCTAATATGGTACTACTATACTATCATATTTAATGTGCATAACCAAACTGTGTCACATGGATAACATTGGCCAATTATATTTTAAAATCCTTGTAAGCAGGGTGGTAAGTTGTGACTTGATGATAAACTAATAATGTGACCCACTTTAACGAAATGGGTAGGAAGTCGCAATATTGAGAGCCTAGATATTGGTTCTTTAAGTACCATATGGTGGCAAAATATTAAAATAAGAAAAAGCTTTTCACATTTTTATAACATATGCATCATTATCTTTTGCCATAATAAGTTACAGAGTAGATTACAACCCCCCGCTTTCCCAAAATGATGGAAGTAGGATTTATAATTGGATTGTGTGATATAGTTAATAGCTAATTTAAATGTTGATCATCTAAATCTAATTCATTTCCATTTAATTCAACAACAAAATGTAGAGTGGACATTGGCTAATATACTGTTTGTCCTTTATATGTGCGACTTCCGACCCATTTTGTTAAAACAGGTCACTTATTGATCTGTGATCCAGGGAATATGACATGCCTATCAGACAATTGTGTATGCATTATAATGTTTTTAGGGTGTATTCCATTGACGTGAATCTAGCGTGATTCCTCATCTGGTGAAAGTCCATAATGTTAAACGTATGCACGGATCTTGTGGCATCAGGGACGATCGCGCCATTCAAATATACCCCTTAGTGAGATATTCTCTAAGATATAGATACTTCCCTGCTCACAAACCTTACTTATTGCAATGCATGGAACTTGGACTTGAACTGCCCTAATAAAAGGTCATTTCTGAATTTGCGACTTAAGGCGATTAAGTCCATGAGTGTGGGACTTGACGCTTAGTATGGGATGTGGATGCATGAAGATGTTATCTATGTTGCTCACACCTTGGCGGCTGCATATCTGTGCATTAGGCCAAAAAAAAGGTATGTTTCGGGTGACATGGGAAGAAAGGCTAAGGTCGGTAGGTCGGATATTTATTTTATTTCATTTTATTTTTTTAAATATGAAAGTACTAGCCATACTCCGTGTAAGCCATAAAAATGACCCTAAAAGTGTATAAATATAAAACTTTCTTCTTAGTTGCACCAAACAACGTCACACGTGAGGTCGGCCATGTTTTTCTAGAGTCGGTCGGGTGACTTGAAATAAACCTTTTTTTTCAAATTTGGCCTTAACAGACACGGAGAGCTACCAGAGGAAATTGTACGTCTCTAGGTTAACACCTTGCTCTTAGCATGGGAAAGTGATTTAGCATGACCCATGAGAACTGCAGTCGACTATTAAAAGAAAGCCCAATAAGCAACACAGTTTGCTTGGAACCCAATTCTCCAAAGACTGCTAGAGTTCTGAATATATCACTCTCATGGAATCCAGAAATTAACAGTTCTTAAGTAGCAAACAACTGCAATTATATTGTTCAGAACATCTTTCATTAGACTGACCCAGACAAATTACTTGTCAGGTTGCGGAACAAAATCGTATGCAGGGTCTTTCAAGTCCAACTTCCATGCAGTTTAATCATCTTGACCAATGTTTCTAGACTAACACAACCGTAAAGGGGCCTCTATCTATAGATATGGTACCTCATCACTGGGGTAAGGACGCGTTTGTATCTATCTTCCTTGCTCTCATCGGAGTTGGTATCTTCAACTTCTGCTTTCCTTTTTTTCCTGTTAAAAGCATGCAACATGGAATACCCATCACTCAACAACATTAAGGAACACTTAAAACAACAATTAAAGTTCGGTCAGGTATGCCTTTGAGTCCTATCTTTAAGTTCTAAAACAATACTTTAAGCAAATACACTTTAATGCATGAATATCACTTATTAGGCTTTTATGGAGTTTGGGCTTTAACAGTATTTATAAGTGGTGGCCTCCTCAGTTCATTGTCAACATTTAGAATAAACTGTGGAGTGGATGAATATAGGGTTCACATCTATGGTACTCATCGTAATATAATAAACAGTAATGATTCTCCGACTCTGCTAAGGCTGTAGGGGGCGCTGTGCGCAGAATCAGCCGCCATTTTTTGGGGGGACGTATAACATTGCTGTGTCTGGACGTTGCACAAAAATATGTTGATTATGATGAAATGGGCGTCTAAATTAGTAAATAATCTCAAATCAATCGAGAAATATGTATTTATATTGATAGATTGACCATTTTAGAAGCCTAACTTTGTCTCATATTGCCACAATTAATATATTTCTGTGCTACGTCCAGACACAGCAACGTTATACGTCCCCCAACAAAATGGCGTAAATTTGACAGGAAGTCACTGTCAGACTCGGAGAATAGGGACCATTAGCTTCAGCCCAAGACCACATAACATTGTACAGTATACCCATCACCATGGCACGACTTGATCTACTTTGCACACAAAATAGGCAATGATAACAAAATATGATATGAACCACATGCAAGGATTTTGAATTCAGTGCTTTTCAAACACTATAAAAAGTGTCATAGCTAAATGCATCCAAAACACCATAATATATGGTTCCTAGGGGTTCACCAGGCATTGGCCCAGGAGACCCTGGGCCCAATGGCCCTTCGTTGATAAGGGTAGTTGTAACTTTCTATAAATATCACAAATACCAAAGCTTTATAACAAGGAGAAGGAACAGTATTCTAATATGAAATGATATATTGGAAGGGCTATACAGTAATATTGCAAATCCCCATTGAATATAGTCAAGACTTCAGAGTCACCACAATTTCTAAAATGCTGTGATGGTAAGAAATAGTTCTAGTCTGACATTAAGTCTAAGTTATCTCTACACCACACATCACTTACATAGCAACAACATCAAATACACCAGCATGCACAGAGCAGAATTATCAAATGCCCGATTCAGTGTCAAATGGGAATCATTCAAAAAAAAAGATAGACATAGCACAGCGACAGAATTTAGCTTTGCGCGCGATAGTATTTGTTTTATAGAAATCATGCTCCAAAATGCTCAATTCATTTGATAATATTTGGATATTGCACTTGCATCATACCACTGATGGAGTAGTGGAAGATGACTACCGTGCTAGTTTAACGTCCGGCGTGGACATTTTGAATGAGGCATTGTAAAAGGAGTGCCCTTGATATGCAACACAAAACTTGGTGGGAGTAGGTATCAGGTCCCAAGGTCCTCCAGATTCTTGAACTCTGAGACAGGGGGACTTGGAGGCCACTGGAACCAGGGTGCTTGATCGGGACAAGAGTCCTTTTTTCAGCACTAATTTTCAGGACCAATCGATAATTTCGGTCAGCGGTAATTGCCAAACTAAATGAGATTTGATACTAAATTGGGTGCTTTGTAATTTGGATGCCGTGGTTCAAGCGATCATGGTTTATATGTGACATGTACTAGGAGAATGGACCTTAGTGCGCCCTGCACTAAGGACCTTTTTCGTAAGTCATGTCACATATGGAGCCTGTCTTAGACCCTGGAGGTCCCTGGACTTGATACTGGGAGATAATAAGTAAAAGAACAATAAAATAATAGGGGATGGTGACTTTACTACGCACTCGTCAGCTTTCTCGACATCTTTTTGGGGTGCTGTATTAGCAACGGGTATGGGTTCTACCCATTTCTCATAGCTTTCTCTGCAAAGGAATTATATAAAACCATTGCATGTGCAGTATTTCAAGATTTTGAGAAATTATAAACATGAATTAAGCAGGAATCAGTTTAAGGGAGATGTTGCCACCAATGAGAAAGCTTTGATAATCTGGTCCAAGGAACAGAGCGAATATATTATATACAAGAGGTAGTGAACAGCAATTGCAATTTGAAAAGAAATGTAATTAGTTTTTTACATAGTCCAGTCCCCTTCGTCACTATTTTAGTGAATACCGGTAGTAAATCAACTCTGAAATAAATCCAAATGTATATAATTGTTAATTGGCTTGGATCATTAAAAGACAAACTTAGTATTATAGATGGCCAAGAGGACTAGTTTAGTTATTGGAAACTTTTGCAAGCTGGAGCATTGGTTTAAACTTAAATGATTAACATATCTCGTCTTAGAACCTAGAGCTATGTATTGTTTATTCACAGGAATATTTCTTTAGTATTATTGAAAGATAAATGTGGGATACCCTTATGTCTAGTTTAAAAATAATATATCTATGACCACATGTCTCCCATGATTGTTTTTGAAAATGGTCTCTTCTGTTCATATGACTATTTTAATACACTTGAATATAAACTTTTTTAATCGATGCTTCCGCTTATCTGTACTGATTTGGCTGATATCATTATACCAAATGAAACACTAACACAGTTTCCTAGGCTGATTCTTAATAGCTTAAGAAATGATGGATTAAAGGTAATATATGATTGTGTATGTATATGATTTTAAGGTGTCCTATGTAGTAGTGTACCTAGAGTTGTGTGGAACCTTAGACATATGTATTCCTTAATCTTAACAGTTAGACTATCATCATCTTTACACCTACCCTTCTAAAGGCTAGCGACACCTTCTTCTTTGTAGACACCCCTAGAAAGTCAACCAGGGGCATGCATATACACATTGTGTGAATATATTTTGTTTTTATCATGACACAGTCCCCTGCATTGGAACTTATCAAATTTAAAAGTAACTTAGAGATGGAGATTTCTAACTTGCGGTTTTGTTGAAAAGTGGCAAGATCAAAGTAATCAAAATAGACAATATTCCCCTTTATTTTTTCAGACCTGGATGATGAGAAACCACTTTCTTTTCTGGAGTGGCCTTATTGATGGTATGGAGGTCATGCCTTTCAGCTGGACAGAAACTGAAGAGTTCTGGATGAAAGCTGCCACCAATGACTCCATATATACACACCCAAGGATAGGGACAATATAGGTGTCTTCACTTTAGGAAGCCCTCACTTATTGGCTTTAGCAAATGACGACCGACGGTCTGGGTAGTCGGTGATTGGGTATATATAAGAGCCTTGACCACGCTCCCCTAGGCCAAAAAAGACAAAAGGTGTTTCAGGTTACATGGCCTATAAATCTAGGTAGGGTAGGTCAGATTTCTAAAAAAAGATTCGGCTTGAAAAGCACCCGAAATTGACTCGCAATCTTCAGCGCTGACTCACCAACAATGGCATCGGTTCATGGACTATCAAATTGACTTGAAAGAGCCCGAAAATTACTTAAAATATAAACCTTTTTTTTCAAATTTGGATAAGAATTTCGAGGTCAGCCTTGTTTTGCTAGGTAGAGTCTGGTAACATGAAACATAATTTCTTTTATTTGGCCTAACCCTTACAGCAGGCAATATGCCAGGTCGCCAGCCCCCAGGGTATGCCAGTAATTTGATTAGATCCTGTGTAGGTATCTTGTACAGGGACAACTGCCTCATCAATTGAACCCCTCTTCATCCATTTACCCCAATGTCTAGATTGCATTAAAGTAAGTACATCCGATGATTAGGGGTCAAAAATACATTTTCTTAAAATGAGTCAGGATGTTCATAAAAAACATAGGCCTACTTTGTATTTTTGTATTTATATATTTATTGGCTTAAATTTCTCGGTGTACAATGACGATGAGTTTTTCAAACATAGGCCAAGTCGCCTTCAAAAGAGAAGGGTCGGATAGATAGAAGAGTTCAGAGTCAGTATGTACGAGATCATGATTTACATGTATGATTCAATAATGGTAGTCTGTGGACTAATCAATTGTTAGTCTTCTTTAGTGCTTCTAGGAAGAGTCTGCTTGTAGCCTTCTTCTGTATGTCTGCGGACAATCGGTTCCAGGACTCCAGACCTCTCATCAATGGGCTTTTGTCGTACACGTCGCTCTTCGACCTCATAGCCTTCAGTTTCACCTTGCTGTTGCCCCGCAGATTTCTTGCTGGGATCACCCTATTTTCTTCAAGCAGCGAGAACTTGTGGAGGTAGCCGAGTAGCTGCTCCTGTCTAGCTATTGCCAGTTTGGGTACCCTATTCCTCGTGTGTAGGTGGTCGATGTTCACACCACGAGGGTCACGGATGCGTTCACAAATCCTTAGAGCGTCGTTCTGCATGGTCTGGAGCTTCCTGACAGCCCACACCGGACCGCCCCCATAGGTAAAACTACAATACTCCATGGTCGCTCTGATCATGGACGTGTAGACCAGCACAGCTGTTTTTTGATCAGATCCTTTTCTGATACGCCGGAGATTGGGCAGTTTAGACTGAACCATGCCAATCACCTTCCTCATGTGTTGTGATAGCGTCAGGTAGCGGTCTATCACTACCCCCAAGTAGTTGAACACTAGGACAACATCCAGTAGCTCATTGTTCAGTGTTAGGTGCACTCCAGTTAAGTCAGGTACTGAGCGTTGGGAATAGGACCACAACACCTTAGTCTTTGCAGTGTTGACAGTGAGTTTGTTCACCCGGCACCATGCGCTGATACGGTTTAGGTCTTCCTGCATCAGCGTGCGTATCCTGCCGACATCACGACCTGACACCACCAGGGCTATGTCATCAGCATAGAGGTAGCAAGACGAGTTACTTATCACTTTGCAGACATCATTCACATAGGCAGTAAAGAGTAGTGGACCGACCACGGACCCCTGTGGTACTCCTCTCCCTATGTTGGTAGACCCAGAGGTCGTGTCGTTGGCTCTTGTCTGTTGTTTCCTGTCATGTAGATAGTCTCTCAGCCATCCCATGAAACGTTCGTCGAGGTTGAACCTGGACAGCTTGTCCAACAGGATCAGGTGGTCGACCGTGTCAAAAGCCTTCCTCATATCGAGGAAGACCACGGCCGACCGGTGACCCCTGTTACGCGCTGTGTAGAGTTCAGTAAGGAGACCAAAGACGGCGTCTCCAGTCGACCTTCCTGGCATGAATCCGGACTGGCGGTCCACAATGATATTTTCTCGTATCAGGTGGTCTATCAGCTGCCGGTGGATCACCTTTTCAGTTAATTTATTACAGAGATTGAGCAGACAGATCGGACGCCAATTTCCGACGTCAGCCAGACTGCCACCCTTTGGCAGCGGAATTATGGTCCCAGTCTTCCAGGTTGCAGGGATCTCTCCTGATGAGATGGAACTATTTATTAGGGCCTGAGCCACTCGAGGGAAGGCAGACAGACAGTCCTTGATAACCATAGCCTTGATGTTTGGTATGCTTGAACTCTTATGCGGTTTTATTCCACGCACTAGCTTGACGACATTCTCCAGACCCACCTCAGTCAGAGCACAGGCATTCCATTGCTGGTCTAGGGGACCCACCACAGGTGGATGCGCCGCGCCCGCTGGAGGGGGGACCGCGTCAAAAGCTGCGGCAAGTCGGTCACCTATGCTACTGTAGTACTTGTTTATGTAGTCAGCCGTCAATTGTTCATCAATGATACGTCCATTGTCGGTCAGTCGGATCTTGTCTTGTCTAGAAGTGCCTTTCCATAGTCGGTTGATCTCTCCCCAGAACTTCTTCGGATCATGCCTGAAGCGAGTTAGGCTGTCAACAACTGCCTTCCTGCGGTTGTCAGCCAGCTTGCTGTCGATTTGTCGTGTGAGGTTGGTAATCATCTGGTGATAAGGGTTTGGTCGGCCTCGTGGGATCCTTCTCGATTTCTTGTATGCCCTTTTGCGTCTTCGTATGTAGTTCAGGACTTCAGGAGTGAACTCCGGGGAAGAGGCACTTTTGATGGTCCTTGTTCTTATGGGACATGCCTCATCCAGGTAGGAAGTGATGCTATTTACTAGCTTATTGTACAACTCTGTCGGGGAAGCAATATTCACACACAATGGTAAGCGCGCAGTGTCCAGGTGGTCAATCAAGGCAGCGGCACTGTAGTTTTTGTAGCTCCGGCCGGTGATGGTCACTGAGGCATGCTTGATTGTTTGTTGTTTCCTGATGACAAACACTGGGGTATGGTCACTCAGTTTGTCGTTCATAAGGCCGTAATTCTGGATATGATCACTGTTGGTGTAGAAGTGATCGAGTGTGGAACAACCATGTACGGGGTGCCGGTATGTTGAAGGCGTGCGTAGGTATCGTAGTCCACTATCAGTCAAGAACTGGGTAAGGTGTCGGTAGTTGGCTGACCGCTGGGCTCTGGTGTTGACATTCATGTCCCCCATCACCCAAACATCCTTGTTCCCTATAGCGGGGTTTTGCAGCATGGTGGTTAGTATTTGATAGGCTACACGAACATTACCCCGTGGGGGCTTGTATACAGTTATTACCACGCGTTGTTTCTGTCCAGGATATGTGGTAATTAGACCAACGGCTTCTAGGTCCTTTGTTGCTGAACACAGATCTGTACACAGGGCAGAGAAACAGGCGTATTCATATCGCACATAACACGCCACTCCCCCACCCCGGTGCCGAGTACTATTAGGCCTATCTGTGCGGAACAGCGCCATTCTTGGTAGGTTAACATTGGCAGTAAGAATGGTTGGGTTAAACCAGCTTTCACTGACCCCGATATAATCTAGGCCATGCGCCAGTTTTCCCAACTGCTCTACCTTGTTTTCCAAACTGCGCGCATTTAATGTTAGAAGTCTTAGTCCATTGGCGCCTCGAAGTTCGTCAAAACTGAGGCGGGCCATCTTGAGAACAGTTGATTCCCAGAGAAGAAAAAATGGCTCTGGGTCCGAGGGGGTGCAGTCATTCAGGTACAGTAGTGTGGCCCGTACACAGAATGAGGTCAGTCTTTGGGAGATTCCCTGTGACTGGCCTAGTGGTAGGTAGGAGTCTGTCTGGTGGGCAGGCTCAAATCCCAGTGGTGCAGTTGATAGTGCAACAAATAATAATAAACACAATATACACTGCTGTGATGTCATCTATAGGTAGACGAAGGTGGGCAGATAGATATGTAGTGCGCGAAAAATAGGCACCATATATTACTAGAAGTTTATATTGTAGTAGAAAACACCAAGAGTACCCTGCGTAATAACTAGGCACTCCTGATTCAGGTGCTCTGTGATTTTTTATTTTAGACTTGTGCACAGTTAACTGGTAATTGGTGCTCCTTTATGGTGTCAGGCACTCTCAGATTTTGTTAGCAATGATAAGTGAGCAAAACAAACTGTGTTAACGAACAGAGTATCCAGACACATCTATGTTCAATGCACCTGGTGACGTGATACAGAGTGTATCAAATAATAAGTAGTAATTAATGTCCTTACTACCGGTCATGTATATCCGGCACTCCTATTTAATATAGGTGCTCACTTTTTAAGTGCCATATATCAAATGTGAATGGCAGTGTTATGTAATCCAATATCCGTATGGAAACTTATACAATGAGACTTGCTCCCTCACCGTCGAATCCAGATAGATACCGGTACACATATAACATAAATAGTTAGTCACACCCTTGGGGTATTGTATTATTCCTGGGTTGATGGTTTAAGGAACCATCAATCACCTTTTTGCTGGTGAGTGCAAGTTATAATGATTACATATACTTCCCGGTATAGTAACATTTTAGGCCTGTGTGTTGCAGCTGGGCACTGTGATACTTTTCATGTTTCGTTTCGGTGAAAACTTGTCCCTGAGGGGGCCCCTGGGGTGAGAAGGGGTCATCTGGGGGGAAATCACAAGACCGTCGACGACAGTCTTACATAGTTGATTTACTATAGTAACTTTGACATCATCATAAAATTATCTTCAGAGGCAGCTTGTATATAGCGCGCAGTAACTTTGAGGTAAACATCCAGTAGTATCAACACAAAATATTATCAAACAGGGTGCATGTCAAGCAAACTAATACAGTTTAAGGTGGTTTTATCAGCATCAATGACGTGTTGGCCGATGGGTTTGGCAGCATTGTAGGTGTTGTAGTTTGTAATCAGTGAGGCAGTGTATGCATAAGCTGTTGATAAAATAACCTACAGCTATAAATGCTAGATACTGCCCGCGCGCCCAGAAGTTGACCGATTTATGATGCTGGGAATTTTCTTGGACTTGATGGATAATCAGTTGACGAGTGGTCGATGTGTGTAACTTGTAGGAGATTGGCAGCATAGATGATTGGTCTAGCATAAAGAGTTTGGCGATCAATATTGATACGAGGTGCACTTTTGACAAGTAGGATGATAAAATAACCAAACTACAGGAAGGCACAAGGTATGGTGTGGTGTGGATTTGGCATACTACTGCAGAGACATGGGGAGATAAAATAACCGCTCTCATGTCACTACTGAATGTATGTCAAGGCCTATTAGTATAGAGGCGATAAAATAACCACCTATACACCAACAATTCACCAGTTGGCGCTGTCTTTGTGCAGGCTGGACATTATTAGACGAGCACACTTCTTTTTGAGATCCAGGTTGGGTAGATGTCCTTCGGTCAAATCATCATAAATGTAACTGTCTCCTCTCTTAGGATGGTAGCGATGACACAGGCGGTCTAGGTACGGGGTGTGTACCCCGAACCGGGCATTTAAATCCAAGATCTGTCTATTAATTTTGAGGATAAAGTCCTCCATTAGGTCCTGATTAATGTGACGGGTTATCGACACAATTCTGACGTCGCCGCCAGCAGGTAGCTCCTTCTCCAGTACAGGTAGAGGGCCCGGTGGTGGAGGAAGGTTTGCGGGGGGTGAAACAAAGGCTTGTAGGTCCGCACCATAGATAGAACAACATATCACTTTGACTTTTGGATTGGTCTGGAAGGCAGTTTCGACAAGTGCCTCAAACATGCCACTTATTAGGCGCGGGGTGTAGTCTTCACGGATGTTTCTGAGACCAGCACTGCGATTTGGATTGGTTTTGAAGTTGATTACCTCGTCAATACCTGCACTGATTATAATAGCGTTCGGAGCTGCTGCCATATGAGCGGGGTCGATAATGTAGTTCACCATGGCTGAAATGTCCTCCAGTCGGCCGCTATCCACTGCCACCACATCTCTGATGCCGGGTACTAGGGGGACCATAACGTCCCTCAGTCCATCCACTCTCTTATCACCGATTAAATCCACTATATACATATTTACAGCTGAGTTACCGAGACAGGTCGGTTCGTGTGTTGTTTTCATGTGTTTGTGGCCGCATCCGGTTCCTCTCTCATAACTAGGTCAGGCCGGGTAACAGGGTCAGCCGCCGGAACTAGGTCAGACGCAGCGGCGACCTCTCCAAGCGCAGGCTTTGGACTGTTTCCCGCCTCTGGGTTTGCTGCGCTATCCAGCGATAGGGTTGCCCGCAGGTCCTGCAGAATATCTCCCAGTTTATTCTGTCCGTCCCAAGTGTCCTTTTGGTACTTTATGTCGTTGTAGGAGGCGTTCCCTCCCCAGTACGGGTCTAACTCCGCTAGAATAAGTGTCCCTACAGTGTCCAGCAGGGCCAGTTTCTCATTCTGATTGAATCTAAACTTCAGGTCCTGAACCTTTGACATAGCACGGTAGCGTATGTCAAGCCATCTTCTATCACTGTCACACTGGTCTCCAGCTTCACGGGCTTTCAAGCCATCCGGTGCTCGCAGTACCTTGTCTGCAGCTCCCTGGTCCTTCATTTCGCTGCACTTAATCCATTGGAAAGCTTGCTCCGCGCAGTGGAAGGTAACACCATTTAATTCCAGCACCACCGGGTATAGTGTGCTAAATATACTACTAGAACCACAGAACGTCAGTCCGCTATTAGTAGTTTGCTGGTATAGGGGCATTATGCCTATTCTTTTGTCTCTGCGCGATCTCATGTCCTCCAAGGCCGGGTCGGGCTTTTCTGGCGAGGTGGGGGGGGGGGGGCCGTTCACGTTGGGGGGGTCCAGTCAGCCTCTTGGGTGGGAGCTTAGGTCCAGGGATCACCAGAGTCCTGGGGCGGTATCTATCCGGGATCCTAAAGGGCTGCCTACCATCATAAAGTTGTCGGTCTATCTCAATGTCAGTACCCCTTAGGGAGACGCTGATGTCCTGGTCTCGGCAGAATTTCGCGATCTGACGCAGCACATATTTTGTTCTTCTTGTCTCACCATCCTCATCAGCGTTGATGAAAACTTGGCCGTATTTGGTCCCCTCCATGGTCGCCTTTAGCTGTAAACACCTGTCCCGCATCCAGGTTGCTCTAAAGCCCACTACCAGTGGCGCATGACTATCAGCTTTAGGAAATCTCCTGATTATCCGCGCGGAATAGATTACATCATCGTTACCAATGTTCAGACCGATGAAGTTTAAGACTTCAAGGGCCGCGGCGCATGTGTCCTCATCGTCTTCCTCGGCCAACCCTTCCATCAGTATACAGTGCCGTCTAGGTGGTCTGCCGTCAGGGCCTGGTGCATCTTGTATCAGTTGCCTCTCCTTCCTGTCAGCAGTTGGGGTTGATGATAGACTCTTAGCTGTGGACCTATCCTTTGTTACATCATGCTTCAGCTTGTCGAGTTCAGCTTTATGAGCTATAAGCATGTTTTTCACATTGGCTACCTCTGAGTTTGTCTCCTCCAGGGCATGCTTTTGCGTTTCCTCCATGGTACCCATTTTTTTAGACAGATTCTTGTGGGAGGCTGCCATTAACTTCTTTACTCCTAGTATTTTGTGGTCAAAAGAAGTACTTAGTCCACCAATCAGTTCCTGCATAAACGACCTGGTTACACCTTCCTCACGGGGTGGGGGGGCTGGGTGGGTCTGGGTGGGGGTGATGTCCTGGTCACCATAACTATCGCTAAGGCTGGTATTGTCATCTGATATACCTAGCTCATGGTACAGCTCTGCTATGCTCTCATCCATTTGATGATTTACACCATCTCCTCCAGTAAGGCGATGCCCTTTCGGGGTTGAATGTTGATGCATCCTTGGTCTTTTACTGTGCCTATTGAAAAGCTTGTTAGTCACAATGAGAGGTGGTGATTCACTTGCCTGTCTCTTCCTGGGAGTATCTGGGGGCGCTTTATAGATGAGATTAACAGTCTGTATGTTCTTTCTCGGCCTACCAACCTTACCCTTGACAGCTGGTGGACAATCAGCTTGGCAGTTGGTAGTATCCGGGGGTAGACTAGTCTTCAGCCTCGTGGAGGAGCGGCGGTGTTGGTCAGACATCAGGTACAGTCCTTATTGTGGTCTCCTCCAGGCTCCTGAGGCAGTATGCATATGCTATATTATCACAACTGGCCGGGGTGGCTACTCCTGTTTGGCACTCCTGTGCTATATCCCGGGGTAGGCATGTACTATAATAACACTGCGGACTGGAGCGCGTTGAACTGGGTCACACAGGTGCGTGGGTCAGTATACACAGGTATGCATGTATACACAATGGCCGTCATGGGTGTATAGTCCTACCTGAGTGAGAGAATCAGTCTGGATTGACATCAATATACGGGGATCGGCTGAAGTGTTTAGTCCAGTATGGTCACCAAACCTTTATGATTCCAGTGTGTGCTTTAGAAGTTTTGGCGTGTCCTTAATATACTGTCCTAATCGACTTAGAGGGAGCAAGCCCTAAGCCATGACCTGTACCTGTGACGTCATCCTAGCACTTCCGGTTCAATCTATTCTATTTACCCTTATTCCCTACCATTTTGCTCAAATTTTATTTAATTGCCCAATATTATGGTCATTTTCGAATAAAAATGTCCACAATGTTATCCTCCCTATTGAAAATACACTGTAAATATCATGGTTTGGCTCCTTTGGACCTACTTTCTGAGCTATCACTGCCCATAGATACCATTCTAATGTTCCCCAGCCCGTTAATAATATTCTTTTACCGTATTTGAACATCTTTATAAGGAATTTCAAATTTGGTAAAAAATCTGATATACCCACTTTAAGATTATGTCACCCGACTGATGACAAGGCGATAATGAGAGCCTTCAGCAATATGTGCGAATGAATGAGTCACTAATTGCCCTTGAGGGAGAATCGTCGTATTGGCTATATTTTTGGTCAATATGACAGTTGTAATATTAGCAGTTTGATTATTATACTTTCGTCACCACCTATGGGAACTGTAATAGAGGAAATACTTTTTTAGCGCTTGGTAAGTGATTAGAATTTGGGGGTCAATGAAAAGTCTGCAATAGGAAAAGGTATATATTAGACATTGTCTTTTCATCGAAAAAATTCAATGTTCTATTATCGGAGGAAAACGGAAAAGTAAAATTATCTGGATACATGGCATCCACATTGTGCTTAAAAAAACATATTGATTTGCTTGACGAGAATTGATTAGCAATAACATATGCAACCCGATAATGTTAGTTGTAACCTTAAATGGGCACACACAATAATATTGATAGTATCCTGATCCACTTTAAAGCAGGTTACTTTCCTATCTGAAACTTAAAGCCAGATTTAATGTTACAAGTGGTAGATTGGCAGGAGGTTAGAGGGAGAATCAATGATGCACTACACAGGGGCTGACTGTGAGCATCCTCCAGGGACTTAAAGTCTCTTTTTTTAGCCCTTTAAGGGTCGCATAGTGCTTCAAGGTGTTACCTCCTTTGTCGTGATACATGATGCATGAATGCAACCCTGGCGAGTAACTTACTGGTGCTGCATGAATGCATCCTGCCGATCCTTAGGGAGTGTATCAACCCCATGGACTCGGCATGATGCATGAATGCAGCCCTGACTAGTAGACTCTCCAGGGCTTCATCCATGCATCATGACAACAAAGGGCACATTAAAGCACCATGCTGCACGGGTTAGGCAGCAGAAGATAGTCACAGAGGTGGTGGTGGTGGTAGTACAATGGTAACATGGACTGATTGTTTGAGTCTGCACATATAATCTAAATCTCCTGGCCCTTAGTCTGAAATGGCTATCCTAGGGACATTAGCATGACCAAGTGCTATTCAAAAATGACTGAGGCATATTACAACATATGACTATAATGCCATACTCATAAGGACTTCACCTAAAACTCATTGGAATGAAGAAGACTAAGGTGAGTTAGTCATCACTGACCAACCTGACAAAACCAACTATTGTAGGTTGGTCGTATATAGGGAGCCGAAAATGACTAATTGCTTAGGCTGTAGTGACTGAGAGATTGGTCGTATTTATAAGGAGGCAAAAAAATATCAGAGTGGGACCATGATTGGGCTCAGGTGGCTTCCTGATAAGACTAGAAGCCAAGATCCGATGTAATTAGCTATAACAAACAAACGCCATCTCTTCCATGTTCCGAATAGCGTATACCTGAGGCACTTTATACTGTCCATAGGTATCGGGACTAGGAGAAATCTGCCTTACGTTGCCGAATAATTGCACTGAAATCTTGCTGAAAAAATAACCATTGTTGAGTTCTTTTCTTATGCATAGCTACTGCAATGTTCTTGGCCGTTTTTTTCTAAGGAATTTCTCCAACTAATACTTCCTGCAATCCATCTTCCATACAGAAAACACATGCACTGCGCATGCTGCTGTTGATTAACTTTCCTTCATTACAGACCCTCCCAGTACCAGAACCTACTGCCATCTGTATTATTCATCTGGGTATTTATTCCCTCCAAGTCTCGGACTAAACGGGAAATCGCGTGACTTTGTGTCATGTGACTTGGTGCTAGTTCTATCTTACCAAAGAATCTCGGTAGTGAGAGACAGCATGACTGAGGTCTGTTACGGTGTCATTTTGAATGGCAGAGGTTGACCTATACAAGTTGCCCCCAGCTCACAGATATTGGTATTTATCTGTTTATAATGATATTAGACTAGTCACACTTTCCAACCCCAACCCAGCTTTATGTCTGACCTTAAAAGATACCAATAGAGTCATGCACCGAGTTTAACTAATGGGGTAAAAGCCCGGGAGATGGTTTTCTGCAATTTTTCATTTTCAAGCATCTAGCAGGCTGTACAGGGTTGATACACTCAAGAAACGTCTGTATTATGTATCAATACTTCCCCGGCAAGTTACTGGCAGGGCAGACTTAAAGCACCATGTATCCCCTAGAAGAGTTAAATAGGGAGTGTGTATCAATCTGAAAAACAACCAGAGAAGTACCACCATCAGAGTACCTCACCACTACCTCGTGAGGCGCCACCAAGCGCATGGAACCGGAAACCAAAGCGGGTCATGTGACCAGAAGTAGCGGTGACCCAGATGAGTCACTGGTGTCAAGGTCAGGTCAGAGTGGCCAATCGGCTTTCCCTTCAGAGGACATTTTGTTCCGCAAAGCCGAATGACATCGGGGAGGCCTAAAATTTGCCCATACTGAAGGCAGGCCCATGCAGGAGTGCCCCTTTCCCCCGTCAAGGCTTCAGAACACAGTATTTCGAGATGACCAATATCAGGGCTTGATTCGCAGGCGTCGGATAAACTCAATTTCCTTCTGATTACAATATTAGGCCTACATATCCTTTTTCATTGCTTACTATATTCTGTAGACTCTCCAAACAGGGGTTTATCCTATACCAGCCCAAGTGGTCTAGATGCTGTAGAATAGCACTACAGATATATGCGTGTCTATTGGCCGCTTTAACCTTGACCCAACCAGTGACCTTGACAGGAAGCATGGCGAGTGACCTCTGGAGGTGACCCCGGGAGGTGACCGCTCACCTTCATCCAGCGCCCCCTACAGTGGAGTAGTGGCGTTTTTGGTCTCCAAGGGCTCCTTTGAGGTCCTGCTACCTTCCGAAGGAGGGCCCGGTTCAGGTTGGGGGTGCTTTGAGCGCTTCTGTTTTTTCCTGTATAGAGTCAATTCAATCATTTATATTAGTGTTATGGAGTTGGGGTAGACTTGGTAATTAGATTTGATAAATCCTTGCAGGCTGGTGTAGCACATTTTGAACAATACTGAAACATAGATTTTCAAGATTACCGTCAGTCTGATCTGAAATGTGATACAAGCTGTTAGAGTTTTATTTTCTATTATTTCAACTTAAAATATTTAAATAATAAGGTAGTAATTCATTTACCACTGATTTGAACCAGGTTTAGTAGAATTAGTACCTCATGCTCCAATGAAGACCTAGAACAATGCATTAACTTGACTAGTAAAATAATGTATACGATGCAACAATATCAAAAGCAAAAGCTTACAGAAGCTTTCAGAAATATTGAAATGATAACTACTTTATGCCTTAAGTAAGTAAAAACCCCATTCATATATCCAAAGCGAATGTCTAATCTTACAACAAAAGCCATATCAACTGTTAAAATATGTAGGTAATACAACTGACTACTATTATTCCCAAAATACCAGAACTTACTGATCTATGAGTCTTAACACTTTATCAAAATGTAAATATTGTTTGAAAGATAAATATCAAAAATGATATAATATCAAAGGTAGGTAAACTCATTTATGAGTTCCCAAAAGGTCCTTAGATGCTCTGAAACAATATGATATGTAACTATAGATTAGACATATAAGATATATAACTTACGTGCACTTGGCGTTGAGTATGCAAATTGTCGCAATAAGCACGATGACAACAACGGCACCTACAGCACATATGACTCCGTTTATCACCGGGTCCGGAACGGGGCCGTAGTTTGTTGCACCAATAACCGACACTTCCAAATTATCCATACCACTTAATTTGGTGCGAGTGTTAATGGAGATATCTGCAAACATTGAAATAGCAAATGTGTAAGAATCATTGTATCTAGTAAAGGAATAATCAACATGATTGAGATTGGTACCTTGATTGTGGCATTCCATGTCTTACAATATTTCCCACAGTGCAATGCATGGTAAAAATGATATTGGTATTGACAGCGGGAAAGCCATAACATCTGCCCTACAACACTAATAGCCCTTGAATCTGAAGGCTCGATTCGTTCTGGTACGTTATTAGTATATATACATAACCATAGCTATCCCTTAGACAAAGTTCTCAATATTTACACACCTATGACATGAATCTCTGTACTTACCTTTGAGTGCTGCTAAGTTGAGGTAGTCTGTATTACCACCGGAGACTTTTTCTGAGTCGCTCGGTAGCTTCAGCCCATACTTAAACGACAACTCTGGTTTGACATAAGTTGCATTTCGCTTATAGGTGACTTCTGAGAATGGGCTGTGAATGGAAAAAGTAAGGCTAGAGTTAGTATAATATTACTTGATATGTAGGATAAAAGTTTAAAGGCAATCTACAGTCGTCTGCCATGATTGGCTGGAACGTTTATTCCATTCGACATACTTGATCTTGTGACAACCTTTGGATCCAATGTAAGCAATTGTGTTACATAGAATAAAGCTTCACACTTTGTACATTTCTGACACACTGTTCAATACTGGGCCAGGCTCACACTATTTTAATGTGACAGACAGTGCCAAAACAGCACAAATAACACACTTTCTCATTTGGGCTATTCACCCAACCCAATGGAGACTGTGTATGGGTATCCCATCTCTAAAGTGCCAGCAGTGACATTGCACCAGTGATAAGCTACCCTTCCTAATGCGTAAAAATAGCCGCGGAGAAGCTTCAAATATGTATGAAGCTAGGCCTTCCATGCATTCCCACCATCTCGACATGTAATCGATAACAATCAGTTGTAACTCGCAAGCTGGGCGCCCCCATGTCACGGGTCATCGAGTCTGACACGATGGTATCTTATTGCATGCCCCAGGAGGATATTCATGTTTTTGAGAAAACAACCAAGAGTAACATGTAATAACAGTTCTATTATGTTTAAATCAAATATGAAATATTACCTAATATTATTGACTATAGAAATTGAATTGAATTCTAAGTTAAGGCAAAAATTGTAAATGGAACCTGATACCTGATACCCCATATCATATGCACGTGGGGACAAACTTGCCAAGTCACTAGACGCCACCCATTTTACCTGTAATCTTAAAAGACCCACTTTCCAGTAATCTTAATCAGTTTCCAGGCCTATCCTCTAGATGGCACCATTGTAAGTTGGTAACATTGCTATATATATATCGGGGGCTGTGCCCCCTGCACCCCCTTTTTCTTTATCTCTTTTTTTTCCTTTTTCTTTTTTAAAACTGTAACAGAACTATACCCGAATCTATTTACCACTAAAGAATGGGGTGGTTAGAACTGAGGGAAAGGAAATTCATACTTGCAGCCTTACAGTGGCACCATCTAGAGAAGAGCGGGGAATCATTAAGATTACAGGGAAAATGGGGTTTTAAGATTACAGGGAAAATGGGTGGCATCTAGTGACTTGGCAAGTTCGTCCCTTGTTGCATATCATATTGAAGAAATCAATGTAAATGTAATCTATCTAATTGTCAAATAAAGTGAAATTCTTTTTTTTAATCCCAGTTTGTAAATTGGTGTTATACTGTGACACACTGCGTATAGTTAGTAGTTAAAGCTGTGTATCCTGTGTGAGCTGCATTTACGTGACTGGCTGCTTAGTACAATATGAAACATACAAAATAGAGCTAGTCAGCAGGAGTCACACACTAACACAGCATCACACTAATTTGCTGGACGTCTCTATTTAATAGTTCTCATTTTTACAGATCATGCCTGTCAGCGACTCATGGACCTTTGCCTCAACGCTTTACTTCCTAAAACAAAGTACCATAGTTGATGGATATGTTTTAGATACATCAAATGTCATCAGCAACCGGGCTCAAGATTTGGGAATGCCTTATAAAGGTGATGCACAATCTTTTATTATTATTACATTATTTGGATACTGTAGAGTTGCACTTAGTCACACCAACATGATTTGGAGCCACACTGCAAAAAAGGTTGCTTAGGTCTAAACATGTTTAAAGTCTAAACATATTACTAGGTTTGTGTCTTTGAATCCCTCTGTTTAGCAATTAAAAACGTTTATTCTAAACACCTCAACAACAGTTATATTGAATATGTTTAGATGTTTAGTATTTAAACAGTATGAAAAATTGGTCTTAGGATGTAAACATGTAGTGCTTAGATCATAGTATATTAAACAGATACAAAATAGCAGCGGACAAAGCGGTATACAAATTATCATACTGATTGTTTCTTACATGGAAACATGAGTACTTGTTTTCTATCCAGAATAAAAGTCTTTATTATTTTGAAATACAAGATTTACTTTGCTTAAGTACTGGAATGGCCGTATTCAATGCCCCCCATTGGATACAATGTGGCCGTATTAAATGGGCTAAGAAAAAGTTGTTTTTCCTTCATTAAATGGCTTCAAATAAAAAGATAAACACAAATGCCAACTACATTGATACCGCTCTGATGTATTTCACTCGTGAGGGCTGGGGCGCATCCCACTCAGCCTGCGGCTTCTTGGGATACTGCCCCAGCCCCCACTCGTGAAATAGAGCAGAGTATCAATGGGCGTTGGCATTTGTCTATGTATTCTCGAACATGGAAACTTCCGCTCTCGTTGTTACTTGGCCTAGAATAACTATGACCCACGACACAATGATTTCAATACCCTGTTCACTGTGCACTCTTTCGAGACCTGTGCTCTTTCGAGCCCCCTTCGATGAAACAGAAAACTATAGGATAGCTCTTATTTGTAGTCGTCATGTGGGTCTATTACATAGCCAAAAATAATCATGAAATTGCTGGTTTCTTCCAGCAGACTGGTCCAGGTGTGAAACAGGGTCAACGCAAATATAGGTTAGACCTCAAAGCCAGTAGCACAATGCTCTAACCGGCTAATACCTGGTTCCCCTCCCCACCACCTGTACCACACCTGGTAACCATAGCAACACCAGGACACGCCCATCAAGTAGCCACCTCCAGACACTAGCCTAATGAGCTGATAAAGCTATGTCACCTGAGTCTCCATGTGAGCTGCCACACTGAGAATCTGTAAGTGTAAGAGGTTAGTCAGTAGTGACTATCCCAGGTTCGTCATGGGGGTATTGAGACTTCATTAGTCAAAATGACGAACTTATATTCAGAAATGACTAAGGCAAAAAGAAAAGAATGCCTTGGTCACAACGACTAACCTTAATATGCATAAAAAATACTAGGGTGGGTTAGTCAGTTTGACTAACCTAACAATATTGACTTAGATAGATTGGTCGTATAGGGAACCAGAACATGACTTAGAGACCCTTAATCATATATTGGCTCCCAATATGCCCAACATAATTATGTGTTAGTCAATGCTGTAACGTTAGTAAAACTGACTAACCCACCTAGTCTTTTTATTTTCAAGTGTATTAGGGTTAGTCATTTCGACTAAAGCGTTAGTTTTACTTGAGTCATATTTGAATAAAAGTTCGTCATATTGACTAATATGCCTTTGACGAACCTGGGATAGCCACTACTTACTAAGCTCAAAAACCTAAAGAGTATCTGTGCAGACCACCTTGACCAGCTGGCAACTGTTCAAGCTTACTTCTTGTCAAAGCAGGAATCACTTTAATTTCATGTGGGCCTTGTACTAAATAAATTCGATGATTGGATCTCAAATTTCAATCTTCTCAGAATAAGTCCAGAATGTTTATCAATATCATACCTATTTATTTCATGCTAATGCTGAACACATATACTATCCCTTGACGCTTTCAACAAGAGAATGGCTGGTAGAATTTCACATTCGCACCTCTTTTGACCTATGGTAGCATGTAGGCTTTTATCGCTCAATACGGCTGAGAGCTAAAAGTGATATTTTTTGCCCACCCATTATCCTCATCATGTTGGTAAAATATAACTCATAAAACATTTTATAGGGTTTATAGAAGCAACTCATTGGCATTATATTGAAAAACTTCGCATGTATTAAGAATATTTTGCCAAAATAAAATTCCACAACAACAACAACAACTCTTAAGCCGCTGGTCCACTGGCCAATGGAATGGTGTTTGGCAGCTTTTTCTCTTATTTTAAAAGTATATAATTGGGTATATATGAGGAATTACAAAAGTAATGCATTAGATATTAGCATGTTTGTGCATTGTATTCCTTATACTAATTCAATTCTTTACCTAAATTTCAAATTCTGAAATTTAAAAAAGCCAATTTCAAACACCATTTCATTGGCCAGTGGATGACCGGCTATAGATTTAATCAACTTCATTGCCGATAATGAGGAAATTACTATATATATTTGCAACGTAACAACCAGTCATGTACACCAGAGAGTCACCTAGGGAATGTGCCTCATTGAGGATTAGCTCGTCTAATAGATTCAGTCACCTTCCCCGCCCTAATGGATGAAGAAAGTTGCATAATATGTGTAAAGCAATTAGTATGCCCAACACCTCATCCACCAACCAACCAAGTCACCACCTTTGAGTTGTACCCTTTTATTCAATAACTGACACGAGAACTGATGATATAGTTGGGTGTGTACTTTTTGAAGTATGTAAACATTTGGGTACGGCTGGCCCAACAATCGCCTTAACAAGGGTGCCTCTACATTGGTACCAAGCTTTTTGGCTGTGTCGCCGTGCCGATTTTTAGCAAGGGTGCCAGGTCGTTGTGTCGATTTGTATGCATATTGAAGATACTAGGGTCTTAAAAAATTATCTGTGTCCATTGATGTTTAAAGGGGCCATGTCACCGTGTCGCCCGTATCGATTTTTACCCATTAGTCCAAGATTTTTAGACTTTAAGGTTAAACAAAATCGGAACAAGCCAATTTTTGGACAGAAGATGCCCAGAAGTGTACTGAACCACATACTAAAAGTCCTCGGACATCCTCCTTGTGCTCGCTCGGAAATTCAAGATGGCGTCCAGGATGGGCAATATGCACTATTTCCCTCATTTCTTTTCTATTTTGACTTTACATTGGTCAATTTGAAGTTTACCTAGCCCCCCAAATTCAATTTCAAGTTTTCAATGGTCTTATCCTTTTGTTGCTAGGGCTGGTGGTTGCCTAGCAACAGGTATTTCCTATTGGATTTCCCTAGAAACTAGGGCAATTAACAGTCAGAAAGGTATTGTACCCATACTTACTGCTTCTAAAGTGACCCCAATGGAGCAACGATGATATAACTGATTTGCTATGGTCCATTGTTACCTAGCAACAGCAGATACTTACCTAGCAACCACATTGAAAGAGTGTATTTAGCTCTTTGGAAAATACTTTGGCTTTAAAAAGGGCCATCTGAACATCACCTACCCCCACGATCCATTGGAAGCTTCATTGATGGTTACATTTTTGTGTCGCTAAGGCAAGTGGTTGTCTAGCAACATACATTCTATATTATACTCCTAGCCTAGAAACCAGTCAAATTATCAATCAGATATATTATTCTACCAATGCCTCAACCCCACGACATGTAAAGGAGGGTACTGAAATACATACTAAAAGTCCCGGGAAATCCTCCTTGTGCTCATTCCGGAATTCAAGATGGCGTCCAGGATGGGCAATATGCACTATTTCCTTAATTTTTTTCTATCTTGACTTTCCATAGGCCAATTTGAAGTTTACACAGGCCCCCTAAACCAATTTCAAGCTTTTCCATGGTCTTCTCCTTTTGTTGCAAAGGCTGGTGATTGCCTAGCAACAGCTATTTCGTATTGGATTTCCCTAGAAACTAACTAGGGCAATTAACCGTCCGAAAGGTAATGTACCCATACTAACTGCATCTCAAGTGACCCCAATGGAGCAAGGATGATATGTATGTGTTGCTATGGTTCATGGTTGCCTATCAACAGAAGATATTTACCTAGCAACCTAGAGTGTTCATGCCTCTAAAATAGAATTTGGCTTTAAAAAGGGTAATGGTAGGATCACCTACCACCACAAACTATTGGAAACCTTTTGGGTGGTGTCATTATTGTGTTGCTGAGGTAAGTTGCCTAGCAACACATTCTATATTGTTATCAATGAGAGGCATACTTCTACTACAACTACTACATATAAATGGACCTCAGATGAAATGGGATAATGAAATGTGTTGGTATGGTGTGAAGTTGCCTAGCAACATCAGATATCTACCTCTCAAACAATGTATTATAAAATCAAAGTATTTTCCAAAGAGCCAAAATACACTCTTTCCAAGTGGTTGCTAGGTAAGTACCTGCTGTTGCTAGGCAACCATGGACTACAACAAATCATTAATATCACCCTTGCTCCATTGGGGTCACTTTAGATGCAGTAAGTAGGGAATATGAATATGAAATGCCTGTTGCTAGGGAACCACCAGCCCTAGCAACAAAAGGAGAAGACCATGGTAAAGCTTGAAATTGGTTTAGGGGGCTAGGTAAACATCAAAATGGCCTATGGAAAGTCAAAATACAAAAAATTGTGCATATCGCCCATCCTGGACGCCATCTTGAATTCCGGAAGATTTCCTTGGACTTTTAGCGTGTGTTTCAGTAGCCTCCTGGGGATATTTTGGGGGTTGGGATATTGAAAGATAGATATCTAGATAAATATTTCTGGTTTCTAGGTTAGAATTTTAATATAGAGTGTATGTTGCTAGGCAACCACTTTCCTTGACAACACAATAATATCACCATCAATGAAGCTTCCGATGGATTGTTGGGTTAGGTGATCTTCAGATGGCCTTTTGTGAAGCCAAAGTATTTTCCAAAGAGCTAAATACACTCTTTCCAGGTGGTTGCTAGGTAAGTATTTGCTGTTGCTAGGTAACAATGAACTATAGCAAATCAGTCATATCATCCTTGCTCCATTGGGGTCACTTTAGAAGCAGTAAGTATGGGTACAATACTTTTCTGACTGTTAATTGTCCTAGTTTCTAGGGAAATCCAATAGGAAATACCAGTTGCTAGGCAACCACCAGCCCTAGCAACAAAAGGATAAGATCATTGAAAAGCTTGAAATTGGTTTAGGGGGGCTAGGTAAACTTCAAATTGGCCTATGGAAAGCCAAATGAGGGAAATAGTGCATATTGCCCATCCTGGACGCCATCTTGAATTTCCGAGCGAGCACAAGGAGGATGTCCGAGGACTTTTAGTATGTGGTTCAGTACCCTTCTGGGCATCTTCTGTCCGAAAATTGGCTTGTTCCGATTTTGTTTAACCTTAGGTCCTATTTTGAGCTAAAAATCTTGGACTACATGTAGAGGCACAAGGGTCCAGTTTCAGTAAAGTCGTCCTACGCAGGTCTTTTTTCACTAAAATGTTTGAATTTTCACCAATCAATTTTCAATAGATTTACCCAAAAATAGCATATTTTGTTGCATTTCTTTCTAAAACCAGGAGGTTTTTTTCGACAAAACGTCCCCCAACAAGAATAATATTTTGGGGTCAACATTGTGCTAACAAGGATACTGGTTATCAGCGATCAACACGTGCCCCCTATACTATACTACCGAAGGCTGTGATACTGTGCGTTAACAAATAGTACTATGCTTTCCTACGCAGAGAAAAGAAACAGCGTCAAAAGGGAGTCCAGGTTGCCCCTAAAATGACTCCAGAATGACTCAAAGAGCTATATGACTCCCTCAGGTAACTCCCTTAGGTTAGCCAGCGAGTCACCTAGGCTCCCTCAGGCGACCTGGACTCCCTGGATTCTGGAGGCAGCCTGGACACCCTTTTGACGCTGTTTTTTTTCTCTCTGTGTATGCTTTCCTAGTTCCCCCAAACAGGAATAGCTCAGATGTGTGTTCCTGAATACTAAAGGTGCGCCCCCTCTTGAGAGATGGCAGAGCCCGACTATTTCCAGGAAAAAAGACAACGCCAATGCGTTGGTAGACCCAAAGGTGAAGTGGTCTCAGCGAGATGCAGCCTTGACAACAGTATCAGTGTGAGGAACGGCAAATAATATCAGTGCTCTACTCATTGTTATTAATGTTATCATGGGACAGGTCTATCTAGCCCACTGTAGTCTGATAGGTTGAGCCTAGTCTAATGTTGTGTATCAGGTTACCCGGCCCTATCTAGCAAAATATGTCTAAGGTCATTTTGGGGCTATTTCAGGGTCGATTTGAAAATCTGCGAGTCGAGTTGGCCGTTGATGAGTTGACGCTGACGTTTGGTGTCAATTTGGAGTCAATTCCCAGATACTTTTCAGGCCAAAACCTACCTACCCTAGATTTTCAGACCATGTAACCTTCGAAGCACACCTTTTTTTGGCAGTGATGACGCAAGATGACACAATGTGGCAACCATGTGCTGCCCCTTACCAAAAAGATTGAGCCTTGTCTAGTGACAAATTCTTTTACACCCCACACTTTGACCATTCTGGACCAGTGTAATTGCCTCAATTATGCATCATAATGACGTATGTACAAACATTGCAATTGCAGCCCTAAGGGTCATTTTCCATTAGCCGATTTGGGGGTGATCGGCAAGCAATCGGCAAGCAATCGGCAGGCAATCGCCAGACAATCGTCAGGTAGAGCCACAACAGTTATACTACACATAGTGTAGTTGTTGTGGCTGTTGTTGTTCACCAAATTGGTCATGACCAAAGTTGGCTAATCATGGCCAAGTGTGACTACGATTTTTTTGAGTATTCTTGAAACGTGTACATTGAATCATGTGTCACAGATCCACCCATTGAGAAGTGGGGCATGGTGTTAGTGTTTGGATGGTGTGCTTATCTAGTTAAGGGTCATTTTCCATTAGCCGATTTGGGGCTGATCGGCAGACAATCGGCAAGCAATCGGCAGAGAATCGGCAGAGAATCGGCAGCTAGAGCCACAACAACTACACTGTTTGTAGTATAACTGTTGACAGATTGACACAATATGACACCTATTTGCTGCCCCTTACCTGGGTAGTCTGGTGAGTCCACAGGCGGCCAGGTTAGCAGAGCAGAAGGATTGTGCCTCATCCTTAACGGTCTTCTCAAATGTAGTCTTCACGTTGCTGTTCCACTGAAACAGATAAAGATACATTTAGTTAGATTAAGAAGGGAGAATATATATTCCGTAAAGTCCTAGTTTTATTGGTATGTAAACAAACTAGTTAGTTAATACCAAATATTAGATGATATCTGGTTTTGATACATGTTTTAGATATAGTACAAGTGACTTGCTGTATAAGTGTTATAAGCCAAGGACTGGGTAATTGTATGTCAAAGGCGCCAGCCACAGATAATTACCATTGTCCAAGGCTTATAACACTTATGCAGCTAGTCACACGTATCATATCTGACTTACACTCACAGTAGGAGAGTGTGCTCAATGCACTGCATCAACATACAGCCATGTATGTAAGATGCAGTCCGGCCATTTCATTTGTTCTCTCAGCCAACTGTGGTATGAATAATTTGATTATGGTAAAGCGGGTTACTGTACAGATGTCACATCAATGTTCCCTTCCTGCTGCATTCACATACTTCAAGCTAATTCACCAATTGCTTTGGCTGCCTATCTATCCCCCTGTCCCCCTCTCTGTCGGTCTCTGCCTGTCTGCCTGTCGTTACCATTGCTCCTGCACTCCCCCATTCGTAATGATACATTTGGAAATTTTCTCACGACCAGAGTTTACAACCAAGCAAATGCTTGGAGATATTTTATTTGGTAGATACATTCCTGAGAATATAACTGCATATACTTGTACTTATTGCGATATAATCTATTGTATAGATATATCAATACATATACACCAAGATGGTTTTGTGTCCTGTCATCACAATATTAGAATTAATGATTGAACAACATTGGCTTCTTTCTTCTCTCGGATAACATTCATGATCCTCAGATATCAAGTCGGAACACTTTTAATTTGTCTCGCTCGCCTGGGCAGTCGACTAGCTCCTCTATATTCTTTACAATTCCACATGGTAGCAGGGAATGATTTATATGACATGGTATTGATTGCTTACTCCTTGACTCCTTGAATACCCATGGTGTAATACCTAATGTAATGTATTATCGACATTTCCAGCTATTGTTATGGACAGGCGTAAGGCTCTGGAACCATACGTTTGTAAGCCATGCATGAGTCACTGAGCCACTTGCTATTGAGTATGGAATAACCAGCCGATGCTAATTATTGACTTTTCCTTGATCAATCATTTCCATGTTCAATACAAGTACCTTGCTCATTACAATGCATGAGCTTCAGAATGTCTGAGTTGGCTCATTGAGGACATGTCAGTGTATATAAATGCACTGACTTTGTCCTCGATGATGGAGTCACAGCATATATAGATGCACACTGTTAGAAGTAAGTAGTGTTTCTGTACAGCAAATACTGGGGGCAACTTTGGTTCCAGTAGATTGTGCTGTAGACCTACAGCAAGTGAGCTTTTGTATATTTACAGCACTATGTACTGTACAGGGACAGCAAAATCTTCTGTTAATGTACAGCAAATTTGATTGTAATTCATAGTCTGAAGGTCCTGGGTTCACCTCCCAGTGCTGGTGATATCTTTAATCATCCATGTGAGGGAAAAACGAATTTTAGGTGGATGTAGGTGAAACAAGAGAAGTGGCTCTACCAAGGATTGAACTCACCACCTATGGTGTTGGAGACGGGCGCTGATCCATTGCACCAGAGAGTCGGTGTCACAAATGGTCATATTGGGATATAAGCTACATCTGCCATGTCTGTATTAAATGAGCTACAGCCTTGTTGCTAAAGATCCCTAATGAGAGGTGGCTAGACCAAGGATCGACCCCATGACCTCTCGTGTACATATTACAGGGAAAAGTACTGTAGATCTACAAGTCACTACCGTAACCTGCATCTACAGTAACAGAGTTGTACATGTACAGTAGAATGTGCTGTATTATTATTTACAGCTTAAGTACTGTACGTTCACAGCAAATTTTTACAGTGCATCCTTTACTGTACAATCCCATATCCACTTATTATAGGTTGTATGTGTGTGCATGTCTAAAGAGAAGATCAAATTATCTCCCTATGAAATGGTGTCTGCAAATTCTAAAAACATTAAAAGATGTGGGACAGTTCAAAGATGCTCCCTCTGCAATTTTAGCCAGGGGAGTGCGAGGGAAAGTGAAAGTGGTACTTATTTACCCCCCTTGGCACTTATATCCTATAGCCTATGTACAGCGCAGTTGATGCAAATCATATCGAATGTAGATCATTTCAACGTCAGGAGAATGCAGGGAAATGCGACCAAATCCAATTAATTCAACTCGATCGGATGGACCCCACCAAAATGACACGTAACCCTATTTGCATATTCATTATCATTATATTATTTTTATATTGCTGACCAAGTCGCCGTATTGATCGGACCAATATTCATCTAGTCTGTCTCTATCCCAGTTTACCTGAGAGTAATCGATTTTCAGTTTGAACGGTTCTGAAGGGGACACTACACCAAGCGAAAACTATTTCGCAATATATATTTTATTTGTCCTTTTGAGGCTCTCTCCTTACAGCTGTCCCACAACTGAAATAAGGAGTCCCTGAAGGTCATCTTGATGAGCACTATATAATATAGTATATGCTGGACTATTTTCCTAATGCTACTGCCAAAGAGAGTATATATATATATATATATATATATATATATATATATATATATATATATATATATATATATAACAATAAGTTCGATTTTCCTAATAGAGGGAGTTGACTGCGGTTGGTCGTCCTATAAAAGAGCTAAAAGGTTGAGGTAAACTAACCTAGAGTCGGCCACGTACCTTGAGATGTACACCCCAATGTTATAATCATTTATGCATGATAAGCCCTCTTTCTTTGTAACACAGTACCATTTAGGTGTTACTCTCTCCAGAAAGGGAAAATAGAATCAATACTACACATGAATAATTACATAATTAAGATGGATATCTCAGGGTGCGTGGTTGACTCAAGGGCGATCTACCCTACCATTAAATGTGGCCCCAGTAAACTATATACAATAATCAATAGACCCTCATCCCTTCCCACCTGCCCCCATCCGACCCGGAGGGTAGGTATACAGGGATATCCCCCTCCTGTGTTACCTCTGCTACCGTTAAAACACCTGCTCTCAGGGAAGCGTTTCCACCGCCCATAGGGTAGATTCACTTTGAGTCGGACACACACCTTGAGATGGACACTCGAATTCGTATTTATTCAATCATGCTAATCTCTTTGCTTGTGAATGATAACAAAGTTTGAATGTAATTTTCCACAACAAAGGGGCAGTATATTAATAACTAGAAATGCCAGTGTCCGTCTCAGGGTATGTGTCCCACTCATGGTAAAGCTACCCCAGTTACCAATAGGCTCACATACATAAAGGAGAGATGGGAGTAAGTCTGACTCGTGGCAAAACCACTCTATAATGACATTGTGCGGGTTAGGCATTAAAACGACAAGACTTCATACAATGCTGAATTCCCACTGAAGGATGCCAGGATTCCCTAACTGTAAGAGGGACTTGGAATTCTGGGAATCCGATGAGAGTCTGGCAACGCTGGCGCCTTAGGAGAGAGGCTGGCCATAACTTGTCTTTCTCTGTGCAGCACATGTATAACATAGAAATTCAAGCCAATTTCACAAACATCACTCTATCTTAAAACAAACTAGCGTGTCGCAGAACATATGTCCAAAAGGCTCATAGCACAGTTAGAATGCATTGTATAGCTGTATTCTCAATCTCAATCACCACAGTGTATATGTAAAGTGTGTTAAATTCTTCGCAAATTAGACCTGATGGTATCACCAAAGGTCATTAGCCAAGCATGATACAACCCAGGGAGTGTATCAACCTCATAGGGCTTATATGATGCGTGGAGAAACTGATGCTCATTCTCCATGGGTTGTTTCTCCATAATTACATCACTAAAATAGCTATGAAACCAATCTTTAAATGTCGTTTTCAAATATAATTCATCAATATTTACATGAAATAAACACATTTATAAACTTCGCCTCATGTGATATGATCCTAGGTACCACTCGTGGAGAAACCTGTCATTCAGACAGATCATCGTGAACCTCTGTCTATTTACTCATCAGGTCAACCCCATGTTCTATAACAAACACAATCATACAAATCACATGGCACCTGTAATTTATTTTTTGATTTTGCAGTGTGTATTATTTCATAAAGGATTTTCAAATACAACATTCAATCAAAAGAAAGTACCCATATTTATAGCAACATATGTCACTATAGGGTATACATTATAGGTCATTACATAATCATTGATAGCATGTCGGGTCCCGTGCACGTACAGGTGACAAGTATCCTCATGTCTAGTATGATACAATGCTACTCGATGCCAGGAAGAATCGCCTTAAGCAGAACCAGACCTTAATGTCCTATTAAGCCTGCCACACCCTTGCCATGGTCTGTTTTTCACCTGCATGATGTATGAGAGGTGTTATCGACTTGAGCAATATAACTATTGCTCATGTGGGGTCATTATACCAGGCAGCAGAGAGATTAGTCCATGTTATAGGCTGGTAACCATAGTTAGGAATGTGTTAAGTATTTAGCCTGAGGGAATGGCATCGTGTACCTTTTGGTGTTGTCTTTTTAGTTTGCTTTTAGAGCTAATGGATTATGGCTATCCACATGTGATCCCAGACCATATTCCTTGTTCATATTTGCTCAACACCTCGCTCAATAACAATGTATAGACAAAGGTCCACAGGTTTTAGACTGTTGACTGGCTTATTTCACGAGTTGGACGCCGGCTGTATTCACCGAGGGGGTACGCCAAGTCGAAAGTGCACAGAGGAAAGAAACAGCGTCAAAAGGGAGTCCAGGTTGCCTCCAGAATGAGTAATCTCTCTAGGGGGACACAGGTCGCATAAGGGAGCCTAGGTGACTCTCTGGCTGACATATGGGAGTCACCTGGGGGAGTCATATAGCTCCCTTAGGCGACCTGGGCTGGATTCTTTTCTCTGTGTGGCCAATATTCAACAAATGAAATAACACTGGCAGCAAATTATGTGCATCTCAAGGGCCGATTCCCCACAGGGAAGGTTTGTAGAATCAATATCTATCACAAGCTTGGAAATGGCTGGGGCTTGATTGTTTTCTGTTCAGTGATCTTACAGTAAAGATTTGTTCGATCCCAATCCAGGTCTCGAACAACCAACTTTCAGCAGTCAAACTAGACACCCTACGCCATTGACAGATGATTTTTTTTTTCACAACAGAAGTGAAACCCCAGTCCATAAAATAACTGTAATGCTATACAACGTGAACCCTACTTCAGGATATTTGGGCAGCCACACGGAATGATGCTCCGATGTGGCTGACATTGTAATTCAAACTTATCGAATTAGATTTAAGAGAAATCACAAGAAGAAAATAAAAGGCTGGAAGGTGTGAGTGTGAGCAAACAACCAAAAAGTAGAATACATTCTGCCTGGCTACTCAGATTGCCTGGTGCCTAGATGGGTCACGGGAGACCTTGTTCACAAGAAAGCAATGCGACCAGAGCGGTTCAATTACCTTTAGTTACCACAGATTGCTGAATAGCTAGGCAACCAAAGCTAACATTGTTGAAAGTCTCGTCGTCATGATCAGTGTTGATTATGATAAGGTCGGTAGGTCAGATTGTTGTTTTAAACCTTTTTTTTACAGCCCCCTGCGATACCTTTAAATTGAACAAAAAAAACTGTAAAAATGGGAAGATTTCAACTAAAATTAGATTAAAAATTGACCCCAAAAGAGTGTAAAAATGTTTAAATTTCTTTAAAATTGCATAAAAGAAAGCAGGGTCGGCCCTGTTTTGATGGGGTCGGTCGGGTGACCTGAAACAAACCTTTTTTTGTTTGGCCAAAGGGGACCGACTCCATCCAACACTGTGACTATGACATGACTATATAGTCCAGTGAATGAAGAGAAATAAGCAGTCTAGGGTCAACAAAATTGCTACATGCAATTTTTTTGTTTTAATGGACACTCTGATATGTCTACTTCTCATAAAAAAATAGTTTACAAAAATCGTCCTTGGGGAACACGTCTAAAAATGGCCATTCCCAAAGTGACTCTAGGACCTATAGTATCTCCTCACAGGCATGCTATACACTGCACTATGCACCACACTGAATGCCTCTGGTAGGCACCACTCACCCCTCAATCCCCTTCTTTCTTTTTAGATATTGGCATTTATTCTAAGATACCAAACTAGGTCTATTCTAATAATAGCCTCATGCACTGTCCTACTTGCAAGGCTTTCTGGTATCTCTGATCACCAGTGTAAAGCACAGCCAGCCTGCAGCTCTACAGGATGGTGAGATATGCTAGTTTATTATGGTTAATCATACTATAATACATCATGATCATAAGTTCTAATGTATAATTCTTACTGTAGTGCTGCAGCATTGGAGAGCTAGGAGCATTATTTCTGGCGACACCTATCACCAAAAATGACTAAAGTACGCCATATACCACCGGAAAGCTCTGATCATAGGCTTTTCAGATATGGCACATGTGAAAAAAAGAGTTGTGAACAATCCAAGAATGCCGCCAAAATCCAAGATGGCCACCAAAATTTCAGAATTTCATCTCCTGTGACCTAGATATGGCTTAGAATACTATTTCAACACTGCCTACCCACCCTAAATTAGACCCAAGGAATTTAAAGGTTCTATTGTTTTTCTCCTAATATCGCAGGTTGCTTAGCAACGACTGTTCTAATTGTTTATCTGCCTAGCAACACAGTTTTCCATGGTCCTGAGGTTGATTATAATCATACCTACCCCCCCTAAATTGGACCCAAGGAATTCTGGAGACCCCTTCAGTGACTCTGTGGACCCCTTCAGTGACTCTGTGGACCCCTTCAGTGGCTCCGGGGACCCTTCAATGACTCTGGGGACCCCTTCAGTGACTCTGGTGACCCCTTCAGTGGCTCCGGGGACCCTTCAATGACTCTGGGGACCCCTTCAGTGACTCTGGGGACCCTCCAAGTGCCTCTGGGGACCCTCCCAGCGACTCTGGGGACCCTTCCAGATGCTCTGTGGACCCCTTTACTGACTTCTGGGACCCCTTCAGATACTCTGGGGACCCTCCCAGCAGCTCTGGGAACGCTAAAGGGGTGCCTAGAGTCACTGAAGGGGGCGCCAGAGCTGCTAGAAGGGTCCACAGACTCACTGGAAAGGTCCCCAGAGTCACTGAAGGGGTGCCCAGAGCTACTGGAAGGGTCCAAAGAGCCGCTGTAAGGATCCACAGGGGTTCACATAGGACATACTCCTTTCAGAGGGCTAGGAATATGACACTATCCTATATCTATGGGATAGGGAAACTATCTGCAATGGCAAAATATGAGACTGCGAAAGAGTTTTATGATGTGTTCCTGCAAAAAGAAAGATTTCAGCAGGAGATTGAGGAAGCAGGGAACAAATTGCTAGCAGCATTCTATGGTGAGATGAAAGGTTTAGACTCAGAGCATGCATCAAGGTTTACAGAGAAGGTTGCTTCTCAATCATGCTATATGGCACCTGAACCTGCGCCACCAACATCTGATGCAGCTATCTTTCACAGCCTGTGGGTTTACCTCCAGGTACAGACATATTTTTGACAGCAGAGTAAACATTTTCTTGTAGAAATAATGGACTCAAATGCACCCTGGCCTGCAAACTGCAAAGGTATTACATGCATGAATGCAGAACCTGTTGACACCTCAGATAGTATGTTATAAAGACATGCAGCTTTTGACAGTAGAGTAAACCTTTTATTCAATATTGGTTAGGCACTGCTCCTTTTGATAATATCTAGAGCTTTGACCTTGCCCGTAGGTTATTGGTCAAATTTATGTGTATGTTTTAACTTCATGGTGATTCACACCTTGTATCTTAAGTGCAGTGGACATAATGTTATGGTACTTCCAAAGTATGGTATTTCATTGTAATAACCTTTACAAGATCTGGATTGACTTTCATGCGACTCACACACTCTTTTTTCCTGATCCACCTTGTATCAATGTGCAGTTAGGTGATTAAAGAAAGGTATGAAGTGGATTTTATGTCCACATAGATGCAGACTTGCTGTTTTTTGTGAATTAGTATTTTTGATTCATTATTACAGTAAAATCACAAATTATATGTGACCTTGACCTTGGAAAATAATTCTGATCAATACATCTGTTGAAGCTGATGTCAATCGGTATATCATAATAGTGAATATGTCAATAAGAAGCAAAAATATGACTGTTTTATCGTTGAGAGCTAGTGCAAAGCGGCCATGTTGGATTTCAAGCACTTCCCCAAGAAGGAGTCCCGTAAACTTTTTTTTTCTGAAATGTGCATGTATCAAAGAGGTGAAAACCATTGAAAAACCTAATGTAGCAATTTTGTTGACCCTGAAGTGTTCATTCACTGGACTAATAGAGGACTTGATCAATATGATACCACATTGGACTGCTGGTCTGGACTTATCTTTTTGTAATCTGAAGAAAATGAATTACATCCTTACCCCTATATATATATCATGCAGCACAACTACCCCTTGTCCATGCCATTTTAGGGAATGAGATTTCTATTGTACAGAAAGGAAAAGCTCTGATAATTAGAAGTCATGTATACCTATTGAAGGAATTGTCCTTCTGTACAGTCACTCAAAGCAGTGACAAGGCTGTAAGGAAGGTCCGAGCAATCCCCCACAGCAAATTTAAATCCAATTACGACGTGAGAGCTCATCACCATGCAGAGGGGGGGGGGGGAGAGACATTTATGTAAATTACATTTCTGCAGTGTGAGCACTCTCTGTAAATCTTAGGTCTGGTAAGGGAACAGTCATGGAGTCTTCACTGAAGGTGGGGCTAGGGGGCTGATGAACATCTTCATGGGCTATCTTTTCTTATATAAACCTTATCCTCCAAAGGGGTTGTAACCATAGATTTAGAAAGGAAAAACGTATATACAAAAAAACTAGATAGGACAAAAAACGTCCTTTAAATAAGTATACACATGAACAGCAAACTCACTCTGATTTGATTGCCACATAAATTCCCTCTGATTTATGGATACCATTAAATGATCTTATCCTCCCACGCTTTGTTTTAAGAAAGATCCTTTTGAAAGAAGCCCATCTGATCTTATTGTTGAATATTTCACACTTCAAAATCAAATATCACAGCACTTGACACCATTGCCAATTCCCCACATCTTAGTTATCAGACTGGAGATTTTATATTAGTTCCAGTAATTGCCACCGAGGGAAGACCTTAAAAATGTAAGGCAACAGATTTCCCGGAAATTTCGCAAAGCTTCACTTTTAAAAATAACTGAGTATTTACTTTTGGAGATGTCCCTTGCAATGGGCCTGTGAAGTGTTTGTCCAAAGGCATGCGCAAATCGTATAAAATACAACCACAATCTTACCCTTATACGCTGAAGTCATGAGGTTTATTGTCTCCCTAATAAATTGCGACCCATCTCCCTCACAAAGCAATAAATCCAAATCCCCACATCTGACACCAAATGTTCCCTAACCCCCTGTGTCCTGGCCCTACCAAGACGAGGGTTAAAGTGGAGGAGAGGTATTGATTTTAGAGGGTAGTGGGAGGGTAGGGGTGTCAGTGGCTGTAGCAGTGGAGACGTGTCAGGAATGGGATTATTGTCCTACGGTGATGGAGAGTGCTGAGCTATGGGAGTATTTATGTGGGGTGGAAAGGAGAGAGAACTGTGAGTTGGTGCACTGATAATCTAAAGAGCCCTGGCCTTTAGTCTGTAGTGGCTATCCTCAATTGGTCATAGGGACATTGGTCAGGCATCACCAAGTGCTTTTCAAGAATAACTGAGGCAAAACGGCATATGACTTATGCCTTACTCAAAAGAAAATAGCCTAAAATGGAAAGACTAAGGGAAGTTGGTCAGTACTGACCAACCTGACAATATCAAGTAACCTAGGTTTGTTGTGTAGGGAGCCAAGAAATAAGGTTAGGTACCAAAGTGACTGAGAGATTCGTTGTATATGGAGCCAAAGAATATCAGTGTGGGTCGGGTTGGGGGCGGTGGTGGAGGTGGTGAAGTGAGGAGGCTAGAGAATAAAATAGAAATGTCATAGTCATATTCATCGCATGGTTGGGAGAACTGGTCGGTCGGCGGAAATTCCACTTCCATTAATAATACTCGGACCCTTTTCATCAGAGCAAGTCAATGTGAGAATGGGAAGGGTAGATCTAATTATGTGAAATTGGGTATAAATAATTCCATGGGAATAAATCATCCAAGGAGAAAGGTAAGGATATTGAGATGAGGTAATATAGAAGTTCATTTCATGCTGAAAACTGCATACTCATTGATTTAATCGAAACACACTGTATTTCAACCTCCCACCCAAGGAACGACAATATTAAGATTCAAACAAATAAAGTCCTTTCAAAACTCACATGGCTCTATATTAATTTGACTGAAGTTGCCCATAGCTATGAACGGTGAATGCTGGGTGTGTTTAAGATACAATAATATAATATTGGCCCGACCTGACTTAAAAGGCAAAGAGACTTATAAATGATCATATCAGCCTGCCATGCCCGTCCTCATTGGGTAAAGTGCTCTCGATATCGGATACATAATATATATATATATATATATATATATATATATATATATATATATATATATATATATATAAATATATATATATATATATATATATATATATATATATGTATATATTTATATATATATATATATTTATATATATATATATATATATATATATATATATATATATATATATATATATATATATATATATATTCAGGAGTCATGCTAGATACGTTGCAACAGGCAAGCAGTATCATTATAACTTGGCGATTAGTGATTGGTCATGGCAGAGATACAGAATGTCTAAGACTCAGTCTGAAGATTGTGGCAGAGATGTGGCTTAGCCTGGGATATAGCTTTGGAGTGAAATAATACAACCAAGGGATTTTTGTCCTAGAAATTATCACAGACATAATCATAGCAATGACAAAGACTTATTATGACTTAACATAAAGGATTTGGCAGAGGCATAATCTACACTAACAAAGATTTGCCTGGAACTCGAGCTAGCCCCTAAGGGGGCAATCTTGTAGATGTAGTAGTGCTGCCCCTGAGGGGTGTGGGTGGCGTTGTCTTAGTGAGTCAGTCTGTCCCTGGGCAAATACTGACAGCATGACCCTGTGCTATGCTATATGGCTATGACTATAAGGCAAACCATTCACGCTAGGGCGTAGGGATATCCTGTTAAGTGCCACATCTCCACTAGCGTCTTTTTAACCTATAGACACTCATCCGTCAACAAAACAAGAGTGCAATGGCAGAAACAGATGGGATGGACTAGATGTAGGTGGGCGAGCCTTAGTGGATTTGGCTTTCATTCAACATGGCATCAGCACCCCTAAGAGATGGATGTTGAAACAGCAACAACAAATATACAGAAACAGGGCACTCAAACTGGGTTTTTTCTTTAGATCACCAAAAAAGGGTGCTGAAAAGGGGGTACTGAAAGTGAAACAGGATGCTGAAAGAGTATGCCACTAAAACAGGCTTTGGTACAAGATGCTGAAACGGGTACTGAAACAATGCTAAAACAGTCACCGAAGCCACATCCTCAACTGGGCACTGAAATGGATTTAAAAATTGACATTGAATGTATAGCCTAGTAGTTGTGGTTCAGAAGTCCCAATTGTGTGGGTGTCTGGTTCGGATGGCATATGTCTCAAGGGCCTTAGTTTGAAAGGCCGAGATCCCAGAGGCCCTATTGCTTAAAATGGTACTATTGTGCTAAAGCAAAAGCATTTCATGCTTTATGTACAGGACTGCCAGATATTGACACCATTGGGAGGAAGCAGTTCACGCAGAGAAACAAATATGTTGGGTGCTGTAGAACCCTTGTGTATCCTGCTATTGATTTGACCCAGTGTGTTGGGCTTAATCTACCCTAGCAGACATGGCCTTAAGTGTGTAAGGATGTAACTCTTGTGGAGTCTAGGCAGCTGTTAGGGGCGTACACTGTTCCCCATAGCCCAGCAACCGTGCTCGTTAGAGCCTAGATGGGCAGCGTGCTAAGCACCTTGTGACCAATGACTGTGAACTCAGCTATTGCAAGCACAAACGACCCATCACCAATGTAGCATAATGTACCAATGTAGCATAAAAACAGTAATACTGACAGACAGTTGATTTCTTTCTTCTAGCGAAGTGTGGCATAACATCTGGCCAACCACACTGAAGATCCATAGGTTGAAAGGGTTAGTCAGTACAGGCCTAGGAATATCAGTGCACAGTATAGTGGTGAAGAGTGCAGGAAATGTATCGGCTTAGTTGGCCAAAATTTCCCAGTGGATGAAGGCCAGCAGGGATATGTTATAGGGAAGGGAGAAACCAGCTAGGATGTATTGCCTATTCCAAGAGCCATGAATCCCCTATATATCATGTCATGTACAGTGATACTCGTGCCTGCTGCCATTTACTTTAGTCCAAGCACCTGCTGCCATGTCTATGCTGGTACAAGCACCAATCTGTCTAATAGTACCCACACACAGCCATATTAAAGTTAGCCAACCAGCAGAAGTTGCTGTTTATATTCATATATGTGTGATATATAGCAGACTGCCCTAATATTCTCAACTCTCCTAAAATGTGATGGAAGGAGACAGACGCCTCAAACGATTGAGTACCAATGAATAGGTGCATTTGATATGGGGAGATAGTAACAAAGGTATGTTGTCACAGAGTAACAAGGGTACTTCCCTACAAAATGGATGTGCAGTCCACATGATCCTTGCCTTGGTCTGGGTTGGGCAGGACTTGATCTATCGGTAGCTCTAGATTACCGTGCTCTGTGAGCAGTGGGCCGCCAGAATCAAATTAGGGCTACTCCCTCACATTACACTGGTACCAAGACAGAGCAGCTCTCTCCTGCCCAGGAGCTGCTCTCCTGATCCAAGACTCTACCAGGCCTGCTTTCATGTGCTATGCCCTTGGTCCTCACAATGCATGAATGCAGCACTGGAGAGTTACTCATAGCACATTAAAGCACTGTCCAAGTGGGCACAAAATTCACTTAAACGTTCAAATAAACGTTGAATCAACATTGAATCAAAATTGACAACCATTTGTCAATATGGCTTAAATGTGCCCACCCCCTTAAGACTTAAAAAGCCAACCATGCATTGGACTAAGTCTCACGAATGTGATGCAACTGGGGTGGGAGGGGGTGGCAGAGCAAATTCTGGTATATGGTCAAATCCTTTTATATTTGTGTACTAGAGGTGTTGGTCAACAAAACAGGATGGGTGGTTGCAGTTAAATATGTTTGAGGTAGCCATGGCAACCGTTGCAATCGGACATGTCGAAATCCCAGGCACATACAGACCGGGTTAAGAGATTCAACATTATAGCACTGAAAAATGTAGTACATGCTTCATGTAGCATTTCTGTCTTAATTGTATTTTGAGCGGATATGAACACAGTTTCAAATAAAAAACCTAGATTACCCATCATGCATTTCATTTTAGCATACCCGGTCCCTCTATTTTTGGCCTTTTCTCCATTTTCTCACTTTTAAGCAGTTATAAATATTCATCAACTTTGCAGTTTTCTACTGCCAAACCTGTGATACATGTATTCACACTTTTTCCTTTATTCTATTAGGCAATTCCCTCATCTTATCAGCTGTAAACAGCATTAAGCTATTAATGTTGATATTATATCAGTATTCCCATTTTGCAAAAGTGTGTTAAAGCGGTCTGTATGTTGCCAATAATGGACAGCCTACTATGCACTAATGTATAGCAATAAAGACAATATACAGATGTCATATAACTGAATCAAACTTTATTCTGGTTTATTTTTGAACAAGCTGTACACTGAGCTATATCCTAATACGATTTAGCCATGCATGGGGTATAACAAATGCATACACTGCTACTGGAAACATGGAATTAGATTTTTCTCTCCAGCTTTCCAACCTTCCATGATCAAATTTAACCTAGATAACTATGGATTGCAGGTTCAAATAATACGCTTATATGTTATCTACCAGTACCATTTTGTAGCACCCTTAAATACTAGCACAACTGCCGTAAAGAGACAATAACTGCTTAAACCGGTCTGTATGTGCATTCTGCTGCCTTAAACCGGTCTGTATGTGCCAAAATTACAACAATCGCAAAAAAGGCCATCCTAATCAATTTTTGGCCTATTATAACACAAAATTCTTTTCCTATAGTTGTACAAGGCTCTGGCCAGTTACATCAAACCCTTTTTGTCATCCAGGCACAAGAAAAGTACTAATTTAAGGCGTTGGAAACACAAAAACAGCAAAATCAACTATTTCGTCACCCCCCCATGCCCAATTTCAGAACAATTAACTATCAGTAACTGACTCACATTGTTCTGAGATGTCCAAAAAGCAAGATACAGTGGGTCAGATAATCACTTCCAACTCCTATTACTTCACCATGCCAACTATACAGCATTTCCTTAAACTGGTCTGTATGTTCTTAACCCGGTCTGTATGTGGAAATCAGACCGGAACAGGAAGTAAAGATCCAATACAGACATTGAAACATGGCATACAGTTTGGAATTCTGTTACACTATATGGCAGTATATTGCAGTGTATAAGAGACAAATGTGGAAACTTAAATAAGCTGGATGGTACAAGCAGATTCCCTTAAAGCGGTCTGTATGTTCCTAAACCGGTCTGTGTGTGCCAAAATTACAAAACTCGCAAAAAAGGCCATCCTAATAATTTTTTTGGCCTATTGTAACACAAATTTCATTTCTTATAGTTGTACAAGGCTCTGGCCAGTTACATCAAACCCTTTTTGTCATCCGGGGCACAAGAAATGTACTATTTCGGGGAGTTGGAAACACAAAAACAGCAAAATTAACTATTTTATCACCCCCCATGCCCAATTTCAGAACAATTAACTATCAGTAACTGACTCACATTGTTCTGAGATGTCCAAAAAGCAAGATACAGTGGGTCAGATAATCACTTCTAACTCTTATTACTTCACCAAGGCAACTATACAGCATTTCCTTAACCCGGTCTGTATGTGGAAATCAAACCGGAACAGGAAGTGAAGATCCAACATGGACGTTTAAACATGGCGTACAGTTTGGATTTCTGTTACACTATATGGCAGTGTATTGCAGTGTATAAGAGACAAAATGTGGAAACTTGAATATATTATGCTGGATGGTACAAGCAGATTCCCTTTAAGCGGTCTGTATGTTCCTAAACCGGTCTGTATGTGCCAAAATTACAACAATCGCAAAAAAGGCCATCCTAATAATTTTTTTGGCCTATTGTAACACAAATTTCATTTCTTATAGTTGTACAAGGCTCTGGCCAGTTACATCAAACTCTTTTTGTCATCCGGGGCACAAGAAATGTACTATTTCGGGGAGTTGGAAACACAAAAACAGCAAAATCAACTATTTCATCACCCCCCATGCCCAATTTCAGAACAATTAACTATTAGTAACTGACCCACATTGTTCTGAGATGTCCAAAAAGCAAGATACAGTGGGTCAGATAATCACTTCCAACTCCTATTACTTCACCATGCCAACTATACAGCATTTCCTTAAACTGGTCTGTATGTTCTTAACCCGGTCTGTATGTGGAAATCAGACCGGAACAGGAAGTGAAGATCCAATATGGACATTGAAACATGGCATACAGTTTGGATTTCTGTTACACTATATGGCATTATATTGCAGTGTATAAGAGACAAAATGTGGAAACTTAAATATATTTATGCTGGATGGTACAAGCAGATTCCCTTAAAGCGGTCTGTATGGTGAAATTTATACACAGACTTGTTGGCAGGTGCTGTGCAGCAATAGGAGGCAGATGTGAGTAGGCTAACTGTTTTACAACATGAGGTATGGGTTGAAAAACAAAATGCAAAAAATAAATTAGGGGGACATATGATTATTTCGATGTAGGGAGTGCAAAAGTAACCAAATTGATGAAATGGCTTAAACCGGTCTGTATGTGAAATTCTATTTTTTCCAGGTAAAGCTCTCTGCCACCAGCTGTATGAGAAAAATACATTGTATTTTCACCCAGGGTGATGCAATATAACAATATACAATTATAAAACACAAAAAAGAGTCCATATTAGCTTAATTAATTTTTTCATTAATTTTTTCATTAAAAAAGATACAAAAAACGTCAACTTTTGGGTGGTTTTTGGCCAAAAATACCTGAAATAAGGGTTAGATAACATGTAAAGTGTACATTTTCTGGTAGAACTAAACCCCCTCTAACTTATAGTGACAGTTATACACCTGTGAACATGATTGGGGTAAAAATATCCTGGAAAAACCCCAAATTAACAGTTGCATCACATTGGTGAGAATGAGTCATTGGTCTGGGGAGTAGTAGGGTTGACTTGTAACAGGAGAGGGCTGAGTAAACCTCTCTAATCAAGAGTAACTCAATACCCAGATACCTGCTCATGGAACACACATGACCGTTTCATTAATGACATGAGCTGCTCACAGCGACCTTTGGTGATGAAGGAGGAGGGGATGGGGAGATGGCATGTGTGGGAGATTGTGCAGGTCTGGCATGGGGAGTGTCTGATGGGAGGCATCAAGGCAGTGTGGTCTGTCTCCAGCTAGAGCTGATCTCTAGAGTATGCACAGATAATCTATATGCCCAACACCTTTGTCTAAAGTGGCTATCCCAGGTTAGTCATAAGGACATTGGTCAAGCATGACCAAGTGCTATTCAAAAATGACTGAGGCATGACAATAAATTACTAATGCCTTACCAAAAGGATTTAGCCTAAAACTGATTGAAATGGAGAAGACTAAGGGGAGTAGGTCAGTACCGACCAACCTGACACTATCAACTAACCTAGGTTGGTCATACAGGGAGTCAAAAAAATGACGAACTTGGTTAGGCTATACTGACTGAGGGATTGGTTGTATAGAGAGGCAAAGAATATCAGTGTAGAGCTGATCTTCATAGCATAGAGATTTACTTCTTCATGTCGTTTTTCAGAGGAGATGATGTTACAAGTGTAACCATGGCTTTAGAATCACAGCGATGTATGCTTCAAATAGCATATATCTAACTAGATTCAATGGTCACTTGAGTATTGGGTGGCCCTTTAAGCTACCATCGACCTCTGCATAAATCATTGAATGATTTTGTGAAATTCGGGGATCACCCTGTATCAGATTGGTACCTATTCTACCTCATTTTTGAATTGGCTTTGTTGTAATACAGGCTTACCATAAAATTTGGATGCAAGGTCAATATATAACCTAGGTCTTGCATGATATCATGCACTGGAGCATCCACATAATGTGGCTTAGCCCCTTTCAAATATTCTTTCTGCTTGGCCTAGGTTCACAGATTGTATGCACAATAGATACTGCTTCATTGCCTGAGGGGCTCAGGTAGATCATGTCCAAGTCACGAACCACGACTCTTGCTCAATTATGACTACTTTTTTCAGGTAGCATTCAGTTTATGTAACAGGTAGCTCAGGTTAATTGATATCATCTCAGGTCTCCACAGGTAAAAAGGTTCTAATTTGTCACATCATCTCAAGTAGGCTTTATTTGAAACTCAGGTTTCCGAGTGGCTCCATGAAAAAATCAACACCAACATAATCTATGAATAATAAATGCATTATATATTGATTATGTTAAATCAGTCTTCAGGATCAACCATATAGTAAAAATAGTATGAGGGATTAATGTGACTTCCATATTAAGATCTTGCCTAGGTTCTAAATTGACCAGGATATATATAGTTGAAATATTTCCCATATTGTACCTGTGTAGTCACCTTGACATTGTGCTGACATGACCAGTGTATACACCAGCCTAGCTGAAATTACAAACTAGTGAGATTTACCTGTCTGTGTGTGACTGTGCATCTAATAGAAATACAGACATTAGTAACAATACCTGTCACTCTGTATCCAGGAATCATTTTAAATGCCGCTCAAGATCCAAGGCCAAATCATGACAATGGATTCTATGAATGTGTCAGAGACTGGGGAAAATATTCTTATGTTGTTTCCTTTTCCATGTGTTTCTATATATATAACATGCTTTTTTGCCTTCTTATTTTAAATTAAATTAGATATGTGTATCATTTTGTTTCAGAACTATTCCAATATAAGGAGTATAGGATCTCTAGTCAATATGTAAAGACTATGATACAGGGGAAATGTGTTATGCTGTAGAGCTGAGCTACTAAGGATACAAATCCCAGTTGACTGGCTCATATTAGCATTCCAGACCGTCTGCTTGGAGCATCTGATAGAGAGTGTGCCCATGGGAGATGCTAGTGTAAAGTGCTTGGTCTACACTGGCGCACTTGTGATGCGTATACACTGACCACCATTGGTGTACATTTGAAGCGTCTACACTGGCCACGATTGTGGACATGTTGTACTTGTGATGTGCATGTACACTGGTCACCAGCACTTACACATACTGGCCATCATTGATGTACTTATGATGTGTTTACACCGGCCACCATTGGCACACTTGTGATGTGTATACACCGGCCACCATTTGCGCACTCTCGACTATCCTTGATTTGTATACACTGGCCAGCAGTGGTGTACTTGTAATATGTATGTACGCATTGGTCATCATAGCTTTGCTATTCTGATTATTTGACCATATATGGTTATGTGACCATCACACATTCACCTAATCCCTGATGTAAATATTCCCTACACCATACAGAAGTTACCAATATGAACACAGCCCCAGTCCCTATGGTTAAAGGCTGTGCTATATAGCCACAGCATCAGATGCCTAGATGTGAGCCAAATACTGAGCCAACATTGACCATCATGCCTTTGAAGCAATCATGTGGTTCCTACTGGGAGGTAGTGGGGCATGAACAGCCTGCAACCACTGCCTGAGATGGTAATGGAGATGGCATAAAAGTCTGCTGCGATGCATGCAGATAATGGCAATGATGTTCTTGCTGAACTGATGTTGGTACGAACCAATGTTCCATTGCAGCACTGTCAGAAAAAAATTTAGCTGATCAGTATAATTTACTGTAATTGTATAGTACATAGTAGTATAGGTTCTACTGTATACCTACCAAAAAAGGGTAACCGACTATTTGCAGTGATGCATTTCAGGCCAAATATTGTATGTGGTGTCCCTGTTTTACTACTGGTCGTAGTCAATAGAATGTCTATGCGACAATCCTGTATTAAAAAGATGACTACAGATCTGTATTCATGGTCACCATCCACTGGGCTTTAATCAATCTTTATCGAAGCTATATAGAAAATGCATTTGCTTTTAAATCAGCCGAATTTCCACAGTGAATGGTAGCCATAAGCATCCCAACCAAATGAAGGATGTTTTTGTTCAACATCTTGCAACCAATCATTGAATGTCTCACAAATTATAATAAGTGTGGCGAAATGGTTCTGTAATGTAATGGATGTCCTTGGTTACAAATCAATAATAGACTAGTTATCAACATACTAGCTGTGTGAAATGTTATGCCTAAAAGCACTCTTGTAAGCATATTGATATATGAACATCTATCAAAATAACAAAAGCATTGATAACTCTAGGTCTAATGTGAAATATGTTAAGCCGTATACATCTATAACATTAAACGTTGGCCTCATCAGAGAGTAGACTGCCCTTGGCCTGTGAAAGCTATAGGTCTGGGACGATAAGAGCCTTTACAATAGTGTTTGATGGATCAGCCATGCATTTCATGATAGCCTTGACATCATCACCAGCTGTGATGTGGTATCTTACTGTATAGATGGTTGCACTTTAAGAACAGATGTCGCTAAAAGATGGCATTTGTTGTCATGATGCACCAATACAGTCACATCGAGTAACTCGCTGATGTTGCATTGCTACATCTTGCCGACCCTTCTAGGGTGTCTCAACCCTAGAGGGTTGGCATCATGCTTGAATGCACAACTGGTGAGTTACTTGCCAGGGCTGCATTCATGCATCATGATGACCAAAGCATATAGCATGAATATATGACTTGTCCCTAAGGCCTCCGTGTGGGCTGCTGTATGGCAAGTCTCAGATGTCACATCTCATACACATCAGTTGTGGCAAGAATTGGGTTACAGTGTAAGCACTCCCTTTGCTTTGATGCAATTGCACCGATATTTGGTTTCCTCAGCTGTGTTCAGGTCAAAGACACAGTATCATACAGTATCAGCTCAGGGGCAGTTCTAGGAATTAAAAAAAGGGCGTTGGGAGTTATTGTTTAAAATTCCCTCAAGTAGTTTTACATAAAAAAAGACCCCCTAGATCCTAACCTGCAAGCCCATATGCAGGTTACGCTTATCATTTTCATTATCATTTGCATCTATATTTATATATAATTTATTTATTCTGTATCTAACTACGTCCCGTGACAAAGAATGCTAATAATGCCACAGTATATTTTAGAGATGTATGCTAGGCTATATGCCTAAGATTTAGTGCTCATTGAACCACTATCCCCCACTATCTGCAGACACAAAATCAAACATGCTAGATATTTAAATGCCAATTTTTGGCATCCATTGTTGATGCCTTCAAGTCTTTGTATTTGGAAATTTTGTCACCCACCTGTGTCCACAGGGAGACAAAATATGTACTTCAAGAGTGCACCCAAATTCATGCCTTAACGGGCGACAAACAGGCTTATAAATCCTAGTGGACACAGGCCTATTGCAAGCTGAAATCCTTTGTACTTTGCATCCAACATGTCCAGACCATTAAGTGCCCAATAAAAGAAAGGTATGGCGAGCGTAAATAGGCTCTTCTACCTCTGGAGGCTGATGGGTCTTTCATCCAATCAAAGAACTAGTAGGACATGAAAGGAGCTAGCTTTGGCGCGGGGAGCCTGTTTTATTGGTCAGCCAGCTGACCCCTAGGTCTACCCTCTGTCAGTATTGGACACTGCTGAAGGGTTTGTCAAGCTGCAGGGTCTTTCATTAACAGGGATCTTGGCTATCACCTATTGTTTGTGACTGCAAAAGGGTTGTAACCCACATTCATTAGATCTACAGTTACATCATGTCTTGCACTGAGGGTCGATCCTAAGGAACACTGAGCTATGGCACTCTCGCTGGATCAACATCATAATCAGATTATATACTATGTTGTTACCAATTGGTTTCCTAAAACTTAAGTATATACTGTAAATAGTTTATACCGTTTACCTACACTAAATTGTAGAGGTACAATAGATTCGAAGTAGCGTGCATTGGTGGATCCAGGATTCTCTAGAGGGGGGGGGGGGGCAAAACCTGGCCAACCCAGAGTCACTATGTATTTCCTGCAGGAGAAGCACATTAGCTATACTAGGGGGGTTTGGGGGTATGCCCCCCAAGAACAGGTTGTTGATCTAGACTTGAAATTGTGCATTCTCCTGCATTTTAGGACACAATATTTTAAGACTCAGCCCCCTCCCCCACCCCCATCCAGATCAGAGGCCTTCAGTCAGGCCCTATGAATAATACTGCAAAATCTCTTTATCTCTTTCCCTCTTTTCTTCTCCTTTATTTTCTCTTCTTTCTCTTTTTTTTTTTGGGGGGGGGAGGGCAAGGCCCGTCAGGCCTCCCCCCTGGACCCACTCCCATGTATCTTCCCTGCTCAATCTTGAGGGTGAGAAACCAAAGGCAGTAGCCAGATACCTCTACATGCATGGATATAATATATAGTATGTCACACACTCTGGAAAATGGTCCAACTGATAGGTATGTACGTTACATGCAACTACATGTAAGTGCTAGGTAGTTTCAGAAGAAAGATATTGCAGATATACCTGAGCAAAAATAACAACTACCCTTGGAGTATTTCTCTTATGTATTGACAAAAAGGTAAGAGGGCAGGGTTTCCAATATCATTGAAGATAGCATGATAGCAGTATGGTTAATATGTTATGAATCAATCTTTCAAAAATGTGAAAAAACATAGGGACTTACCCATAAGCTGTCATAGTTAATAGTGTCCTATCTTCAAATGTCATTATATCATATTCTAGCACTATGCACTATTCTTTGCTTCCATTATTTTATCACATATCTAACTCTTGATTATAATCCACAGTGATTGATAGAAATTGTGGGTAGATTATAATCAACCAAATCCTAATAATTTATACATTTAATCGTTAATGATACTTATTATGACTATCAAAATAGCTGTAAGTATTCAAGTTCATGGAACAACCAATGTGCAGGATACTGTAATATGACCTGAGGGTTAGCACGATGCATTATCTAAAAAAGAAAAGCCTACTATAATTATGTTTTCATTTTCCCACAGCAGGGACAATATACAAAGGCAGTAATGGCCTCCCCTATACACCTGCATGTTGCGTGGGCTTACCAGACGGTGGGGGTTACGGTAGATGAGGACAGATGAGGGACCAGCAATGAGCAGGCCCTTTATAGCCTGTACAGCAGAATATACCATTCTGTGTGTACTGCCTTGGGAATATGGTTGTTGGTGAGGCTAACACCCTAACTGGGCCAATTTGTGTCAATTTGTTCCACATATTTGAAACCGTGTTTCAAATATGTGGAACGAATTGACACAAATACACTTACAAGCATCATATGTAAATGTAACGTGATGCTTGCGCCTTGACACCACGAAGAACCTTGGTATGTTGTGTGATACTGTGCAATATCAATATCACATAATAATTATAAGATAAAAAAAAAGCAACACACATCCTTAAATACAAGGCCACCACTCTTCCAGTATTGCTTCATGTGCCTTTTAATTAGGTTTACCTGGGTAAGCTGGGCTTGCCCACATCTGCATTTTCGTCATTATTGTGAAGGGTTATCAATACATTATAAATACCTCAAATATATTCATATGATTGTAAACTACCATTTCAAGTATAATTTGCTGGTGTCACATTAGTTAAGGTGGGTTACATATAGGGTGGATCATGGCCCCACTGTAATTAGTAAAACTCTGGTGGACCCCATATGGCATGATAGCTGTGTAATCTTCAGGGAAGCTGCCCCTGCACTATTAGCCATACTCTATTATACACACATCTGTTGACAGCTTAATGGCTGCACCAGTCATAGACAGATGATGCTATCATGGATATGGTAAAATGTATCACAGAGTTAATTGATATGTTATCAAATGGGATGCGTCTGGTGTTTCCATTTGATATGTCCTGTGAATGTGCTCTCCTCAGTGGTTCAGATAATCTTGAGCTGTAAAAGAGATAATATTTCAGTCTTTTTTTTTAGAAAACGATGTATCATCAAAGGAGATTCAGCCATACAAAGCAGCAGTGATGTTGCATGGGCTATGTAAGCTTAACGGGTTGTTTTTTTATGAACACAGGACATACTATGTAGAATAAAATATAGAGTATAGTCTGTTACAAAAATGACCAATCCCTTAATATAAGGGACCCAACCACCTTGAACACTCTCTCAGACAATTAAGTCAGTGTTTTTTACCATAGAGCTCTATTGAATAGTACGTGGTGCTGTTGTTGGCTTTGGTTCAAGGATTCACTCCTGAGGGGACTACCAGTACCATGTACTGCTGTCCCTACTCCCTACATCAATTAGTCATTACTAACGTCTTCCACTAGACTCTAGATCTAACCCCTAATGCCCAGGGTCCATTCTCATAGTTCTGGTGTTTAAGAGTATCTGTAAGGGATGTTTTATAATGCTAATACTTCAGTGGGAATTGCATCTGGTGGTCTATTAAAGATTCTACCAGTGGTATATAATGCATAAATATATATAAACAGAGGTGTAGGAGGCAAATGATCATTCGGGCGGGGGGGGGGACACATTGGGGCCCACTTAAACCAGTTTTAAGCATTAGTGTCTATATATGAGAGCACATATAAATGCTTATGTTGGAATTGTATAGAGAAGTGGTATTTGAGACCACTGTGCCCCCTTTGTCCCTGTTTTGGAGAGGTAGGATTGTTTAGTTGGTATAACACTTGAATGCACCTGCCCCCCCCCCTTGTTTTCCCTAAACCACTGATGAATGTATGGGTGTAATACAGGCAAACACGGTACAACCTTGAGCATCTGTGCCATTAGGATAACTGCACATGATGAGCAGGGCCTATTGGCCATGGCCTATTAATGCGGGTTTGGTACACTATGTCTAATCATTTTGTGTAAGCAGATTAGGCCAAGTGGGTATGGGGGTCTTCTCATTGTGATGCAATACCTCTCCAATTATGACAACATTGCTCCCCTATCATAAATGTGCTGCTACGATGCCTGTGCCATGAAAAGGACACGTCAATGGAACAAGGACTTAACTCACTCCATTACTAAATAATTCTGTACCCACTCAGCTGCCACTGACCCATGTCGGCACAGAATAGAGGCATTCTGTACACAGTTATATACACCAATATTAATGATTAATGTTCCTCTTCTGAGGCTTCCTTACATGCTAGGGAGGACCACTCCTGGACTATTGGTTACTATGTGCGTACACCAACTAAAGGAAAAGTGGCTGTTTTTGGGTTCTATCAACGGTACATGAATTTTCTCAAATTCCATGGTAAAATGGAACTATTTATTTGGGTGCTTAAGGCAATAGCCCAAGAAAGGGTTATTTTCCGAGGGAAAAATGCTTTTTAAGGGCTACCTTTTTCCATATTTCCCCTCCTTGTAAGGGTACCAGTAGGGGTGTGGGAGCAGTTTCAAAGTAGGGGGGACTGAGGGGTATTTTGACTCTTTTTCACCCCTTTTTACTTGACCTTTTTGGTTTGACCCTTTTTGGAGTTGTCATAATCCTGCAGACCAGTACCAAATTTGGGGTGCTATACGCACATAGTTACTATATGAAATATAGGGGTTGAACCCCGGGCTGAGACTTGCATGTCTTGTGTTCAGGATTCTTGTTCCCATATAGGTTGTTATTTGTTAGCATCATGAGGTGCTGTAATTTAAATAATTTCACCTGATGAAGGCACACCCACCGCCAAAACGTTGTGATATCTGATATTGTACTACTTTTTAAGTAATAAACAACACCTTATACTTAATTCTGTTGTTGTAGTTGTGTTTACGTTATACACTGAACTCTGTTCGGTTTATAATAGAAAACAATCAAATAATTTTATCTCAGTGTGTTAAGTATCAACCTCTTCTGTTCTTCAATGACATAAAAAAAAGTAATTGTATTTACACTTTTATATGCTTTGATATTGCAGAATATAAATGACTAGTTAATAACATGGGCTCACATGTGGATTTTTATTGTTAATCGGTAAGATGATATCCCACTATATACTCAAATGACTCTTGGCCTACACACAATAATGACATGCTATCAGATTTTGTAATAGTTGTGAACTGTTTTCACATAGCACAGGAGACCTTATGTAATAGGGAAGCAATATGACAATCTTCCCAGGTGGAAGCCTCCATGTTATATTGATAATTATACATAATGTTATGTTGTTTTAGGATGTTGTTTCGTCTCCACATGGGAATAGGGTTATTGATATACATTATACTCTTACATGTTGAATCAATAATGCATGTGGTTTCATACCCAGGACACACCATTACAATCATCCATTACCCTCTGTGGGCATGCTACTGCATTACCAGTATTCTGATTTAGTATATCAATTGATCTAGTCCACCGCAACTAACAATACCAACTTATATACGTGTGTTGCTGCAGATCAATTTTATAACAGCAAGAGGCCTTTCTTCTTCAATAGCGCTATGACCCCATGCTATGATGACAGAGTATGAATTGACCATATATACGGATAACATTTCCCATGTAAACTGTGTGAATAATGGTTATGTACGGCAAATTTATGCTATGTGGACGGTGGCCTTAAGCCCAATAACAAAAATGCTGAATGTGTTTTAGACATATGGGTAGAAAATATGGTAAAAGTTATAAGTCTGATCCCTCTTCTTCAGATCAATTTACAATTACAGAATCGGAAGGATGAAAAAACACAGTTACAGCCAAGCCTTCTTTGAGAAGGATTACTCCAAACATCATGCTATCCGAGTAACTCATCAGTGGTGCATACAAATGTTATGCCAACTAAACAGTGGGTTGACATGGTTTGGATGATGCATGAATGCAGTCCTGGTGAGTAGACTTGCCAGGACTGGCTGCAATCATTGATGCATCATTCCGACAAAGGGTGCAGTACACAGTACTTAGTAAGGGTTAAGTTGTTATCTTGGCCCAAGGTTTTCTCAGCAACTTCAATCTAATTCTCATGAATATTCTGTTAAGTGCCACATCTCCACCAGCGTCTTTTTAACCAATGGACACTCATCCGTCAACAAAAAATGACTGCGATGGCAGAATGGAAGGGCTGGACTAGATGTAGATGGTCTAGCTTGGTGTTTTTCGGCCTTCATTCAACATGGCATCAGCATCCTTTAGGGGGTGGATGCTGAAACAGCAACAACAAATGTACTGAAACAGGGCACCCAAATGGGTGCTTTTTTGAATCACCAAAAAAGGATGCTGAAAGAGTATGCCACTGAAACAGGCATTGGGATAAGATACTGAAATGGGTACTGAAACAATGCTAAAACGGGAACCAAAGCCACATGCTGAAACGGCCACTGAAACAGATTGAAATAATTGACATCGAATGTATAGCCTAGTAGTAGTGGTTCAGAAGTCCGCAATTGTGTGGGTCTCTGGTTCGGTTGGCATATGTCTCAAGGGTCTTAGTTTGAAAGGCCCGAATCCCAAAGGATCCTATTGGTTAAAATGGCACTATTGTGCTACAGCAAAAGCATTTTATGCTTTATGTATAGGTCTGCGACATATTGAATACTTTGTGATGAAGCAGCACACACAGGAATAAGAGATATGGTTGCAAATATGTTGGGTGCTGTAGAACGCTTGGGTATCCTGTTATTGATTTGACCCTGTCTGTTCGGCTTAATCTACCCTAGCAGACGTGGCCTTAAGTGTGTAAGGATGTAACCCTGTGGAGTCTAGGCAGCTCGTCCCCATAGCCCTGCAATGGTTTTGGTTAGAGCCTAGATTGGCTGTGAGCTCAGCACTATGTGACTAATGATCGTGAGATCAGCCATTGCAAGCACAAACAGCCCGATCGCCTATGTATAGCACAAAATATATCTCAGAAACTGTTCAGTATGTAGTAAATATGGTACAAGTGACTTTCTGTATACCTTTTATAAGATAAGTACAGGATAATTTCCAAGGTGCCAGCCAAAGATGATGATCATTGTCCCAGGTTATTATGCAGCTACTCACAAGTATCCATATTTGACTTATACCCAGTGATTGGTTTGTATATGTTATACAGACAGGTAGTTTCTGTTCTCCCAACCATTGGTGGAATAAATTCTTACCAACCACAGTATGGTGGTGAAGAGCCCAGGTATTGACACCAACACAGTTACAACAATTTTTACATCCTTTGGGAGAAAAAAGCTAGGACACAGTCCCTATTTCAAGAGCCATGAATCCCCTAGATAGCATGTCATGTACGGGGCTACCATTGCCAGTTGTCATTTACGTTAGGCCCAGCACCTGCTGCCATGTCTATGCTGGTACAAGCATCAATCTGTCTAATAGTACCTACACACAGCCATGTTATAGCTGACTAGCTAGCAGAAGGCGCTGTTTCTATTCATGCGGTAGATATTAAGGATTGACAGCCTCAGCTCCCCTAAAATCTGACAGAAGGAGAATAATGTTGCATATGATTAGGTACCAATGGAGAGGCAAATTTATTGCGGGGATTCCCCATAAAATGGATGTGCAAGCCACATGACTGCTCCCTTGGTCTGGGTTTGGGCAGGATTTGATCTATCGGTAGCTCTAGATTGCCCTGCTCTGTGAGCAGTGGACCGCCAGAATCAAATTAGGGCCACTCCCTCACATTACACTGGTACCAAGACAGAGCAGCTCTCTCCTGCCCAGGAGCTGCTCTCCTGATCCAAGACCCTACCAGGCATGCTTTCATGTGCTATGCCATTGGTCCTCACAATGCATGAATGCAGCACTGGGGAGTTACTCATAGCACACTAAAGCACTGTCCCAGTGGGCACAAAATTCACTTAAACGTTCTATGTAAACAAACGTTGAATCAACATTGAATCAAAATTGACAACCATTTGTCAATATGGCTTAAATGTGCCAACTGGGATACCCCCCCTCCCTTGAGACTAAAAAAGCCAACCATGCATTGGTCTGGGGAGTAGCAGGGTTGACTTGTAACAGGAGAGGGCTGAGTAAACCTCTCTAATCAAGAGTAACTCAATACCCAGATACCTGCTCATGGAACACACATGACTAGTTTCATTAATATCATGAGCTGCTCACAGTGACCTCTGGTGATGAAGGAGGAGGGGATGGGGAGATGGCATGTTTGGGAGATTGTGCAGGTCTGGCCTGGGGAGTGTCTGATGGGAGGCATCAAGGCAGTGTGGTCTGTCTCCAGCTAGATCTGATCTCTATAGCATGCATAGATGATCTAAATGCCCCGGTCCTTAGTCTGAAGTGTGTATCCCAGGTTGGTCATAGGGACATTGGTCAAGCATAGCCAAGTGCTACTTAAGAATAACAACATACTACAAATGCCTTACTCAAAAAGGGTCTAGCCTAAAACTGATTGAAATGGAGAAGACAAAGGTGAGTTGGTCAGTACTGACTAACCTGACAATATCAACGAAGCTAGGTTCATCATAGAGGGAGCCAAAAAATTACTAACTTTGTTAGGCTATAGTGACTGAGAGTTTGGCTGTTTAGGGAACCAAAGAATATCAGTGTAGAGCTGATCTCTATAGCACTGAGGTCTACTTCTTCATGTGATGTTGCAGAGGAGATGACGTTACAAGTGTAACCATGGCTTCAATAGCAGCACAGAGCTGTGTGCTTCAAATGGTGTATATCCAACCAAACTCAATGGTCACCTGATATCATGCAAAGCCGCTTTAGCTATTATCACTATCCGCAGAAATCAATTGAAAAATTTTATGAAATTGTTACAGGAAGAGTTGAGGATCATCCTGTAAAAGTAACAAAATTTCCTCTTGAAAGAAAATTCAGATTGGTCCCTATTCTACCTCATTTTTGAATTTTCTCAGTTTTAATGTAGATGCAAGGTCAATTTATAACCAAGGTTGTGCATGATATCATGCACTGGAGCATCCACATAATGTGGCATAGCCCCTTCTGAATATTCTTTCTGCTTGGCCTAGGTTCACAGATTGTATACACAATAGATACTGCTTTATTGCCTGAGGGGCTCAGGTAGATCATAACCAAGTCACGAACCACAATTCTTGCTCAATTATGACTACTTTTTTCAGGTAGCATTCAGTGCATGTAACAGGTAGCTGAGGTTAATTGATATCATCTCAGGTCTCCACAGGTAAAAAGGTTATAATTTGGTCAAACCATCTCAAGTAGGCTTTATTTGAAACTCAGGTTTCCAAGGGGCTCCATGAAGATATGAAGTCTATAAATGATAAATGCATTGCTTTTTTAAAGAGCTCTACAATTATATATTGATTATGTTAAATCAGTCTTTGGGATTAAACAATAAGTGTAATATGAGGGGTTAATCTGGGATCCATATTAGGACCATGGCTAGTTTCTAGATTGATCAGCATAGATAGAGTTAAAACACTTTCCATATTGCACCTGTGTAGTCTCGAGTAAGCTTTATTTGAAACTCAGGTTTCTGAGTGGCTCCATGGAGAAATGAACACTAACATAATAAATGCATTGTTTTTTTTAAAAGAGCTCTACAATTATATTATATATTGATTATGTTAAATCAGTCTTGAGTATCAAACATATGGGAAAATATGAGGGATTCATGTGACTTCCATATCAAGATCTTGACTAGTTTCTAGATTGACCAGCATATGTAGAGTTGAAATATTTTCCATATTGTACCTGTGTAGCCACCTTGACATTGTGCTGACATGGCCAGTGTATACACCAGCCTAGCTGAAATTACAAACTACTGTGGATTTACCTGTCCATGTGTGACTGTGCATCTAATAGAAATACAAATATTAGTGACCATACCTGTCTGTCTGTATCCAGAGAGCAGTTTAAATGCCACTCAAGATTCAAGGCTAAATAATGACAATAGATTCTATGAAAGTGTCACAGACTGCGGAACAAATTCTCATGTTTCCTTTTCCATGACTCTCTATATATAATATGCGTTTTTGTCATATTAATGAATTAAGATAATTATGTGTATTTTATTTTTCAGAACTATTCCAACTTAAGGGGTATAGGATCTTCGATCAATATGTAAAGACTATGATACAGGGGAGTTATGTTATGCTGTAGAGCTCAACTACTAAGGATACAAGTCCCAGGTGGCTGGCTCATATTAGCATTCCAGACCGTCTGCTTGGAGCATCTGATAGAAAGTGTGCCCATGGGAGATGCTAGTGTAGAGTGCTTGGTCTACACTGGCACACTTGTGATGTGTATACACTGACCACCATTGGTGTACATTTGAAGCGTTTACACTGGCCACGATTGTGGACATGTTGTATTTGTGATTTGCATGTACATTGGCCCCCAGTGGTCACTAGTACTTGTGATGTGCATGTATACTGGTCACCAGCGCTTACACATACTGGCCATCATTGATGTTCTTATGATGTGTATACACTGGCCACCATTGGCGCACTCTCGATTATCCTCGATTTGTAGACACTGGCCAGCATTGGTGTTCTTGTAATATATATGTACACAGCTTTGCCATTCTGATTATTTGACCATATATGGTTATGTGACCATCACTGGTTCACCTGATCCCTGATGTAAATATTCCCTACACCATACAGAAGGTACCAATATGAACACAGCCCCAGTCCCTATGGTTAAAGGCTGTGCTATAGCCACTTGATCGGAGGCCTAGATGTGAGGCAAATACAAATGTACTGAGCCAACATTGACCATCATGCCTTTGAAGCAATCATGTGGTTCCTACTGGGAGGTAGTGGGGCATGAATAGCCTGCAATCACTGCCTGAGATGGTAAAGGAGATGCCATTAGTCTGCTGCCATGCATGCAGATGATGGTAATGATGTTTGTGCTGAACTAATGTTGGTCCTAACCAATGTTCCATTGCAGCACTGTTAGAAGAAAATGTAGTTGAGCAGTAGAATTGACTGTCATTGTATAGTACTAATGTATTAATGCACATGGACAGTAGAATCTACTTTTGGTTTACTGTATGAAGGGATGTATTTTTGGGTTCATTATTTACAAGGTGGTCAGAGTATTTTTAAACTTTAACTCTAGTCGTTAGGACTTACTAATCATTACTCGTTAGGCCGGTTAGTTCTACCCATTTCCGGCAAAACCGTATATGCAGTGTCCCTCTTTTAGTACTAGTCCAAGTCAATAGATTCTTTATACACCAATCCTGTATTCACAACATTACTTCAGATCTGTATTCATGGTCACCACCAATGGGCCATAATCAATTGCAATCTTCATTGAAGTAATATAGAGAATGTGTGGGCTTTAAATCAGCAGAGCTTTCACCCCAAACAGTAGCCATAAGCATTCCAATCAAATGGAAGATGTTCTTGATTAACACCTTGCAACCAACTGACCCATCACTGAACCTCTCACAAGTTATGATTAGTGCAGTGTGAATGGTTATGTACTTTAATGCATGTCCTTGGTTACAAATTAGTAATAGACTTGTTATTAACATACTAGCTTTGGAAATTCATTGCCAAAAGCACTCTCGTATGCATATTGATATATGGACATCTATAACAAAATAACAAAAACATTGATGACTCTAGGTTTATTGTGAAATATGTTAAGCTGTATATCATATCTGTAACATAAAACATTGGCATCAGAGAGATCACAGTGGACTGCCCTTGGCCTGTGAAAGCTGTAGGTCTGGGACCATAAGAGCCTTTACAATAATGTTTGATGGATCCACCGTGCATTTCATGATAACCTTGACCTCATCACCAACTGTGGTATGGAATCTAACTGTATAGGCGGCAGCTTAACCCTGTAAGGATGGATGTTGGTAAAAGATAACATTTGTTATCATGATGCATCAATGCAGTCACATCGAGTAACTTGCTGATGTTGCCTTGGTACATCTTGCCGACCCTTCTGGAGTGCCTCAACCATATAGGGTTGGCATGATGCTTGAATGCAGCCCTGGCGAGTTACTTGCCAGGGCTTCATTCATGCATCATGAAGACCAGGGTTATGCATATATAGCATGAATTCAAGACTTGTCCCTGTGTGGGTGGCTGTATGGCAAGCCTCAGATGTCACATCTCATACACATCAGTTATGGCAAGAATCGGGTTACAGTGCAAGCACTGCCTTTCCTTTGATGCCAGTGCACCAATATGTGTTCTCCTTAGCTGTTTTGAGGCCAAAGACACAGTATCATTCAATGTCAGGGGCGGTTCCAGGAATTGAAAAAAAGGCATAGGGAGTTATTGTTAAAATTCCCTCCAGTATTCTTACATAAGAAAAGGGACCCATATATACTCACCTGCAGGTCCATATAATTATATGCTGTTTACGGTTATTGCTTCCATAATGGTTTGCATGTATATATATATATATACATATATATATTATATATATATATATATATATTTATATATATATATATATATATATATATATATATATATATATATATATATATATATATATATGTATATGCTGTATCCAGTGATATTTTGAATGAATGCTAATAATGCCATAGTATAGACTCCCTGCACCCAAATTCAGGCTTTGACAGACGACAAACAGGCTTATATATCCTAGTGGACATATACCTAGTGGACATATGCAAGCTAAAATCCTTTGAATTTAACATCCAACATGGCCAGACCATTAAGCACCCAATAAAAGAAAGGTATTCCGAAACTAAATAGACTCTTCTACCTCTGGAGGCTGATGGGTCTTTCATCCAATCAAAGAGCCAGTAGGACATGAAAGGGGCCAGCTATGGGCACAGGGAGCCTGCTTTATTGGTCAGCCAGCCAACCATTAGGTCTGCCCTCTGAAAGTATTGGACACTGCTGAAGGCTTTGTCAAGCTGCAGGGTCTTTCATTGGCACGGACCTCATGAGCTGTCACTTATTTTTCCTGACTGCAAAAGGTATGTAACCTAAATTCATTAGACTACAGTTACATGATGTCTTGCACCGAGGGTCGATGCTTAGGAACACTGACCTATAGCACTTTTGCTGGATCAACATCATAATCGGGAGCCTTTTTCTCCTTAGAAACGACTGAGTTTGCTCTTAGAAATGCTGTTGCAACAAGCACTTTTGTGTGTTCACTATGTTTGTATTTCTTCAAACTTTTTATCATGTCTCAGATAGGTAAACAACTTTTCCAAATATATTTGGAAATACATTTTTACCCATGATTAACAAAGAGAAAAAGGCTCCAGATAATGTACTTATGTTTATGACAATATAGGTTTCCTAAAGCTTGGGTACACTGTAAATAGTTTATACCATTTACCTACACTAAATTGTACAGCTACAATAGATTCTACTGTGAACCTACAAAAACAGCAACCAACATTTTTACAGTGTAGGCCTAACACAGACAATTCTGGCATCATCATTTTACTTGTGTACAATCCATTCTCATGCTCCTGCCCAACTCCTCTCTCATAACAGCCCAAGCCTCGAAACCTTGATGATATCAGTCCGGAGATAATCCCATGGTGTCAGAGGTCATCATAATGTTAGATCTCACCGGACAAGGGCCAAGACCTCCACCCATCTCCCAGCCGGACCCACTTCCACACATCTCCCCACCTCAATAATAAGGGTGAGAAACTGGAGGCAGTAGCCAAGTTCCTCTACATGCATGGCTATATAATATATGATATGTCACACACTACATGTAAGCGCAAAGTAGTTTCAAAAAGAAATTGCCAATATACCTCAGGGAAAACAATGTGTATCCCCGTTAGAATATTTTTCTTATGTCAGGTATTGACAAAAAGGCAAGAGTGCATGTTTTCCAATATTACTGAAGATGTCATGATAGAAATTTCTATTTACTATCAATATATCCCTCTAATGGAGAGAAATGTAATTGTAGATATTTACCAGCTGAATTCGTTTAATTGGTGTTCTTTCCCTTAATCGGTCATAGCTTTTTAGTTTCACCTATGACTCAATTTATTTCATGAATTGATCATGTTTCATATAATCTCCACTAAACATCGGAAAAGTTTGGTTAAGATGTTATGGGTCAATCTTTCAAAAATGTGAAAAACGTTGAACATAGATAGGTGCTTACCCTTATGCTGTCATAGTTAATGGTTTTTGATCTTCAAATGTCATTATATCATAATTATTCTAGCACTATGCGGTATTGATTTATTTGCTTCCATTACTTGCTTACATATCCAACTCATGATTATCATCCACGGTGATCAACAGAAATTGTGGGGAGATTAGAATCAACCGAATCCTGGTAAATTTACCTCCTCCCCCCCCCCCCGCCACCTCCCGGTCAGTGAAGCAGAACATGAGCGGAAAGTAGCGGTCTAAGCTTTAACACTTTCTGTTAAGACAGTGCCCAATACCCCCCCCCCCCCCCCGGTACCCCTCATACTCTAAATTAAAGAGTAAAGGAGTTTACAGACGACCCCCCTCCCCCCATCCAAAGCCTAAACTAACCATCCTGGATCTGCTCCAGCTAGAGAGTGGCCGCATTAGAGGGAGAAGACTGCCCATTGAGACTGCAAAAACAGTGGCCGCAGGGCGAGATGGCCGCAATAGAGGGGTGGCCGCATTAGAGGAAGTTTTTTTACATTATAATAAAGAGAAAAACGACTGGTACTCTCAAAAAATGGCCTTAATGATGGGGTGGCCGTACTAGAGGGGTGGCCGTTAGGAGGGAGTTGACTGTATCATTAATGATGCTCATTATGGTAAGACTATCAAGATAACTATGAATTCAAGTGTTCACGTTCATGGAGCAACCGCTGTGCAGGATACTGTAACCTGAGACTAGCACAATACATTATCTAAAAAATAAAAAAGACTCTATATGTTTTCATTTTCCCATGGCAGAGACAATATACAAAGGCCGTCATGGCCTCCCCTATACACCTGCATGTTGCATGGGCTGTACCAGACGGTGGGGGTTACGGTAGATGAGGACAGATGGGGGACCAGCAATGAGCAGGCCCTTTATAGCCTGTACAGCAGAATAGACCCTTATGTGCGTACAGCCTGGGGAATATGGTGGAATATGGTCATTGGTGAGGCCAATACTCTAACTGGGCCAATATCAGTCAATTTGTTCCATATATTTGAAACATGTTTCTAATATGTGGAACAAATTGACACAAATACATCTACTAGTATCACATGTAAATGTAACATGTGATCCATGTAAATCTGATGCAAGCGCCTTGACCCAACAGAGAACCGTGTTATGTCAAGTGATACTGTGCAATATCAATATGATATTATAATAATAACATTACACACCAAAAGAAAAATAAACGACACCCATTCTCACATACAAGGCCACCACTCTCCCAGTATTGCTTGATGAGCCTTTAATTGCTACAGCTGGGTTTTAGACATTATTGTCTAGGGCTGCCAACTTACTCGTCTGATTATAGATTACCATTAAATAAAAGTACACTTTTGCTGGTGTTGAGATTAGTTGGGTTACATCTTGGATCTGGGCACTTCATACCTTGGCATGCCTATATTGGGCCCACTCTAATTGAAAAACCTCTGGTGGGCCCCATATGGCATGCTAGCTGTGTAATCTTCAGGGAAGCTGCCCCTGCACTATTAGCCATACCCTATTATTCACACATCTGTTGACAGCTTAATGGCTACACCAGTCAGTTTTTATAAATATTCATAGACAGATAATACTATCATGGATATGGTAAAATGTATGACAGAGTTAATTGAAATGTTATTAAATGGGATGTATCTGGCGTTTTCAATTGATATGTATTGTGAATGTGCTCACCTGAGTGGTTCAGATAATCTCGAGCTGTAAAAGAGATAATATTTCTGCTTTTTTTTAGAAAATGATCTATCATCACAGGAGCTTCCAACATACAAGGCAGCATTGCTATTGCATGTTCAATGGTTTCGCTTGTTCTGAACACAGGCCATGATTTGAATAGAGAGTATAGTCGCGGTTACCACTCCCTTAATATGAGGGAACCAAGCACCCCGAACTCTCTCTCAGACATTAAGTCAGTGTTTTATTAATATAGAGCTCTATTGAATAGTGAGTAGTGCTGTTGTTGGCATTGGTTCAAGGATTCACTCCCTACTCCCTACATCAATTAGTCATTACTAACGTATTCCACTAGTCTCTAGATCTAACCCCTAATGCCCAGGGTCTATTCCCACAGTTCTGGTGTGAATACTTTAAGAGTATCTGTATGGGATGTTTTCTCATGCTAATACTTCAGTGAGAATTGCATCCGGTGGTCTATCTAAGATCCTACCAGTGGTATATATATATATATATATATATATATATATATATATATATATATATATATATATATATATATATATATATATATATATATATATATATATGTATATATATATATATGTTTAAATATAGAATAATCACTCGAACCAGTTTTTAACATTAGTGTCTATGCCTGGAAGGCGTTTCACCGTATGTTGATATAAAATATAAGATACGGCCGAAAGATACGGTCAAGATGCGGCAATTATACACCAAAAGTACTTTTTCTGTTTCAGTTGGTCCTCCGTATACCCTCCGTATCTTTTTTTACAAAATATCAACATACGGCATCCAACATACGGCCCTCTCAACATACGGACATTGTCACCTGTCCCTTTTACAAAAATATGCAAAAACCAGTCTACATTCCGGGAAACCCCTAGGGAATTCCCTCTGTGACGTCATAATATGTAGCAACATACGGAGGTAGGCTGGGGAGGGTATATATAGGGTCCGTATGTTAGGGGAAGAGACAGGGGAGGGACAGGAGAGGTTTGGGAAGGGACAGGATAGGTCGGGGAAGAGATAGAAAAGGTCGGGAAAGGCACCTCTGTACTCTGATAGCTATTGCCTGTTTAAACACAAGGAGTCTGTGGGCAAAGTTTCAGCTCTGTAGGGCGATTATTTACCGAGTTACAGAAGAAAAGACATTTTTGGGTATAATTTCGTTGAAAATCAATTTTTTTAATTTATCTTTTTTTAATTATAAAGGTAGAAGTTGGACTTTACTTATCTATTCATTAAAACAATCATAGAGACATATTTTTACATATATATGTGCACTTTAAAAAGGGAGAAGGGAGGTGGGGGACTGTACTAGCTTACAGAAAAATGGTTTAGATCCACATGACCTCCAACACAAGGCTTGCGATCTCCATTACCTTATATATATATGAGAGGAGTTGAGGCCAGCTTGACTTAGCCTCTAGGTGGCAGCACCAACACAGCCCGGAATATCCATCCACACAGGTGCAAAACCTCTTGAGTGCTAACATTTCAACTACCATTTCCTCATGGCCCCTACCATTTTCTCACGGCCCCTACCATGGCCCTAGAATTATTTTAACGGGTAAATAAGTTCAGTCCAACTTCTACCTTCATGATAAAAAATAAAATAAAAAATTATATGGATTTTGGGAGAAATTACATTAAAAAAGTCTTTTCTTCCATAACTCGGTAAATAATGGCCCTACAGAGCTGAAACTTTGCCCACAGACTCCTTGTGTATAAACGGTGGTAGACAACAGAGTACAGAGCTGGCTGTAGTGGTGACGAAATGGTAGTAGTGGTCCTACCATCTCCTCACAACCCCTACCACTTCCTCACGACCCCTACCACTTCCTCACGACCCCTACCACTTCCTCACGACCCCTACCATTTCCTCACGACCCCTACCACTTCCTCACGACCCCTACCACTTCCTCACGACCCCTACCACTTCCTCACGACCCCTACCATTTCCTCACGACCCCTACCACTTCCTCACGACCCCTACCACTTCCTCACAACCCCTACCACTTCCTCACAACCCCTACCACTTCCTCACGACCCCTACCACTTCCTCACAACCCCTACCACTTCCTCACAACCCCTACCACTTCCTCACGACCCCTACCACTTCCTCACAACCCCTACCACTTCCTCACAACCCCTACCACTTCCTCACGACCCCTACCACTTCCTCACGACCACTACCACTTCCTCATGTACACCACATCCAGTACCAACATACGGAGCATAAATACCACATACGGCGCACAAAAGAGACATACGGCCCTAAAAACCAGGGTATATGTCCTGTTTTCAACATAGCACCCCCCCCCCTACCCCTCCGTATATCTTGTACTAAATACGCCAAAGATACGTTTTTTTCTTGCTCCGTATGTTGAACAGAAACGCAATTATGGCCGTATGTACATACGGCCGGCCGTATCTGAATACGGCGGCCGTATCTTTTTCCGTAAGATGCGGACATGTTGAGCAGAAACGCAAAAATGAACAGAAACGCAAAAATCGGACATACGGACCCTCCGTATGATACTGTAATGGGGAAATAGAAGCTAGGAAGAGAAGACAGAACGCAGTACTGTTGTAAACAAAGGTAGTTCTCTATTGACAGAATCAGGTTTGTACATTCATCATCAATCATCAATGTCCATCCGTCCATCATCATGGTGAGTCCAAGACTGGCGGATCTTGCTCCTGCAGGCCCTTTTATAGACAGTCCTCTGGTGGTGCCACCTAGTGGGCAGATCAGCACCAGAATCCGCACCAGAATCCGCACCAGATCCGCACCAGAATCCGCCACCACTACACTCTCCCCTGCTCAAACCAAACTCAGGGGTCTTCTTTTGGTGTCGATCCAGTGGATCCTGGTCCCTTTTTCTTTGCTCCAGTGAATCAACTGTCCCTCCCCACTGGATCTTTCCCCAAGGGGTACTAGATCTTCGATCTTTCTCCTGAATGGTACTGGATCTTGGTGACAGTTTCCCGCTCCTCATTTGATGTTGTTGCCCCAGATCTTCTCCACTATGCTTTGCGCCAGTGAATTTTCTGTACCTCCCCACCGGATCTTTCCCCAAAGGGTACTGGATCTTCGATCTTTCTCCCGAAGGGTACTGGATCTCGGTGAGAGTTTCTTGTTCCTCATTTGATGTTGCCCTGGATCTTCTCCACTGGGCCTTGCCCCAGTGAATCTTCTTTCCCTTGGTTGCCCTTCTTCTCATGGGCTCTGATGGTTTGTCAGTTAAGCACATCCTGACCCAGCGAGCTGGTCCCGATGGTTTTCCTCCTGGAGCAGCCAGGTTTCTACCATCACTGGTCCAGTAGGGGCAATCCTTCTTGAGGTGATCATCTTTTGCACAATGGAAACACCGCTTCTGTTTCCTTCTTGAGCATGACTTCCCTGGCTGTGTCTGAACGCTCTTGGAGATATCCACCACTTCCTTTGGATATGTCCCTACTTCCAATTCCACGTTGGTCAGCTCCTCTGCATTGGTCTGGTCAGCTTCCCTTGTCGCCTTGTCACTTGCATATATGCAAGCTTCTGCATGCAGGGCAACTCTTACAGCTTCTGCCAGTGTTCTGGGGCCGCTCTGCTGGATCCATAACTGCAACTGGATGTTCAATAAGCTGTCAATGAACCAGTCCATGGCCATTACATCTATGGTAGAGGGGTCAGCACCAGGATAGGCTAACCTAGTCAGCCTCTCCACTTCCTCTGAGTGGCTTTGGAGACATTCACCCACCTCTCTCTTCTTATCACGAAGCAGTGCCTTAAACATGGCTGACTGATTTGGGGGTTGAAACCTCTGAATCAAGGCCTCCCTAAGCTGGAGATAACCTCTAGGGTTTTTGTAGTCAAAACCCACCAGTAGACGCCTAGCTATACCAGTGAGACTCAGCCCTAGGAACACACCTGCTACTTCATGGTTCCACCCATTAGCTCGGCAACAAAGGTCGAAGTATGTGAGGTATACATTAAGATGCTCACTTCCATCGAACTTGTCTGGCATGACTATGGGTTTAGGTAATTTGTCAACAGATTGCCATTCCCGCATCTCCCCTAGGAATGCGTCGGGACTGCATCTCCCCACCTCTGGGAACCCCTCGGTGCCACGACTCCCCGCACCCCCGTGTTGATCAGCATGCAGCAACCTAATGTGGATCTCCCTGTCCGTCAGCGTGCGGCACCCCCGTCTCGGTCAGCGTGCGGCACCCCCCTCTCGGTCAGCGTGCGGCACCCCCCTCTCGGTCAGCGTGCGGCACCCCCCTCTCGGTCAGCGTGCGGCACCCCCCTCTCGGTCAGCGTGCGGCGTCAGCGTGCGGCACCCCCGTCACGGACAGCGTGCGGCAACCCCGTCTCTGTCAGCGTGCGGCACCCCCGTCTCTGTCAGCGTGCGGCAACCCCATCACGGTCAGCGTGCGGCACCCCCGTCTCGGTCAGCGTGCGGCACCCCCGTCTCGGTCAGCGTGCGGCACCCCCGTCTGGGTCAGCGTGCGGCAGCCCCGTCTGGGTCAGCGTGCGGCACCCCCGTCTCGGTCAGCGTGCGGCACCCCCGTCTGGGTCAGCGTGCGGCACCCCCGTCTCGGTCAGCGTGCGGCACCCCCGTCTCGGTCAGCGTGCGGCACCCCCGTCTCGGTCAGCGTGCGGCACCCCCGTCTCGGTCAGCGTGCGGCACCCCCGTCTCGGTCAGCTTGCGGCACCCCCCTCTCGGTCAGCTTGCGGCACCCCCCTCTCGGTCAGCGTGCGGCGTCAGCATGCGGCACCCCTGTCTCGGGCAGCGTGCGGCAACCCTGTCACAGTCAGCGTGCGGCACCCCCGTCTCGGGCAGCGTGCGGCAACCCCGTCTCGGTCAGTGTGCGGCAACCCCGTCTCGGTCAGTGTGCGGCAACCCCGTCTCGGTCAGCATGCGGCACCCCTGTCTCGGTTAGCGTGCAGCATCAGCATGTGGTCTCGGTTAGCGTGCGGCGTCAGCGTGCGGCACCCCCGTCTCGGGCAGCGTGAGGCAACCCTGTCACAGTCAGCGTGCGGCAACCCCGTCTCGGGCAGCGTGTGGCACCCCCGTCTCGGGCAGCGTGAGGCAACCCTGTCACAGTCAGCGTGTGGCAACCCCGTCTCGGGCAGCGTGCGGCACCCCCGTCTCAGTCAGCGTGAGGCAACCCTGTCACAGTCAGCGTACGGCACCCCCGTCTCGGGCAGCGTGCGGCACCCCCGTCTCAGTCAGCGTGCGGCACCCCTGTCTCGGTCAGCGTGTGGCGTCAGCGTACTGCACCCCCCTCTCAGTCAGCGTGCGGCGTCAGCGTGTGGCACCCCCCTCTCGGGCAGCGTGCGGCGTCAGCGTGCGGCACCCCTGTCTCGGGCAGCGTGAGGCAACCCTGTCACATTCAGCGTGCGGCAACCCCGTCTCAGGCAGCGTGCCGCGTCAGCGTGCGGCACCCCCGTCTCGGGCAGTGTGAGGCAACCCTGTCACAGTCAGCGTGCGGCAACCCCGTCTCGGGCAGCGTGCGGCGTCAGCGTGCGGCACCCCCGTCTCGGGCAGCGTGAGGCAACCCTGTCACAGTCAGCGTGCAGCACCCCCGTCTCGGGCAGCGTGTGGCACCCCCGTCTCGGGCAGCGTGGGGGAACCCCGTCTCGGTCAGTGTGGGGACCCCCGTCTCGGTCAGTGTGCGGCAACCTTGTCCCGGTCAGCATGCGGCACCCCTGTCTCGGTTAGCGTGCAGCGTCAGCATGTGGTCTCGGTTAGCGTGCGGCGTCAGCGTGCGGCACCCCCGTCTCGGGCAGCGTGAGGCAACCCTGTCACAGTCAGCGTGCGGCAACCCTGTCTCGGGCAGCGTGCGGCACCCCCGTCTCGGGCAGCGTGAGGCAACCCTGTCACAGTCAGCGTGCGGCAACCCCGTCTTGGGCAGCGTGCGGCACCCCCGTCTCAGTCAGCGTGCGGCACCCCTGTCTCGGTCAGCGTGTGGCGTCAGCGTACTGCACCCCCCTCTCGGTCAGCGTGCGGCGTCAGCTTGTGGCACCCCCCTCTTGGGCAGCGTGCGGCGTCAGCATGCGGCACCCCTGTCTCGGGCAGCGTGAGGCAACCCTGTCACAGTCAGCGTGCGGCATCCCCGTCTCGGGCAGCGTGCGGCGTCAGCGTGCGGCACCCCCGTCTCGGGCAGCGTGAGGCAACCCTGTCACAGTCAGCGTGCGGCACCCCCGTCTCGGGCAGCGTGCGGCGTCAGCGTGCGGCACCCCTGTCTCGGGCAGCGTGAGGCAACCCTGTCACAGTCAGCGTGCGGCAACCCCGTCCTGGGCAGCGTGCGGCGGCAGCGTGCGGCACCCCCGTCTTGGCCAGCGTGCGGCACCCCAGTCTCAGTCAGCGTGCGGCGTCAGCGTACTGCACCCCCCCTCTCAGTCAGCATGCAGCGTCAGCGTGCGGCACCCCCCTCTTAGGCAGCGTGCGGCGTCAGCGTGCGGCACCCCCGTCTCGGTCAGCGTGCGGCACCCCCGTCTCGGTCAGCGTGCGGCAACCCCGTCACGGTCAGCGTGCGGCACCCCCGTCTCGGGCAGCGTACGGTGTCAGCTTGCGGCACCCCCCTCTCGGTCAGCGTGCGGCGTCAGCATAAGGCACCCCTGTCTCGGGCAGCGTGCGGCAACCCTGTCACAGTCAGAGTATGGCACCCCCGTCTCGGGCAGCGTGCGGCAACCCCGTCTCGGTCAGTGTGCGGCAACCCCGTCTCAGTCAGTGTGCGGGAGCCCCGTCTCGATCAGTGTGCGGCACCCCCGTCTCGGTTAGCGTGCAGCGTCAGCATGTGGTCTCGGTTAGTGTGCGGCGTCAGCGTGCGGCACCCCCGTCTCGGGCAGCGTGAGGCAACCCTGTCACAGGGTGCGGCAACCCCATCTCGGGCAGCGTGCGGCGTCAGCGTGCGGCACCCCCGTCTCGGGCAGCGTGAGGCATCCCTGTCACAGTCAGCGTGCGGCAACCCCGTCTCGGGCAGCGTGTGGCACCCCCGTCTCGGGCAGCGTGAGGCAACCCTGTCACAGTCAGCGTGCGGCACCCCCGTCTCGGGCAGCGTGCGGCGTCAGCGTGCGGCACCCCCGTCTCGGGCAGCGTGAGGCGTCAGCGTGCGGCACCCCCGTCTCGGCCAGCATGCGGCACCCCCGTCTCGGTCAGCGTGCGGCGTCAGCGTGTGGCACCCCCGTCTCGGTCAGCGTGTGGCGTCAGCGTGCGACACCCCCGTCTCGGTCAGCGTGCGGCACCCCCGTCTTGGTCAGCGTGCGGCACCCCCGTCTCGGTCAGAGTGCGGCACCCCCGTCTCGGTCAGCGTGCGGCACCCCCGTCTCGGTCAGCGTGCGGCACCCCCGTCTCGGTCAGCGTGCCGCACCCCCGTCTCGGTCAGCGTGCGGCACCCCCTTCTCGGTCAGCGTGCGGCACCCCCGTCTCGGTCAGCGTGCGGCAACCCCGTCTCGGTCAGCGTGCGGCGTCAGCGTGCAGCACCCCCTTCTCGGGCAGCGTACGGTGTCAGCTTGCGGCACCCCTCTCTCGGTCAGCGTGCGACGTCAGCATGCGGCACCCCTGTCTTGGGCAGCGTGCGGCAACCCTGTCACAGTCAGCGTGCGGCAACCCCGTCTCGGGCAGCGTGTGGCACCCCCGTCTCGGGCAGCGTGAGGCAACCCTGTCACAGTCAGCGTGCGGCAACCCCGTCTCGGTCAGCGTGCGGCCACCCTGTCTCGGCAACCCGGTGACAGTTTTGCTATATGGATCGACCAGGGAAACGTCATCACATCGACCAGCGTGCGGCACCCCCGTCTCGGGCAGCGTGCGGCGTCAGCGTGCGGCACCCCCGTCTCGGGCAGCGTGAGGCGTCAGCGTGCGGCACCCCCGTCTCGGCCAGCATGCGGCACCCCCGTCTCGGTCAGCGTGCGGCGTCAGCGTGTGGCACCCCCGTCTCGGTCAGCGTGTGGCGTCAGCGTGCGACACCCCCGTCTCGGTCAGCGTGCGGCACCCCCGTCTTGGTCAGCGTGCGGCACCCCCGTCTCGGTCAGAGTGCGGCACCCCCGTCTCGGTCAGCGTGCCGCACCCCCGTCTCGGTCAGCGTGCGGCACCCCCGTCTCGGTCAGCGTGCCGCACCCCCGTCTCGGTCAGCGTGCGGCACCCCCTTCTCGGTCAGCGTGCGGCACCCCCGTCTCGGTCAGCGTGCGGCACCCCCTTCTCGGTCAGCGTGCGGCACCCCCGTCTCGGTCAGCGTGCGGCGTCAGCGTGCAGCACCCCCTTCTCGGGCAGCGTACGGTGTCAGCTTGCGGCACCCCCCTCTCGGTCAGCGTGCGACGTCAGCATGCGGCACCCCTGTCTTGGGCAGCGTGCGGCAACCCTGTCACAGTCAGCGTGCGGCACCCCCGTCTCAGGCAGCGTGCGGCAACCCCGTCTCGGTGAGCGTGCGGCAACCCCGTCTCGGTCAGCGTGCGGCCACCCTGTCTCGGCAACCCGGTGACAGTTTTGCTATATGGATCGACCAGGGAAACGTCATCACATCGACCAGAGAACGTCTTCACATAGACCAGGGAAACGTCATGACATCGACCAGAGAAACGTCTTCACATCGACCAGGGAAACGTCTTCACATCGACCAGGGAAACGTCTTCACAACGACCAGGGAAACGTCTTCACATCGACCAGGGAAACGTCATCACATCGACCAGGGAAACGTCTTCACATCGACCAGGGAAACGTCTTCACATTGACCAGGGAAACGTCTTCACATCGACCAGAGAAACGTGTTCACAAGGCCCACAGAAACGTCTTCACAACAGCAACAGAATCGTCTAGTCATCTGCCACAGGAACGTCTTCACAATGTCCACAGAAACATCCACAGGATCGGCGGATCTGGCGGATCGGCGGATTTGGCGGATCTGGCGGATCCGGCGGATTCACTTCCTGTTGGCGGATCGGCGGATCGGCGGATCTGGCGGATCTGGCGGATCAGCGGATCTAAGTTGCTAAGCAACCGGCTTCCATTTGTTTACTGCTGGCGGATTCAACTTGAAAACTCTGTAGGATCGTCCTATAAACAGCCACATAACCGTCATCCTTAGGGCCAAAGAATCGTCTTCACAACGGGCACAGAAACGTCTTCTCAGTGGGCACAGAAACGTCTTCACAGTGGGCACAGAAACGTCTTCACAACGGCCATAGAATCGTCCTTCCAACAGCCACAAAATCGTCCTTCCAACAGCAACAGAATCGTCCTTCCACCGGTCATAGAATCGTCCTTCCACCGGTCATAGAATCGTCCTTCCACCGGTCATAGAATCGTCCTCCCCCCTTCTTCCTTTTCCTTCTTCTCGGCACTGCTTCCTACTGGCGGATCTGGCGGATCAGGCGGATCTGGCGGATCTGGCGGTTGCTAAGCAACTGGCTTCCATTTGTTTACTGCTGGCGGATTCAGCCTCCTGCTGGCGGATTTAAATTCCTGCTGGCGGATTCAACTTGAAAACTCTGTAGGATCGTCCTATAAACAGCCACATAACCATCATCCTTAGGGCCAAAGAATCGTCTTCACAACGGCCACAGAATCGCCCTTACAACACCCACAATTTCTGCTTCTATTCTTCCTCAGCTGCTTCTCTTCCTTCCTCCTTTATCGGCGTGAATTCGTCGTTTCAAACCAAGCTGTCACCACTGTAATGGGGAAATAGAAACCATACCCATAAGAAGTACCGGTAAACGCTGTTTAGATTAGCATCAAATAGTATCGTCTCAGTCTCACATGTACTGTGAAAACAAGTGCTGGTGGACAGCCGCTGAGCCAGAGCATATATACCAAAACACACACAGGACACTATGACCTAGTGACATACTTATAACTATACCGGGAAGGGCTGTGGACTTAATGTGTTATTGGCACTGAGCCAGAACAACCCTTCCCCCTATACTGCATTATATAGGATAATATATAGGAATATACATATATCCATATTTGTCATACCGTGACAGTATCACTAGACAAGGATTATGGATACATCGTATACCGGGAAACTAATACAATATAACCCAAACTTGCTCTACTGTGACAGTATCACTTTGCAAGTACCCCGCCATACTAACATATTTCAAATTATAACATTTAACACATTATAGTAGATTAACATACACAAACTCTAAACTCCCCCCCTCCTCCCCCCCCCCGAAAAGTTACAGCACAGACATGACAATGCTCCATACCAAGGGCCAGTTGCCCGTATTCAGATGGAAAGATACAAAGTCATGAAATCAAAGCTGAAATCCTTAAATTATACCTGCACTTATCAACATGTCTGTACCATACCATGTTACTCCAGCATAGCCGAAAGGACAATGACTCTTAAAGCTCCTAAAGCTAAGTCCTAATTCTTACCGGTAGTTAATAATACCGTAATATGATAGCGCAAAAGCAAAGACTCTAATATAGGCGCTAATTTCCCTTAAGGAAACATTATTATATTCATTGTTTTCATTATAGAGCATCAAAGTTCTTGCTTAATCATTGTAATTTCAGTATTAAATATTGCTCCTATTTAATTTAATACTATGTCTTTCTTATTCTCTATGAACTATGGTGATCTCCACTGCCGACGCATAACTTGAGACGCAGTCCACCTCCTCTTTCCCACATGCCTTGTTTCATACTACACATGGAATACGGTAGGAAATCTTAATTTTAAAAATTGTCTCACTCAATAGAGTGCCCCCCCCCTCTTCGTCCCGCCCCCCCCCCCTAAGAAAAATTTGCCCATTTACTGTACCCACCCCCCCAGGCAGCTCTGGAAGCAAAGTCCTGGTTATTAGACTCGACATGGGGGTGGGTGAGTTGGGGAATAGTGTGTGTGTAGGGAGCTGGTCTACTGGGGATGGGGACTGTGGTCTCTTCTCTTAACCTCACGGGGTCTGGAGGTCAACATATATGCCACCTTAATATTAGAAGTATTTTCTCAGAAGAAACTTTTGATGATTTTAATGTTTTTATGAGAAATAAGGAAATTGATTGTCTCACAATCTCAGAAACCTGGCTTAAGGATAGGGTCCCAGATAATCACCTCGCAATTCCTGGCTACAATTTTATACGATTGGATCGTCAAATTGACAAAAAATGTGGGGGCCTAATGGCATATATCAGGGACGATATCACTATTGGACAATCACTTACTGAGCAATATAGTGTCAGTGAAGCGGACCTAGAAATGCAGGTCTTTACCATAAAGAAGGGTCAGAATAAAAAGCTGACATTATTTAATGTTTATAGGCCTCCATCAGGTAAAGTCAATGTCGCCCTGGACATTATTGTTGGGAAATTAAATCATTTTTTCCGCTTTTATCAGAATAATGAAGTGATAGTTCTTGGTGATTTCAATATTAATTATAAATTCACTGCTGAAGGAGATGGTAAGAAACTAAGACAAAATATGACAGCCTTGGGGCTCAAACAACTTATAAAAGGACATACACATTTTAATCCAAATGGAGAGCCGACTACCATTGATTTAATATTTACTAACTCCCCTCATGTAAAGAATTCTGGAATAATCACCCCAGGTCTCAGTGACCATGAAATGGTTTTCATGACTCGGGAGCACATGCATGTCCCGCTGGAAAAACTGTCCTTCACAGGAAGGAGTTATATGCATTATGTAACAGAAAACTTCACCATGGGTATGAAAAACTCCAACTGGGATGAATTGTGGAATTGCCAATGCCCTGAAAAAGCATGGGAGCTTTACATCACTCAAATAAGTTTCCTGTTGGACATTACTTGCCCTATAAAAAACTTTAACTTTAAGCAAAAAATGAAGCCCTGGTTAGATAGGCACATAATCACCCTGTTAAAAGACAAAAATTATGCTATTAATAAATATAGAAGAACCCTGAACATAGATGATGGACGTATATCAGATTATCTTCAAGGTTTGGCAAGAGAAGCATGTAGGGAAGCGAAGCAAGGATATTTCCAGGAGAAATTTGAAAATAATAAAAAAGAACCAAAAGACTATTGGAAAGCTATTAATGAACTAATTAATCCTCGCCCAAAGAATGTAACATTTAATCTAATAGATCAGACAGACAACACCCCTATAGCTAATGCTGACACGGCAGACTACATTAACACATTCTTTGCAGAAATAGGATCCAAGCTTGCTATAAACATGAACTCTCCGTGGTCCTACCAAGGTGAGGAGCCAGACAGTATATTCAGCTTCAAAGCATGTAAGGAAGAAGAGATCGTCCCCCTCATCAGAAAAATAAAAATAGACAAATCATCAGGCGTAGAACATATCTCCACCAAGGCTCTTAAAGATGCAATGCTTGCTATCCCTCTCTTAGTGGTACACATAGTAAACCTAGTCATCAAATCTTCCAAATTCCCAAATAAATGGAAAAAAGCCCTTGTGTCCCCCCTTCCAAAAGGGGGTGATGCATCAAATGTCAGCAACCTACGTCCAATTTCCATCCTTCCCCTTCCTTCAAAAATAACAGAAAAAATTATGCACAAACAAATTATAACATACCTCAATCTAGAAAACATATTAAATGATAACCAAGATGGATTCAGACCAAATAGAAGTACAATAAACAGCTTATCCAAATTAACAGACAATATCTACCGAGGACTAAATTTAGACCAGTGTACAACAGCAATATTTTTAGACTTCAAAAAAGCATTTGATACTTTAGACCACAAAATTTTAGCAAAAAAAGCAGAAAAAATAGGATTTGACCAAAGTGCAGTAGCACTGGTCTCTGACTATCTCAATAATAGGAAACAGTCTACTAAAGCAAATGGAATCATATCACAGGAGAAACTACTAACATGTGGCGTCCCCCAGGGATCTGTATTAGGACCTCTACTATTTTTGCTCTATATAAATGATATGAACTTTTCCCTAGAATACCTAAATTGCCAACACTATGCAGATGATACAGTAATTTATATTAACCACCCCCCCGCTGATCGCACTATAGAAAGAAAAATTAACTCTGACTTAGACAAAATTTCGAAATGGTGTTTAGAAAATAAACTATCCCTTAACACTAAAAAAACAAAAGCAATGAATTTTTCTACAAAACCCCTTGACAACCTTTGGATAAAACCTACCTTAACTATTAATGGTGATATAGTAGACTTTGCCCCTACATACAAATACCTTGGAATGACGCTAGACAATAAACTAAATTTTAAAAGGCATATTGATATCTTAGAGAAAAATGTCGACTATAAAACATACTTGTTTAGGCACTCTAGAAAACATATGACAGAGAAATCTGCAGTCGATGTCCTCAAAACCATGATTCTTCCTGTAACTGACTATGGGGATATCTGCTACATGGTTGCCAACAAAACCCACACTGTAAAAATACAGAATGCCATAAACAAAGCTTTAAGAACTGCCCTGTGCCACCGTGGCACAATAAACACAGAAAAACTATTGAAAGTTGCTGAATTAAACTATATGAATGATAGAAGAGAGCAGCATCTGTCACACAAAGCATTCAAACAATCACTCAACATCACCCTCATAGATAGAAGACCCATTAGAACCAGGGCTCATGACGAAAGGTTGCTAAAGGTTACTCGGCCTTTAAACCCGGCATACCGTAAAAGCTTAGAGTACAGATTATCTACAAGATGGAACTCTTTTGAGATTGAAACAAGATCCATTCAAGAAGAAAATCAGTTCAGGCAATGGAACGATGGTATATATAAAGATAAGATTAAGACCTTTCCAGACATCCCCAGGTTTGAGCGTTGAGTCTGCCCCCCCCCCCCACCCTGACCACATAGCTCCTCTTTTTCCACACACACCCCTAGCTCACCCTACCCGAATGTATAAGAGGCAAAACCACTATTCAAGTATGCCCTTGCATAAATGAAACCCATATATAATGGTGCCTGTCAAATAACAGACACCCTTATATACCGGGTAATATATGTATTCAGTTATCTCTAACTGAATACACATTAAGTGTCTAAAAAACCATCAACACTTACTCTCTATTATTCTACCCATTGCTATTACCTAGCATGGGTTCTATCCTCTTTACCTCTTTTTCTTTCCTCTTACGAGAAAGAAACCACTGATTATCATGTATACTCACCTAAACAATAGCCTCTGGCTACTAGATATAGTAAAAAATTCTAACCCTTCACTCATAATTTATAGTGTGTTAGGTAAGTTATACATAGAAGGACTAGGTTCCCATATGAGCCTCCTCCTCCTATTTACATTATTGCTACAAAGGCTTAATTGCCTTTTATTACCTCCGCTCATCGGAAATTGCTGGTGTATGTTTAAAACGGTCTTCCAGGCCACACATTCTTGCCAGGATAAATAAAAGAAATTCAAATCAAATCAAATCAAGCTAGGAAGAGAAGACAGAACGCAGTACTGTTGTAAACAAAGGTAGTTCTCTATTGACAGAATCAGGTTTGTACATTCATCATCAATCATCAATGTCCATCCGTCCATCATCATGGTGAGTCCAAGACTGGCGGATCTTGCTCCTGCAGGCCCTTTTATAGACAGTCCTCTGGTGGTGCCACCTAGTGGGCAGATCAGCACCAGAATCCGCACCAGAATCCGCACCAGATCCGCACCAGAATCCGCCACCACTACAATACGGTGAAACGCCTTCCAGATGGCAGATGTCTGCTTATGTTGGAATTGTACAGAGATGTGCTGTTTGAGCCCCCTTAAATCTTTAGACCACTGTGCCCCATTGTCCCTGTGTTGGAGAGCTAGGATTTGGGAATAATATGTATTATAGTGTAGGGTCTTTACAATTTTTTTTTTTGGGGGGGGGGGGGGCAGGAGCTCCCTTGTGATTCAAGGGCCCGGCCTTCCCTCCCCTGCTTTTTTCCTAAACCACTGATAAATATATAGGCGTAAATACCGTAAATACAGGCAAACACGGTACAACCCTGAGCATCTGTGCCATTAGGATAATTTCACATTATCATGAGCAGGGCGTATTGGCCATGGCCTATTAATGCGGGTTTGGTACACTATATCTAATATTTTCTGTATACAGATTAGGCCAATTGGGTATGGGGGTCTTCTCAACGTGATGCAATACCTCTCCAATTACGGCAACATACCTCCCCTATCGTAAATGTCCTGCGACAATGCCTGTGCCATGAAAATGACACGAGAATGGAACAAGGACTTAACTAACTCCGTTACTAAATTATTACATACCCACTCAGCTGCCACTGACCCATGTCGGCACAGGATAGAGGCACTCTGTACATGGTTATATACACCAACATCAATGATTAATGTTCCTCTTCTGGGCTTCCTTACATGACAGGGAGTTCCACTCCTGGACTGTTGGTTACTGTTTGTGTACACAAACTAAAGGAAAAGTGGCCCTTTTTGGGCCCTGTCAGCGGTACCTAAATTTGCTCTGAATTCCACGGTAAAATGGAACTATATATTTGAGTGCTTTAGGCAATGGCCCAAGAGAGGGTTCTTTCCCGGGGGGAAAGTCCTTTTGAAGGGGTATCTTTTTCCAGATTTCACCCTCTTATAAGGGTTCCGGTATCAAATTTGGGTGCTATACGCACATAGTTAGTTACTATGACACTTCCATGTATTGTGTTCAGGACTCTTGCTCCCATAGAGTTTGTAATCTGTGGGCATGGGTTCCACTGAAGGTGGGGGGGAAATCAACATGATTAACTTTCTTGTAAGTCTTTATGTTTTGTTATATTGAAATGGCGGTGCTGTAATCGAATAATTTTATCTCAGTGCATTACGTATCAACCTCTTCTGTAATTCAATGGCATAAAAACAATGTAATCTTATTTACACTTTTATATGCTTTGATAGTGCGGAATATAAATGACTAGCTTATAGCATTGGTTCCTGTGTGGATGTTATTGTTAATTGGTAAGAAGATATTCCACTGTCAGGGGCATGGCAACCGGGGGGGACGGGGGGGACATGTCCCCCCCACTTTTACCAACCCCAAAAAAGGTCAAACCAAAAAGGTCAGGTAAAAACGGAGCAAAAAGGGTCAAAATACCCCTCAGTCCCCCCTACTTTGAAACTGCATGTCACGCCCCTGGCCACTGTATACGCAAATGACTCTTGGCCTACACACAATACCGTAAAACCTTGTGTATAAGCCTAACTCGCGTATAAGCCACACCCCGACTTTAGGCCAATCCTATAAGCCGCACCAGTAATCTGATTCTGGAGACTTTTAAACTGTACTATAGGAGCAAAAACTCGCGTATAAGCCGCACCCTGACTCTGTGCTGATCCTATAAGCCGCACTGGCGATCTGATTCGCGTACAAGCCGCGGCTTATACGCAAGGTTTTACGGTAGTTATAATTATGTTATCAGATTTTTAATAGTTATGAACCGTTTTCTGATCACATAGCACAGGAGACCTTATGTAAAAGCGATCCAATATGACAATCTTCTCCGGTGGAAGCCTCTACGTCACAATGATATACATAATGTTATGTTGTTTTGGGATGTTGTTTTGTCTCAACATGGGAATAGGGATATTGATATACATTATACAAGACTATCTCACACATTGAATCAATAATGCATATGGTTCAATATCCAGGACACATCATTACAATCCCCTATTAACCTCTGTATCCATGCTGACGCATTACCAGCAATCTGATTAAGTCCACCCCAACTAGCAATACCAACTATTATTAGTGTGTTGCTGCAGACCAACCATATAACAGCAAGAGGCCTTTCTTCTACAATAGTGCTATGACCCCATGTTATCATGGCAACTGCCCACCGAGTATGAATTGCCCATATATACGGATATCATTTCCCATATATAAACTCTGTGAATAATGGCCGTGTACGGCCAATTTATGTTATGTGGACAGTGGCCCTAAGCCCAATAACAAAAACAGTAAATGTGTTATGGACATTTGAGTAGAAAAATTATTATAATGGTAAAAGTTAAAAGTCTGATTTCTCTTTTTCAGATCAACTTACAAGTACAGAATTGGAGGGATGAAAAACACAGTTGCATCCAATCCTTCTTTGAGAAGGGTTACTCCAAACATCATGCTACCCTTTAACCAGTTTCCAGTACATCATAACACTTTAAGGACTGCATGGTACTTCAATGCATCATGCCCTTCATCATGATGCATGACTACAACTCTGTCTAGCAACTCATCAGTGCTGTATTCAAGCATCATGCCAATTAACCAACAGATTGATATGCTTGACATGATGCATAAATGCAGCCCTCGTGAGTAGACTTGCCAGGACTGCATTCATTCATGCATAATTCCCACAATGGGCACACAATAGACAGCCCTTGGAAAGGTTTAAGTTGATATCTTGGCTCAAGGTCCTTGGGGCTAATTTGTAAAACTTCAGGATTAATAAAAGAATTCTCAACTCAACTCAATTGAACTCAAACTTTTGCTGGTCCTGATGAATCAGGTGAATAGCATAAAAGGACCGCTAGTTGCCTGGAACCAGCAAAACAGATAACACCTTGTAATCAGCCAGACTTTTAATTTCCACTGCCTTTTGTGGCCACCCCATAAAGGAACTCATAGCAGGAATAGATTTGAGGTTATTGCCTTGGCTGTGTGCATGTCAGAATCTGGTCTTGAACCAGACACAACAATAAAGACATGTGTACAGTTCCTACACTGTTGTTGCCAACTAGTGTAACATCACTCTAATGGCAAGACTCCACGTGGCATATTTTGATGTGATAATGTATGGCTATTTTGTCACCTAGTATGAACATGTATACGACCGTGGCACCCAGTATAAACATGTATACGACCCTGGCCTTGACTTATGGACGGAATAATCTCCAACATAGCCTAAAATATATTTTTTAATCAAAATTTGGTAAGCTTTTCTAGGATCAGCCCTGTTTTGCTAGCTAGGCTTGGGTAGCCTGAATCATCATTTGTTTGCCTCACCCAGTTGAACAATAATTGAGTTACCCACCCCAGACATTGCTGTAGAGAGGGATGTTCCATTCTATACTGAACCATAATATGCATTAACGATACGGCCGTGCATGGGCCGAACCTGGCAACCACAGGGAATACTAATTACTGAGGTGTTAGAAGGTTAAGGGCCGTATGAGCGCAACTAGGTTAATAATTATTACTCATAAATATGAGCTAATTTATGCATGTATGCCTTCTATATCAACGGATGTTGCAAAGCCTCCAAAACTGTTATTTATATTCTAGATATCTGTGAAAGTATTGGGTTCATGCTAAGCAGATAAAGTATCATAACTAGCAATTGCTCCTTGAAAAAGCGTGGAATGGGTGACAATATATTATCCCCTCTTGACCGACCTTAAAAAATAGGACAAACCTAGAAAGTCAAGCCAAAAAAAGATCAAAATTATCCGGAAGTCCCCTTGTTCTCCCCCACTTTGAAACTTCTTGCTTTGCCGCTGAGATAAAGCTTATTATGATAAAGCTTATTAGCTTCGTGAAGGTTAGGATGAGAGAAAAATAGTATTCTTATTGTATTCACAGGGCACAACGATAGAACTCTTATTATAAAATAATACAATATGATAATCCAATGGAGGTCATATAGACCCTTACATATGACCTAGTGGGTCAAAGGTCACGTCTAGGCGAGACCAATGTTACTTGTGGTGACATCATTCAGGGTCCCACCGTCTGAATCTATGAGGTACAAGGTCACATTGCTGACCTTCTCTGTCATATGACCTTTTACCTTTCACCTTTCACCTACATAGAGTTACTAGTATAGCCTGTTTATAAACAAGATGCGTTGCCGACTGCAGTGGTTTTACATATAGCAGGATTGAGATTTGATGATCTCCTCTGACTTTCCCTGACCAAAGGTTTGCATTTCCTCCTTTCCATGTACTGTAAGAGTCCTTAAATATTTTCATGGGTGTAAATTTTCGCGGAAGAGTGAAAATCGACAATTTTGCGGGTATTTATTTATATAATTCAATCGCGAAAATATATACCCAGCGAAATAAAATACTTTCACAGTATACTGTACCAGCAATACAACGGTTGGAGTCTGAAGCAATTTCAATGACACCATCCCCGGGTTTTTCACGGGATATAGACATTTTTAGAGGATCAATTGACATTACATCACGTGTAAATAGACGTTCACGTATTATCTTAGCCAACCATATGTAAACATGTAAATAAGTTATGTATACGTGCTCTCATCAATATTTTACCACTATAACAATACAACCCAAACAGGTATAACCACTGAATAGCACGTGTAACATTATTTGCAGTAAGCCACTGTGTACTGTTATTGCTTTTGCATATCTGCCAAGTATAGGAAGCACAGAAGGCTATAATCCATACAATATAACAGCAATATCCCAGAACACACTAATCCTGTAACACCTGTGGGAGGCATTTTTGTGAAATGTAACTGGAGAACAGACGTGTGCCAGATGGTGGGGATTAGGTGTTATATTAATCCCACAGATTATCCCGCTCCTGCTGGGATTATAATGCATTCGTCCATTATTTATAAGTATAGTTCACTTGTTATGAGTAGGTACAGGAGTAGCGACGGAAAGTATACTTCACCTTCAGTGAATAAAATACACATAATACACAGAGAAAACAAGTAGAACCCCGGTGACTCTCAAATGGGAGTCTGGACTCGATCACTGAGGTAACTCTACCGGCGACTCTAAAGTGACTCCCAATCATCAGGGAGTCTTAGAATAGGAGTCATTATAGAGTTATTATAGAGTCCTGCTGATGTTACAGAGTCACGTTAGAGTCCTCGAGAGAGTTACCTCAGTGATCGAGTCGGGAGTCACAATAATTCTATTTCTTTTCTGTGTGTGTATATATGTACACTTGGTCAAAGTTTCTCAATTATGTCTCTTAGTCTGTCTGTCTCTGCCTGTCTCTGCCCCACTCTCTCATTGTCTTTCCATCACTCTCTATGAACTATAAATTATGTTCTGTCTCTACCCCCTGCCTATCTATGATATTATGTCTCACCACATCTCCTCTATTATAAGCTATGTTTTAAACTCTCTACAATAAGTGTGTATGTTGCAGACACTTACCTGTTCTAGCGTTGTCAGGTACAGAGACACGTTCACCGAGTTTGCTGTTAATTCTGTAATCAAAATAAAAAGTATGAATTAGAATAAGGTAGAATGCATTTCAAATGGTGAGGGAACAAATGTCCCAGGATCATTGAAAATCAATGCAATATTGTTTCAATCGACCTTTGTTCAGAAGGGGTAATCTGGAATGATAATTGGATCATGTACAAAAAGGCCAGGTGGGATCAACATTGAAAAGATATAGCAATAACTTTGTGTTCAAATATTCAATATTTAGCATAGTTTATTCACCAGAATTACATAACAAAAAGTAGGGAAGTTATTTCAAACAATATCCATTTCCTCATCAGATGATTTCTATTCAGGAATGGAGATTATCTCATGGGTTCAATTCATTTTTACAAGATTTTTATTTTGTTTTTACACTCTAATCTCCAGCTTCGGTTAACCATTCAAGCAACAGTACCTGTAGCTTGTGCCGCAAGGGCCGTGAGGTTCCTGGATACCTTCTATAGTTCAATGCATTATGCCATTAAAGGATTAAAGCGGCTTACACCACAGCAGAGGGCTAAGACAAAGGAGTTCACACCTTGGTTATGTAATAGATAGACAATGGTTAATAAAAGGTATGTAGAATTAACCACAGTTTGCTGGTGGGGGCCAGAAGAGGGCGAAGCCGAAGTCGCCCTACCAGCAAGCTGTGGTTAATCTACATACCTTTTCATAACCATTGTCTATCTGTTTTAAAGCAGGGTATGCAATATAACCAAGGTGCGAACTCTATTGTTCTAAGCCACCACCATGGTTTAATTCTGTGTAGACTCCAGTGCAGAGGTAATCAAAACAAACCCTCAAAAGGATTACCTCTGCCCCAGGCCACCTACGTCACGGAAATAGTTCGGCAGTCACACTCAATGACCCTTACAGCCCTGGGAGAGGGGGGGGGCACTCTCTCTTTGTTCTATGTAAAGATATCAACCTAGATTGGATACCCTTTTAATGGGACAAAATGCCACAACCCCCCACCTATTTTGGAAAAAAATCACACTCATGTTTCTGGGACTAAATAAATACAGACACCATCTTACAGTATAGACATGGACTAAAGGTGCAATTCGTTATTAACATGGGACACAAAAAAAGGTAAACATGAGTATTAATCTGGACGAATTTTGGTCGTAAATCGGTGCCTGGGGCAGAGAGTAATCATCTTTGAGTGTTTGTTGTGATTACCCTCTGCACAGGAGAATGTGTAAACTCACATAACCTTACAGCTGTGGTTTAAAACAGATAGACAACGGTTATGTGAGGCTAACTCAAAATATGACTACTGTAGAGCGGTTTACTGTGGTTATTTTGAGTTAGCCTCTCATAACCATAGTCTATCTATTACATAATCACTGAGCGTATCTACTATGCGGTAAGGTGCGAGTGGTGAGAATGCCCCTTTAAATAATGACCACTTCCTGGGACCATTGTCAGACTGCATGGTTATAGAAGCCACATCGCATCTAGCCTCGGTGAGTCCATACCAGGCTATAGCCATAACTAAACTCCAGATCGATGTCACACTCTGTGTCCGAGGCTAGAGTACACAGCGGGCTTAACAAAGGGTTTTTACCGACCCTGTAGCTATCAACTACTGACAGGCTGTAGTTATATATTTGTCACCCATTCACAAGGTACTCCACTGCTGGTATGCAAGGTCTAGTACCATGGCTGCAGCAAATTCATTCTCTTTTTTAGGGGGGGGGGGGGCATGACGACCACCTTGAGCTAGAATTAAGCATGAATTTGTGTTTATTAACGTCTTAATTAATGTATTAAACCCGTTATCGTCATGAAACATAAATGCAATCCTGGCGAGTAACTCACGAGTAACTCACGAGTTACTCGCGAGTAACTCACCAGTGCCATGTCGACCCTGACATGTAGACTAGCCAGGGCTACATTCATGTATATCATGCCGGCAAGTGGTATATCACATTAAAGACATTATATTGGGAACTTTCAACCGACAGTTGAATACATCCTTTGGGAGAATAAAGCTGAAACATACCTCATAGCACACCTGGCCAGGAAGGCCAAAGGAAAACGACCAGGTATATAATACATACAAAGCAATCACGACTGGTCACTATGTGCTGGTCTAGTATTATTCAGTAAATGCACAGCCACAGCCTTGTATTCATCACATTGGCTTAGTCACAGCTGAATACACTCGTATGTGACTCGTGATCTGCCTTGACTGTTGCTAATATAATGGGTACAAGGTTCTGCCTGTGCTATAACTACTACATGCATGACCTACCCAACAATCAGCCCCATACAGTGGCCTTCCTGAGGACCAGCTATTAGCATGGGATCAAAGAACAAAGGGATGACATAACTCCTGTTTATAGAAGTCCTGCAGTATGCTGCCGGAGCCGGTTCTGTCGCGAGAGGAGAGATGGCACCAACCGCCTTGCTCAATTACTCTCTGTACATATACGGCCATCTCTATCTACATTTGGATGATGGATGTTAATGTATGCAGTGCAGTTTAAATCTAGACCAAGAATCTATTTGGCCTGATGCCTCTGCTAGAAATCTGAACCATACAGAGAGGCCTTCTCACAGCACTTTTTCTGTCCCAGAGTGGCCACAGACCTGTGGAATTCCCTATTTGAGGCAGGAAGCCCCACCAGGAAGTGGAGATCCTAGGAATGGTGTGTGCACCATTTATGTAATGTATAATCTATAATATGTAATATGTTATGTGGTAAACTTATGTGAACCACCATTTTGTCTCTAATACCTTCCACCATTTTATCTCTCGTGCCACCCTTCGATCTCACATGCCATTATGCTGTATCGCATGCCACCAATTTGTCTTCTATACAACAATTTTGTCCCCTTTAATAATTATTGTCTCAAATGCCACCATTCTGCATTGTCCAGCATTGTCCAGGCACCACCTTCTCTAACTCTCTTCTGCTGCTGCTACCACCGCTATGACATTCCCGATCGTTACACCCCTGTAGGCAAACGGTACCAAAGGTGAACTTACAACATCAATGTCAAAATCAATTCGGTCACCCATAAACGCAGCACCCCAACCCCTGTTATCCTCCACCCCTGGGGTATCCAATAAGGGTTACCAGGGGTTGTGGGTGCATATGTATCTAACTGTTGTTGTTTTGTACCATTTTATTTGCATATTTATATCCTAAACTGTGTGTTGCTGGTATGCCAATTAACCCTTTAAGTTAAAGACAGATGTTGCCAACAGGTAATGACATTTGTCGTCATGATGCACTAATGCACTCCCGGCGAGTAATTCGCTAGTGCTGCATTGGTGCATCATGCCGACCCTTCGGGGGTTTCTCAATCCGGTAGGGTCGGCATGATGGTTGAATGCAGCACTAGCGAGTTACTTACAAGGGCTGCATTCATGCATAATGACAACAAAGGGCATGATTCTTTAATGCATTAAGCCGTCCTGAAAGTGTTAAGGTATGTATCTACATCATGGAGGTTACATGATGGGGGGATCTGGATGTCCAAGGTAAGGCCAGGTATGTGGAGACACACAACTTCTGCATAGTTAAGCCCTGACGCTTTCCCCCATATCCCAGTGGGCACAGAACATTGAATCGACATTGATAAATGGTTGTCAATGTTGATTCAATGTTGACTTAACATTGATTCAAGATTGAACAGAATTTAGTGCCCACTGGGATGCTGTGTTCTATATCATAAGCTCATAGGCTGTGGCTCTTCCTGACTATCTCTGTTTTTCTGTCTGTCTGTATGCCTCTCTGTCTGATCTTTGTTTGTCTATCTGTCTGTCTGCCCGTCTGTCTCTGTATCTCTGTCTCTGTCTGTCGCTGTCTCTGTCTCTGTCTCTTTCTCTCTGGCTCTGTCTGTCTCTGTCTGTCTCTGTCTCTCTCTTTCACTGTCAAAAACATTATATGCATTGGCATATCAACAATGATCCTCTGCCATGCGATACATTTAAGGGGTCAGACAGCGATTCCAGTCAATACCAAAGGTTGGCATACTTATAAGAGTTACTAAATCATGATAGATCTATACATGAACCAGAGTACTATGGGAGTGCTGCCTGCTTGTACCAGCCAGGTATATATACCAGGAAAGATCAATGTGTTAGAACGTCAGTTCCTCCTTTAATATTTAACGCAGAAGGCTCATCAACACTTGTTAGCGTCCGTACCAGGAAGCAAGCAGCCCTGTGCATAGAGAACACCGTCCTTAAAGTTGCTATAACAGTTGATCACGGTTAGGCCAAAAAAAACACGGTTTGTTTCAGGTCACCCGACCAACCCTATCAAAAGAGGGCCGACCCTACGTTTTTTTTATGCAATTTTGAAGAAATTTCCTTATTTTTAGCCTTTTTGGGTAAATTTTCGGGCCTTCGGAGAGGCTGGGTAGTACTTTCATGTTAAAAAAAATAAGTTAGAAAAAATAAAAATCCGACCTACCGACCCTACATTTTCATGCCATGTTACCTGAAATTTTTTTGGCCTTATTACAATACTACACAGATGGGTTTCTTTGTATGATTGGATATGCGTCAAAATATCCACATTATATATATAATTTGGGGACATTTCCGAACCCATTTATGTTGTGTATATAGTGGGAAACTATGATAAGGAAGATAATATTTGTGTGGCTTCACTGAGTCACCATTGCCCCTTTAAATAGTACGGTTCTCTAATAAAATGAGTTCATTGATTGTCATGATGCATGGATGCAACTAGCTTGCGAGTACTGCAATTATGCAACATGCTAGACACTGCAAAATGAGCAACAACCCACGTGCACAAAATTAAGTCGAATCCATGAATTACTAAATTCAATTTTGGATGAAATGCACTCTGCTTACCGACAATTGAAGGAAATAAGCCAAATCTCTGAACAGAAATGGCAGATACAGTGGGCCTACATGCATTGGGTAATTGGTTTTATTGGTTAATTAATGTTCTCCCACAATGACTCATTAACTCAATTAAACTTGAAATGCTTGGACAAAAACTTCCTAATGCCCAAGTGTGTCCATGGCAGCAGAGGAACTGAGGAGTTGTGACATTTCCCAACCAAAAACCCCTTTAAGGTGGGTCAATGCCTTGGTGTAACAGTAGCTAGATTGTCATCAAGTTTTTGCCATGAGACCATAATAGCATACACTTTCCAACAAAGCTGAGAAAATAGGAGGGTCCCGAGCTGTTTTCTGAGATATTCAAGCCTTAAGTCAGTGTTTCATATCATAGGAGTATATAGTCTTTTGCCACATATGTACATAAAATAGTATTGAAAAATAGCTAAATATCTATATAACTCTCTCAGAATATAGGTTTTAATCTTCTCTCTCTAGAAAATCCCTTTTGAACATATGGTCCTGGGCATATTTCTTAAGTTTTTGTCGATTGAAAAAAAAAGTTGAAAGGAAAAAGAAATATACTAAGGGCTAGTTATGTATGAATTCTGAAGGTGAGCCACCACTACAGACTCTATAGCACAGTGGCAGAATGCATGCCTTCATATCTAAAGGTCGATGGTTCTCGCCCCGGTTAGGCAACAACTTTGTCAATTTTAAGACAATTTGATATAACTTGTTCCAATATCAGATGAAGTCCCCTGGTGATCTATGGTCAAACTAGAGAATGCACCTGCGCAGAAAGCTGCGCAGTGAACGGAAATAGCATCATATTGACCCACCTTAAGGACAGAGGCATCCTTCAAAGGCTTTATGTTAAATTGTCATCACGATGCACCAACGGACCAATGCTGAGATATTCTCTGGTATTGCATCATTGTATCAAGTTTACTTTTCATGGATAAAATACTGGCGAGTTACTCACAGATGCAGCAGGCATGCATCATGCTAATAATGAGGGTGTAAAAGCATAGTATTATAATTAAGGGGTTAAAGCAATGCCTGTGGTCAGATCTCCATATTTCATTTAGTGCATGCTCTCCCTCTCCCTTTCTCCCTCTCTCCATCTCTCTTTCTGTCTTATTCTTTAACACGTGCTTTGCCATCATTTGTTCCTGTCTGACAATCTTAGAAACTAATCCCATCCCAATAAAAATATCCAAAACCAAACTCAAAATCAATATGAATAGAGGCTCGTTTCCTGATTTATGGACTTCCTCACACAGTGCAAGTAGCATTATGTGTCCTTCCCAATAGGATGAATTCATAATCTGTGCCAAGGACCACTGCCAGTGAATGCAATATTCCACACTGTCAGAAGTAAGTGTAGCTGCACAGTGAGATGTACTGTAAATTGACTGAATAAAAGGAAGTATTATCTACTGTAAAAACCACACACAGGAGGTCGTGGGTTCAAGTATCCTGTGGGCACAACAGTATTACTATTGGAATGCAGCTTAACCAGACAAGTAAACCTACTCATGAACTAAAGAATTAGTATTGTCATGCAAATAAAGTTAAAGCTAAATTGAATAAGTAAGAGAGACAAAGGTAAAATGAGAAAAATAATTGTTGCCCTGCTAGCCTGACTGGGGTTTGAACCCTGGATCTTTGGACTGACCTACAGGTACGCAAGTATTTGGTGTAACTTACAGTATAAACTACTGGAAACCAAAAACACTTCCTTCAACACTGTACAGCTACACCACTTACTCTTTAACAGTGCAGGCCACACCGCTTACTTTTAATAGTACAGCTACACCGCTTACTTTTAACAGTGCGGCTAAAACAGTTATGATGTTAAAGCACCAATACGTGCTCCGTCAAAGATCGCGGACTAATTACCTTTCATCTTCAAATGGTGAGAAATTAAAGATAAGGTCAGATGAATTGCAGCATGTGAAATATGAAATGCTGACCATTCGATTAATGAGAAACTGGGGGAGATTTTGAAATTACAATTTCAAATCTTCATACATGATTGTAAAACCGATTTTTAAATTGCAATATAATTTTCACATAATCATAGTTCAAGTTAGGCATTATTAGGCGGGCTTCATATAGCTATAACACCAGCCTGTACTATACTTTACAGTTAAAGATCAGTTGTATAAATGTATAAATAATTACACATTATCAAATAAACTGATGTAAGTGCCAAGACCCCATTGACCCACTTCCGCGTACCATAAGAACTGTACGCGTTTCAGCTAAACCCCCTGCATTAACTATGTATGATGTGGGTTTCCCGGAGGTAAATACTAGTTACCCCATGTCCAACATCGATAATAAGCAGGCCTTTGGATAATAAGCCCCTCGTATGGGTCTAGGTATACACATAGGGGGAGAGCATTATCTAGTATTGATATGGAGTCCCTGTAACCATCATGCCAGTGGAGCAGGTCCACAAGGGGAGGGCTAACAATGGCGACTTAGATAATGGACCAGGGGGTGGGGAGAGGTGAGAAGAGAGTAGATCTATTTGAAGAAGTTGGAATAATCTGATAATATTCTTCCTAGTGCCGAGCCCTCACAGGGCCAATTCGGTTTTAGCTTGAGTTGGCAAATTGAAGTTGGGCAAAACTGAGCTGGGTTTCATGTTGGACCGATTAATGGGCTGTTTAAAGTGTGGCCCCAATTGGGCAGGAAAAAACAATTTCACATTTTGTTTACATGTATGATCTCTTGATGCTCTAATTTATGTTATTTTAGTTAATTGGCTTAACTATGGATGAATGATTCAAGTATAGGAAGGGATTCATTCAAGTAGAGGAAGGAGCCATGGACTTGGAGGCCTATATGTACCTAGGCCAAATGAGTGTGACTTGTATAAACTGCATCTGGCGTAAACCTGATGATTTTAGGCTTGATTGATACTTATTGACTATGGGATAGGAAGAGAATGATTGTGCCTTGGGTAGGTTAATTAGCAGCACTTGAAATATCAATATAGGGGAATGATTAAATAATTTTTAAGCCCATATAGTTATCCCAGGTGGCTCTGTGGTGCCAAATTGGGCAACCCGTCTTAAAGCCAATCTGAGCCCAAGGTGGGCAGCCCATGCAGAAACCAATATGCCCCAACTTGGTTAGCCCACATAGGGCCACACCATAGCCCTGAGCGCTAAACCAACAGGCACCGCTCAGCTGGCCCACTCCGGGCCATATCTAGCGATAGTGTTATAAAGAAAGGCCAACCCAGTAGAGGTAGTGCAGAAACCAGGAAATGTGATTTGGAGAGAAATGCAATTGCAAAGAGTTGAGTTTGAGTGTGGTAGTTTTTATTGACCACAATTCCCCAATATCCAATTTCGTTTCTCAGACAGAGCCAATATCACAAAATGAACAAAAGTATCAGAAGAAAAAAAAGGGGGGGGGGGGTAATCTGTCATCTACTTGGCTCATCTAGCCTTTTGTACCCTCCTGAACTGAAATAAAAACAAATTAGGGCTAATAAGAAATCAGGGTAGGGGAGGCCTGGGAGGATTGGGACAAAGGAGAACTGGGACACTGTGTATTCTGCCCATAACCAATAACTTTAATGCATAGCCACCAATGCTATTTTTTGGGCCAATAATATTCAAGTTTTTTATGTTAAAAAAAATTACTGTAATGTTATTATATTTAGAACTATAACAGATTATAACATTTTTAGGAAAAAAAGTTTTTTTTTCAGGTCTCTGACGATTGAATTTAGTGTCCCAATTCTCCCAGGGCTCCCTACAGGGGGAGTCAGGGTCTCGATTTGATTGAATATAGTCTTAGATAGGTAACCCTCTCATCATCTGGGGCCCATAACCCTGGGTACCCCATCTTTTTATACCACTGGGTAACCCTAGGACAGATTTACCTCTATGAAATATAGACCACACAAGGAGAGGGGAGGGGTCCTAATTCTCTTACCGCTGCCTGTAACTAAGCTGTGGCCTCAATCAATCAATGGCTGAGGAGCAACAGGCACAGACTGAGTTGACACCATTGAGTTGTTGACCTAGGGTGAGAGCCTGGTTACCAGGGGAGCTCAATACCTGCCTTAACCCTTTAAGGATGCATGTCTCTAAAAGATGACATTTGTGGTGATGATGCACCAATGTAGCCCTGGTGAGCAACTCGCCGGTGCTGCATTGGTGCATTATACCGACCCTCCAGGAGTGTCTTAACCCCTCGGGGTCGGTATTATGCTTGAATGCAGCACTGGCGAGTTACTCTCCAGGGCTGCTTTCATGCATCGTGCCGTTCAAAGGCATGAGATGCATTAAAGCGTTATGTCATCCTTAAAGGGTTAAACAAATGACCATTGGCCCTGGAGGAAACTAAAGCTACCTGAGGCCATAGACAGGAGGAAGGGGTGTGGAGGGGGAGGGGTAGGAGGCTGCAATGTCACCGGCCCCGTTGCCAACAATAATATAAGGTCATGCCTATATGCTACACAAATTGATTTATGTATGTTCCTTTTATGGATAGTAATAACCAACTATTAGTACCCTAGATGTAGAAATAACAGGACTCTGGAATAGCAGGAATTGGTTTGGTTCGCAGCCCCCTAATGCTATCTCAATTTCATTTTAGTTGTGTCAGAGATACTTTAATGAGTTCATACTTGTATTTTTAACTCCTTTACCTTCGTATGATGTGTATATATATACTATATATAAATATATATATATATATATATATATATATATATATATATTTTTTTTTTTTTTTTTTATTTTTTTTTTTTTTTTTTTTTTTTTTTTATATATATATATATATATATATATATATATATATATATATAAATATATATATATATATATATATATATATATATATATATATATATATATATATGTATATATACATATTGTGTTAGAGATACCGAAGATAGCAGAGAATTCCCTGTGTCGGCACGCAGAATCACTGCTCGAAAACTCATGGGAAGCAAGAAGGAAGCCTACTTTAGGGGTGGGGAATGTTAGGGAGTGGCATCTTACTTGAAGTCAGATCTATATTGATCAAGTCCACATGAAAAGAAGGGGAATTAATACGAATGTATACAATGTGGGTAGGGATACTTAACCAGTTCACCAGTTTATAAAAAGAGGTACACAGAAAAAAGAAGTAGAATCACTGTGACTCCCGACTCGATCACTGAGGTAACTCTCCCCAGGACTCTTAAAAGTGACTCCCTAACATTAGCAGGACTCTATAATAACTCTATAATGACTCCCATTCTAAGACTCCCTAATGATTGGGAGTCACTTTAGAGTCGTGGGGAGAGTTACCTCAGTGATCGAGTCCAGACTCAGATTTGGGAGCTGCCATGATTCTACTTCCTTTCTCTGTGTAACACTAGCTTTACAGCGGCTTGTATGACTTCTGCCTATTGATGGTTCTCTCGTTGCGCATAGCAATACAGAGTGCAGTGTAGGGTATGGGATGAACATCTCCAAACCCTAAACACTAGTCCAATATTTGTGTTAGGATGAGAGTGAAACGATGTGTGTATCATAGGCGGTTACCCATCTGATACTCAATCCTTAATCCGTGCAAATCATAGCTGCGACATTTATCTACATGAATATTATGTTACATACTCTCTAAGAAGATTCTACAGTAGATTGTGCGTTACTCTTTATGCATAATGTATGCATAAAGAGTAACGCACATGAATTAGCATCACACTCTTCATATCAAAACAGGTTTGTACACTTTTGGCAAGAAGCGTTTAGTGTGTTGCAAGTGGCTGCAAAACAGCAAATATCTGATACAAACAATATACATTGTAAATAGTTAGTGTAGGTACACAGTTGAATCTACAGTAGATCTACAGTAGAATCTACTGTAGAATGGATTTACAGTAGGATCTGCTGTAGATTTACAATAGATTCTACTGTTCACCTACAATAAACTGTACACCTACAGTAGGCCTATATTCTACTACATGTGTATATACCTACAAGCATGGCAACTAACTTTTTACAGTGTATGTTACTGTTGCGCAATATTATCAGCCTATTTATGTTGTTTGCATCAATCTTTGTGAGAACAGCTCCGATCCGATCAGCAAATCGGGTAATGGAGTCCCAGCTTATGTTAAACCCTCCTAATTGTTGAATCATTATTTTCAGATTATCCAATGTTCCAATTAAGGTGGAGATCAACCCACTTCCTGTACTAGATGTAGGTGTAACTAACCTTGAGGAAGGATGGACGTTGTCATGCTCTTGATGTATACACTCAAGAAATAAACTTGTCTCCAGACTCTTTCGACTGACGGTCATAAAATAAACGGGTCAAAAACTTGTCTAAGTGACCAGGAAGTGGGTATGATATGAAGAGTGTGATGCTAATCAGAATGCGAGCACTCTAGGTATGGTATACAAATTTGCAAAAGAATCCTGAAAATGTGTTGCTACCTGTACGTGTTCTTAGAAATAACAACAAGAATAAATTAAAACTGCAGAGACTCAAGGGCCAATTGTACCGTGATACCCCAATGTGCAGGGGTAGGATACTTTGGGACAAATAAATAGCGAAAACACAATGTATTGAAACTTATGATGCGTTCATGAAAGAAATTTAAAAAGAAGAAGTACAACGACGCTTAATATGATGTTAAATGCTGATAGGTGTATGTGATATGAATGTGTTGGTGAGAACACAACTAGAATGTTTTGTATATATCATAATAATATGATCAACCTTGACTAGGCTAATGGAGCTGAGCTTAAATGCAATTTCAAAGGAAGTAACAGATGTGTGGTATGTTTAAGCACTCAGTCATTATGTACTTTCATCTTGATACTCTCTTCATTGCCTACTTATGTTGTCCTGTGTTTGTTGTGTACAGAATAATGAATTTTCTCTACCTATTGACTCCTGTGTGACCTGTGATATCTTTTTTATGTTTCTAGTCTTCTCTTGAACATGATTACAATATTTTGGGAAACTGACTCTGATATATTCACATAAGATGTGTGGTGATGGTATACATATCATTTGACAGACCTTTTGAAAGGCTCAACTTGTTGATGTAAATTTCTGTCAATAAACTCATTTCAAAACTCAACTCATGTATTATTCCCTTAACCCTTTGACGATGGTGGCGCAAAAAGACGACTCACCAGGGCTGCATTCATGCATCATGACGACCAAGGGCATGGTTGATGCATTAATGCATTATGCCGTCCTAAAGGGTTAATAACACTCCCCTACACTGAAAATCCATAGGTTGAAAGGGTCAGTCAGTACAGACTAACCCAGGTTGGTCATATGAGTGTAAGTCACAATTGCAAAGTTATATTCAAAAATGACCGAGGGGTCAGTCAGTAGTGGCTAACCTAGGTCTATCATTGGTGTGTTGTATTTGTATACCACTAGTTGGGGCCACCTGTGATTACCACTCAGTGGCTCCCCCTGGAACTAACAAGACTAAGGTGGGTTGGTCAGTAGTGACCAACCTGACAATAATAACTTATCTAGGTTGGTCTTATAGGGAGTCAAAAAATGACTAACTAGGTTAGGCACTAGTGACTGAGAGGTTGGGCGTATAGGGAGCCTAGGAATATCAGTGTACGTAGACATAAAGAGTTATGCTTACATCAACTATCTGTACATGTTTAACTTGAGGGCCTAACATAACATAATCTCAACTAGATGATATTGTAGAGGCTATAGGCCTAGTCATGAGCAGACTGTCATCACACTGATATGTTTAGTGCTAATAGGCCTGTGTCCACAAGGATTTATTAGACTCTTTTGGCGCTGAAAAGACAAAAAGTGTTTTTCAACGTCAAAACAGCTCTATAAATCCTAGTGGACACAGGTCTATTCAGACTCTGGAGAGAAATTATCAAAGAAACGTCTTTGGTCAGTACCATACTGCCTCGTAACAAAACGTTGAGGGTTATATCTCTATGTGGATTTCCTGTATGTGAGGGTGGTGTTCAGATGTGTTCGCCCATCTCAGGTAAGGCCCCCATTGTACGTGAGATGCATGTATAGGGATAAAACAGACCTGTTGCAGCGCCATCAAAGCAGTAGCAGTGGTGGATAGGGGAACTAACTCTGTACATTGACTGGCTTCTTATTGATATTAATATAAATACACATATTCCAGTGATTTTCAAAAAATGTGTATAATCAGCACTGGGATAGAACTAGGAGGACAAGATGGCGGGTTCTATAGGGCCACTGGTTGCATCACTATATAACTCGTATTTGCCCACTCTCGGTACCCCAGAGCCAGGTCCCATAGGGCACATTGTGTAAGAGGTGTAACCCCTTTATACCCGACCAAATTCTGCCTTGTATGTTATGGATTCTATACTGAATAGTTGTTATTAGAATAAAATTTAGTTGTACAGTGTTGTATCTATATATGCAGTGAGCCAAGTGGTTCAGTATACACATATTCATAATAAACAGTTTACACTTGCTTAGTGAGCTATGTATATATTATTTAGGTGAGCTATGTATATATTATTTCATATACCTTAGCACAGTGACAGTGGGCCTCCGTCGTCTTTGCCATCTTTGTCAAATATCCAAGCCTAGGTCACAAAAGGTTCAAATAACTATACACAGCCATGATAGTTCATGATAATGTGCCCTTTTTTATTCCAATAAAAGTGATGCATCTATACTAGTATCCATCAATTTCCTAAGGCGTTGGATGGCTGAATCCTGCATGTGTGAGGTAACAGTCGGGCTACCTATGCCATTGTCTGGTTGTGTCTCACGAACTTGGGCCAATAATTTCGTCTCTGACCGGGTGCCAGCTCTGACTGGGTGCCAGCTCTGACTGGGTGCCAGCTCTGACTGGGTGCCAGCTCTGACTGGGTGCCAGCTCTGACCGGCCTAAATAGCCCGTTTTTATTCATGCCAGTCAGAGCTGGCACCCCGTCAAAGCTGGCACCCCGTCAGAGCTGGCACCCCGTCAGAGACAAAAACATTGGCCCAAGCTCGTGAGACATAGCCGTCTATTGAATTTTATGGAAATACCATGCATGGTTTTGTTCCCATCCAGTGTCTGAGTTCAGTAAGGCCCTGTAATTTCACATGACACAACATAAGTCACACCTATATACCCAGAAATAGGACATTATTTGGTCATGACAATACAATAATCTACATCCTGATTTTGTCCCAAGGGTCTCTACACTGAAGAAGCAAACTTGTCTCCAGACTCGTCGAAGTGACTATCATAAGATAAACGAGTCAAAAGTTGTCTAACATATCAGGTTACCATCCCACAATAGAATCTGGAGCTGGGAAATGCCGGGTTTTTGGCTGGCACATGCCAAGTGGATCCTCTGTCTCCAGCTAGAAGACCCGCTTCCTTGTCACTTAGACGATTTTTTGACTCGTTTATTTTATGACCGTCACTTGGAAGAGTCTGGAGACAAGTATATTTTTTGAGTATATTCATGCTTCTACAAAAGTCAGCTCTAAGACAAGTACACCCTGGATATCTACCCCCGGACATCTATCCCCTACCATCTACCCCCGAGTTTGAAATCTACCCCTAGGAGGGTAAAAGTCCAAGGGGGTAGATGTCAAAGAGGGGTAAAAGTCCCAGAACATTGCTTCCTTCTCCAGACACAACCAATGTGTGAGAAGTTGTATAAGTGGTATAAGACTTGGGCAATGGTAACTATCCGCGACCATTAAGTACTCTGTCCTTGGCTTAAAGCATGTATACATCGACTCAATTGTACCATATCTAAAACATAATATATCTTCTAAAACATAATATATCTTCATTTAGGTTTAATATTGCTCTTTGTATTCACTTTATGAACATCTGGCTACCTTTGGCATCCCTTTACATGTACGCATTGACACTTGTCGCATGGGCTGTTGCCTCTGTGCCACACTTTCTGGCAGGTCACTGTTGTTACCCCCAGGACATGATAGGAGAACTGCTAAGTGTGCACAATATTTACAGAAGGAAATGTGTAACAAAGGGCGAGATGTATAGGTGTCTTATTTTCTGCTTAGTCAACAGCTGCTTGGCCATGGTGAACTAGGATAGCAAAACAAAGGTTATACAGAGTGAACTAGGAGTGCAAACCAAAGGTTATACAGGGTGAGCTAGGGTAGCAAAACAAGGTTATACAGGGTGAACTAGGAGTGCAAACCAAAGGTTATACAGGGTGAACTAGGGTAGCAAAACAAGGTTATACAGGGTGAACTAGGATGGCCATACAAGGTTATACAGGGTGAACTAGGATGGCCATACAAGGTTATACAGGGTGAACTAGGATAGCAAAACAAGGTTATACAGGGTGAATTGCAAAACACTCAGGCCTGGGGGCTACACGGTACACTTTAGTAACTAGTCAAGAAAAGAATGCAGTTTAAAATATTTTGGTGGGGAATATGCCAAAAGAGTTTATTTTGAAATGCTTTACCCTCTCAAAAGCTTTAAAATAACTTTGTAAGATCCGGTTGGAAAGACAAGGGTCAGACAATGCTGGACCCATATGTCAAGCAATGTTGGACTCTGCTTAGATTGTCCAGCATTCTCAGAATGCGAAGAGTCTAACAATGCTGCACCATTTCCTAGATTCTTGCAATGCTTGACTCTTGAAAACGAGAATCTAAGAGTCCAGCAATGTCTGACTGTGGACAATGTGTTTGTTTTGGAGACAGTTGATTTGAGGTTGAGGCAGACCCTCACTTCTCTATAGGTGTACAGGCAAAGGCCTACTTCTAAGTTTGAGTTTGTCCCAATTGACACTAATTTTAAGTCGAAATCGCAGGATGGTCCCCACATCCTGACAACTGAAGGGAAAGGGGGTGTCAAGCGATGTTTTGCGGTCTGGAAGACAGCAAGGTGTGTAGGAGTGTGAATGCCAGAGGGGTGAGACTCAGAGCAAACAGAGTAAAGGATCCCATTTATGCCATTGTAGGGACAGTTGTCGTATTCTGGTATAGGTGCTTTCTATAAAGGGTACTTCTACAAATACAATATAAAACATGTCAAATGTTTTTTGGTTATGTGAGGCTAACTCAAAATAACCACTGTAAGCTGGCTGGCAACCTCATAGGGTGCCTGCCAGTCTACAGTAGTCATATTTTGAGTTAGCCTCACGTAACCATTGTCTATCTGTTTTAAACCACAGCTGTACGGTTATGTGAGTCTACACAGAAATAACCAAGGTGTGAACTCCTTTGTCTTGGCCATCCGCTGTGGTTTAAGCATCCCATACCACCGACTGACTCTTGTATTATTAGTTTATATATATATACCTGGACTGAGTCCAGCCTACATCTAACTTATAACATATATAATGGTGTTTTGGTTCCTGGAGGTAATGGTTGGGGTTGACTCATAATAAACAGTCTACGCGTGGGCTAGCAGAATGAAAAAAAACTGCAGGTTTTTAACTACTAGTATGTCAAGAACCTGAGGGCTATTATGGTGGGTGTAGAAAGTATGTATGTATTTGTTGAAGGTATAAAGCTTAAGGCAAAATAAAAAAAGACTGTCCATAAACTGGGTGGGACATGTTAATATTTAAAGTTAATATAGGATCAATATGACTGGCACTTATATAAGACCGCTGACATCGTTTTTAAATTGGCCTTAATGATAGCGCGGTTTCATATGAAACTAATTTCTTTTTTTCGAATGTGGTGTCAATTGAGGGCGTGGTCATAATATGTCAGTTGTGCTCACTGTATTTCTCAGTCACCTGTATGGTTAGTTGATACTGATTGTTTTTCCTCATGGCTGAATTTATAAATGTGGTATGATGATTCAAAATCACAGGAATTCCTAATTGTTATATCAGTCAATTTACCGCTATCTTTATTAAATTGAATTGAATATCCTATATTTTCCAAATAATATCATACATCAGTCATACAGCCTGTCTTGCGATTGAATGGATGTCTTCTTTTTTTCTTCTGTTCGGCAGAGTGTATAATATACATGCTATATTTAGTGCATACATTGTAATGTACTCACTAAATACTGACCCCGACACACACAGATGGGCACTAAACAGGAACAGGAAAATAATTTGGGAAATACCTACAGTATCTATATGAAGCATGTAGGTATAGGAATCTATTTTGAGTTGGCATATTAAGCAAGGATTCTATACGCTTCTTACAAGTATTAAGTGGCCCTTTCCTTATTTTTGTATCTCATATCCTTGATATATAGCGCACGAAATGCTTTTTTAGTGGGTACCATATCCAAAAAGTTACAGGTGCCTTCTCCAATGACAGGTCATGGTAAATGTTGGGTAAAATTAGTGACAGAGAAAAAACGATGGTCGATATGAAACGATTATTATGTCCCCCTCCTGCCTCTCCACCTCTTTAGAAGGACTGAGGTCAGAATAATATTGTTTACCATGCTACGGCCAAGGTTCCAGGTGCCTTCACACATGACGAGTGAAGATAATGCTAGACTCAATTAGATATAAAAAGAAAATGAACCAAATTGCTTGGGAAATAATATGATACTTCTCGCCCACACGTTCACTAGGACTAACCTGTACTAACCTGAGTTTGACTGTCATGTTTTTATGGGAGTACAATGTTTATGTTGGATAACAACACACACTTTATACCTGGATATTTGTACGGAAGGCCATTCATGTCATTATGAATATTAATTCAAATCTATGTATAGCGGGGAGTATCTACAGAGGTTGGGAAAATAGGAATTCCCACACGTGTTATGCAACTAGAAAATAAATACAATCATTGGCATTATTCTTCATAACGCAGAAGTAACAAAAAGAAAACTTCTTCCCCAAGAGAGCTAACACCATGAGGCTGTTGGCAATCTTTCAAGTACCGTACATGGTTTGTTTACTTTCTGTTCATGCAAATTGCCATTTAGTCTTTCAGCTAGACTTGTCTTGTAGTTGTCCCCATAGCCAGTGGTGCTATATACTATAGGGGCCTAATTCGTTTACATGGCAAAACAGAACCAAACTTACATTTCTGCAACCTTCTCTAAAGTGGCCAATACCAGGAATAACGCTGTATAGTTACTCGCCAAATCGCTATTGGCAGTGTAGCTCTCTTCTATCCATAGCCTATGCACTCTTAAGACATAGGTCAACAAAGGAACTCATTCTCTAAGGAATATATAGTTGATGCATCTCTCTCTTACCACAATCTTTCACTACAGAAACCCCAACGTCTGTTTGCAGATGGCTCACTCTCACCATGTTAATGGCCGGTGACCTCTACATAGCCCCGATTTCAGCCGTTTTGACGTTTGCCAGTCAAAAATGTCACCTGGTCATAGACTATCAACTTGTATCAATCTGGTGAGACTGGAGCGAGCCACTTCTTCAAGGGGACAAGATGGCGGCCTTCACAGGACGATCAGTTCTTAACCCTATACATACTACAGTAAGGGTAGTGTTCTGGGGGGACAGATGGCCGAGGGCAGGACCCTGGGCCTTATGGCACCTCCATACTGTGAGGGCCTAACTGCAGGATATTGTTTTTATAAATGGAAGGATTGATTCGAAAATGGACGCTTCATTTATTTCATTACTCTGGTCATGGAGTAGTACTAGATTTGAACGCTATGGCACGTTCCCAAATGGATATTAAAGAGTGTATACCTGTTAATACCTGTTACCATCTTTTGGTGGTTAGATTTAATTACATTGAAGTGTCAAGCAGTAAACATTATAAGCATTTAAAATGCTGTCAATAGAAAGCTGGCAGCAGAAGATTTTCATTCTAAAGAATAACTGCTTGACGTGGTAGTTTTTCCAGTTGATGTTTTCAAATGGTGTTTATCACATAGAAAACAGTGCACATCTAATATATAATAAACCCTCCTATTACTCATATGAATATTAACACAACATCTAATAATATCATTTCCTAAATGTAGTGTCCACAACAGGCAGGCACAATGCCAATCTGTATTTAGGATCCACCTGTTGGCAGGGGAGTGAACTATGTCAGATGTACATGGGGGGGGGGGGGGGGGGGGAGGAGGACAGGGGGGTGATGTGGGCGGGAGGTGCCATGAACCTTTAACAACCAAAACCAGCACCAATGCCAATAACCCCCCTCTCCCCTTCCTCCAACTCCCCCATACCATCATAAACACAGGTATAGCCTACAATCTACTGGCATAGTGTAAACATTATAAGTAGTATAGCTAACCATGGGTATGTTGTATCTGCAGTATATGTCATACGGCAAACAATATTAGCGTTATAGATAAGGGAGTGGTCATTTTTTAACAACAGGGGGGGGTTGGTGGATTTGGGGGGGGACCAAAAAAATTTGGACCCCTTGAAGGGGGGGGACCAAAAAAATTTGGACCCCTCTTGAGGGGGGGACCAAAAAAATTACACCCCTTTTTAGCGGAAAAGCCCGCGCATTACTATGGCTCAAAGGGTTCGGCCGCGGTAAATTTCAACCTGCTGGAGGGGGGGACCAAAAAAATGTCGACCCCTCTCGCAGGGGGGACCAAAAAAATTTCGACCCGCTCGCGCGGAAATCCACCGACCCCCCCCCCCCCTGTTGTTAAAAAATGACCACTCCCTAAGTGTCCTACGTTTAGCACTATGATCAGTTCCCTAAACACAGGAAATAGGCTGAGAGAAGTGAATAATATGATATATTGCTTGTAGACTGCGGTGATTTAAAGTCAAGGAAGGTCTAATGCTAAAGTACACGTAGCATATGTGTCTATTTTAGGCTTCCCCTCGGAGCAATAATATTGTCTAGACCGACCTGAATAAAATCCATGTTCCAAGTTTTTATATTCCCCATTCCAGAAAAAAACACCCCTTCCTACAACATTGATTCATCATCAGGAAATTCTCCCAACATACTGCAGTGCCACCTGGAAAAGTATCCTATGGCTGTGTCTCACGACCTTGGGACAATGTTTTTGTCTCTGATCGGGTGCCGTCTCTGACCGGCTGCTGTCTCTGACCGACTGCCGTCTCTGACCAGGTGTCAGAAAAAGGTGTTTTAAAAAGAATTATACTCATATATATAAGGATTTGGAAAAACGTCATGGCGGTTGTTATATAATCATAGTTATAATTATAATTAGCCTCCTGCTGCTAGTATTTTGACCTTATCAAGGCAAGCCGGTCAGAGACGGCACCTGGTCAGAGACGGCACCCGGTCAGAGACAAAAACATTGTCCCAAGGTCGTGAGACACAGCCCTATATTCCAAAATGTTCCCCCAAACTCAACTCTGAAACATATTTGCTCCCTTTGGGGCCTTATGATGACTGAGACTCTAAGATTATATGTAATTCATTTAAGTGTCTTTTATTTAAGTGGGTCCCCTGATCTCTTGGCACCTGTTGACCCATGGGGCAGGGTGGATGACTTTAATTTGGCAGACAGTGACTTTGTTCTCATGAAAGTTTTATCTGTTTGTACACATAGCTCTAACCTGTGTCAGATATATGTAGAGTAGATATAGTGCAGATACAGCTCTGTATGTATTATATTGGCCTCAGACAAGGCTGATTACGAGTCAAAGACGAGTGTATTTAGGCATGACTGACTGAGGACGATGCAATATGGGCGCAAGTTTACCAGACTAATGACATTCATTGGTACTGTTTAAGCTAGGTTCTATCGATTGATATACATGAATGTGTATATTAGGCATTTTATTCAATAGATAATATATATAATAGATATCATGGTCGCGATCGTTTCCAATGTACTCTAATCCTCTAGAATATCACCGACATGAATTGTAAAGTCACTCTATGCGGCCAGTCTTCGTCTTGTACCATTAGATGTGTAGGGGTGAGTGAAGGGGAGGGAGTGGGTTGGTGAGAAAGTCAGTTAGCACTGCCATCATTCTCTAGAGCTACCTGTTATAATGTCATACTCAGAATCAACATGGACGCCAAGATTGTATTCAGGTCCTATAGGCTAGGAAGGAATAAAAGTAGGCACGAATGATGTAAATGTAGCTTTATTTGATTCATTTTCAAAATAGCCAATTTTCATATTGTACTGGTAAATGATGAGTGTATTCCAGGGGGGAAGGTAGCTATGTGAGGTGAACTTCATGTGACAATGTTTAGCAGTAGAATGCAATGATTCATATGAAGAACGTACAAGAAGCTATTGCCACTGGAGAACATGGTGATGTGAGGCATGCACAGAATCCTGAACGTGAGGAAAGAGTAGAGGGAGCTTTTTTGTCTAATTCTGTAAGAGATATGGCGCCCCAAAGCCAAACAGCTTTCTGTACCGATACTTTGATGTTTAGACATCAATGTCTAATGTATGGAGATTTATTCAATCAGGAATGAGTCTAGACCAAGATTGTGATGGGAGAGTGGTGCCCTGTTGTACAATCTGAACCCGTCAGAGAGGGAATTCCTCCATCAACTACCGTCTTGGAATAATGGCGTTTTTTATGGGTAAAGTGCCGGGGTAGAGGGCAGAACCTGCAACACTACTTTTTTGTCTCACCTGAGATATGTTTAGTATACAGCCCACCAACCAGACTCTGCTGTTCTATTACATCGTATATACAATGTCTGGTGCAGGTGTTTTTAAGGACCAGTCAGCTTTTGCCAGCCGGTGGGGTTTGATGGATATAGGAGTGGTCATGGTGAAAAAAGGCCCTTGGGGAGGGGGGGGGGCCTGGGAAGCCTGCATGCCGGGGGGGGGGGGGGGGTCAAAACTAAATTATATGGTTCATTTCAGTGCTATCGCTACCACCCTTCATTCCATCCTTAAATAAGAACTTATCGGGGGGGGGGGGGGGGGGTCCACCAGGCCCGGGGGAGGTAGTCACTCTTTGATGCCAGGTACCAAGTGCGAAACTACAGCCCCTCCCTATTTGGTCATTTGACAGCCCCTTGAAATTGTGTATTATTTGTACAGCCCCACATTTCCTAAAAAGTCAGATGACAGCCCACTGTTATTTGTTAAGAGGCCTCGATCTGCCATTTAACGTGAGGTTATTTTTGGAATTATATAGTCTCCCCAGTCATGTATGAGATTTAAGGGTTCTTTTTTTTCTATTTCAATTGTGACAGCCCCTGATTCAGTACTTTCAAAGTGCCCCCCCTCCACCTATATAGTAATACATGAATCGCCCCTCATATCCCTCTACATGTAGTATAGTCTACTCACCACTGCTTGCTGTTGTCACTGGTTTCAGCATGTTTAATAAGCAGACGACAATTATACCGACCATGGCCGACGTCCTCAGCTCACAGCACCGTACCCACGTAGTAGTCTCCATGGTGTAATATTTATAAAGCTATACGCTGAATAATTCCGCCTGTAAATTACAGTATGTTGATTCAAATGCGAACTGTATATACTATATCACAGTAATAGCTGAAATATTCCACTGTGTGTTATCTAGTGGTATCTCACTATATAAACACTACTTGGCTCTTTTGCTCGACAGCGGGGAGTTTGAATAAGCTCAACTATATTCCACGAAAAATATATCCACGGTTAAAACCCACCAACAGCATGTGAGTATTGAGCAGACGACTTTCAGCTAGCTCTGCTCGGCACCAACTGTTGCTGTGAACTACAACTACAGCACGTTGTGGAGACGCTACAAACACGGTATAACGTTATAACGTAGCGTCCAGCGGCGACGTCTTCAGGCGGCGTCCCGTATCGTGGCAGTGCTCGGAGCAGACGAGATTCGGACCCTCCTTTCCCGCCAATATTGACGTCCCTACGTTTTACAGCGCTGGTGGTGCCGATGACTCTCTGGGACTAGGTCTGAGCCTCACTGACTACAAGCTGCCCACGCTGTAGTAGGGGCGGGGTCTATCTGCTGCTGGCTATGCCCTTCCTGGGTGGGTGTAGGCCCTGTAGGGTTGTGTATATCCTCTGATCTCAGGATTGTTGGTCTGTGGTAAACAGCCACAGGATGACATGGGATGGTGTGTGTAGGTGTGTGTGTGTGTGTGCTGGGTGGGAGGTGGGTGCAGGTATGGTGTTGTGGCTATAGGACAGCCCTCCCCACGTGTGGCCTTGTGTTGGTATGGTAGGTACTGGAGGAGACCGTCACACCTCCTACTCCTCCTGTATTCCTCCTGCTCCTGCTGCTGCCCCGCCCGCCGCCTGCCGCTCCAGCCTGCATTAAGCTGCCGGATTCCTCCAGTCCCAGTCCTGCCTTATGGCGCGCCATTCTGCTGCAAATCTATGGGGTATGGATTAGGGGGTCCCAATATGGGGGTGCTCAGGTCGGAAAGTCGCCGAAAGTAAGGGCCCAAGGCCACGAAGTCGCCACGAAGTTTTTAGACTAAAAGTCGCCAGGTTGCTTTTATTAATGTACCAGGGCGCCAGGTCCGCAGCCAGAAATGTCGCGTGTCTATGTCGCCTAATAATGCTCATGTCCCATGTCGATTTTTTTAAATGTCAATGTCCCCTGTCACCAACTTTTTAGGTCTTCTGTCACATGTCACTAGGCTTCATGTCGATTTTAAGAAAAGGCCATGTCGCCATGCCAAATTTAGGGCCCTACCCAGTACCCCCATATCTATGGCCCAAGACCCCAAAATACGACACGGCGACATTGGCCATGTTTTTGCTTGTTGACATTGGATAGGAGGCAAAACTAGATAGTAACATGGGACATTTGGGATCTGGATGGGGGGTCCCCATGTCACATGTCGAATTTAATAAATGTCCCTGTCATGTCACTTAAAATCCCCATGTCTCAATAGCCATTCACCCCGATGACATTACGCATTTCTTGACATCGGTATGGAGACAATTGTCATGTGTTAGGCTAGATAGCCTCAAAACTGCGAGATAGTCTCAAAGTACTATAGTTTTGTTTATAGTATCTCGCAACCCTCAGGCTAAATAGTCTCAAAATTGTGATATAGTCCCAAAAGCCTGACAGTCTCAACACTACGAGATAATAACATTTTGAGACTATCTTGCAACCCTCAAGCTAGATAGTCTCAAAATACTATAGTTTTGTTAGTATATTGCAACCCTCAGGCTAGATAGTCTCAAAATACTATACCGGTATACTTGAGATGTCCCTAAGACTATGTGCGATATACTTTTTTGAGACTATGCAAGATATGCTTTTTGTCAAGGCATCTTTTTCAGTTAGTGCCTTATTGCGTATAACATGGTATCAAATAATTGTAACAGAGGAAATTAAGTCTTCATGTCCACTCTACACGGAATGTTCATACAGTATGGGAGATACAGCACAATTGACGTATGTATACGTATCGCAGTTTTCCGCTCTAAAATACCTGATAAATCTCCAAGCTGCATAATTATGTATGCAGGCCAAATCCTGTCATTCTAGGGAGACATTCAATCATACAGCACCATATCCCAGATTAATATCCACGCTTATTGTTATCCCTACACATGTGTGGGCTTTTCCAGAGTTTTTTGAGTATGCACTAGCGTTATCTCGACAATAACTAGTTTATTATTAGTAAGCGAAAGCATATGCAATGACATGGGGCTAGTTCACTGGGCTGGATGAAAAAAAAAGGGATCAAAAAGTAGTATATTCATTGATCGGTATTGACTGTTAATGACATGGGGTTTCTAATTTTCAAAATTTGGTGGGTTAATCATATGCGCATCCACGTTCATATCAATAAACTATAAATGATAGATGGCGAACAGATCATAGAACGGATATATCCATGCCAAGATATTCATTTATATAACTATAGCATTTTTTTTTTATGATCGAGCGTTTTGCAGTTGGGCATGTTTTAACTTTTATATCGTTTATGACAAATTTTTAGCCATAGTATGGGAATTGGATAATTATCTCGATAGGAAAACCTTGATATGGAAAGGGAAACTCTTTTGTTGTCCTATATTTATAGAACGGGATTAACCAAACAGTAGGTAAGTCCGTTTAATCCTGTGTATGCTTAATCTCCCAATGTTAATTAAGACTCACACCTGTTCATATAGGTGTGCATGAGAGTGCATCCCGGGGGGGGGGCACTTGGTACATTTTATATACACAGGTGTGCGGCTCGCAAGGGTGGTTTTTGAGCAAAATCCCTCTAGCCAAGGGTCAGCTTTCGGCAAAATCCCTCTAGCCAAGGGTCTGTTTTCGGCAAAATCCCTCTAGCCAAGGGTGTGTTTTCGCTAAAATCCCTCTAGCCAAGGGTCACCTTTTCGAATTTTCGCCAAAATTCATGCAAAAAGGGTTACTTTTGAGCGAAATCCGTCCAACTGAGGTCAATTTCCGGCAAATTTCTTTACACAGAGGCACTTTTGTCCAAAATCGCTCTAATCAAGAGGTGCGTTTCCGCCAAAATTTTGAAAACATAGGCCCTTTTTACCAAAATCCCTCTAGCCAAGGGTAAGGGTTTGTCAGAGGCTCAGCCGCACACCCGTGCCAAAATAAAGTTGAGTAACCCCCCCCCCCCCCCCCCCCCGGGGAGTGCATGTAGGAAAAATCGGACACAATAGGATAAGTAGTTGTTAAACCACAGCTATAGCTCTGTATGCATTATATTGGCGACAGTCTATGCTGACCACGAGTCGCAGACGAGTGTACTCAGTGGCAACTAAGTGAATATAACATATACAGAGCTGATGTATGCCACACACCAGTGGTGAGTGTTTTCTCACCTTTTGTACGTCATATACAGTCTGGTCATTTCTTTGGTTCTGCCGGCCACGTGTGGTATAACATAGGATACATTCACTTGCATTTACGTTTATACATATATATTACAGTAAACCTTGGTTATAACGAACTTAGATTTAGCGAAGGGCTGATTTATGAAGAGATTATCTTTCTGTTCTATTTCCATTAGATACATTGTAATTAACTCTCTTATGAGCACTCCGTTATACCACGTTAAAACGCTTTAAAATGCTTTAAAACAGGTACCCCATTGTAACCAAGTTTCACTGTATGTGAAAGTGTGAGAGCATAACCAGTAGGGGACCATATATCACCACAATACCTGTGTTCATGATGTCACTATACGATCACTCCGGGATCACCAATGGCTTTCAGTCAATAAGATCATGTTTCAAAATGATGCTCCCGAATTAAGAGTATTTTTTTTATTGATGAGACTCCATAGATTCTTAAATAAGGGGTATTTTTTTCAAGGGAACTCCATTTATTTCAAGAAAAGGGATGCGTTGTCTTCATGGGTCATCTCCATCAACCTCTTGATCTCGGAACTGTTTTAAGCCTCCTAGAATCCATGTTTTAAGGGGTTATTTTTGAAGATTGGGAACGCATGTGACGTCCTTTTTTGATGCTGAGTGCAGGGACTGCGGTTCTCATACCTGAGTATTAAAAACAGAAGCCGCCTAATAGCTCACACTGCGGAACACGATATGCCTGTGTTATGAAGTAGGTGTGGTCAATATGCCCTTGTTCAGCCTAGGCCAAAAAAAGGTTTGCTTCAGGTCACTCGACCGACCCTATCAAAATAGGGCTGACCCTACTTTTTAAAATGCAATTTTGAAGATTTTTCAATATTTCAATATATATATATTTTTTGGGTAAATTTTTGGTGTGCAAAAATTTTGAAAAAATCTTTTTTGTTCAATTTTCATAGAGGGGAGGGTATCATAGAGGGTTTGTAAAAAGAAAATCCGACCAGCTGATCCTAGACTTTCTTCCCATGTTACCTGAACTTTTTTTTTATTTGGCCTTATATCATCCCGTAAATGATACTGATAGAGTGCTAATGGAACATGAGAAACCAGTGTGTTCTGATGGAAACCCTACACGAAGGGGATCCCTATGTACAAGTAAACTCGTGTATTGTTTAGATCATTAATTAATTTAATCAACCCTTTAAGGACGGATGGTGCTAAATAATGACATCTGTCGTCCTGATGCACCAATACAGCCGCGGTGAGTAACTCGCCCGTGCTGCATTAATACATCATGCCGACTCTTCGGGAGTGTCGACCAATGGCTTGCTGCATTGGTGCATCACGCTGTTCCTAAACATGTGTTCATATATATAGCGAGCTCAAAGTCACTACGTCTATTAGTGTTATGTTTGAACTAATTGCACCCATAGACAATTATATATACATGAGTCACGTTATGTCAATTAGGATACGAACCGGTGCAAATTGGTACATGTATTTGGAATTGAAATCAATTTAGAAGTAGGAAGCACATAAAATAATGCTTTAACAGTGTTGGCTCTATTAAAATCAGGTATATTATATCCCAATCTCCACTTGAGTGTAGTTGACAGTATGTATATATGTGGAAGTGGACGTCCAGCCACGCCCTGTAAAAGGTAATATTCTCTGCACTGTGAACAGTTAGTGTATTTATTTCATGGTGAATACGATCTATCAATAGGTACCGCGCATAAGCGAGTCATAGTGGCGAAATCGCCGATTCTCAGAGAAAAAATATCAATCTTTACTAGCCTCCAGAGACCAGGAAAATTAATGTACAGAAATCTCAAACCCCTCAATAGAAAGATATGGATCTGCTAGTTTGAAATATCATTGGTATTAAGTAGGTTGTACTTGCTATGCATGTGCAAATGGGTCTTCACTGGGGGTCACTTTGGGTCAAATTACAGGTTTTGTCACCTGTTTTCCTGCAGCTGATTTGACTCTCTGTCATATAAACTGGATTTCCCATTGCACCATACATTGCACATGAAATATACCAGCACCGTTGATTAGGATACACATCAGGCTTCACTGTGGTCCCCGGGACGAACAAAAATTATTAAAAATTATTGCTTTTGTAGCATTTGATAGAAAATAATAGGTTAAAAAACATATTATTATTGAAAAAAAATGTTCGTCCCGCCCCTCACACTGAAGTTTAAAATAGTCATTACAACCATGTGAAGAGAGCTAAGCAATCCTATGGATGGTGCAGTGGCAAAATTAAATCATCGTTATTTTTCTATACTCATCCTATATAGCATACTGGTAAGCTTAAAAAAAATAAAGTTAATTTCCATAAAAATATATCATGGTTTTGATGTTGACATGTCATGGGTAGTATGTGTTTCGAATTACAAGAGGATTGGACTGCTAGTTAACAATCTATGGCACCATTTGCAGTATAGCATTTGTGACAAACGTACATATTAGTGATCTTGCCATTTTTAAATGAATATGACTCAAAAGATACACATAGGAAATGATCTGAGAATGACTGTGGTATTACATTACATGTAATACCACAGTCCTCAAGTATGTATTCCTTGAACTAGGTATGGGGTCAAAATGGCAGAATGGCCATTTTCAGTGGTAAGGGATTGGTATTTCTGCCGTGTTAGAGGGTACAATATTTCAATACAAATACGTCTGAACATATTCTGAAGATATTAATGCAATGTCCATATATAGTTGATTGGGAAATATCTTTTTTCAACTGCGAATTGTAAATAAAATAAGTGTAATATCACTCTGAAATTGACCCATTGGCTATTGAAAATGAAAGATGTTAAATGGCTGAAACTTTTATTTTTGGAAAATTCATATAAAATTAACTACTGAACGGATCTTAACATAGTTACCATCATTCTTCAGCATTCTTTATCAGCTTCCTAACCAATTTAACAATTTTGTTATGGGAAGGGTTTCTTCAAACTATCCGTGGTACCTACTATCAATGCTAAAGCAATGGCAGGGTCGTATGTGAGTGAGGCGTGCAATAACCCTAGGCTGTATTGCACGCTGTAGCTGTATTGCACGCTCCCAGCAGTCGCTATGGGGTCGCCATGGGGTCGCCAGGCTACCGAGGGTCACGTGACCTCTGCGAAATTCAAAATGGCGGCCGACGGAGGTAAACAAACGCCGCGGAAGTAAAAAAACATCGTGGAAGTAAAGAAACATAGAGTACATATCTATTTTACATCGAAATACCCTGAAATAAATACAGAGCGTCACTTTAAAGTGCCCTCTTCACTGATTACTGCACTTGTGGTCCTTGGGCTGTATTGCACTAGGCCTACGGCCAGCGTGCAATACAGCCCAAGGACCACTCGTGCAGTAACCAGTGACTCAGTCACTTCAGCGTGCAGCTCTGTCTATGTACACAGTAGAAGCTACAGTAGATCTACAGTACAATCTACTGTAGAATGGTACTGTAAATTCTACTGTTTACCCACAATAAACTGTACACCTACAGTAGCATCTACTGTACACCTAAAATAATTACGACCAACATTTACAGTGTGGTTTAGGTGACACGCCAACTGTAGAGGATGCCTTTGTATATGTAAACACCAGCACCACTATGGGGCTTTTTAAAGCTGGGCCGTCAGGGATTAAGTTCAGCATTTTCCATACATGGATTAAAATAACAGTTCCATCAGAGGGCAGCAGTGTTTGCACAGGGGACCATGAGCATTGTCCAGCTACAACATATTCACCCTATCTTGGGCCTGTAAGAGCTGAGCTCCCAGACCTTAAGAGCCCTCTGGTGAATTGAAACTGAACTATATCCAAAAGTGCTTTTGGCCTCACTTCAACCATGACAGTCAAGCTTTAAGAAAGAGGCAGAGGGGAGAGGAGGTAGAGAGAGAGAGAGGTAGAGAGAGAGAGAGAAGACAGAGAAGACAGAGACAGGGAGAGGACAGACAGCACGACAGACAGGCAGACAGAGACAGACAGAGACATCGAGTGAAAACTTAGTAGTTAGTTAATATGGCATATAGGGATAGAGCAATGGAATGTGACAATAAAAAAGAAAGGAAAAAGCAGTTTTCTGCGATGACAGAGGGTATAATTCATTTTATTTTCACCCTTATCTTCTAGTATCAGTTGCTGCTGTTTCCAATTGGTTTCCTAGAACTATATTTACCTTGTCTCAAAAACTGTACACTGTAAAAAGTTGTTGTTCGTGAACAGCAATATGTGCTGTAACTATACAGTACAATGTACTTTAGCTGTAAAAGATAATACAGCAACTTTTGCTGTACACATACAATTCTGTTACTGTAGATGCAGGTTCGAATCCCATAACCAGCAACCAGAGGGAGAGAGAGCAGAGAGGTTGGAGGGAGTACCATACTCCACAGCTCAAATATGACCTGATCCTTTCAAAAGCCTATTGATGCAGGCTACATATAAGTGATTGCCCCTCTAGCTCAGTTGGTAGAGCAGTGGGAGATGTAGTCTGAGGGTCAGCAGTTCTAGTCCTGGCAGGAAACTCTCATACAAACTACATTTCGCCTGATGCAATTCTAAAGTATAATATATTTTGGTACACTGAAATGTTACTATTGAAAATATGCAGAGGATAAAACCAATGTATCTCTACAATCTGCATGAAAGATAATAATATTTACTTTGAAAAACATCTATAGGCCATCAAAATTACACTCCAACTAATAGTAGTTCAGTACTTATTAGTACATTACTGCAATAGGGTAATTTTTATATTAACCCTTAAGACATGAACAGTCTAGTTCTAAAATTGTCCCCAGGGATCCTGTGTTGACCTTGTTACCATTCACACATAAGTAGGAGGTGTTTCAATGCACCTGACATGCAGGATTCACTGGTGTAGTGGTCATGGTTCAGGATTATGCATTGGAACCTGGGGGTTCAAATCTCCAAGATGTTGAATATGTGAGCCTTTTTAGAACTCAGGTCTGCGTCTACAGTAGATTCTACTGTAGGTCTACAGCAGAATTTACTGGAACCAAAGTTGCCCCCAATAGTTGCTGTACAGGAACACTACTTACTTCTAACAGTGTACCTTTGTCTACCCTAACAATATGGGTGTGGATGACCAGCAAAATCTGACACGGCGCCATAGCTATGTCTTACAATCTCCAATCTGCATGAGGCCTAGTGACATGCGACATGAGGCTTGAAAACATAGGGACAGGCGACATGAGCAGTTCTTGAAATCGACATGGGATATGGGCATTATTAAGCAATATCGACATGAGACATGGCCATCTTATAAGATCGACATGAGACATGGAGAGCCCCCCCCCCCCCCCCACCATCCAGACCCCTATCAAAAGCATGCACGTGTTATACCTCACCATCCGATCTCCTTAGCCTATAATGACACATATCTATACAGCACATAATTTGCTGACAAGGCTATCACGAGCTCAACAATGGTGGGCATGCCACTCAGTTTCAATAGCTCTATGCCTGGTTAATTGGTGTAGGTTGACGCCCACCCTTGTCGTCTATAGACATGCACACCTTTTATATGAGGCCTTAATGCCGCAGCCGAACTATAGCATGGTCAGCACCCTAAAAGGTGTGACCAAACAGCCTGCTGTACGCTACACTGTAAAAAGTTGGTTGTCATTTTTTGTGGGTGTACAGTAGATTCTACTGTAGGTATACAGTTTATTATAGGTAAACAGTAGAATCTACTGTATATCTGCGGTAAATTCTACTGTAAATCCATTCTATAGTAGATTCTACTGTAGATCTACAATTGAGAAATGTGATGATGGTGCTTCTTTGCGTTTCATCTTATATGACCCAGAGAGCCATATGACTCCACCAGGTCACCTAGGCTCCCTCAATAGGCGACCTGGATCTCAAGGGGAGTCATTCTGGAGGCAATCTGGACACCCTTTTGACGCTGTTTCTTTTCTCCGTGTAGCAGTCAGGTAAACCAAGCCCAAGCGCCCCCCCCCCCTCGTTGAGATGTAGCACACTACTGCCACCTGGCGTAAAGCATATGCAATACTAGACCAGCTGTAGACCATTATGGTTTGGGTAGGCGATCTGGCGTTGACTGTGAAAAGTTGGTTGACATTTTTGTAGCTGTACAATATATTCTACTGTGTGTGTACTTATTATTTACAGTGTATATTGAACTTAAGTAGAAGCATTTTGTGTGTTGGGTGGTTAGGCCACTCCAAATAATACCCTTGCTTCACATCACCGCGCGCATCACCAAAATCACCTTTTGGATTTTTTATTTTTTTTGCAAATTTTAATGGAAAACATGACAAAGTTTAACAAATATGAGCAGATTTGGTATCAAATCAAAACTTACAGTGCAGCAAATGTAATGGACTGAAGGAAACATATCTGCAACGTTTACAGATCCTTACACTATTAATTACTAAAATGTGAATTTGGCTCCCTGAGAGCCTGGAATACCCTATTTGTTTTAGGCGCAGCAAAAAAAGAATTGTTACATCTCTCATGACTGAGTGATGAGAAACAAGGACATTATTTGGAGTGGCCTTAGTCTAAGACTTTTAGCAATTGACAAAGGCATTTGTTTGCCTAGAACCCTTGAGAAAAACATATTGTCTGATTGGTTCCGGTGTATATAGGTAGGGATACCTTTTTAGTCTGTATGTTTACAAGAAGGTGTGTTATGGCAGTAAAACTTTGTTTGTTTGTTCTGCCGTCGCTTATGGCCCTGAAGGTAGAATTGTAGATAAGCTAAGAAGTTTATACTTGGTTAAAAGCTTGCCAACTTGTTAAACTGTACTAGGTAGTTATCAGCTGCAGAAAGGCGACATGGAATTTTGGATAATATCCAGGAATAGTTGGTAATAATGCATTCTTGAAATAGGGTAGACCCAAGTATTAAATCTAACGTGAATAGAAAGGTATTGCGTTATGACAAACATATGGGAAATAATGCAACTGGCGAAGTGAAGAATTAGTTTATTTTGTATATAATTTATACTGATTGAAATTCAGAATGTGAAATATTTAGATACGATTATGTCGCATGATCGATAAAGCAGAACATATGATGTAGAAATTGAAGTCTATATAGATAGAATACAAATATATGTTCCAATTATATTCACTCTCAAAAGAGATACTTAACCTAGTCCAACCTCAGATATAGAAGCCAGTGCAATTATACACATTGTTTTACCTTGGCTTAAAAGATCATAGCATAATATGCATGTGTCTAAGATTGATCAGAAATTCCAGATTTTCACATATAAGGATGTTTAGTTATGTACAGCTCTTCTAGGAAGACCATAATGCAACTTCTTGCTGGGACCATGATAATTATGCCTGGTCAGAGGCCTACCCTGAAAATTACATAATTGATATTATGTTATAACCAAAAACTGCTAGACGGTTTAAAATTGCATTAATTTTGTATAAGGTTGAATATAACTCATGGTGATGATGAAAGACAGCAGTTAGAGGATAGCTTTGGTTCATTCATATAAATTTGTACTAGTAGCGCGGTACACATCAAAGGCACAGTGTTGACAGTTGTTTTGCATAAAATGATGCATAGAAGTAATTATATTCTGTGACCACTAGGCCAAAAAAAAAGGTGTGTTTCAGATTACATAGTCTGGAAATCTAGGTAGGGTAGGTCGGATGTTTTTTTTTGTGTTTTTTTTTTTGTGTTTTTTTTTTACTTTGGACTGAAAAGTACCCCAAAATTGACTCTCAAACTTCAGCGCTGACTTGCCAACAATGGTGTCGACTCGTAGACTATCCAATTGACCCTGAAATAGGCCCAAAATTACTCAAAACATTAATATTTTTTCAATATTGGATAAAAGTTTCTCGCTGACTACGACATTGACTCATAGACTATCAAATTGACCCTGAAATAGACCTAAAATCACTTAACAAATAAATAGTTTTTTCTAAATTGGAAAAAAATGTTTAGGGTTGGCCCTGTTTTGCTAGGTAGGGTCGGGTAACTTGAAACACACCTTTTTTTTATTTGGCCCTAGCTGAATAAGGGGACTTCTTCCTGACATAGTTTCTTAAACAGCGACATGATGCAAAATTAGTTGTATTTTCTATGACATTAGATATGTCTACATAATCATATCAATCAATGTATAGGCAACTTCGCCCAGGTACATTATGCTGAGGTAAATAGATTGAAGCCATGTAAACATTAGACACATGTGCTTTGCACTGTCGTGATATAAATTGTATAAGGAAATATTTCACAATTGGCATTATATACATGTATGTGTACCTATTATCATTGATGAAAAGGGTATAGGATTTATAAGGGCATGAGACAGCCTTTGGCGGTGCTTTAAAATGGTGCATTTTATATACAATGTGAACCCAATAATCCCTTATGCTAAACCAACTAGATGTACCAAAAGGAGATAATGATAATTATATATAATCAGTGAACCTTGTAAGATTTGTGAATAAGAACATGTATATCCCAATACATTTTATATCGTCTATGTGATCCCTTGGTTGAAAATCAGGAGTAGATTCATAGTATTTCAATTTTCATGCTTATACCTGATATGCACTCTTTACATTAAACACAAAAATTACCATATTTCTTAGAATGATAAATCATACGGAAGAAGTTCGCGAGGCATACATGTATACATGCAAAACAGCGTTACCAGCCTTGCGCCCACCCAAAGCCACACATTCCGTTTGCCCTGAGACAGCACAAGCTGGGCACAGGTTGACGCTAATTTGCTGGGATTATACAAGGAAGATCGGTCAGTCTATACGAAAACCTGCCGGCCACCGGCTATAGCCGGCAAATAGTCTGCCGGTCCGGCAGAAAAAGGACTACTGCAGGCCCGAATGGCTGGCTGTATTCCAGAGATTCTTGTCTACATGCCATTTTTTACGGCTTGTAAATCGGACCATTATTAATGTTTCTACAGCACAAAACAGAAAATGTGAATACTTTCTGTATTGTTCTTCAATAATTTACACATTAAAGTGGTTGATATGATTGCCAGTACAAACAATTGCTTTATATTTGATTTGTAAATAGCAAGGTTGTACTCCAATATCCGGGCCTGCAAAAATTGAGCCGGGCCTGCAAAGAAAAAGATTTGCAGGACCGAATGTCCTGCATGGTGAAAAAGTTTTCGTATAGACTGTCAGAACGCCCCACTGATAAGCACATTTTCAATAAAGGTCAGAGCGATTCGCTATACAAGATATCTAATAATATCACCAGTATATATATCCCCTACTGTGACTATCTTTTACCCTAACTTGCGTACACAATTAAGTGCTGAGACTAAAACTACCACAAATTTTCCCACTTTATATTTATAGTCATAAGGCACAGTCTTTACTGGTTCAGAATACTCATCACAGTAAACGTCTCCAATAAGGGAGTGTTCATTTATTAGTTACAGAGGGGGTGGTGGGTATGGCTGGGGGGGGGGGGGCGTAAAACATTCTGACCCCTCTCAAGGGGGGGAGGGGGTGTAAAGAATTCAGCCCGTTTTAAGCAAAAACACCTGTGCATTACTATAGTTCAAAGGGGGGGGGGCGAAATCTGTAATTAATAAATGAACACTCCCTAAAACATGCATAATCATCTATCCTTTTGTTACAGCTACATAATTATTGAGGCCTCAAAAATCATAAAATGGCCATAGAAGAGATTCTATATGAGACACATGAACCTGTTTAAAGACAATGTCTCCATAACTGACCAATATTGACGATTGTCATGGACTTGTATTTATCACGATACTAGATAATGTTATAAATAATCCAGCTCTTATACGCTCTAAAAAATGTGGCCCTGTAATGTAGTCTGGAATTCCATATAGACCGCTGAACGCTTTCAAAATCGGGAATGGATTTCTACAGTTTCTAGTGCCTCCTGTGGAAGTTCTGTTAGTTCCTCTGCTGTCCGCTTGGCGTCCGGCCTAAGGGTCTCCTCCTCCTCACATCCTTCCTCCTTCAGTCTCTCAAATTGGCTACCATCCTATAGTTAAGTACATATAGTGATGTGTTTAGTAACAAACTGACTGCCATCCTATAGTTAAGTACATATAGTGATGTGTTTAGTAACAAACTGACTGCCATCCTATAGTTAAGTACATGAGGTGATATGTTTAGCAACAAACTGACTGCCGTCCTATAGTTAAGTACATGAGGTGATGTGTTAAGTAACAAACTGATATATTATGTGACAAACTGACTGTCGTCCTATAGTTAAGAACATGATCTACAAAATATACTTTTAACAGGGGACAAATTCCAAGGATCTTACAACAAAGCTGTAGTGTCTTTAGGTTTTTGTAGGATTGTTATGAACTGGGAGGAGCAGGGGAGAGAGGGAGGAGGAGAAACGGGCAGAGGGAGGACTTGTGATGGCCTTCCTTTAAGGATAGCAAAATGTTGTTTAGATGACCAGGGTTGTTGCATGTGTGTGGGAGGGGGGTAATTATGTTTGTCTTTGGGCCGGCTTGAGTGATTTCAAGAGCCATCCTGGACCACTCAACTTCTAGTATAGGTCCTGCATGTATATACAGAGAGATCTCTATAAACCGCCATCCAATAGTCCGCCAGTCTCACCTACTGCCAGGTCAAAAAGGGTGTAGTTTTGATATCATACCATACAAATTCCACTCTATAAACCGCCACATTCACCATCCAACCAATTTCAGGCAGCAAGTTGGCATGGCGGATTAAAGAGGCTTGACATTGACAGCTTGGCTTGACATAAGGAGTCAATGGTTATTAGATTGCTACCTATCCTTGCCATTGACAGCCTCATCCAAGAACTCACGAGGTGTCTAGACTTTACCAAAATGGATACTGGTTCTACATGTAGTACCCGAAAACCAGATCTAGAAGAAATTAGTGTTGCACACACCCATACGGACACATAGGGAGACCAGGTCTGGGCAAGGTTGAAAGGCCAACCAGGGCTAACAATGAATAAGGGGCCCTATGCTAGTCTTTTCTTGTCATAAGTCAGTATGCTATGACCCAATGTATAACACCAGGAAACCTTAGCTTTTTAACAAATCATAAAAATGATTCAAAGTACACACCTCTAAGCTCTAACACATTGTCCCAACTGCATGATACCCCAACCCCAACCTACCTGTTTAGCGCAGACACTGCCGGCGAAGGCTACCACACAGGCTACAAAGGATGACAGGACGAAGATGGCCCAGCAGGCGTGGAAGCACCAGAAGAGCATGGTGATGGCACCCATGTGGTTACACGTGTCGTACACCGTCTGCCTCCACTTGATGCCGTCCTTGTACACGTAGTGCACCCCGGGCAGCTCCAGGTCGCTGTACACCCCCTGGTAGTAGCTGGAAGGGGAGGGGGAGGGGATTTAGGGATCAGTCATTTTTAACCCTTTAAGAACAGATGTCGCTAAGGCCACACCAATAAAGTTGGTCTACGGATTTCCTGCACATATTTTCGAAAATGCAAAATTTTTGTGTCTACGGATGCGCCCACATCATTTTCTGAGAAATTTGAATTTTTTTTTATCTACTATTTTTTGGTGGCCTATTTTCTGATCGATGGCCAGATGTGGGAGTTAACAATGTTTCCTTCAAAAAGAAAAAAAAAGTTGCCCGCTCCACTTGATTCAAGGTTAAAATCCACAAGACAAAAATAAATGGGGGAAAAGAAAGAAATTTTGCTCGCTCGCACCATATTTTAAAATTGAAAAAAGTTATAGGGCTTATCATGCTGCCATTCATCATCAAATCCTTGTTTTAATATCGTTTCAAATTCGCTAGAATTGATAGATTTACAGGTAAAGAGAAATTGAAAAAAAAAATATATAATGAATTAAACAAATAAATTAATTAAATAATGATGATGGTGATGATGATGATGTAATAATAATAATAATAATAATAATGATGATAATGATACTTATGATGATAATGATTATAATAATAATAATAATAATAATAATAATAATAATAATAATAATAATAATAATAATAATAATAATAATAATAATAATAATAATAATGATAATAATAATAATAATAAGTTCTGTATTCAACCCTTATAAAGGGTTTCAACGAAATACAGGGACTTTCGAGGGCAATCTGTCGGGCAAATACAGAACTTAAACAAATCCTGTATACTAATAATAATAATAATAATAATAATGATAATGATAGTAATAATAATAAAGTATGTATGGCTTACTCTTGGCAGTAGCAGGTGCGGCCCCTCATGGAGCACACGGCCAGGTCGTTCCTCCAGGCGTGTAGAGGCCACACGTCGTAGTGAGACGTGGTGAAGTTACCCACCCACCCCATAATGGCCGTCTGTGTCACTGCCAGCAGGACACTCCCCATCCCCCACAGGTAGGCCTGCAAGGTCACAACAAGGTCAACAGGTCAATGCCAAGGTCACAACAAGGTTAACACAATAACAGGTCAATATCAAGGTCACAACAAGGGCAACAGGACAAAACTAAGGTCACAACAAGGCCAACAGGTCAATATCAAGGTCACAACAAGGTCAATAGGACAAAACTAAGGTCATAACAAGGTCAACAGGTCAATACCAAGGTCACAACAATGTCGTTACGAAGGTATATTGGGAAATAGTTTGTAGGGTCAAATCGATTTATAATGTATACACAACTTATTTGACTGATTTACATACTAAGAATAATATACATACATATCTCCTACTTCGACTAGACGCTGCATAAAACCCGAGAACACCTAAAATAAAAGGCTGAAAGAATGACCGACATACATTAGACAAACCATTCAGCAGTCCTGAAATATGTTTGATACTGTAGTATAATCACAATATTAACTTTAATGTATGATCTGTGACCTCAAAGCATTTCTATCATTACGGACCCTAAATGGGTTAAAGGTAGGTATGGAGTGCACAATAAATAGCAAGGTCTTCATTCAAGCAAGAGTTTCAAAGTATGTGCAAACTTTGTATAGTGAGTAATACATGTATACAGAGAGTGGGAAGATACCCTATAGTCAGGAAACTCCTTATAAGGTTAGCATTAGCAGATCATGCTATCCGCTTGAACTAAGGGATAGTAGTCCGAAGCCAGTCGTTGTTATTGTTGTTGGTGTTGTTGATGGTGTTGTTGAGGCCAGCGATGGAACTGCATCAGACAACATGTGTGGTGTTGTGTTATGATGCACAGAGGAGATAACATTAAAATAATCTAGATAGCGCATCATAACATACTATCACACAGTTGGACACTAATTTGCAGTCTGAGGATGTTAGATCCAATAACAGCATATATATGTTTGGTATAACTTACCCCTAGGCCTCCCCACCACAGCACAGGTCCATGTTTAGCTGAGTACTTCCCCATCAGACCCCACACCAGCATGCCCATGATGGTCATCACCGTGCCTGCAAACAGAGCATGAGTTAACATGTCAGACAGGGAGGGCAGTTCTACTCACATCTTGCATATCATTTGATACATATTTCTACAAAAGGTTTGAAAATATTATATATATATATATATATATATATATATATATATATATATATATATATATATATATATATATATATATAGGGGCCGTCCATAAAGTATGTCACGCTTTTTTGGGCCATTTTGAACACCCCCCCACCCCCATGTCACACTTTGTCACACTTTTTCCGACACCCCCTAGAAAAGTATGTCACAAATCCACTGACACCCCCCCCCTGCATATAGTTAGGTACCAATCAATCTAAGTGACATAAAAGAGCATACATACATACTCTTAACCCAGTATTATTTTTGTTTATAAAGTCTATTACAATAAGATGTTATCAAAATGAGTTAGGGTATGACATCAGTCAAAATCTTTAGAGTCAATGTTTATGGATTTTATTGACTAAAGCCCTTTAATTAGGCTACAACTGTCCAAATTGACAGTACCGTTATCATGTTCACACCGGTAGGCATGGCACCCTAAATCTTTGTGGCTGAGGTATTCTTGATCCATAAATTCTTGACAGTATTCACAGTAATAACAGGTGTGCCACTGCTGTCCTGTGACTCCTCTTGTGTTGGAAGACCTGAGGCAGGGCCGGATTCAGAAATTTGAGAAGGAGGGGGCATGATATAGGCTATGATGGCATTGGACCCATTTACATTAAAATCTAGAGCAAAAAGGGGGGATGCCCCCCCTGGATCAACCCTTGTGTGGTATCCAAATACTCACGCTCTATCCTCACCATGCCAATGGACTTATGGTACTCATAAGAACCTGTCCCTGTCCATATAAGAGCTCCTTGGATTCGAGCAATGTTTTTTTTGTCTTGAAACTTTACAATATTTCTAACACTGGTATTTCTTCTATATCTTGTTTATACTCTGCAGCCACTTGGTGTTTATCTATCATGGTCTGTAACAAAACCTTGGCCAAAAGATTTCCAGTCTGTGCAAAGTCTTTCTTTTCTAGCTCTAGATCCATGGCCCTTCTTTGAGAAAATATCTGCAGCTCACCCCTGTTACATGCACAGCTCTTACTTAGGGCATAAGTGACTATCAAACGTGCATCCAAGTTTGCATCAATAAATGGATCTATCACACAGTTGATAATTTTGTCATACCTGGGGTTTTGACTTGTGTGAAGTTAAAGGTGGGGTTGTAGATCTGCTATAACCACCAACATATATTAAACTTGGAGATGTCACTAATTTATACAGCAGTTATAATATTCTTTACAAAATTCTGAAAGTGTGATGTCACACAAGTCCATAGAGCCCCCCATCCCCATGTCACACTTTGTCACACAAAAAAAAGACCCCCCCACCCCCTCGGGTGTGACATACTTTATGGACGGCCCCTTAATGGTAAAGCTCTACCAGGGAAATTAATGAAATACTATGTTACCTTTGTGTTAAGTTACTCAACTAAATTATAAATTTATTCGGATGCCTACCATGTTAATCCATGTTATTGGGGAAATGTGTAGATAAGGGCGGACCCAAGACGGATATGGTGCGGGGTTATGGCCCCATAGCTTCCCTTTTAGTGTGATTCTAATTTTCTAATAATAATTTCGATCTACCAGACGTGGCACGGCCACCAATTTATAACATATGGTTACTCCGCCTGCTTTCAAATTTTCACTGCCCCCCCCCCCTCCCAGTCTCCCTTTGCTTCCAAAATTCTCAAATTCCTGGGTCGGTCCTTTGGTTTATTCTCCTACTTACCTGAGGCTAGATGGAACAGTGCACAGGTACATATAATAGTGCCTAGTTTGGCCTCCAGGGGTGACCTTGGGATGAGCTCCCCTCCCCGCGTCTCCCTGTGGAAGACATTGAGGGGGTCTGCTGCTGTGGGGTCCACATTTTCTGATGCAGGGGCACTAATGTCCTCCTCTATGTTGTCAATGGGGGCTGTGGTTGTCATGGTGTGTGGTTGTTGTTGTTGTTGTTGTTGTTGTTGTTGCTGTTATCTAGTGATAAGTGATGACATCGTCTGTCTGTTTCCCCTGAAACTAAGTATAGGTAAAACAGTTAGGGAAAATCCATAGCAAGATTTAGTAAAAGCATGATATAAACAGGTTAGTATTGTGAACATTGTATTGTTACACCACAAAATGTATACTGAAATATAATTAGGCCTAAGGTAAAATACAGATCTCCCATGATGTGGACTTGTGGTGTCATATTAAACTAGGAAACTATGTATAACTATAGTCTTATGTGTCGACTTAAGAAAAGTGACAGCCAGTGCACATCCAAAATATGGACAGGCTCGTATTAAGATATGATATATATTCACTGGTATATAATATTATGTCCCATATTCGTATTTTAACATTTGTCTAATATGTGTACATGTGCGCATTGCTATTTAACAATAACAATTGAATCAATGCACTCTCCAGGAAGCACTCTCATATGGGGGGAGGGGGGTCTAGATGGGGGGTCCCCCATGTCGCATGTCGAATTTTAAGAAATGACCATGTCATGTCACTTAAAATTCCCATGTCCCATGTCGCCCCTAAGAACCTGCCATGTCCCATGTTGATTTTAAGAAATTCCCTGTGTCATGTCACTCTCATGTCACTAAGCACCATGTCGCATGTCGATTTTAAGAATTGACCATGTCACCGTGTCGAATTTTGGCATCTATACCCCTCATATGGAGAGGTATTAAATCACATGACATAATCGGTCAAAACTGTGAAGAATTCAATATAATACTGATGCTAGCCTATAGTCTAGAGCAGTGGTATCATGGCATGTAATACATGTCTGCATGTATACGACATGTACATAGTTATAGTTAAGTCAAAGTTAGTCAGTCTGTGCACATTGCCACCACAAACACTGAAACAGCCTTACAGTTATATTATAGATTATAGTTATACAATACACAATTCCATACACGTTATATAGGTAAACCAGTCTAGTAGTACAGTCACAGTCAATACCTACCTCACTTCATCTACACAACACAGTAGAACACACACACTGGGGCTCCCCCTGTCTCAGGCGGCTCCCACCAACACCAACCTACCTACCTCTTGGTCCTAGGCTCTCCCCTCAGCCTCTACCATCCCCATGTACTCCTTATTCTTCTAGTATTATAACATTTACAGCAACTTTGACACACACACGCCGGAAGTTGTTGATGAATCGGCTATAGGCGTCTTCCGGTTTTGGTGGTCATGGTTCAGTGAACGCACTGACCTAGTTTGGAGTTCCCCAGGTGCAGGTACACTGGATACCTGTGCCGCACTGGTTCTCTGAACTACATGCTGCAAACCATGCAATGGATTCACAGTACCATGTGTAGTGGCACACACATACTGACAGTGTTTGAAATTATGCATTCTTAACACTAATGTTTCACTTGATTCATCCTCGGGACCGATTAAACTGCTATATCAGTTTAATGATATACATAGATAATTGGGCCAACCCCCTCTCACAAATGTGTACTAAATGTAATACCAACTAAAGTACCGTTCTGAAAGATTTCTTTACTATATCAGGATATATCAGGCCTCATTGCATTCTATCCAATACTCGGATAATACTCCCTCCCGACTTTTCAGTCCGATTGACTAATAAAGCGCAAGGCCCTGCCTTCGGGATTCTACCCATGATTTAAGAAGTTACAAATGATTGCCAGTGATGATAAACACCCATGATGATCAGGTTTTAGTATTTGGCAGTGGTAGACATATTCCAGGGAAATACTTTTGTAGCAATTTACATCCTAAATAAGGCGAACTACACCTTGCCTTTAACATCAACATTACCATTTCTGTGATTTGTGGTCGCTGAAGTATAGGGAGGATAGCCTACATGGCATGGGAGCTGCCATTTTCTTTCTGTCCCCCGACTCAGAGCAGTGCATTGTGGGTAAATCTGTTATCAGCCACTGTTCACACCTAGGAACAATGGCAACAGATAACACTGATAAGACTGATGGGTGACATCCCACCCCTATCTTAATCACCTTAATCACCTCCCCATTGTCTCAGGTGTGAAGTGAGGGACTTAGCTTGATTGAGAGACAGTGCATTAATTACACTCTGACTGACTGACATGTGGTCACCCACAGAGGTGTTAATGCTCTATTTCTCTGAGATTTGAAATATTCACATTGCTGTAAGCTTATCTAATTAAAGATCATGTCATGGGGAAAACATTGATCTGATTCATACAGAATATAAACAGATATTATTATGAGGGAGAACCCTCCAAAGTAAACTGCACAAAGGGGGAAAATGGAGGCTTGACACACAACTACCTGAGCCTCCTGGCACATGCCTCTGGAACCAGCATAGGCTCTCCCTCGTATATTGGGCCTAAATCGCAGTCAAAATCAGTCTGGACTTTCAAATGTTTAATTACCTTTTAGGAAAATTGTGTAACTTATATGTAGAATTCATGTGGGTACATACCCAAGAGGTCCGTTGTAGGAAGTTTTATATCTTCTTTCTTTTCTTACCACCAAGCACATTCAAGTAAGAGCCCTAAGAAAGTAGTACATTCTCTTAAGACACACATTTTATCTGTGGCGGACAGTTCATATACACCCAGGCAAATATGAGCGTCAGCCAATGTCGCCAATAGCACTCTCATACAACAGTCAGGCACTGCTGGACTACAATAGATGGTTCAAGGGCTATTTTAGTATAGGTCAGGCTATGCTGGACCTTCATCTAAAGTTTCTACTCACCCAAAATGGCTCAAGAGTCTGCCTATGCTGGATCCTCATGCCAGAGTCTGGCAATGCTGGACTCTGGGGAGAGTCCCTTTCAGCCTGCAAGAGTCCAGTATTGCCAGACTCTTGCATGAAGATCCAGCATGGCCAGACTCTCAAGCAATTTTGCAAAAGTCCAGCCTGTTATTGAAGGTCCTGCATAGCCTGACCCTTACTAGAATGGCCCTTGACCCATCTATTATAGTCCAGCAGTGTCTGACCTTTGTATGAGTGTGCTATTGGCGACATTGGATGACACTGATATTTGCCTGTGTGTAACGTATTAGGATTTGTGGTCATGATACATGCATGCAGTACTTCATCACGTGTCTACTCAAGAAGGCTGCATTCATGCATCATGCCAACCCATCGATAATGTATCAACCCCATAGGGCCGGCATGATGCTTGGATTCAGCCCTGGCGATTCACTTGCGATGGCTGCATTCGTCCCAATGGGCACAAAACATTGAATCAACATTGATATATGGTTGACAATGTTGATTCAACATTGATTCAACGTTGATTCAACATTAGACTGAATTTTGTGCCCACTGGGGTGCATCATACCGACAAAGATCATGCATTAAACCACTATGCGGCCCTTAAAGGGGTGAGTATTCAAGTAGCCTTGGGCACCGACATATCAATATTCAGATATGACACAAAATGTGTCAGTCCTTGCAGCACAAGAGACATTTAGGGAAAGGTCATTCTAATAACATGGGGGGGGGGGGGGGGTTATTGCATTTGTGGAGCACATCATGATAATTTGGACCCTATCATAGGGTAGCGGGGCACAACGATTTGGACCCCTCAAAAATATAAGGGGTACGAAAAAAGAACAAGGGTCCCTGAAAAGATTTCGGTGCGTGTGCGGAAATTTAAAAGAAATCAGCCCCCCTCTGATGTTGAGAAATGAGCACTCCCTTCACTCAGGTGATGCGGCCAAATAAAAAAAAAAGGTTTGCTTCAGGTAACACGGGAAGAAGCTCTAGGGTAGGTAGGCCAGATTTCTTTTTTTAACTTTTTTTACAGCCCCTCTACATGCCCTAACATTGACCCAAAAAGTGAAAAAATGGGAAGATTTTTTCAAAAGATTTGTAACTGACCCCAAAAAAGTGTAAAAATATAAGAAATATCTTCAAAATTGCCTAAAAAAACGTAGGGTCGGCCCTGTTTAGATAGGGTCGGTCGGGTGACCTGAAACAAACCTTTTTTTAATGGCCTGACCAGAGAGGGTCATTAAATTTCAAGGCAGCCTTCACATTGTAATGAATTATGACCCTGAACTCAACTTTCAGATTTACAAGTTATAGAACAGGCCAATGGTCATCACCATTCAGCTCGAGAAGCAGGGCACTGACCGACTATATCACTATATCAAGGAGTAGGCATCTACATGCCTGTTTGATAAACTCGCCTAACTTTGGAGATGGATAGTATATTTCTCCAAAAGTATAAAGATTAATTGAGGAAGTGTCACATTGGGATCTACACCAGGAGACTGTCATTCACGACATTTGAGGAGTCATGAATGTAATGAGTCTGCCACGTTCAATGGGGAGGTTACTTGAAAGATGGATACTATTTATAGGTCTATGCATATGTAGCCTAGTCATGCTATGGGTGACAGTTCAAGAGCATCGGAACTATGTAGGATCAAATACGAAAGTCCTTTCAAAAAAGAAGTATGTTTATGACGCCATTGACACCAATATTCATCAGCCATTGTTCAGACATGTGGAAGCTTACAGGAACCATGATGAGTCAGCAATATTGAAAGATGATGTTGTTAAACTGAATATTGAGTATCTATACAATGTTATGAATAGGAGTAAGAGTGATAGATGGATTGATGGTCAACTTCGTCCAGGACCTAACCTAGATAGGAAATCCAGGTACCAATGCACACCCATAGTAAATCCGGAACGCCAAAGGAATGCCAACCAAAGTGTTAATTCAGAACATCCCATAAATGACAATACTAGCAAAATGCACTATCCCGTGTCAGTTTTAGATGTCATTGCCAATGCCAAAAGTAAACTGGAAACTTGCACTCAGATGACATACTTAGGTTATGGGGTGCCAACCCCAAGGTCATCTCCGTTCCCATACAAGGTCATGCGGGAACCTACCATTGACCAGAGGGTTGCCTCCTTTACCACTGCAGATATCCTTGAGCTTGATCAACTAATTGAAGATATAATACATTCAGACCCTAAGTGGGGGATTGACACATTAGCCGGTCTGATCAAGAACTATATACATTCGGAACATACTGAGATTCGAGCTCCGAGCCTTAATAGATTAGGTATGAGATTAAAAAATCTTACCCGGTTAATGGGAGGACGTGATCAGATGTTCGATACACCATTCATGGCATTGCGTAAAGATATGAAGATTTTGCTCAGGCGTAAGTTTCCTACTGGTCCACGTCCCATGCTTTGTCATGGATGCTTCAAGTATGATTTCAAAAATATAATTTCTCCAAAAGTCCTTTGTGGGGGTATTGATGCTATTGATTTGGTAGCACTAATTACAACGGTGCCTCGGAATGCTTTAATGAGAAGAGGAATACGCCAAACATGGGGATCTTATGCCCGCGATAACAATACAAATTTTAAGCTGGTATTCTTATTCGGCACTGGCTGGAGTGACACGGAAATTAAATTGCTGCAGTATGAAAATGAGATGCATGGTGACATTCTCATGGACGATTTCAAGGACGATTACTACAACCTCACACGGAAGGTGCTCATGGGATACCACTGGATTCTCCGAGAGTGCCCGAACGTTAAGTTCATCCTCCGAACTGCTGATGACTGCTATATCAATGTACCATCCATGGTGCGCCATCTTGCCAAATATGGGCATGAGGAGGCCTTCCAGGAGCATCAGATTGGGAAGTGTTATGTCGAGTTTAAGCCGGTGAGGGTACTTCCAGATAAAGGGTATCTCACATCGTGGGAATACCCATTCGACATCTTCCCACCCTTTGCGTTAGGCACTATCTTTATTACCTCATTTCGCTTGATGAAGGAGCTCACCAAGGCCTCTGAAAATGTGCCATATTTTGCGGTAGAGGACAATTATTTTGGTTTCTTGTTGAAGCACATTCAGCGGGGCTGCCATGACATTCCCGATATTGATGAGGTGTATGGAAAACATTCAGTCTCAGTGAGCGAAATGAGGTTTTTGGAGCATTCTACCAATGCCCCTATTTCACCGCTTTAACTTGAAGTGATACTCAATAATTGTATCAATAAAATAACCAATGAGGTCTACACAAATATCTCATATCCCCAGACACCCAACCATCCAATCGATAATTGTGTAGGGGCATGATATTACATATTAACCTCATACACGGTATTTCCGGGTAACGTCTGTTTACTCTACCTGGAGCTAGTGCACACAGTTCCCGGGAGAGGGCGCAGGTCCTCTCCAGGTTACCGTGTGCCGTTCTCAGGTGGGCTGCCGACCCACTAGTCCAATGAATGAAGATAAAAAAGCAGTCTAGTGTCAACAAAATTGCTATGTGGGATTTTCCAGTGGTTTTGTGCTCTATAATATGTCTACTTTCCAAAAAAAAGTAGTTGTCAAAAATTCTCCCTGGGGAACCCCCTGAATATAGGAAATTTCTAGGTAAGTCTGATATCTCAATGGAATATGCCTATAGTCCAGTTAATGAGGCCTTCAGGGTGAAAGAAAATGTCCCACAAAGGGTTTGTCAATGATTTTCAGCTATTTAATACCTGCGCATTTCAGGAAAAAGAAGTCCTGAAAAATTATCTTCGGGGAGCCCCTAAAAAAGACTGTTTGTGAAGTGACTTGGGTGTCTGAATGAAGTAAGCCAACAGTACATATAATGAAGACTTGGTTGAAAAGGAAGTCACAGAAAAAGGTTCTTAATGATTTTCAACTATTCAATACCTATATATTGCAGGAATTTCTTTTTTTCAAAAACCATCCTTTTGGTAGGGGGTCCTAAAAGCCCAAATATCAATGTTTAAGTTGATTTAGACTGGAGTGTCTTTGAAGGTGAATTTGCCCTAATTTGGGTATGCTGGATTCAAATCTGGTGTGTATAGAATAAATTGGGTGTAGGAGAAAGGTCCAAAATAAGTGCAAAGGTCAAGGTTGCATTGAAAATATGTCAAATCAGCAAATTTACTTCATGGGGCAGTGCTCGGTTATCAAAATAGCATGAATCTTTTATCTTGTGTCACAATGGATCTTCATCCACAAGAATAGTTACACGACCTTGGCCAAGGTCAAGGTCATAATTCTCAAAGGTCAACCATGGGAATACATTGGTTTGAGTTTTGCCAATAGCCAGCTATTCATTACTAAGGACAAACATTCTTGAGAGCATGCCGGGGAAATTGACTTTCGTTTCTTGCCATAAATTTGTGCATAAACCCAGATAGTCCATGATCCAGCAAGCCAGATATTGCTTGCCAGTACCATTATGGGGCATTCTGTTATCAGAGGTCAAAGGTCAAGGTCATGCCAAAACCTTTTCACCATGAAATGTTATTGAAATTTCAATGAATTGAGTATATTTCAGAAAATTAGCATTGGTATTCACTATCCAATATTCACAGAAATTCTATTATTCTGGTATCGGTCTCATTAAAATTTCAAGATGACTGCCATCTAACTTCTCAAAAATGATAAATTTGAATTCCTAGGCCTCGCAAATGTATTTTTGGAACTTTAAATCATGCTTCTCTCTTGAATATACCCAGAGATATATCATTTTCAAGCATTTATGACATTTTGGCAGCCATCTTGAATAATTTAAATTGCTCAATGGTGACATCGCCATACTGCACTAGAAATGTTCATACAGACCCTATAGATGAATAATCAAGAGAGAAAACATTATCACATTTTGGATTAGGCCAAAAAGCCTTTGTTTTCTGCCAGACTAGAAAGTTCTTCTGCAATACGCAGGTGACCTTGACCTTGGTATTTTGTAAAGCGGATGTATTTGTCTCACCCATCTGCTATCTATTTAATCATTTACCATTCTAATGCTGTTATCAATTCCACATTATACCTTACATGTTGTTGCCATTATAGTTTCCAGGCAGACCTTCTATATAACCTTCTAAATGGACTTCTTTATCACTCTCCCCATCACCCACCGGATATCAATATGTTAATAATTCACTAAATATAGTTATAGACTACATTTCCTGTCAGCCTAGATGTCAATAAAGTTCTTTGTCTGAGAATTGGTACTTTCACTGATTGTGGCTGCCTAATCGCTATATCAGAATGTGACCATGTGACCTTGACCTTGGGAAATAATTCTAACGTGTCTATAGTTTCAAGCTGATGTCAATTGACCCATCATGAGAGCAAATATCTTGATTAAGACCAAATATATGACACTTTAACATTGAGCGACACTACAAAGGCTGCCATATTGGATTTGAGGCACTTCCCCAAGGAGGATTTCTGACAACTTTTTTTTTCTGAAATCTGCATGTACCAAAGAGGTGAACACCATTGAAAAACCTCACATAGCAATTGTGTTGACCCTGAAGTGTTCATTCATTGGACTACACCCACCTGGCCACGTGACCTAAGAGCCGGTGATTATATAAGACCCGTGTGTTTACCTGGAAGGCAGTCAGTGCAGGCCCGACTGACGATAGACTTCACTATGTCCAACCGTGCGGACAGCGTTGTATACTAAGACTATACTGACCGTTTCCTATATCCATAGAGAAACCTGATTACCTGTGTGTATTGATTTTACACTGATCGTTCCCTTGCGAAGGAACCGAATTTGTTTTTTATAATAAAGACTGATATTCTCGCACCTGGAAACTGCCCTGATCATTGTTCCTTAAACTAGAATAACTACGAACCACCACAATTGTGTTATTAAAAACAAATTTGATTGCACATGTGACAATCCAACCTAGAGGCCCCACAGCTCCCTTTCACGCAAATGCAGACATTAGAAAGCAGCACACAGCAAAAACCTGAATAAAATTTCCTATGTGGTATACAATATCCAAAGTCTAGAGATAGTACCAACTAAGGACGATAGTAAGCACAGAAGAGACATTTGATGGCTTATGTCTCTTTATAACACGTTAGGCCAAAAAAGAAAAAGGTTTGTTTCAGGTCACCCGACCGACCCTATCAAAAGAGGACCGACCCTACGTTTTTTTATGCAATTTTGAAGAAATTTCCTTATTTTTAGCCTTTTTGGGTCAATTTTTGGGTCTTCGGAGAAGCCGGGTAGTACTTTCATGTTGAAAAAAAAAGTTAAAAAAAAAAAAATCCGACCTACCGACCCTACATTTTCATACCATGTTACCTGAAACAAACCTTCTTTTTTTTTGGCCTTATGTATACTTTCATAACATATATGGTAAGAGATTCTATTTGTTTTGTATGGTAATCCCTGGGTTTGAAATAGATTGACCCTTGTGCACTGTTCTATGCTGTACCAAATTAGACACAGTTTTCAAGCATGAGTGCCGAATTCCGTACACAATTAGGCAATGTTTTTCTGAGACTTGTTCACTAGTGGCCTTCTGAAAATAGGTTAGAGATGTTGCTGGATGTGATGCGTAGCCAAGGTCAATGTATACCGGTACTTGTATTCATCAGATTTCAGTGTAAGCGTAACGGACTGACGATGTTGACAATATTGTATGTTGATAAATTGATAATATTTGAAAGAAATATTGTTTTTGTGCCATATCTTAAAGGGCATTTTAAATGTGTCCGGACTTAAGGGCAGGTGTCCCGAATTAGGGTCCAAATAAATATTTAAGCAACCTAATGTTTCCTAGAAAAATAATGATAATGGCTGTACCCTTAAGCCATATGTCAGAAAACATATTAGCCCTTCATTTGCCGTGATCTTGGAAGATCTCAGAAATCTTAAAGCTGGGCCGTCAGGGAATAAGTTCAGCATTTTCCATACATGGACTAAAATAACAGTTCTACCTGTAAGAGCTGAGGTCCCAGCTATTAAGAGCCCTCTTGTGAATGAAAACTGAACTATATCCAAAAGTGCTTTTCGCCTCACTTCAACCATGACGGTCAAGCTTTAAGAAAAATAATCATTAAGTGTCCGAGGACTAGACCCTTTACTCTAGTGGGATCCGGTAGGGGGAGTCTTGGTGCTGTGTGTACATCACGTTCTAAACAGGGATTCTAAATATACAGTTACATGAACTATGCATGACACTCAGAAGATGGCAGTAGCAATCAATTGGATTGTAGTCTGACACATCTGGCACTACTGCGCCATCTGGCACTAATTGCTTTCATTCCCCATTTTTTTGTGTGTTTGACACCATTCTTGATGGTAGCAATGTTGTCCTAATTGTGATTTGCAGGTGGGGATAGACTGAATTTAGTGGTAGTATACAGGTTATTGGGTTGTGATTACAGGCTAAATCCAAGGGTGTCAAATTGGGTGCTACTGCTGGTTTTGTTAAGTGTCGGCTATCACTTATGTATTATGCATATTTTTATGCTCATATTCACATATTAAAAGAGAAATAACATACTCCAAATTCCTCATATAGACTAACAGGCACATGGTTTATGGAAACATAATGAAAATAAAAGTGACCCAAAATTAGCTGGTAATAATTAGAGTGCAATATATGCTAGAACTTACCTTTATGGCAACCACGATCATTTATATTATCCCAGCGCTTAATAAGATCAGAGATCCATACTAAAGATACATTGTTGTATAAACAAAAGATTGAGCAACCCTTGTCACGTCGATCTTATCGTATCACAACTATAAGTTATGGATCATGGATCATGGATATTTTATATACAGCCAGCAGCAACAACAGGCTATACAGAAGCTACAAGCTCTCCAAAACTACACTCTTAAAATGATTCACTCACCTTACTCATACTAACTTAGTCCTTCTCAAAAGACGACCTTCTCAAAATGATGTTCAAAAGGTCCAAGAAGGACAAGACTTGTGTAAAGGAAATCTCCAAAGCAGGTCCCATCAAGGCCCCAGCTTAAAGGTCCCTAATTATAACCAACAGTGCCCCAGAACGCTTTGCATGTACAGAGGACCCCAAAGCTGGAATGACATTTAAGCGGGTACACACACAGAAAAGTGAGAGTCATTGTCGCTAAAACTACCCTCACTTGAGGGTCAGGCACTGCCTGACTCTCAGGTGAGGGTAGTTTTAGCTTCTCACTTTTCTGAGGGTGTAGTCAATATAGTATTGACAATGCGTATGGGATTATAATGTAGAGGATACTCACGTAAACACCATATCATACTATCTTAATTCTTTTTCAGAAACATCATATGAAAGGTATTTAGTATAACCTTATACCACTTTGAGAAGAGCAGTATATTTCAGGCTTTAAAGCTTGACCGTCATGGTTGAAGTGAGGCCAAAAGCACTTTTGGCTATCAGTTTTGATTCACAAGAGGGCTTTTAAGGGCTAGGTGCTCAGCTCTAACAGTCACAAGATGGGGTGAATATGTTGTAGCTGACCAATGCTCATGGTCCCCTGTCAAAACACTGCTGCCCTCTGGTGGAACTGTTATTTTAGTCTATGTATGAAAAATGCTGAACTTATTCCCTGACAGCCCAGCATTAATCCCAATCCCCCATACTCTCAGAGCATGGGAAATCCTAGTTATTGCTGAACATTATATCCAAGTGATTACTAGTATCTTCTAGATGGGTGATAATTAGCACACGAAATATGATTAAATCCTACCTCGACCATGTTCCTATGATCACTGGATTTGTACATCACTGGATTTGTGCATGTGCCAGCCCAAACCCCGACACTTGCCAGCTCCAGATTCTATTTGTGGGATGGTAACCTGATAGGTTAGACAACGTTTGACTCGTTTATTTTATGATAGTCACTTCGACGAGTCTGGAGACAAGTGTTTTTTTTCAGTGTAGCCATATTATAACCTGAAACACCATTTTACTTTGGGGAGTTGTATTTAACCCATATAACCCCTTCGTCAATTGTCATCTTGTGTTGAGGATGTGGGGGTCAAGATGCATTTTACTCTTGTGTGGACGCCATTCTATGACATTACTGAAGTTTGAATCTATTAATACAGCCTTTCTAAAATACACTGTTCACTTCACTAACATAGTGAACTTACCATCAGGATATTGTTGTTGTATACACTAGTAAGTGAATTAGAAATAGCTCTTTTGTTACCTATTGTAAACTATATATATAGTGTAGGGGTGTACAACAACTATCTGTGTCATAACCTCTATCTATGTCAAACACATGTAGAGGTTCACCATACAACCGCTATCTGTGTCAAATAAACGCTATCTGTAGTACCCATCCAACAGCTATCTGTGGTAACCAACGCTATCTGTAGAAACTTCCGTATCATTCTGCATAGGGACATCGACTATATGTATCATACTAACAATATGGTACATTGTCTGTGTCATACCCTTTGTCGTCATGAGGCATAAACACATCCCTAGCAAGTAACTCGCAAGTGCTGCATTCAAGCATCATGCAGACCATGTACAGGTTTGATACAATTGTGTATGGTTGGCATGATGCACGAATGCAGCCATGGCCCAGAATGATAAAGGCGTAAACACACTCCGATTATATGTTAACCTTATTTAACCTTGCCTGCATTGCTTGCATACCCTTTCTTACTCAATGGCATTGTTGATACAGATAGCGGTTATACTACAGATAGCGGTTGGCGGAGCAACTGCTATCTGTGTCAAAGCTATAAAACGTATCAAAGGAAATACTATGCCATGTTATACTGGCCTACCTGAATGTCCTGCCCTCCAATTGACCTACACATGTGCTCCGATTATATATTATATTGACCTAATTTTTTAACAACGGGGGGGGGGGGGGCGGTGAGATTTCGCGCGGAGTGTGCTAAATTTTTTCACCAGCCCCCCCGGCAGGCCGAAAATCGCACGCATTCACGCCCCTTTGTAGCATAGTAACGCGCGGGCTTTTTCCCTCAAAACAGGTTGAATTTTTTTGACCCTCCCCCCCAAGACGGGTCTAAATTTTTGACCCCCCCCGGTCAAGGGGTTTACCCCTCCCCCCAAATCCACCACCCCCCCTGTTGTTAAAAAATTGACCTACACATGTGCTCCGATTGTATATTGACCTTAGTTGACCTTTCCTGCATTACCTGGATACCCTACCCTACTCAATGGTATGGTTGATACAGATAGCAGTTTTATTACAGATAGCAGTTGATACAGTAACTGCTATCTGTGTCAAAGAGAAATTCTTCTTGATTGTCCACCTTTTTCTCACCAAATTGGCCATTTTCAAGAAAGTTTACTTTCCCAAGATTTTTTTACATTTTCCTTGCAAATTTTCAGCAAGATGCACTTTTATGATTATTTTTAACGCTTTCCTCGGTAATTTTGCCATTTTCAGGAACGTTTACTTTTTGGTGAGTTTTACATTTTTCTCGCATAGTTGGTCATTTTCGGAAAAGAGAATTTTTCAAATCTTTTTCAAATTTTAAGTGAATTTGGCCATTTCCTTGAAAATGGACTTTTATTTGCTATTTTCTATGTTTTTCTTGGCAAATTGGTCATTTTTAGAAAAGTTCATTTTCCCATGATTTTCAAAATAAGAAAATCACTTCAAAATAACTTTTTACAGTCCTAAACCTGGGCATCTGTACCAAACTCCCTACATACCTAAAAACCAAATGCGCTACAAAGTCACTACTAACCCAATTTTGACACACTTAGTGTTAAGGGGATTACCAGATATGCTTGACACAGATAACACCTGGTTGATACACATATTTTGACACATATAGCGTTTATTTTACACAGAAAGCGGTTGGATGGTGAACCTCTATATGTGTTTGACACAGATAGCGGTTATGACACCGATAGTTGTTGTACAAGGGGTCAGGGTTTTCACCCTAACGTATTATGAGATATACAACCAGGGCTGATCGTTTGTATGTTAGAGGTTTGCCGAGGTCACCACCTTCTGTGCCGGGTTGGAGGAGCTACTGGTAGAAGGATGATGTAAAATATTTAAATATCGATTTCTTAATCAATAAGTAGTATGCCTAACACTTCAGTACTTTAACATCACGAACTGCCTCATGTGATATTTCACGTAGCATTTGTTTTTGGCCATTTATCTTAATACACTAAAAATATATTTTAAAAAAAGGTCAGATTGTTTCTATAATACATGTATTATGTAACATTGTATATCAAGATAAGCATTAAAAGTTCTGAAAGATTTGTATAAAACTTTCTAAGGGAGTCACCAACTATTAGTTATTCTATAAATAACACATTACCATTTATACAACCACTTATAAATCTCTGTACTTCAGATGGTGCCACTGTCTACTTACAATCCCATGTACAGTGGTGCCACCTTAAGTGGATAGATGACCGGAGACTAGGTAGTCCTAGATCTAAGGCCAAATCTGAATGAGTTTTAAAGAAAAAACTGTCCACAGTACGTTTCTTGATTGATTCATATTCCTAACATATGGAACTTGATTTTTCAGAACATTATCTCAAAATTAAAATGTCCCAACATTATGCAAATTGAGGTCAAAGGTCAAATTCCATGTCAAATATAGAGATTGAGAAATAACACCTGTGCCCAATTTTCTCAGAGGCCCTTTCAGTTAGGGACATGACACAAGATACAGTGATAACCATGTATCAGGCTGTGTCTTACGACCTTGAGCCAATGTTTTTGTCTCTGACCGGGTGCCAGCTCTGACCGGGTGCAAGCTCTGACCGGCCTGAATAAAACGGGTTATTTAGGGCAGATGTAGATAGAATTTGGCTGAAAAGGTTAATGGATGTTATAACTCTTAAAACTAGTGATTAGTTGCCCATTTTTATCACCATCTGCCCTAAATAACCCGTTTTTATTCAGGCCGGTCAGAGCTGGCACCCGGTCAGAGCTGGCACCCAGTCAGAGCTGGCACCCAGTCAGAGACAAAAACATTGGCTCAAGGTCGTGAGACACAGCCATCAGTTCATCACCTTGCCAGCTGGACAGTATTCCTGCTCAGATTTAAGGTCATATTTGTCAAGGTCAAAGTCCAAATTTACAGAAAAATAAGCATTATGCCTCCTGTTGTTTGTCCCCATTTCACCAATATATATGTTATGACCAAGCTATTTGTTTCTGTGTAGACCCCATCAATGTGCCCAAGATGTGCTCTTTTGAAAATTCTAACCAACAGGTTTCCATAGCCACAGGAGCCAATGTAATTTGACCTAAGGATCAGTCTATTTATGCTATACATACATTCTTATGAGTAGTATTGTATGTATCGGAACGGGACTATAGTTAAGTACTGTTTATTACTCAATCGACCTGCAGCCAATCAGAGGCCTCCATTTGGTCACGTGACCGGAAGTGACCTACTTAGGGGATTAGTGGTGAGGTCACGTGACCTAGTTAGCCAATCAGAGGCCGCCATTTGGTCACGTGACCGGAAGTGAGGTCATATGACCTACTTATGGACCGGAAGTGACGTCATATGACCTACTTAGGGGACCGGAAGTGACCTACTTTAGGATCACGTGACCGGAAGTGACCTGATGAGTCACGTGACCGGAAGTGACGTCACATGACCTAATGGCCAACCGGAAGTGAGTGACCTGATTGAGGATCACGTGACCGGAAGTGACCTGATTGATCACGTGACCGGAAGAAGAAGAAGAAGAAGTGACGTCACGCGACTTAATGAAGAGATGAGCGTCTTTAAGGGGTCACGCGCTTTAAAATGTGATATCTTTTTTTTTGGAGGAGGAGGAGGAGGAGGAGGAGGAGGAGGAGGAGGAGGAGAAGGAGGCGAGTCTCTTATTTTTTTCGGTAAACTAATAAAAAACACTACGATATAAGTTTTTTGTTTTTTTTTTCATTTTTTATTGTTTTACGAGCGACTGGAAGTGACTTATTGAACTAGGTAGAAGCGTTCTTTAGAGTGTATAAAGGGGGGGGAGGGGAGGGGAGGGGAGGGAAGGGGAGGGGAGGGAAGGGGAGGGGGGCCCCTTTAAGATGCATGGGGAGGGGGGCGCTTTTAGGATGCATGGGGCGAGTGGTGGGGGGGGGGGAGGGGGGGAGGGGGGAGGGGGGCACTCTAGGGGGGTGGGGGGGGCACTCTAAGGGGCGTTTGTCTCTTTTAAGAAAAAAAGAAAAGAAAAAGATTTCAATCGAGAGACACGCTTCTTCCTCTCGAGAGGAAGAAGCGTGTCTCTTCGTTTATTTTGTTTAGGAAGTGAGGGTCTTAAAGATCACGCGACTGGAAGCGACTTGATGAAGCATGTGACTAGAAGCGACGACGTCACATGCTTTAATGAGGCGATCAGCTGTGACTGGCGGCGGCAGCAGTAGCGGCGGCGGTGGTGCTGGTGGTGGTGGTAGTATACGTTACTGTGGTCAGAGTTGATATGGTTTTTTTCCAACAGAAATCAGAGCTTTTATACAGAGGGAGTTTAATCCTATTTCCAACAGCACCCCAGCTGTCTAGCAGCTGCTCCGCTCCTTAAGAGCTTCTTAAGAGCTTAGATGACGAGGGGTATGTCATCGCCATCTGTGGAAGCCAGCTGAAAATGGTGTTTTTTCCTTATCCATAGCTTTACCTCCTACCCCCTACCTGAGGACGACTCTCTCCCCCTTTGGCATTCATTGTAACAAACGTCAGAGGTCAGGTGAAAATCAGATTTTCATGCACAGCCTTAGTCAGCTGTCACCCCTATTGAACTAGCCAGCCGCCGCCGGCCAGTCTACTCACCACGGCAGGAGGCGGTGATTTTTTTGTTTTACACTTAAGTCGCTCACCACATGCACACGACTCTACTCACAGACAGACACACCCGTCTTAGGGGGTCCTGCTTCACACCACATGCCTCCTGTAGTTTTTTTGTATACACACTCTAAGCTCATGACTGCTTAATCCTTTATACAGCTAATGCGCGTTGAATTAGCACAGTCGGTACACCGCCCGCTCATGGCAGTCGATCTCTCAAAAAAGGGGGGAAAGAGATCCAGCTGAAAACGTCATGACTTATGTCTTTTGTTTCTCTTTGTGAATGTCCGCCGGTCAGCCGGCGGCAGCAACTGCTTAATCCTTTATACAGCTAACGCACGTTGAATTGCTGAACAAAGCAGTAAGTAGCTTAGCTCATGTCAGTCGATCTCTCAAAGGGGAGGGGGAAAGGGATCCAGCTGAAAACGTCATACCTTAAGTCTTTTTGTTTCTCTTTGTGAATGGCCGCTGGTCAGCCGGCGGCAGCTGAACAGAGCTGTAAGTAGCTTAGCTCTAGAAGCGAGAAGGAGTATATAAGGGGGCTGGAAACACTCATTCACTCACTCAGTCTTTTGCTGCTCTCTACAGTCACCACCATGAGCAAAACACAACAACTAGTGTCGTCCAAGGATCTAATCGAGTTCAAGAACAAGAAGAGTACGCAGAACGGTGATCGTTTAGCGTCAGCGTCTCCTCTTGCTACAGAAATTGAGACTACCGCCGCAACCGCTTGGTCTTATCACCCTCCCGCTGTAGCGAGCGCACGCAGCAGTAGTAGTGGTAGTAGTAGTCGTCGTGGTAGCGACGTTGTTACACTCGCGACGGTTGTTACTGCTAAGCACGCTGCTGCTGCTGCTACTGCTGCGCCTGCTGCGGCTGCTGGTGATCTTCGTGCTGCTAGTGCTGCTGCTGCTGCTGCTGCTGCTGCGCCTGCTACTGCTGCGCCTGCTACTGCTGCGCCTGCTGAGACTGCTGCGCCTGCTGCTGCTGTGCCTGCTACTGCTGCGCCTGCTACTGCTGCACCTGCTGCTGCTGCTGCTGCTACACCTCTTGCTGCGACTGCCGCTACTAGTACTGACACGCAGCACGTTGCACAGAACCTCTCCACCGCTACATCAACCGACGCCATCAACGCCGCTCGCGCTGAGACTTACAGCTATTCGGACACTCAGCCCCAGCAGCGCGTAGTAGACATACATGCCCTAAAGCAACAGGGTGAGACAGAGAACGACGCTGACGACGAGGCGCACAGTCCGTTTTTCGACCTCATTTCCACTGGTAGCGCGTCCGGTCCGTGGCGACTGCCCTCACCAATACCTTACGAAGTCGTGTGGTTGCCCTGTTCCGACAACGAGTCGTCGGATACCAGCGCAGACGCTGCTCCTGTTATTGGTTGTGCTGCAGTAGTACCTGTATCATCATACTTCAAAGCAGAGCCGTTAGGATACTTGTCAGACGCTATGCTACTGAAAATAAGTAGTAAGTTGCCGACATCAGATTACATACGGTTAGGTTCATACCTTGAAGTGAACTTGAAGGATATGGGATATCTCAGTTGTGAGACAAGTGTCATAACTCAAGCTAGAGAAATGTTCACTACTTGGTACCAGAAAAGTTGTACTACTAAGTGGAAGGACCTAGCCGCCGCCTTGGAAGAATCTTACCGTATGGACCTCATCAAATTCTCACGTGAGTACATGGACAAACATGACATGTGGGATGGCTTAGAGAGTGGAGACATGGAGTGGAAAGTGCAGAAATATTTCTCTCTTTTAGCTGAGCTCTGCCCTAGAGACTGGAAGACCATAGGGATCTACTTAGGGTTGACTTCTCATGAAATAGCTTTCATCTCTCAACCTGTGCCTTCTGACAGGACTGTGAAGAACCCTGTCTATGAAGTGCTGAGAGCTTGGAAGTACAACGAGACGTCTGAGCCTATGGCTCTGATGAAAGTGTTGCAAGACGACATGGGTCGCAGCGACGTCGCAATGTATGTTCAAGGGTTGTATGCAGCTGTACCCAAAGACATAAAAGTGAGCTGTGACACTCCAGTGTTGACCACTCTTGTCTGATCCCTGCAGTAAGATGGTCATCTGTTGAATTCGATCCTAGACTACAGTCACCTTTCACAATGCTAATAGTATCGTGTGGTAAGAGGTGTCTAGTATTCGAAGTGATAAATAACGTTTTATTTTTTTTAATAATTGGTAAATAAGTGAAAAAACAAAAAAAAAGAAAAACATGACGCAGGACGTTTGCGAAAAGTGTTTCAAAATTTTTAAAAGACCGTACAATCACGAGTGACCCGTAGAAAAATGAAGAACAATACCTAAGTTTTGCTCTCTATGCGGCGATGTCGATTGCTGAAAAGATCACCTGTCGACGCGAATCTCTAGACGAGGTGACTATCCCTCCACGTACATGCGCTGTACCGAACGGTGAGGAAACGTTCACGGCGAATTGGCCTGCAATACGAACGAGTGTCAGGATGCACGGGACTCGCGTGAGTGTAACAAACGTCAAACTACCAACCGGCGAGTTGAGTGACGCTGTAGATACTATGCGTCGCAATCCGCTTCACACAATGATAAAAAGCGAGTTTCTCGGTAGGCTTACTGTTACAACACAGAGAAGACAAGAACATACTGCGCTACTTTCACGTCTCCCAGAACAACGCAACTCTCATTACAACCGCTCCCTACTATAACTAATTCAGAAACTTTGGAAGAGCTCCTCTCAAAGATGGAAAACACCGTCGCTTGCGAAGAAGTACGGAAACTTTGCGACGCTGACACCAAGCGGTGCGCTCTTTTTCCTACTAATTTTGAACATTTGCGTTTACATGGGACCTGGAGGTTTTCCCATAGGCGGTAGGAACAGGCAGGACGGTCGAGTTGGAAAGAGAAGCCTTGTGTTAGATTTTCCCAACAAGGACAACCTCTGCGTCTTCCGCCACATTTCCTTTCACTTATACAACACCAGCAAGCGCGCTTCAAATTTGTTACGTCAGTTCTGTCCCGCTGCCACACGTGAAACTTTTCCTCCCGACGGACATTCCAGAATCTACCCTTACAACATTACCTTCGATTTCGAGGCTTTCTTCAGACCGTGCAGAGAACCGTCGACTGAACACGTGTCCCTGCTGTGGGATCACGTCCCTTTGTCGGCTAGCGTCACATCCGACTTTCCGGGGTAAGAGGGGACGGTGTACCTCAGAGAATCCGACGCAGATTCCGACCCCTTGTTAGACCGAGTTTAAAATCACATAAACGAGAACGCCAAAGTCATCGAGAAAGCTGTGCTAGAACTTTACCGACCAACGTTAGCGAAGTTACATGTGGCGATAGGTGAAGCTCTCCTGCTAGAAGAAGCGACATTCACCCCTTCTCCAGGCGGCTTCGCTGCAGCTCACACTAGACAACCGTTAGTTCAACTGAAGAAGCAGCTTCTGAGATACATCCGTCAAGCTCCAGTCGTGAGCTTCAACACGGAGCGTTACGACTTGAACCTGATCAAAAATACGCCTTCACTCATTCTTTGCCTCCGGAGACCGAAGAAACCAACAATTCAGCGTCATAAAGAGAAGCAATCAATACTTGACGGTTTACACACAGTTTTCTTGGACATAGTAGTCAACTATTTGGCACTTGGTTACAGCTACCCGAATTATTTGTGAGCTTTCACCAGAAACGAAGAGAAAAGTCGCTTTCCTTACGAATGGATGACGTATACCAAGAAACTGGTAAACAGAACCCTGCCACCGAGATCGGCTTTTGACAGCGAACTGACGGGCGTCAAAATGGCCGAAATCCGACTACGCCACATGTCAGAAAGTTTAGTACGACAAGAAGATGCAAACTATGAGAGATTACTTGATCCACTACAACAACGAAGACGTCAAACTTTTCATTAAGCTTTTGAAAAAATCACGCTAATTTTTTCCAAGATCGCAGCATTGTCATGTTGAAAGACGAGATCACTCTCGCCAGTTTGACTTTACAGGTCCTCTTCCAAAACCTATAAGCTGTGTTCACAACGCTCCCTCCCTTCGACGCCGTCCTCCACGCTCTGATCAAAGAAAATCTAGTCGGTGGTCCTTCCATCATCTTCCATAGATTTCACGAGAAGGAGTGTATAGGTGTCTTATAAGTCGGCAGAGGGTGAATACTAGTGAAAAGGGAAGGCAGGTGTGCAAGTAGCTTTTCTAACAGACACGTGTGTGAACTAAGCTGCTTAAGTCTAAACCCACCTGCGGTAGAAGCTCTGTACTGAGAGAGTCTTTTCAGCCGTTTAAGAGGCTTATCTAGGACAGGGTACATAAGGAGTGAAATGCCGCTCTCACCAGTCACACTTTCTCCACCCGCCCTTCATCTTCGTAGCATCGTCCACTCTACGCTCGCTCAGCACGTTACGATGATTAGTTCTGCTATTTTCTTTATTTATGAAAGTGTTGACGCTACAGAGCATCGAAACCCTCTCGAAATGAGTCCAAGAAAGAAAAAGCAACTCCCACTTGAAGCAAGAAGAGAAACAGTGCCCTATGATGCATGTGAGGTAAAGAAACATTGGAAGGACGTCACCAAGGAGCAATGGATAGAAGCATGCTTCAACTTCATCGGAACAGTAGTTTCATTTGGACAGAGGGAGAAGATTTTGTTAGAGCTATTTTTCTTAGCTCCGTATACTTGGCCTGACTGTGGTGAAATTCCTTCAAGTTTGTCAGTCTTCGCCATACAAGTTATCAACTCCTTGAAGGAGCTTCGATATATGCAAGGCACTCAGGAGGAGATTGTCAAGAAAATGACGGAATTCGAAACAGACGAAGACACAATATGGTGCGAGGAGACGACATATGCAGACGATGATGTGGAGTCCATCATTTGTAGCCAGTTGGAACATTATGTTAAAGACTTTGAGGACATGCTAGACAGCACTGAGATGAACCCGAAAGAGAGATCCCTTACTGCACAGAAAGAGGCCAAAGCTGTGTTGGAAAAGCACAAGTTTGGTCAAGGATTCACTCTTCAAAGCAGCTGTGTGAGTGTGATAAAAAGTCTTGTGTTGAAACATTCAGACATGAAGTTTTCGCGTGCTGTCGACACACTTCCTTTGCCTGAACTGATGATGAACATGATCGACCCCATCGTACCAACACGTTTCGACTCTGCCAATTGTCCCATGTATAAAATGGTTTCAAGTTTTGCCCGTGGCCGATGGCTAAACGATCCACTGAAGTCAGAAAACCTCCTTGATTTAATCAACTGACTAAATGTATTTTCTCATACTAGTATTAGTAGCATTAGTAATAGCGGCTACTCAGTCTCGTGCAGCACAAGCAGCAGCATCTGTCAGCAGCATCCGTGACATCGTCAGCAGCAGCAGCAGCTGCACAAGCAGCACAAGCAGCCACATCTGTCAACAGTATCCGTGACATCGTCAGCAGCTGCAGCAGCTGCACGAGCAGCGCAAGCAGCCCAAGCAGTAGCATCTGTCAGCAGAATCCGTGACAACGTCAGCAGCCGCAGCAGCGGCTGCACGCGCAGCACAAGCAGCAGCATCTGTCAACAGCATCCGTGACAGCGTCAGCAACTACAGCAGCTGCAGCTGTCAGCAGCTGCAACAGCTGCACGAGCTGCACAAGCAGCAGCAGCAGCAGCAGCAGTAGTGTAGACCGCTAAATTCGAGATGACGTCATGTCTGTTTCTTAGCATCGACATTCGACATGAGACCTAGTGACATTTGACATGAAGCTTGAAAAACATAGTGACAGGTGACATGAGCAATTCTTAAAATCGCCATGAGATATGAGCATAATTAAGCGACATCGACATGTGCCATGGCTATTTTTTTTTTAAGACAAACGCCGTAGTCTCCTCATCCAGACCTCCGCTAGTAGCGCTCTATAAGCGCAAGCTGTGGCTGTGAACCCCCTCCTCCCACCGTACACACGGGTAAATGTCGCCAATACTACTCTCATACAAGGGTCAGGCGCTGCTGGACTATAATAGATGGGTCAAGGACTATTCTACTGAGGGTCAGGCTACGCCGGACATTCAATAACAAGCTGGACTTTGGCAAATTTGCTTGAAAGTCTGGTCAGCAAGAGTCCAGCATACTCTCCCAAGAGTTCAGCATTGCCAGACTATGGCATGAGGATCCTGCATGGTCAGACTTTCAAGCAAGTTTGCCAAAGTCCAGCTTGTTATTGAATGTCAGGCGTAGCCTGACCCTCACTAGAATAGCCCTTGACCCATCTATTATAGTCCAGCAGTGCCTGACCCTTGTCTGAGAGTAGAATTAGCGCTATTGGGTGCCTCTGATATTTGCCTCTGTGTAGTCAAACCTCGCCTGAGAGAGACATACTTCAGAAAGAAACGAAAGCAGATTCCGACATCGGTGTGTGACGATCACTTAGAGCTTTTCGTGAAGATAAAACGGAAAAAAGTGCGAAAATGGTGTCCGCCGCCCGGCGGATGTTGTGAGAGACGTTACCTTCACGATCTGAGAACTTCAGAGCTTATGTAAAAGGCGTGGGAAGGTGACGGGATCCTAAGTCTCAACCCTAAGACTTACATTTGCTACGATCGAGTCAGCAGCACCAGTGAAAGAAAATCCTAAAAAAAGAGATGGCGTGCAAAAAGTGTACAGAAGTAACAAAACCCTAAAGAACCAGTCGTCATCTTAGATGTTTTCGCAAACGAAAAACTCTCCTTGCGGTAAATAGAAATTTCAAAGTGGTACGAACCAAAAATGGACACTTACACCATAGAGAAAGATGACGTGCGCTACTTGTATTATAAGCGTCGCGTGCATTCTAACGGTGTGACAACAAGTCCTTTAAAAATATGAAAAAAAAGTGTGTTATTGATTGATTGAGCGCATCTATTCAAAAATAGCGTGTTTATTAGAATTGAAAAAAAGAAAATAAAAAAATAAATAAAATTATTGTTGTGTTTTATTTTCATACGTCTTCTTTTATTAGTAAGTAAAAAAATTATAACAATTAACTAGCGTGTCCTCTTAAAGTGACACTTCCTCCAGTCGCTGCTGATCGCCTAATTAAAGCATGTGTCGTCGTCACTTCTAGTCACGTGACTCATCAGGTCACTTCCGGTCACGTGATCCTAAGTCGATCACTTCCTAAACAAAAAAAAATTAAGAGACATATTTCTTCATGACCCAACCAATCAGGGGTCTCCATTTGACCGGAAGTAGTCCCCTCATTTGCATAATGGGTCACTTCCGGTGTACCAGCCAATCAGAAGCCTCTTACTAAGTCAAGGTCACGTGACGTCACTTCCGGTATGCCCTTATATGGACATGTGAAGGTCGCATGACGTCACTTCCGGTATGCCCTTATATGGACGTGTGACGTCACTTCCGGTCAAATGGAAGCCTCTGATTGGCTGCGTCATGACCTTGACCTCTAACTAGGTCAAGGTCACGTGACGTCACTTCCGGTATGCCCTTATATGGGCATGTGACGTCACTTCCGGTCAAATGGAGGCTTCTGATTGGCTGCAGGTCGATTGAGTAATAAACAGTAGTTAACTATAGTCCCGTTCCGATACATACTATACTACTCTTATGTATTTCTCATTACTGCCTGTCAGTAACCAAGTCAAACTATGAAATAATATTAATGCATATTGTGGGCATACATGACATGTTGGTGGGTGATCTTGGTGAAGGTCAAAATGGCTTGAAACAAGGTCAAAGAGCTGAATCCCATGCAATTTCATAAGAAGTAAGGGGGAAATCTATAGTATGATGAGTAGACTATAGTTGACATCCTAAATGAGAAATCAGCACCCCAACACAAAATTAAGATGTCTTAACAATATGCTAATGAATTAAGTTAAAGGTCAAATTCCATATTGAATGTATAGATTGAGAAATAATACTACTGCATTTTCTCAGAGATTCTTTAAGGTAGGATGATACTCCAAAATATGGTGATAGACCTTCATCAGGTCATCACCTTGCCACCTGGACAGTGTTTCTGTTGAAATGTAAGGTCATATTTCTAAAGGTCAAAACCCACATACACATCCCCATCATGCCTCTATTTTTTTATTCACATTTCTTCAATAGTCAGGTTGGGACATCAAATTACATGTTTTACTCATAGACCCCTGTAATAGTTATTTTAAAATGTTCTAACCCAAAGGTTTCCATAGCAACAGGGGCCAAATAGATCAATCCAAAATTGGACATACTTATTGTATAATATATGTATTTGTCCGAACATTTCTGATCTCTGCCACTCGGAAACCAATTCAACCTAAAAGACATTTCAAATACATATTATCGTAACACATTACATATTGGTGGATGACATTGATGAGGTCAGAGTGGTTTGTGAATTAGCTGAATTAGGTAGGGGATAACCCTCAGGGCCATGTCAGGCAGTTCCACAGTAGGTGGACAAAGGGTGATTCTGACCTTTTTCATCCTCTTTCAAGGCGGCTAGTGCATTTATGCACTACCTGATAAAAAGCAGCTAGTGAATCAATGCAATGTGAGCAGGCCATTTTTGGTATCAAATGCTATTATCTTAATAATTAGTATTCTGAACAGATATAACCTGTTATTATGGTACCATATGAAAGGAAATTACATACAGATTGCAAATCAGTCATTTAAAACATAACACAAATACCAATTCTCATATTGACCTTGATATAATCTCATAATATTATTACTGCTGGGTCTGGAGCCTCAATCTGCCATATTCTGGGGAGCCAGTTGGAAAGAGTTAATATTGCCGCTCCCTAGTTCAGAGTAGAATCCTAGTCATCTTCTTAGACATAACTAAGTTCAGTTATCCCTTTCTGTAATGACTGCCCATTAAATGAACTCAAATACACTAAAAGAAAACAGAGATTTGTTTACATTTCTTTACATGGAACATGCACTGGACAAACCAACCTCTGGAATAAGGGCTAGCAAGTACCTCATGTTGTTCGCTCATTGGTATTGAGTCATGGCAGTACTTGAGGCAAGAATAGAAACACACCGATTCACTTCTCTGTCTGACTGAATGCAGAGCAAGAGCGTATCTACATTATGGATACATGTAGGAGCTCCCAAATTGTCTATTACAAAAGGACCTGTAGTACAGGGAAAACTTTCCTTAAGGACCTAAAATATTCTGGACATCTTTCGTCTCTTTCTGTTTACTGCTTTTGAAAGCCACCTCATCCAGGTGCTCTAGTTGATAGGTACTCAAATATATATATGGGGTGTATTAATACAAGATTGCACATCTCATCCTAGTTCAATAGGTTTCGTCAGAGTGTATAATATATTGCGCATTTCCTACCTTTCCTACTTTATTTAGGTGGAAAAATCAAGTGTTGAATCAACTTTAACTCTTTAATGGCAGTATGGTGATTTATTGCAATATTATTGATTGATTGGTTTAACATTCTGACAGACATATTAAGTACCTTACAGTGTTGCCGAAATGACATCGGCACATCGGCTTTTGCCAATGTAGAATCTTAATGGCTGATGTGAGGCTCTTATACATCAGCCACAATGGCCGGCCATGATCTCAGCTTTCCAAAAGTGAAGGAATTTTTCAGATAGTCCTATTAGAAGCAAAGTTATGGCCGTGTGACGACTATCAATAAATTTACACCTTTTTTTAATACATTTTGTCTGTATCTATCAATTTTTTTTACCTATGAATGGCTTTTTGGCATCAATGTATAGACAGTTATTTAATGTGGCCTGTGTAGAAGACAAATGGCCTGTGTATGATCTCGCTACACAGGCCACATTGGCCTGTGTACCTAAAAAGCTTTTGGCAACACTGACCTTACAGGACTGTCTTGCGAGATAAAGCCCTATGCAATCAGTGATAATCTGCCTTGCAGTTGCATAGCTGCTTGTACAATACAGCAGTGATCACATCTGTGGATGATTGATCAAATAAAATCTATCTAACTTTTATAGAGCTCTTTTCCAACTCTATTCAGATAAAAGCAAGTGTTTTCCCAAATGAACCACATCCTGTGATATCTCAGACATGGTTCACTGAGGTGAAATCACATGGCAGACCAATGACATGACATCTTAAGTTTAGCCACCTTTTAAAATTGTGTGTGCCTATTGGTATTATAGAGAGCTCTCAATGAAGCTACTCTACTCCTTCATGGCTCCTTTCATGAGGGTGCCCACTTCACTAGGGTATTTAAGGACACATCTGATTATTTATACATATATTACATAGATGAGCTGATCTAGATGAGCTCATCTATGACCCCTCTGATCATAGATCAGATGACCCCTCTGATCATCCAATGTCTATTTACTGCAGAAGTTGATTACTTACTTGTAAAGTTATAATATTTGAGCACATACTGGAAATTCTTGCATATGCGCCTAACTTGTGTATAAGCCGCCCCCTAACTTGGGAGAATTGTATAAGCCACACAGGGGGTCTGGTTATGGACCTTAGACCTTGGTACTGTAGTATACATCTGAAAGCTTGCATATAATCCACACCCTGACTTTGGGCTTATCCTATATACTGCACTGGTGATCTGACTCACGTACTAGCTGTGGCTTCTATGTGGCAATTTACAGTAACCAGGATTTAACTTAAAATTTAGCTCTTTTTCTTTTGTTACAGTCAAGCCACTTTGACCTACATGAAGGTTATCCACCAACCTGTCATGTATGACCACAACATATATGATCAATGATAAGAAATATTTTAATGTACAAAAGGCATAAATGTATTGAATCATTGCTAGGCTCGCGCTAGCCATTCGCCAATTCGCCTGTGGCGATAGAAAATTGTAACTGCCGAAAATTTATCATAAAAATACCCTGAATTTTCACCACATTTTACCCATTTGGCGAAAATTAATATGCCTATACCTAGGCATATCATATACCATTGGAAAGAGAAAATTGTGAGGAAGTTGGTAAACCTCATTGCCAGCAGATAATGCTTAAGAATAAGTTAGATTACACCTTCAAAATATACAAATCTAGAGATAGAAATTGGATTTTTTTTTCTACAAAGACATATCGCAATTTAAATGACTGATAGGTCCTCACAAACCACATATAACTTGTACCCAGCCTTCAGTATATACATGGCCATGCACCTGCAGGCTAAACAAATAAATGTCTGGAGAATCTACTTGGAAATTGGCGAAAGAAAATCGGCCGATTTTCGCCACCCTGGCGAAAAAATACAGATCTTAGCGCGAGCCTAGCATTGGTTAATTTACTTTGGCTCATGTTGCTATGGAAACCTTTGAGTTACAACATTTTAAGACAGCATATCTTTGACATGTGAAGGGGGTCTCCAAAAAACAACAATGTAACTTGGTCCTACCCTATATTTTGGTGCAATGAGGACTGGAGCTATGATGGAGATGTTTACTGTATATGTGGGTTTTGTCCTTTTGAAACAGAAATACTGTCATGGTGGCAAGGTGATGACCTGATGATGGTCTATGACCATATTTTGGAGTATCAACCTTCCTTTTTTTTTAACAACATTTCAACTTTATTTCTCACATATGATCCGAGTGAAGTTTTTACAATGTATGACATACATGTGCTCCTCCATACTGGTAACTCATTATAAGGAGTGTATATTGCATACGGGTTTACCGGTACTCAATGATAACTGGATTGAGAAAAAAAGTTATGGAAAGGGCTTATCAACGGATAATATTATGCCCTTACCATGGGCTAGATTCATGTACAAAGGACACGTTTTCTTTAGTAACGATAGGACAAAATATGCGACAAGAGAACATGTTTTAAGTCTTGCGTCACCCCAAAATAATTAATTAATTGCTATACATCAAGGTACAAAATAGACATTAAATTACTTAGGGATAGTATTTAGCATCACCTCTTTGACTTTGTCTTTGTAATCGCATTGGATGTTTAATGACCTAAGATCAGCAGTTTGCTCATTACAAAGCCTAGCGCATTTCACTTCTGGACATTTTTCATATGCTGCGGAATGGATCGTCTCATACTTTAACAGGCGTGCAACATTCGCACAAGTTGGCCTAACCACATTCTGTAAATACAGACCACCGCTATGGACTCTCTTAACAACTTAGTGTGGTAAATTCTACGCTCGCTTAGTATAGGTAGGTTCGCAAGACGATGTACATCAACTGAAGGGGTTAATATATTTAAACCCAGACATGTTTTTAAACATTTATTCTGTTTCCTTTGTAACAAGGCTAATAAGTCTGTGTTTGCAGCTCCATATAATATGTCGGCATAGTCTATAAGAGGCAGTACATACGTAATATAAACCCTTTTAACCTAGAATTTTACTTGACATCATTTTACTTAGATAATAGAGCATTAATGATTTAAACTTGATATCTTTTATTAAATCCTTGATGTGCAGGGAAAAATTAAGCTCCTGATCTAGAATAATGCCCAAATATTTATATCAAATGATCTGTTTGAGTGCAGTATCTTTCAACTTTACCTTGGGCTTTGGCAGGCGTTTGAGTGTCGGCGCTGCTGCAAAAAACCCTTACTTCTTATGAAATTGCATGAGATTCAGCTCTTTGACCTTGTTTCAAGCCATTTTGACGTTCACCAAGGTCACCCACCAATATGTCATGTATGTCCACAATATGCATTAATATTATCTCATAGTTTGACTTGGTTACTGACAGGCAGTAATTAGAAATACATAAGAATGTATGTATAGTGTAGCTGTTGGCTATTCTAAGATAGGCATGAGCTATGAAAAACTCCAGATTCGAAAATAGGTTGCTCAGAAATTACTCTTAATTCATTCTGACATACGGCACGTAGTCATATAGACGGATAGTGATATTCAAATATGCTTTCCAACAACAGGTGTTACATGAACATACAGGAGTGATACGCTCACGGTCTAATCAATAATTCCCCAATGTCCATATGGACCAGACTCCTCAGAGGGAGGCGAGCCCGGAGTTATCTACCAATGCATCTATCTCCTCTGTTCCCCCAGAGGGTGGAACGGAGAGAGACGCAGGGTCACCGAGGTAGGAGCAGCAGCAGGACTAGGCCGAAAAGTACAACAGAGTTCTAGGAATCTCTGTTGAGGAACAACCAAGCTGGCCGAAGTGCACAGCAAGACTGAGTCCCCGAGAAGAAGAACCCAGGGGTTATATACCGAGAATTATATGACTCCATTCCATTACTTGTAAACACTTGAGTTCCCGAGGAACTCCAGGTAACCTGAAACCGGTTTCTCCGGGCCGACACGGTACCCGGGTTATGTCGGGTGACACGTGGGGGTCCCAGCGCGGTGCGTATTACCAGATCGCACTCCACCAATCCTCAGGTGCCGGATTATGTAATCACATACCGGAGACTAGACAGGAGTGCGGCCCGGATACACCACAGTAAACACAACCAAAATAACTCAATCCGGTTGTATAGAAATAGTACAGCGTCCCACTACAATAGCATAAATAGACTGAACTTTAGGTCAAATTATATTGGCTCCTGTTGCTATGGAAACCTGTTGGTTAGAACTTTCAAAAGAGCACATCTTGGGCACATTGATGGGGTCTACACAAAAAACAAATAGCTTGGTCATAACATGTATATTGGTGAAATGGGGACAAACAACAGGAGGCATGATCCTTATTTTCCTGTAAATTTGGACTTTGACCTTGACAAATATGACCTTAAATCTGGGCAGGAATACTGTTCAGCTGGCAAGGTGATGAACTGATACATGGTTATCACTGTATCTTGTGTCGTGTCCCTAACTGAAAGGGCCTCTGAGAAAATTAGGCAAAGGTATTATTTCTCAATTTCTATATTTGACATGAAATTTGACCTTTGACCTCAATTTGCATAGTGTTGGGATCCTTAAGTTTTGGGTTAATGTTCTGAAAAATCAAGTTCCATATGTTAGGAATATGAATCAATCAAAAAACTTACTGTGGACAGGGTTTTAAAAAAAGTCCTGTTTCTAGAGCCCTTTTGAGAATTGAATCCAGGACCTTTACATACGCTATACATACATAATACAATGTAGAAGGACTCAGTTAAAGCCTGTGGTAATGGTGGTAAAAAAAATTAAGCTCTCGAGTGTATTTCAATGTAACATTTTACAACATTGCGAGACTAATCCATGACTGCCCTACAAGAAAACTTTTCGACACAGATAATCTAAAAGCCTAAGATTAACTAACCTAGGTTGGTCGTATAAATAAATGACTGACTTGGCGAGGCACAAGTGACTGGTAAAGGGCGCCAAAGAATATCAGTGTATGAGATATATATGTGACATGATCAGCAAGAAAGGACCTTAAATGTCCCAGTAAATGTCTCATATGTTGAGAGTACTTATTCATGAACTCCAGAGTTCACAGCCTTTCACACACCAGACTGCTGAGTTCAAAACCTTAACCCTTTGTTCAGCCACAGGCTCAGACATCAGCTCATGAGAGGATTAGGGGGCATCCATAAATAAATTTGGCCTATCTTGAAATGTCATACTGCTCACAGCTGTGCATACACACATAGTTTAGAACATAGTTTATCTTTCGTATGGAACGATCTGGTACCTGAGGACAGGAAGATTGAAACTCTTGACAAATTTAGGTTAGAAATATCCAAATTTCTTCAGTTAAATAAGCCAAAAATACAAGAGTGATTGTATTGAAGAAAATGTATCCCCTGATCTGTCAGGCCCTTATGGCTCCCTCCTATCCCCTCTGGAGTGGATATATTGCCAAAATTGTGACATAGTGTATGATACATTGTACTCCTACCACAACCTGTAAACTGAGTATTTTTTTCTACTTTTTCTTTAAAAAAAATTTGTATTCATTTGTTCATAAATGTGACAAAACGTGGGAAAAGTTAACATTAGGGGAAAACACCTTTATTTAAGTTCATGTCTTCAGCTACAATTCAATACTTCATGCATCAACATATTTGAAATAGTTGCTGAGAAATGACATCTCAAACATGGGATGGTAGGGACATGTAGGAATTCAGAATAGACTGCAATGCGATCACATATCAATCTTTTATCAAATAATCCATATGAATCATAATTATTAGAAATCAAATAAATAAATGCATATCATTGTACATAGATTTGGATCTGGTAGGAATATTGGCATTCTGTTTTCAGTTCTGAAATCCTCAAGGATGAGGCAACTGGATAGGGATGATTTATATTCCAAAAGAATGAATTGATGGTTGCCATGGCAACCAAAATAATGTCAACAAATGGGCTAAAAATGGCTAAAAACGTTCTTTTTACATTCCAAATAAGACAGATATAGAATGAAAATAGAATTTTGATAATAGCTTCAAAAGATTCCTTGGGAAAAGTTAGTCTAAGGTCATCTTCTCTTAAGTATTCACATATTTAGCTCTATCTCCTGAAATATCATGTTTAGAGCATTTATGGCTATTCCCCCTAATGTTACGATTTCCCAGGTTTCGTCACAAATGTGATTTCATCTGATGTTGTTGAAAAAACATGTTTTTCAAAGTGACTACTATAGTACACCTAAATTCGTTAACATAAAGAAGGTTGATAGCATTCCGAAGTTTCCGGACTACAAGGTAACATAAATAAAGGAAAAGGCTGCCGCCCTCGAATTAGCTGAACTGCTAAAACACAGCCCTTCTTAATATGTCGTCAATACTACAGATTGTAATATTACTTGTTAACAAAAACAGTCATGGAAATTTGTATAATAGTTGTTTGTCATGAATGATAAAAACTATTGGTTTATAAGTCATCTGTTTACAAGATAAACAACTAATTCTGTAAGAAAGGACTTGTCATGCAGGATAAGTTATCGACATAATAAAAGATAGATCCATCCAAAAAAAGAAATTACATACGCACCAAGGGGGGGGGCTATGACCAGATGCGTACAGATGTGTACAGGGGGGTGGGGGTTCCAAGACCATTTCGGCATACGCATGTTGTACGTATTAGGGGTGTTTTAGATCTGAATAATGAAAATTTCTGGGCCCAGACCAGGACAAACAGTAACCCAAATTTCAAAATTTTGTTGGGAAATCTGCATCTACAAAATATAACACACACACACACAGAAAAGTGAGAGTCATTGTCGCTTTTAGCGACAATGACTCTCACTTGAGGGTGCAGAATGGGTCAAACTAATCCACCTGAATAAGGAATTTGTATCATGCTTGCAATTGGACATGCATGTGTGTGTGGAAGGGGGGGTCCAAGTAATTTGAATACGTACGTAGGTTTCGGACCATCTAAAAATATATTTTCCATCACAGATTCTATGAAAGATTAATTTTATTTTTTTTAAGGGGGGGGGGTCTCATAGCCCATTACCCCCCTCCCCCCGTCCCTTCAAAAGGCCATGCATGAAAATCCTCCTTTTAGTGACAGAAGCCCTGCGCAATTCCAGAACTGTCGCTCCATCTAGGAATTCCGACTCTGCTCAACCCTAAGTATACACAGTTCCAGAATTGTGCCAGTTCCAATCTTCTTCCAAACCATGCCGCCATCTGGTGTGTAAATTGTAAATTAGATAGTTAGTCAGTTCTGAAGACCAGTTCCTCATTCTAACTAATGCATTAGTCATTAACAACATAAGATGGCCAATACCCCAATGGCGAACCTAGCAAACCTATAGAATGTCAGTGTACCCTTGTGTACCACATATTCACCTCTCTAATCGATGTGGAGGTCAGATATCAGTGCTTGGGTTAATCCCCTAGACGATGTGCCATTGTACATGGGCATAAAGAATCAAGATGGCTGAGCTATCTTGACCAAAACTGACCTTTCAAGTCTAGCCTCCAAGGTGCATCCCTTATTCTTACTGACAAGTCTATTTGTGGGTGGTGTATATTATATGGGTGTTCTCAAGGTCAAGTCCAAGCTCTAGTATATTAGTTTTGAAAGTGTTGATATTCTTTAAACAGACACAATGTTGGTCTGAAACCCTTAAGAGGTTTTAAAGGCTTAATACTGATGTTCATCTTTCACAGAGAGAAGAAACAGCTTTAAAAGGGAGTCCCGGCCCGGGGGGGGGGCACTCCCTATCTTTCTATAGTCACTATGTGTGAACGTCACCCAAAATTTGGCACCCTTTTTAAGGGAAAACATTTTCTAAAATCATACCCTTTTCAAGGAAAAGTTAGTAAAAAACAGAGCCTTATCATGGGTGAACCTGAAAAATCTATCATAATCACAGGTGATTCTGAAAATTTACCCCAATATCAAGGTAGCCAAGAAATATCACACGGAAATAAAGTAAATATCAACCTTTAAAAAGCCATTATGATATGGAAATGTACCCTTTTCTCCCCAAATTTGCTCAAAAAGCACCTCTTATCAAGGGCCCTCGCGGGTCCGTGCCTAGGGCCCCAAAAAAGACCCTTTCCCTTGGAATAGTGTTCACACATGGTATTTAAATCTGAGGGAGTGGCCCCCCCGGGAGTCCCGGTTGCCTCCAGAATGACTCCCCTCTTTTGGGGAGCCCGGGTCATCTAAGGGTGCCTAGGTGACTCTCTGGCTCACCTCTGGGAGTCACCTGGGGGACCCAGAGAGCTATATGACTCCCCGAGGTGACTCTCTTAGTTCAGCAAGAGAGTCACCTAGGCTCCCTTATGCGACCTGGGCTCCCCTGGAGAGGGATGTCATTCTGGAGGCAACCCGGACTCCCTTTTGACGCTGTTTCTTCTCTCTGTGTTGATTCATTTTATGACACACTTGCATTCGATCCAGAAAACATTCAAACACCAAGTTATCTTCTTCAACCTTTCCTTAATTGGAAAAATTAAAAGCTCCCGGCTCAACTGGTGGATGGAGTGGAGAAGTTGTGGCATCATTTAATAAATTCCTAAAAATAGATGACTGATCTACTGGTTAGGGGACTTCACATCATACATCATAATGCTAGAAGTATGGAAAATGATACTGATCTATTCAAGTATTCCAATGTAGGGTAAAACACAGTATCTGCGACTTGGTTGAACGATGGTGCATTTGATCCATTGAAAACATGGCATAATCACCAAGTACCGTAAAACCTCGCGTATAAGCCTAACTCGCGTATAAGCCGCACCCCGACTTTGGCCCGATCCTATAAGCCGCAGAGGCCCTCTGAATCACCCCTGGGAAGAACTCCCCGTGTGTATGGGGGAGGCTCCAAGGTGTATTGTTACTACCGTAAATTCCCGCGTATAACCCGCATCTCGCGTATAACCCGCACCCCCAACTTACGAGAATCCTATAACCCGTTTCTGGGTTTGAAAACTTCTATTTTAGTACTGTTCTATAGTAATAAAAACCCTCGTATAACCCGCACCCTATATAGGCATGTTTGGTATCAAATGAAAGCTGAGGTTGATTCGCGTACAACACGCGGGTAGTACGCGGGAATTTACGGTATTAGAATGCTGGCAGGGAATAGCGGCGCGGTCTGCATTGTCTTAGGGCTGAGGTGCGAGTGTGCTGCATTGTTTTAGGGCTGAGGTGCAAGTTGGCAGCATTGTCTTAGGGCTGAGGTGCAAATAGGAAACATCGACACTGCCCACTCACTCACCTTTGGAAGACACTTAATCCCCCCTACCGCCAGTGCCACATACCTTAAGGTCATATTGGAAAGTATACTTTGGAAAAACTCGCGCACAAGTACTAATGCTGTTCTAATGCCAGTGGTGATATTGCCCCTTTAATGTGTGTCAATGGTTAGACACTCCTTTGAGTTGATTAAAACCGATTGAATCTCAATGGCAACCGGATGGAAGGGGGAGGTGTAGCTGTTTATATTAAAGATGGTATCACGTTCACCAAGGCAGGCTTTAAGCAATATGATATCACAAAGATGTAGAAGTGCTATGGGTATGGATTGCACTTTTTAAAGTCATGCTGGTACGATATTAGGAGTTATATAGTACATTGCCTTTCCCAAAGGCTTAATCCTCCAGAACAAATATTACATTAAAAAAACTAACAATGAATTCTATGCTGAGATACATGCATCACAGACAATCACATATTAAAAGAATTTAATATAATATGTTGGGGGTTCCATGTAACGTATAGGGTTGGCCCGAGAAGGCCAGCATATGATTTGAAAAATCAACTTGGCTTTCTGAAAAAAGTGAAAAATGAAATGTCAATAGGTATCCCAGTAGGGCGCAGCTGGCCGTGTCCTCGCACAAAAACTCACCAAAACACCTACTTTTAGAAATGAAATTCCCTCCAAACTATCCAGACTATGGCATATCTGAAATCTGCTTGTGAAAGATCTCGTCTATGTGCATCACCCCAGTGCATCAGCATAGCTTTATCATGATGTTAAGTACCCCTACTGATGCTGTGAAGTTAGGTAAAAATAGGAAAACGGGACATTCTATCAGTGAGTAGCCATGCATCCCTAGAGGACACACTGTCTATATATTGATTTCGCTCCCACACCATTAGAGATACAGTCTTAGGAGTTTTACCACTGTAATCAGGACACTCTAAGCATCATTTTGAGGTATTATAAGTAGGGGTAGGCCTATTTCAAGTATTTTAAAATTCAAAAATATGAATTTTCAGTCAATTTTTGGCACCTTTTTGAAGTGCTAAATATACATATTTGAGATCATTTGAAAGGTAATTCTCTGCTCTATGTGATGCACTAACAAGTTAGTTGATAGGGTAAATGGCGTAAGAGCGAAAGTAGAATAAAGGGCTAAACCCCCTGACACCTTTGAATAAACATTGTCCTCACTCACACACCATTAGTGAAACAGTTCCAGAAGGTATACCGCGGTAAGCAGGGCATTCAGGCCGTCATTTTGAGGTATAGCATGTGGGGATATGCCTATTAGAAGTATCTTAAAATAAAAAAAAACAAGAATTTTCAGGCGATTTTCGACTATTTTCAGCACTTTACTTAAAAGCTATATGCACATATTTGGGGTAATTTAAAAGGTATTTCTTTGCTATATGAGATGCACTAACTACATAGTTGATATCTTTAATGACGTAAGAGTGAGAGAAGAAAAAAGAGCCTAGTTCCTGCACCTGAGTCCAAGTCTGAAGGCACATGTCCTCACATATTGGCTATACATAGGTTACATGACATGTAATATCAATAGATATGACCCCTCAGGACACTCAAACTTGATATTCCATACAAAAAAATTCAATTTGTATTTGTATACCAATTTCAAACCCAATTGTACCCAGCATAGAAAACCACAATATCAGGGTCTGTTAATCATTATGTAATAGCCCTAAAAGTTACATAATTATGTTGTTTTCATATAGGGATAGTATAAATCGATATTCAAAGTTTGATTCCGGGGTTAAGAAGAAATGTTGTGTGAAGATGCTATAAAGTAGCCCTATATCAATGATATTTCAGCAATTTCAAGGAAATTCATGATTTTCATCAGATAACTCAGTATTATGCAATAGTTTAAATGGGTAAAAATTTCCTGGGATTGATGTTAACCATATAGACCTGTGCCTATATAAGAATTCAACTTGATATATACAACAACAGTTGTGTGGTGTTGATATGGAGACTATTTTCACTTATGAGGGACATTGGGACAATTAGTGTTTCCCTCATTTTTGAATGAAAATTGTGAAGTTAACCTTGGTTATCTAGATCAGGAAAAAAATAGGCACAGTCTCCATGATTTGTATAAAGGATTCCTGCAGAACCAACAGGATATCATACATATTGATGAAATGAGACACTTCCAAATTTGAGATATTCAAGCATATCTGCGCCAGATCTAGGTGAACATATGTAATATATTACGATTTTGAGGGTCTGTTAAAATGAAAATTGAGGTCTGCACTTACTGAGGCTTCATTGATTAAAGGGGAAATATTTGGTGATCAGGGATCAAGCATTTTCCAGGATCTATTTTCTTTTTCAGGAATTCCAGAATGCTTACAATATGCCTGCATAATCTAGTGGAGACTAAGGTCTGAAATTGGCTAAGTCCAAACAACATTTTTACATCTTCAAATGGCTGTAAAATCCAAACCGCTGGACCGATTTGTATGATATTTAAACTGTTTTCATCATATAACATGGTCTATCTATCTAACCCATTTTGACATGTGTAACAATAATATCTGAAAATGACCTGGGATACCTAATGTCAAAGATATATGTTCAGTTTGAGAAATAGGTGTTGTCAGTCTGTCAACCCATACAAGAACGATTTGTGACAGGTATCTTTTAACAGTGAGCATGGTGCTATAGGGGTGTATTGTATTTCTTATGACATTATCTTTGTTAAATTCCTATAATGCATAATCAGTGTTGTTCATAGGCTGACAACCAGACCTAGAGTTAGTCGAGATGAGGAGAAAGAAACTGAGATGTGCATAGGGGTAGCTACAGAACCAGACCTAGCTTAAAATAAGATCAAAACGCACAATAATACAGCATAAATCACCAATGGATATAGGACCAAAAAAAGGTATATTTCAGGTAACATGGGAAGAAAATGTAGGGTCGATAGGTCGGATTACTTTTTTGTAAAACATGAAAGTAGTAGCCAGCCTCTCCAAAGACCCTAAAATTGATTTTAAAAAAAAGGTAAAAATATGAAAACTGCATAAGAATTGCATTAAAAAAACGGTAGGGTTGACCCTTTTTTGATAGAGTCGGTCGGGTAACCTGAAACAAACCTTTTCAATTTCAATTTCAATTTACAAGGTTTTTATTCTGCTGATCTCAAGAAACATAAAAGTATGAATACTTTTCAGTCTAGGCACACATATCAGTCTATATACAAAACAGCATTGCCTTGAACTTGGGGAATCACCCTGGCTGCACCTATGTCCTGATTTCAAGGGTCATTATACGCTCTATATGTCTATAGGTACTATATTTGAATTTAAATATGGTATCAGTGCAAGTTAAATTGGTAGATATAGTTGGCCTAGGTGTAGGACATCCGACCTATATGGGTTAACATTGTTAATTCTGTGTTGCAGCCAGAACACAGGGCCCCAAAAAAGGTTTGTTTCAGGTAACATGGGAGGAAAATGTAGGGACGGTAGGTCTGATTTTTTTTGATTTTTTTTTTAAAACATGAATGTACTAGCCAACTTAAAAGGGTAAAAATGCGAAAATTTCTACAAAATTGCATAAGAAAAACGTAGGTTCGACCCTGTTTTGATAGGGTAGGTGGGGTGACCTGAACCAAACCTCTTTTTTTTTGCCCAGTCAGAAATCCTTATTTTTGAGCTAGAAAACTGTATACCAGATATTGAGTGCCGGATATTAAGCAACCCAACTCTTTCTCAGAATAAAGCTATGCACTGTTTTGCATTTTCCAGGACTGTGAAAGTACTTATTTTCACAGATCTAAATTTTCGTGGATGAGTGAAAACCGGCAAATTCACGGGTATTTATTTATTCCATACTTAAGCATATTAAAATGTCGGGGATTTTCCATTTCGGCAAAAATCGCGAAAATATACCCAGCGAAATAAAGTACTTTCACAGTATTATGTCCTAGTGTGAGCCCCACAAACTCACTGGGGTGAGAAGCAGGGCAGGTCAAATTGAAAGATTTATTGAAAAAAAAGAAAAAAGGCTGTTGCCACATCATGCTTGTATTCGAAATGTAGGGTTTTTGTATAGATTTTGTACCAAGGCGTTTGTCCTTGTCCGTATCAACTGTTACCATGGTTCAGTCCACCAGCATGAGGTGATCCTTTTCAGGTATTTCAATCTGTCATGTCATAAAGGGGTAAAACTTGTTTGTACATCATTAGTGAATCAGCTGTGCATCACCAGTGTATCAGCAGTGCGTCAGCTTTTATTTCTTTTATTTTTTTTGTATTTCCATCTTTCATGTCATTCCCCATACATAAAACGGCTTTAATTGGGCACAGCGAACCACCCCATTGAATTAGGCTTGGGTGATCACCGGCAGTGCATCAGTTGTGTGTTAGCTGTGCACAGATGATGCACAACCACTTTTAGCCACAGATATAATGAAAAGTGAAACTGCTGATGCACTGCTGATGCACAGCTGACGCACAAATGAAGAAAATGGGGGGAAATGCTGATGCATAAGTGCATTGCATGACCCCCCCCCCCCCCCCACCCCATAAGGGGTCATAAGGCAGGAGGCCAGATATCTCGGGACCCATCACATGGCGGAGGAGGGTGGGAAAAAAACTATTTCCAGAGTTTTGCATCCCAAATGGACAGTTTCCCAAATAAGACAACCTGGATTATGCTGGGAATATCCACTCTGATTAGTTTGGAAATGAGTGCATTTGAAAGCCGTGATACAGGCCTACACTTTATTATGTCTCACTCACCAGACTCTTAAAATTAGATATACAGTAAAATCAATTCGTAAAAACAACATCGAAAATCACCTTCATAATATAGAAAGCTTAAAGTGTGTGACCACAGATTTAGATTTCAAATATGTATCTACTGTACAAAAGCTAAAATGAACCGATGAAAATAAGCCAGTATAATACATAGATATCTGGAGCAAGGTTATCTGAGAAGTACATTCCCTATGTAAGTCACCCTCCACTGCACCTGAATCACCAGCTACACTCCGGAAGGGAACAGTCTCAGGCCCCGACTCTATGATAGTAGAGTCTGGGCAAACTCATATAAGAAAACTTGTTTGACTAACTTATCTTCAGGAGTTGACCAATCAAATCCTGTACACCAAATCCTGTGCACAGTCCGACAGTAAGTAACAATCTAAACATAGCAGTCCCACCAGTCCCATTTGGAGCCCATGTGGTGAAAAAGGGTACTGGTTGAGCGAGTCTGGCAGGGCAAGGGAATTTCTAACACAGTTCGCCGCTGTTCCGTATCCTTAGTGACGTATGTGTTGTTAGTGAATGACAGTGAAACCCAATCCAATGTAATGTCAAAACAGATCCAACATCAACCCCAAGGTCATTGTCAGCACTACTGTAAACAGGTACATGGGGTTGATGCCCGGGGAGGTATCTCAGCTCCAAGCATACCCGGAGGTGTGGCCAAGATCTGTCCAGGATATGGGTCCTTTTTCAGCCCTGAGTGAGTGGAGAGGTGTACACCTATACGGGAATTCTTTTTCAGGTTTTACCTCCATTTTTTTTTTTTTTGCAGTGTGTATTTATTTCATGAAATGATTTTCTAAATACAACAATCAAAAAATAATGTGATCTGGTATAACATATCATGATGTATCGCGTCAGATTTGTAGGGACTAGTGCCCATCTCTTATTACATAGATGATCAAATATGACAATCAATATGGTAGTGGATTATGTATGCAGAAACTTAACAACGATTCTATATTTCCCCGACACACAAAATACGGACAACATTCTCCCATAATGTGTCAAAAACAGAAATCTTTTACAATGAAGATATGGAATACCTTATTATCCTTTTCGAAATCGTGTAAGGATCATGTGTACTTCCATGTGCTCCACACATGAGTAGTATTTTAGTCTCGAGTTATCCACTATTAAAGTAAAGACAAATGCGGTGAGGTACACAAATGCCACTTGGTGGCAAAATCTGTATTACTCATATATTTATGCAAATTGTTGTGGTTTTACCAATATTTATCATCTTTATCAATCTGAATGTCCATAGGTTCCTATAGTTAAAGAAATAGAAATATTTTGGATAAATATTTTATTCCAACATGGCCCCTTAAATTCTTTTTTATCTAAAATGTTCACAAAGAAGTCCTCTAAACACCTTCAAAGTTAAGTACATAAATCAGTAGTGGGGAATTACTGATCATAAATAATGTGAAAATATACAGTTTTCCTATTCATTCCCAAGGATAAGTCTCTTTTCTGTGGATGGCTGTATCATGAAAGTTGGCACCATGACATATGGATTTTCTTTTTGCATTTTTCTATTTGGTAATATATCAACGTAATATAATTCAGAATTATTAGAAAAAAAACTGATTTGAGGTCAGGACAGCTGGATTGGTAGACTAATGTCATAACCACTCTCCCTATCTAGACAGATGACATGAGAAATATTCAACTATCACTCATTCAGCAGATCATAACCCCTAATCTAGTTCCTAATTTGCTTAACCTTGTTTCTGCAGAACAAAGGGGATCTATTGGTACAAGCAGTATGATGCCTTACACTGGACATCTTGCTAAGGCAGAATATAGGGACTGGGTGATCAGGAATATAATAGACCAACACAGCAATAAAGGGTGACTTTTTCATAATAAAGTTGTGTTTGTGTTGGTTTTAGCAGAATTCTCATAACATTGTATGTAATGGCTATGTTTGCAAAGATCTTATATCTGGAGATTCACAGGACAATCATCTTTCAAATAGTATATATTAGAATGCAGGATTTCGAGGTTATATTTATGTAATTGTCAGTCGCACTTAAGAAAAGTTCAGAAACGTTATCAACAACTTTTCTGAAAAGTCACCCTTTCTTGCTGCATTGGTCTATAGTGGACGAGCAGATGTAGGGGCTACCCTTGCTTCACTGACTGTGACACAGAACCAGGGAGACATTGACCTCCACCACCAACCTAGAGCCAATCCAGGCAGGTGTTTACAATGTTGCTAAGGTGTGTCCTAAAAATAGGGCCCTGATAGGTCCAATTTCTGAACCAAGATCAAGGCCAGGTGGAGATCACCCAGCTGTATACTTGCACTTTTATAACAGGTCTCCTTCAGCTATACCAAGTATGTAGACATTATGTTCCTTCGAATGCAAGAATCGCAGTTTTTGCCTGCATAAAAAAACGCTGAGGATTTTTTTTACGCAGAAAAAAAACACACTACAATTTCTATTGTACCCTACAAGCTTCTGATGAGTCAATTGACGAAACCAAATCTGCAAGTTGCTATCTGATGATTTATTCAAATATTTTTTGATGCAGTACAGACAGCCTGTTGATACACTATGTTACACTAGTGGGTTGTTTTACCTATAGTGACCCCCATGGGGGGGGGGGGGTTGGGTGTGATTCAACCTACCCTGTAAAACCTCGCTTATAGGTCGATTTTTCTTTGGAATTAATTTTGCTATAAGTCCATTTTTCTTGCCAAAACTCCAATTCGACCTATAGGTGGGGTTTTGAAAAATGGTAAACCATTTAAAGAGCCAAAAAAACGTAATTCTTAATACTGGAAAACACACCCTTTTTTCTAAGATTATTTTCACTGTAAACCCAAATTTCTTTGCACAAGAAGTAGGGGGTTGTCTAAAGGGCAAGATACCAGAAATAATAGTAATTTTGGCCTCGGAAAAAGCTGCTCTAAGGGGGGTTTAGGGTGGGGTTTGCCCCCCCCCGCCCCCAGAAAGACCTCTCAAACTGGACCTATATATGTGAGGTTTTCCAATAGTTCAAAGCATTTTGCTATAAGTCCAATTGGACCTATAGGTGAGGTCGACTTATAAGCGAGGTTTTACGGTACACCTCCTGACATTGGGCCTGTATCCCCAACCAGACTGAGGTGTCCATGAAACACTTTGAAAAAAAGAACAGATCTCTTACCAAAGGGACCTATGCAAGTCCACGTTGACAAAATCAAAAGCAGTGACATTGACCCAATGCCTGGGCCCAATGTTTGGCCCAGTTTTGGGACACACCTTCTGTTTCTAAACGATAGCTCTATTCCTATTGGTTGTGCAAATCCTAATATGGATTTGACCCCCCCCCCCTCTCCCCCTATTCTCTTCATCACATCTGGATGGAACTGCTTAGAACTGGAGAGATCTAGATGGGTGTATTTTGAGAAGGCAGGGTGGAGCCTGCATAGTTTCCTGAGCTCCCACATACAGCATTGGCTTGAATGAGCGCAGTAGGCTGTCCAGTATCCCTGCACTGTAAATAGTGAATCCAAAAATAGGTCCTTTTTTCTGTAAATCAACAATATATTCTCTTGCCCATGTACTAATAGCAGACCATATATTGCAAAACTACAGTGACTTCTAAGCTACATTGACTTCTACAGTGGGGTTGGTTACAGTGGGGTTGGTGAGATTTCGCGCGGAGGTGCAAAGTTCCCCCCCCCCCTCGAGAGCGTATCGAACATTTCGCGTCCCCACTCGCTTTCTTTAAAAATTCTCCCCCCCCCCTTATTTGAACAATGGTAACGCGCTGGCTTTTTGGCTTAAAAGGGGCTTAATTATTTACCCCCCCCCCCCTTAAGAGGGGTCAGAATCTTTTACGCCCCCCCCCCCACAGGAGGGGTCAGAAATGTTTACTAATAACTAATGAATGAATACTACCTAACAGTGTGAGGTGGTCGAGCTGGGAAACCTCTCAGAATTTGGTTCAATATGTGTTGGATGCCCTTTGTAGGGACTGTGATAGTGACCTGAGATTTACCTCATGTCCTGTTCTGACCAGTAATTGGGGAGCCAGGTAGGCAAAATGTCAATATTTAAATTTAGGCTTGAGTGGAATGCTATACTTACTTTGTGGGTGGGTACTCCCTAATTTGGGTATGCTGATTTCGAATCTGCTGTGTGTAGAGCCATACAGGTGTCGGAACAAGGTCAAATATGAGGTCAAAGGTCAAGGTCACCCCAAAAATAGGTCAGATCAGAAAATTGACTTATAGGGGCAGTGCTCAGTTAATATAAATAGCAAGAGTTTGGTATTTGGCATCATGATAGATCTATATCAGCTGAACATCCTTAAAAAAGTTATTTGACCTTGGCCAAGGTCAAAGTCATATTTCTCAAGGTCAAACATGGAAAAATTGACAAAAAAGGCATATATACTATCTTTCAATAATCGGTACTCATAGGAATAGCATCCCAGATATGACTTTAAATGTTTATATGATGCTGACATAGCTTAGGGACAATATTGATTTGGAAATTCTAAGAAATATGTAATATTGCCATGGCAACAGCCACAAAGGTCAAGGTCAGCCAAAAAATTGGTCAGATCAGAAAATTGACTTATAGGGGCAGTGCTCAGTTATTATAAATAGCAAGAGTTTGGTATTTGGCATCATGATAGATCTATATGAGCTGAACATCCAAAAAAAAGTTATTTGACCTTGGCCAAGGTCAAGGTCATATTTCTCAAGGTCAAACATGGAAAAATTGACAAAAAAGGCATATATACTATCTTTCAATAATCGGTACTCATAGGAATAGCATCCCAGATATGACTTTAAATGTTTATATGATGCTGACATAGCTTAGGGACAATATTGATTAGGAAATTCTAAGAAATATGTAATATTACAATGGCAACAGCCCCAAAGGTCAAGGTCAGCCAAAGAATTGGTCAAATCAGAAAATTGACTTATAGGGGCAGTGCTCAGTTAATATAAATAGCAAGAGTTAGGTATTTGGTATCAAGTCAGATCTATATGAGCTGAACATCCTCAAAAAAGTTATTTGACCTTGGCCAAGGTCAAGGTCATATTTTTCAAGGTCAAACATGGAAAAATTGACAAAAAAGGCATATATTCTATCTTTCAATAATCGGTACTCATAGGAATAGCATCCCAGATATGACTTTAAATGGTTATATGATGCTGACAAAGCTTAGGGACAATGTTGATATGGAAATTCTAAGAAATATGTAATATTGCCATGGCAACAGCCCCAAAGGTCAAGGTCGGCCAAAAAATTGGTCAAATCAGAAAATTGACTTATAGGGGCAGTGCTCAGTTAATAAAATCTAGCGTGTGATCCTAATCACAAAAGACTCAGGGCAGGTGTCTGTAGTGTGCTGTCTGTAGTGTGCTGTCTGTAGTGTGCTGGCTGTAGTGTGGTGTCTATATTGTGCATGCCTGTAGTGTGCTGTCTGTAGTGTGCTGTCTGTAGTGTGCTGGCTGTAGTGTGCTGGCTGTAGCGTGGTGTCTATATTGTGCATGCCTGTAGTGTGCATGCCTGTAGTGTGCTGTCTGTAGTGTGCTGGCTGTAGCGTGGTGTCTATATTGTGCATGCCTGTAGTGTGCATGCCTGTAGTGTGCTGGCTGTAGTGTGCTGGCTGTAGCGTGGTGTCTATATTGTGCATGCCTGTAGTGTGCATGCCTGTAGTGTGCTGTCTGTAGTGTGCTGGCTGTAGCGTGGTGTCTATATTGTGCATGCCTGTAGTGTGCATGCCTGTAGTGTGCATGCCTGTAGTGTGCTGTCTGTAGTGTGCTGGCTGTAGTGTGCTGGCTGTAGTGTGCTGGCTGTAGTGTGTATTCGATTTTATGTCCACAGATGGCAAACTGGTCTGACAAAAAGCGTCTCACCTTGCTAAAAATCAGATCTCCCATAGGTTTAACACTAAATGCCGAAATCGACCAAATGTCTACAGCAGTACTTTGATGTTTGTCTACAGTGAGGAAAAAATTATGTTTTTTGGATAGGTCTACTTTAGCAATTTTTTTCAGGGGGTTCCAGTAGGGGCACAAGAATATTTCTTGCATCACTGGGTAGGAAAACACTTCAATTATCAGATTTTGTGTACTTCTGATCAATGGGCCTAATGTTTCTATGATAAATTTGGAAAATGAAAAAAAAAAGAATTCCCCTGAAAAACGTCTCACAGAGGCGTCGCATAAGACTCTAGGAGCAAGGCTCCCTGAGTCAATAAATAGCAAGAGTTTGGTATTTGGCATCATGATAGATCTATATCAGCTGAACATCCTTAAAAAAGTTATTTGACCTTGGCCAATGTCAAGGTCATAGTTCTCAAGGTCAAACATGGAAAAATTGACAAAAAAGGCATATAATCTATCTTTCAATAATCGGTACTCATAGGAATAGCATCCCAGATATGACTTTAAATGTTTATATGATGCTGACATAGCTTAGGGACAATATTGATTAGGAAATACTAAGAAATATGTAATATTGCCATGGCAACAGCCACAAAGGTCAAGGTCGGCAAAAAAATTGGTCAGATCAGAAAATTGACTTATAGGGGCAGTGCTCAGTTAATAAAATCTGAATAATGATTTTTTTGTAAATAATTCAAATATTCTAATTCATGGTAAAAATAGCAATTGTAGCTGGCTTCAAATATATCAAATATTTAAAGTGCAATAAAATGCTCAATTTTGCCTGAAATCTTCCAATTTCTGACAGGTTTAATCTTTATGCGCAGGGAGCTGCGCAGTAGTCCATATCCAATGAGTATTAATGCATTTATGAAGAAAGGAATAGGTATAGCATAGGCAAGTAACATGATTAACACAGATGTACATATAAATGAGGATAAGCAGAAATAGAGATCGGTGGAGGAATTAGATGAGCAATAGTCAAATGAAGGAATATGTAGGGGATTAGAATCAGTCATGAGACAAAAATGCCATCAATATGAACCAAGCACTAAAGTACATTTTCTACTTGATCTTGTGTGAATATCACATATCACTTTGGTGAATGGCTGGCTGTTGCCATGGCAATATTACACAAATTCAAAACCAATATTGTCCCTTATCTATGTCAGCATCATGTTAACATGAAAAGTCATATCTGGGATGTTATTTCTATGAGTAGCAATTATTGAAAGATAGTATATGACTTTTTTGTCCATTTTCCATGTTTGACCTTGAAAAATATGACCTAGACCTTGGTCAAGGTAAAAAGAACTTTTCCTAGATTTTTATCACATGTAGATCTATCATAATACCAAATACCTAACCGTTGCTATTCATATTTACTGAGCATTGCCCCCTATGAGTACATTTTCTGATCTGACAAATTCTTTGGCTGACCTTCAGCTTTGTGGCTGTTGCTGTGGCAATATTACATATTTCTTAAAATTCCCAGATCAATGTTGTCCCTTAGATATGTCAATATCATTTAAACATTTAAAGTCATATCTGGAATGCTATTCCTATGAGTACCGATTATTGAAAGATAGTATAACAGTGGCGGATCCAGGATTTTCCAGAGGGGGGCCCAGACCTGGCTAACCATAGAGTGACTGTTCCCGCACACAGTCGAACCGAAACGAAGTGCAAGAAAATCTCAGCAGCCATATAATTGGGGAGCCAGGCATCCTAAATGTCAATATTTAACTTTGACCTGGTACGGAATGCAATAGTTGATATGAATGTTGGATTAGGGTAATTTGAGTATGCTGATTTCAAATCTGGTGTGTGTAAAATGATATCTAGGTCGGAACAAGGTCAAAATCAAGGTCAAAGGTCATGGTTTTAAGGATCTCTAAAGAGTACATACACTTTGAGACATTAACTAAAATACTTAACCTGAGTGTTATTCATATTACATAGCTATTGTTATATATATGGTTCATTAGCTGACTGACTATAGTGAACCTTGATTGAGTGCAAGGTCATGCTTCACAAAGTCAAACATAAAAATACTAATTATTCTCAATTTACTTCCTTTCTTTTAAACACAGATAATTAGATATAAGTCTATATGGGCATAATCTCCTGTCTACTTTAAAGGGGTTAGTTACAGTTGTCCATGCACACCAGAGTCGCGCAGCCTGTAGGTATTGAGGGGAGCACACACACTGGCCACCTGTGCCTGCTACAGGCAGCCAGGCAGTGGCAGGGGTGCAGTCACTCCAAATGAGAAATACTTAGAATAGTGTTGTGTAAATTAGGTACATGTTTTCATATATATATGGTTGAATCAGTGTATTGTATACATTTTAAAACTCAAATAAAGTTAGGTTATTCTTTTCCAGAGAAGGAGTTATTATTTAAATCAACCCCTAAACTTACCCCTTCCTCAGAATAATCTCTACTTTGGATAACATTTTTTTGTGGGAAAACGAATGCCGCTACATGTCACTATTTTTGCATGTTGTGCCCAAGTGTATAGTTGTTCCAGGTTTCTAATATAGAGAGGCTTGATTGGTAGGATCCTTTCTATTTTGAATGAAATCTAAAAGAAATGTGTTTTTTCCCTCTTATTGTTGGACTTGGAGGTTAAAAATAATTACAATTTCCCATACACATCATCCTATCTATATTTTTCATTGAAAGTACTGATATATATCATGTAGTTTGAATAAGAATCAAGGTTAGAAGCAGCTGTTATGATCATGAATTTTTAAGTTATATTCATTTCAATTATTTTACACAAGTGACCAGTGAGCCAAAGCCCTATTCTGGACATTTCAACCGGAAGGTCCTGTTTTTTCATCACTTTTATACAGTAAATACATGTAAAAAGTAGCTGCTGTAATCCTGGGAAGATTTGTTGGTAGGAAGTAAAGAGTATCGTACCCCTTTAATGTCCACATATTAGCCATTGAGAACTAATAGGAATAGAGGGTCAAACCATGGTATTTCCATGATGACCCAACCTATATCTGGATTGGATATCAAAGAGGTAAATCAACAGAATGGTTTCAACAAGTTTAAACCAGCAAAGAATTGGTGCTGGTACTTCCTATAGCATTTAAGACCCAACTATGACCTAGTGTTAAGTTTCAATGTGGCATGTGAAATGAGCAAAGGTCAAGGTCACAAGCAGTAATATCAAAGTAACCAGAGGAACAGAGGAAATTAGGAAAGGAGGAGTGATATCTTGTGTTAGGTAGGTGAATAACCTTTATTGTAACATGCCAAATGTCACTTTAATATTTTTAAGGGCATTCTAGTTGAAAAAAATGGTTTAAATTGAGATCAAATGCATGGTAGCATTGACTAAAGTAGGCACTTCAACAATTCTATTTTGCCTGCAAGGTTGCCTTCTTTGAAACTAACAAAATCAAGACAATATAATTTCCCATTTCTTGCATCATTGAATTAAAATACACCTGTATGACCTTGAACTGGAGTAAGCAAATCATCAAAACTCTAACTCAGGTCAAATAGTCACCTAACACACTGTGCTCATCCATTGGTATAATACATGAAAGTAGCACTATATAGTCTATATGACAGGCATTCATGGGACCTTCATCCATGCATCATGCCAACTTGATAGAGTTGATACATTACTGAGGGGTCAGCATGATGCATGCCTGATATGAGTGGGCTCATCTGGGCTTTACAACTGGTACATCTATGATACGTAAGTAGTCCAAGTTATTGTAACAGTGAAGAAACCATTGTGCTTTGTCTAGATGATGCATATGATGAGATTTTCCTTTTAGAACATTTGACCTTGGCCTTTCTCAAGGTCATATAACGCAACCCACAACTTGGAGAATGTATCAATACCATAGGATAGAATGATAAATGAATACCTTTCATATAGGCTAACCAGGGCTTCAGTAAAACACTTATTATTTCAATGATTTGCCTCATAATTTAACCGACCCGAGTTCAAGATCCTGTGGATGTATACTATTCAGTGATGCAAGGAAGGGGCTATTGTCCTGAATTTGTTAGTATCAGTAGAAAGCAACCTGGCAGGCATTTTAGAATAGTTGAAAACCCCACTATGATTAATGCTACCATGCATTTGATATCAATTCAGGGGCATGGCAAGCAGTTTCAAAGTAGGGGGGACTAAGGGGTATTTTGACCCTTTTTGACCCCTTTTTCCGTGACGTTTTTGGTTTGACCTTTTTTGGGGTTTGTCAAAAGGGGGGGGGGACATGTCCCCCCCCTCCCCCCGGTTGCCACGCCCCTGTAATTCAGACCATTTTTCTCAATAGAATGCCTTCGAAAATATTAAAGTAACATTTGTCATGTGGGAATGGAGATTATCCACCTACTTGTCTCAAGATATCACTCCTCCTTTCCTAATAACCTCTGTTGTATTGTGGCTATTTTATACCATTGCTTTTTTAGCATTTCCCTATTGCCACATGTGACCTTGACCTTTCATAAGGTCACAGGCCACATTGAAACTAAACACTAGGTCATAGTTGTAGTGCTATAGGGAGTACCAGAACCAATTATTGGCCGTTTAAACTTGTTGAAACCATTCTGTCAGGTCAAATAACTTTTTTTTGAGGATGTTCAGCTCATAAAGATCTATCATGATGACAAATACCAAACTCTTGCTATTTATATTAACTGAGCACTGCCCCTATAAGTCAATTTTCTGATCTGACCAATTTTTTGGCCAACCTTTACCTTTGTGGCTGTTGCCATGGCAATATTACATATTTCTTAGAATTTCCAAATCAATATTGTCCCTAAGCTATGTCAGCATCATATAAACATTTAAAGTCATATCTGGGATGCTATTCCTATGAGTACCGATTATTGAAAGATAGTATATATGCCTTTTTTGTCAATTTTTCCATGTTTGACCTTGAGAAATATGACCTTGACCTTGGCCAAGGTCATATACCTTTTTAAGGATGTTCAGCTCATATAGATCTGACTTGATACCAAATACCTAACTCTTGCTATTTATATTAACTGAGCACTGCCCCTATAAGTCAATTTTCTGATTTGAACAATTTTTTGGCTGACCTTGACCTTTGTGGCTGTTGCCATGGCAATATTACATATTTCTTAGAATTTCCAAATCAATATTGTCCCTAAGCTATGTCAGCATCATATAAACATTTAAAGTTATATCTGGGATGCTATTCCTATGAGTACCGATTATTGAAAGATAGAATATATGCCTTTTTTGTCATTTTTTCCATGTTTGACCTTGAGAAATATGACCTTGACCTTGGCCAAGGTCATATACCTTTTTAAGGATGTTCAGCTCATATAGATCTGACTTGATACCAAATACCTAACTCTTGCTATTTATATTAACTGAGCACTGCCCCTATAAGTCAATTTTCTGATTTGACCAATTTTTTGGCTGACCTTGACCTTTGGGGCTGTTGCCATTGTAATATTACATATTTCTTAGAATTTCCTTATCAATATTGTCCCTAAGCTATGTCAGCATCATATAAACATTTAAAGTCATATCTGGGATGCTATTCCTATGAGTACCGATTATTGAAAGATAGAATATATGCCTTTTTTGTAATTTTTTCCATGTTTGACCTTGAGAAATATGACCTTGACCTTGGTCAAGGTCAAATAACTTTTTTGAGGATGTTCAGCTCATATAGGTCTATCATGATGCCAAATACCAAACTCTTGCTATTTATATTAACTGAGCACTGCCCCTATAAGTCAATTTTCTGATCTGACCAATTTTTTGGCTGACCTTGACCTTTGTGGCTGTTGCCATGGCAATATTACATATTTCTTAGAATTTCCAAATCAATATTGTCCCTTAGCTATGTCAGCATCATATAAACATTTAAAGTCATATCTGGGATGCTATTCCTATGAGTACCGATTATTGAAAGATAGTATATATGCCTTTTTTGTAAATTTTTCCATGTTTGACCTTGAGAAATATGACCTTGACCTTGGCCAAGGTCAAATAACTTTTTTTAGGATGTTCAGCTGATATAGATCTATCATGATGCCAAATACTAAACTCTTGCTATTTATATTAACTGAGCACTGCCCCTATAAGTCAATTTTCTGATCTGACCTATTTTTGGGGTGACCTTGACCTTTGACCTCATATTTGACCTTGTTCCGACACCTGTATGGCTCTACACACACCAAATTCGAATTCCCCAGCCTAAAAATAGGGGGGGTAGCCCCTCAGACCAAATATAGCAGCCCACTCAAACCTATTTGAAATCTCACATGCTGGCTCCCCTATTACAGAGAGCAGGGACCAGAATGTATGGTAGGAGGCGCAGGTTTTAACACGACCTCAGCTTGGTAAGTGAGTAGGCTACACAGAGAAAAGAAACGGCTTCAAGGGAGTCTAGGTGACTCTCTGGCTGACCTAAGGGAGTCACCTGGGGATTCATATAGCTCTCTGGGTCATATGACTCCCCCAGGTGACTCCCTTAGGTCAGCCGGAGAGTCACCTAGGCCCCCTTAGGCGACCTGGACTCCCCTATAGGACTCCCTTTTGATGCTGTTTCTTCTCTCTGTGTAGGATAAACCGCCCCGTAGTCACTGTAGGAACACTGGGCCTGGAATCTGGTTGGCCCATCAAAGATGGTGGATGGTGAGCAGACAATGCTTAACAGATTTTGTCTATTTGTAATGTAAACACTTGAGATTCTTACATGATGGTTGGTAGAATCTTAGTTTATGTATATGTGGTCATGTAGGCAATTGCTAGCCTCATTAAATCAATGCAATAATAGAGAAATCAGCCTTAAATAAAGATTGAAGACTAGGCTAAACCTGTTGATGTGACTAGGCTAACTCAGTAGGTACTTAGTCATTTCCACCAAAACATTACAAATTTCAACTGCGCAATCACCCCTTGTAGTTTTGTTTACAAACACCATTACAGATGACCTAACCTTTCAGTGTTCCTAAAGTGTGAGTGCCCCCACCCCTACATGACAAGTACCTAAAGTGTCCCACCTAGACCTCTATACAGCTGTATCTGTGGTTATTTTTACCAAATGTCCCTATGGTTATTTTTACCAAATGTATTAATACAGCTATAAAAGAAGGGACAATTTTGTACCAATGTCACAGTTGATATTCTCTATGTGCAGGGGCCACAGTGTTTTCTACAGGGTACCAAACATGACATGTCTGAGTGAGATGTATCCCTCTATTCAACAATAGCTTTCAAGAAAACAGTGAGCGTAAAGTTTTCCAGTAAGATCCGATTTGCTACCTTGTTATCCACACATAGTATATTTACATTAACATCTTATCTTCATTATGTAAAAAAACTCGACATTAATTAGTTAGTTTTTACTGATTGATTGTCACCACTATAGGAGTACCCAAGGGACTCGACCATGAGTGGCCCACTAATAGTTAACCAATAACGTATGGCTAACAGGCTCACGAGAGGGTGTATCGTAGGATATCAGGCAAGAGGCGCGTAGCGCCGAGTGCCTGATATCCATACGATACACCCCGAGTGACCTGTTAGCCATACATTATTAGGTTTATTATACGATTATTCCATTCAAATGTCTTTAATTACCTTATATATGTCCTAATTTCGCCATTTTGAAGGATTATTGACTGAATATCACTCAAACACCAGAAGCGCCATGTTGTTTTGACATCCATACAAACCCTGCTCGCTGATTGGTGGAGCCTGGCCACGTCATGCTTTCAATCTCCAACACTGAGTCCAACATAGAATTTGTAAGGGGACCAGCTTGGAGTGCGGGCAGCCTAAGTTATAGCCAGCGTTTCCCTCGGCATTGACCATGGCCTACTGTGGCCGAGCGGTTAGCGCGTCTGGCTAACACGCAAGGGATCCCCGGTTCGAACCTGAGAGTGGACGAGTGGACGAGTGGAAACGTAGCAAATTTAAAGGGCCTATATGTATGTGAAAAAAAAACCTAGATTTATTTTAACGACTAGATAAATAAAGTCCAACTACTACCTTTATAGTAAAAAAAATATTATAAATTTTTTTTGATTTTAGGAGAAATTACATCAAACAGAGTGTTTTCTTACATAACTCGCTAAATAATGCCCCTACAGGGCTTAAGTCTGTCTATAGACTCCTCATTTCATCCCCCACATATACCAGCGCCCCGACGGCGTAGCACGTAGAGCATCCGACTTCAAGTCTTGGAGTAGCGTGTTCAAATCACCATGAAACCTCGGATTTTATGGGTGAATAAACTTCGGAATCGCTCAGGACCACCGGAAATGGCATGATATCCACCGGAAGGGTGCCGATATCACTAGATATCAGCACGGGGATATCACCTAAAAAGCACGATGAGTCGTTCAATCGTATAATAATATAGGCTATGTTCTGCTCTGCTAGGCTATGCACAAGACCACCGATGCCTGTGCCTAGGCCACATAGCAATACATGTACCTGCATCCTACTGGATGTGGCAATAACAATGCCTCCTCACATGCCTCGGACATGAAGATAGCACTTGCCATGAAAGGCACACCAAGGTGTAGGTGAGATCTTTTCTCAGATCAAATACAAAATAGATGGGCGGTCCATTATAAACTCTCCCAACACAAGCAGACATTGGCAGATGCCAAGAGGTTAAAGGAACAGAAGAGAGTCCTAAAGAAGGCAAGATAGGAGAGGAGACATACAGTTATTTCATAGGCTTGCTATTAAAAATGTGGATTAACAATGTGGATTAGGCCGGGGGATTAGGCCATATTTCATGGAACATGACATTATAATCACATATACCACATCACAGATCAATAAACAGTGTTCTATTAGAGTGGGCCACTCAAGGTACATGACATTGTGTGCCAGTCATGGTACTAATTCAATCGCCAAATGGTACTATACACTGATATTCCTAGGCTCCCTATACGACCAATCTCTCAGTCACTGGAAACTAACATATAGTTAGTCATTTTTTGGCTCCCTATACGACCGAAGACCAACGTAGGTAAGTTAGTATTGTCAGATTGGTCAGTATTGACCAACCCACCTTAGTCTTTTAAATTCTAGGGGAGCCACTGAGTGGTCATCATAGTATCTTACAGATGGCACCAACTAGTGGTATACAAAACAACAACTAAGGTACACACCAATGATGAACATAGCTTAGCCAGTACTGACTGACCCCTCAGTCATTTTTGAATATAACTTTGCCATTATGACTAACACATATATGACGAACCTATATAGGATAGTCTGTACTGACTAACCTTTTCAACCTATGGATTTTTAATCACCATTTTCGCAAAATATATCATCAGACACCAATATTTTCGATAAGTCTATATCATTCCAAATAGCATCCCAATGAAAAGTATGTCTTGTAGGTTTCAGCTCCTCAACAGGGCCACTCATGGCATGGGCGATTTAGACTATAGGGTACCATGGGAGGGTGTGCAAGCAAATGTCCACGGTTATCTTTGCACTTACCAATACACTCTACAAAGAGCAATGGGTGGCGCTAATGCATGCCCTGCACTGAAAATCCATAGGTTGAAAGGGTTAGTCAGTACAGACTAACCCAGGTTGGTCATATGAGTGTTAGTCACAATGGCAAAGTTATAATCAAAAATGACCAAGGGGTCAGTCAGTAGTGGCTAACCTAGGTCCATCATTGGTGTGTTGTATTTGTATACCACTAGTGGGGGCCACCTGTGATGAATACTCCGTGGCTCCCCCTGGAACTAAAAAGACTAAGGTGGGTTGGTCAGTAGTGACCAACCTGACAATAATAACTAATCTAGGTTGGTTGTATAGGGTGCCAAAAAATGACTAACTAGGTTAGGCACTAGTGACTGAGAGGTTGGGCGTATAGGGAGTCTAGGAATATCAGTATGGTACCTGTTATGGACACTACCTTGGGTGCGGCACTGGTGAGTAACTCCCCAGGGCTTCATTCATCTATCATGACGGCTAAGGGCATATATACTATAGGGCGAGTTAGAGTTGTAGATTGCACCTAATAATAGAACTCTAGGGGCAAACAAACCCCATGTGGCTGATACCTTATAGGGCATATGAACCATATCTCTCCCAGTTGCAGTCATATAAACTGTAAATGATTATAAAAAAAATGGTATAAGTTCCTGAGATAATCAGTATAAATATTACACCATTATACTGAATATTGCAGATTTCTACAACCCACCAGCATCAAATGAAATAAATTTCAATGGGTGTAATCATGGTACAGCCACCTAACAAAATGTGAATATTGTTTGTCTCCTAGCAATCCCCCTGTGACTAGTGCTATGCAACATCAATCACTGGGAGGCCCCTACAGGGTTATACAAGCACGGTGCGAGCGGGTCAGTAGTGCGTGTCTGTTCTCTGTGAGGAGGGAGACTATGGTAACTGCAGTTACCACATCACCATTTCTGGATCCCCACTGTAGCATATAGGATCAAAAGTGGTGATTACACTGTGTTTATGGCAGCTGTGGTATTGGATAGCTGTACAGTTACAGTTACGCTTTGGTCAAAATACGGGTACCCATGTAGAGGCACATAAACACAGTGTAATCACCACTTTTGATTCTCTATGCTACAGTGGGGATCCGGAAATGGTGATCTGGTAACTGCAGTTACCATAGTCACCTTCCTCACAGTGAATGGGGGAGTGGTTGGTGTGGACCAATAAGAAGGCTGCACACGGGGAAGGAGTCATATATAAGTCTCCTGCTCTCATGTGACCAGTTAAGTGCGCATCCTCTGTGGAAGCAGCATCCCCCATACTCCTATACAGTCAGTGCACCTCTATATCTCCAGCTACACACTACACCCAGAGCCATTCCAGCAGCATTATACCTACACCGCTCTGAGGAAAGACAGACATACAGGAGAAAAAACAGGTAGGTTATTTATCTAAGGAATTAAGTTGGTAATTGCGTCCCCGTTATTTTTCCACAGCCGAGATGATGTCCTAACTTCTACCTTGGGGGACGGCTATTAATGTTGCTTCGTTATCTCTGCACAAAGAGTTGTCATTTTTCAACAACATGGAGTGTGTGTGTGGGGGGGGGGGGGGTGTAGGGAAGGGGCTCAGGAAATGTTGGAGTCCTGTTTAGGGTGGGGGGGTGGGGGCAACAATATTTCCCCCTTTTCAGCGAGATTGCTAAAGTTAATGGGGACGCATCAATATCTATAAATGTGTAATTCCTCCCCTTCTCCTTCACCCTCTCCCTCTCTCTCTCCCTCTCCCTTTCCCTCTCCTTCTCTCCGTGCACTCTATGGTCATAGATTTAGTAGTGCTCAGTATATCTATGCCTCTCTCTCTCTCTCTCTCTCTCTCTCTCTCTCTCTCTCTCTCTCTCTCTCTCTCTCTCTCTCTCTCTCTCTCTCTCTCTCTCCCTCTCTCTCTCTCTCTCGCTCTCTCTCGCTCTCTCTTTCTCTCACTCTCTTCCCCTGGCTCTCTTCTCCACTCTGTCGCTTCACTTATACGTCGCTCTCTTCCTCTCCCTCGGTCGGCCCCCATTATTCTATGCTAAATTTGCACTCTACGTTCGTCCTCTCCTTACGCTTAGAGTTTTCTTGAATTGTCGGTTTTTCATTCTTCCAACCTATGTTCTATCTAACCTGTAATACAAGATACAATTCAATTAGACCAATTACACGTTAGTATTGATCAGTTCTTATCACGATACCAGGTCCATTATACAGTGCAAGACATGCGGGTGTGATGGTACTTTTCCTATGCAAAAGTACCTGCTTAGCCATTTATGGCCAACGTAATTCCTATATCACTATATCCCCTTTGCCGTCATTATGCACGAATGCAGCATCTATATTGCTGCATTAATGCATCATGACGGCCCTACGGGATTGATGCACTACCAAATGGTCGGCATGATGCATGAATGTTCACTCTTAGGGCTGCATGCATGCATCATGACGACAAACGGCATAAACCATTAAAAGCACTACGCGGTCCCCAAAGGGCTGTGATGAGATAGCGCCATGCTATCCCCATGAACCTTTTCATAGACATGTCAAAGGTGTACCGTCATAACGAGTTTTTACTTAGCATATGTTTCCCCGCTACAGGAAAGGAATACATTGTACATACATGTCACTGTTACAGGGCGACTGAACAGGCATAGCATAGGAAACCTAATGCTCAATTGTGTTTTGTGGAGAGAGGTTAATACATTGAATAATGTAATCTCAATTTAATATGGTTTATTTGATAATTGGATATGACTACCCTTTGATTCCATTGCTTTTGATAGTACTGCGTCCTACAAGGAAATGTAAAGTGACTGTAAATTTGTGTTACATGTAAGGCCAAAAAAAAGGTTTCTTTCAGGTCACCCGATGCAAACTTGAAAACCCTTTTATATTTTTACACTTTTGGGGTCCATTTTAGGTTTACAAACTTTTTTGAAAAAGATATCCCCATTTCACACTTTTTTGTTCAATTTAAGGGTATCGTAGAGGGGCTGTAAAAAAATAAAAAATTAATAAAATTTAAAAAAAGAATCCGACCTATCGACCTTAGACTTTCTTCCCATGTTACCTGAAACAAGAGCTTTTTTTATTTGGCCTAATGGTATACGGTCTAGCCATGGTGAGGATGAGTTTGCACTGTTATAGTTGCCGATATGGATAGTACTGTGTCCACATACTTACCAAGGGTAAACGTGAACTCCCCATGCATAAATGCGTCAATTAATGACTTATCTGCGGAAGCCGACAAAGCTCACTCCAAAAAAAAGCAGTATGACTTCTTTTTTTTCATACTACTTTTTTTTGGAGTGAGCCTTGTAGGCCACCGTATTTATCTAGGTACCTTATAGTACGGAAATTTCCGCGTATGGCTTTAGGTTACTCTAAGGTGCTTATCACTGTAAGTGGCAATACCTCGGATGAGCGCTAAGGTTCAAGTCGTGCATTCGTGAGACAATAACATGTTGATCTCCTAATGCTTTCTTTTTGGAAATTAACCTCTAGTCTCCTCTATGTATGTATAAGCGCTTGCCCATGCTTGCTTCCAAATTACTACGCGTCCATTGATACTGATAGGTATAAAGTAGTTCGGGAAACATCCCAAGACCTGACATTTTGCGTGCAGGTATGATAACCTATGTGTATGTGTGTGTAGGGGGAGGTTTTTTTTCTGTCCATTTCTGCTTGGCTACTAACTCATACTTATACTTATAGGCCGTGTACCGACATGGATTCCTCATGAGTCAGACACATACCTTTAGCCCTTGGACTTGTATTAATTCAACCATGTTATAACTTCTATTTGTGTATCCACATTAAGCTTAAGCTTTAAGTGCTATTCTTACCAGCACAGAGCAAAGGGTTTATTATACAAAGGATCTGACCGAGGGTAGATATCCGACTCATGGTGAATCTACCTCATGCCAACGAAGATTTCAAACAATTGTAGCGAGCTGGCATGATAAAATATGCCTCGATAAGTTGCCTGGATAGACTACATTTTTATACAATTCTTTTGAAAAATAAGGAATAGTTTGAAAGTTAGCCTAGATATAAAGAGTACATCTAGGTGCCTTTCTATTTGGGAAGAGGGGGCTAGATAAAGTCTTAACTTAAATGGAAAGATCTCTTGGTATTTCCTTACTACACTGCCTTGATCTTCCTTGGAGACCACAGCTCTAATACATACACAATATGTATGTAGGATGTCCTAAGACCACATAACAAAGTAAAATGGTTTCTCATCACCGTGCGCATCATAAAAATCAGCTTTTGAGGGAAACATTTTTTCTTGGCAACTTTTAAAAATGAAAAACATGAAAAAATGTACAAATATTGGCATATTTGGTATCAAATTATAGCTAATACTACCAGTAATGCATTAGGATAGAAATACATACATTTCCCCCAATTGTGAAGACCAATAAATTCTTAACTACTAAAATGCGAATTCTAGTTGCGATAAATTTATATTATCCTAAACATTTTAGCCCGCGAGTAAAGAAATATAAAAAGACAGTCATATTTTTCAGTCCTTGAATTTTTTTGAGTGGCCTAACTGACACCCTGCATGGGCCTTTAAAGGGGTAATATCACCACTCACACTTCACCACATAGTAGACTAGAACAGTACTAGAATTATGGTACACGCTTGGGGATTGTGCCGCTTTAAAAACAAGTGTGCGCCCATAGCCTGTTTAGAAATATGAGGATGAATGTTGGCAACTTTAGTAGACACCATTTATATGTACTTTAATTACCTCTTACTTGTCTTGATTTATGTCGGCGGAACTGAACGACCAGAGTTTTAAGCAAAGTCGACTAATTGATAACGATATTGCATAAGTGTACTGAGTTCAACAACTTATTTTAAGAAATACCTCGGCCCCAAGCGACCCCGGCACCAGGATAGTGGATCGACTGTCATGAAGGCGTCATGCACTTGAGCTGAGTTCTTCCTTTATGTCGTCTCAAAAAGCAGTGGGGCACTCCCCTACTAATCTTTCCTCTGCTTAACAGACCAGAGTAAATAAATTTACAATGCGGACTTTACTTATTTACTGAAGGTGTCACTTATATCCTATACAACAACACAGCATAGGTATAACATGGGGCGAGAAGCATCCTTTTTTGGTCTAGATCTATATATTATATGTGACACAATCTGCGAAAAAGGGCCCTTAGTGCACGGTATATTTAAAGTGGCATAATCACCGAGCGTAGCACACTCACAATTCTAGTACTGTTCTAGTCTACCATGTGGTTAAGTGCGAGTGGTGAGAATGCTCCTTTAAGGTCCCTTTTCCAAGGACATGTCCCACATCGGTGAAATGGATATATGCCCTTCGTATAAAACCGACTCACCGCCGGGAAAAAGCCATAGGGACTATCACCATAGAGAATCAGGTGGACGGTGTCATATGACATCTCCATTGATATATAAGACAAATATAAAAAGGAAGCAGTAAGTCTGCCTTCAGGATAAGCGTCAGGTGTGTCTACTGCATACCGACATCAAAGCACGTGATATATGGCACGATGAATATCATATTGTGTTTCAGTGTGGGTGATGCAGCTAGTGTGATCATTTTGTTTTCCAAATATAGAGTCCAATAAATATGTGTTTTTGGGGCCCTGCAAGGCTGCATAAGGAGTAACATCAGTATACCTTTGGTAAGAAGTGCTTAGTGTGTTACCAAATAAGGTGTGTTAAAAGGGGCTTCAAAAGGTGTGTTTAAAAGTGTGAAAATGCAACTCACTCTTCTTACAGTGTACACTGAAAAACTTGTCTCCAGACTAGTCTAAGTGACTTTCATAAAATAAGCGAGTCAAAAGTTGTCTAACCTATCAGGTTACCATCCCACAAATAGAATCTGATGCTGGCAAATGTCCGGTTTTGGGCTGGCACATGCCAAGTGGGTCTTCTATCTCAAGCTAAAAGACCCACTTCCTTGTCAATTTTTTGCCCCGGTGGGTCCCTACTAAAACAATAGGGACTCATGACGACCCGTCACAATTAGTAATGGGCTTGTGTACACTGTGTGGGAATTACCCTACTTATAACACTGTCAATACCGGACAAACAAAAAATTGCACAAATCAGTTATTCACTGATGTTTCTCCCATATTACCGGGACAAGCTTAGCTCTGTTGTTTTAAATATATAAAACAAAATGCACCACTTGCCGAATATTTTTAAATAAATATTGGGCCTAGCACGGGTTCCTAAATGGGTGTTTACGTTTTTTAAACACCCCAATTAGGAACCTTCAGTCCTCACTCCTTGGTTAAGAGTGAGGTGGAGGCAAGTCTAGTATACAGACACACCTCCTGTACTAGGGTAGGGCAATAGGGAGACACAGCCTCCCCACCCCCACCCACCCCTAACTCTAAACCACCACAAAAACTCCTGATGAGACTAATGTCTCTTGGGAGAGTCTCTATCAGCCTGCAAGAGTCCAGCATTGCCAGACTATGGCATGAGGATCCAGCATGGCCAGACTTTCAAGCAATTTTGCCAAGGTCCAGCCTGTTATTGAATGTCCAGCCTAGCCTGACCCTCACTAGAATGGCCCTTGACCCATCTATTATAGTCCAGCAGTGCCTGACCCTTGTCTGAGAGTAGTATTGGCGACATTGGGTGACTCTCATATTTGCCTCTGTGTAGGGCCGACCACATACCTTGAGACAATTTGTAGATGATGTCATGTTATTTGTAACAGTGCACTTTAAGACAAATAAAGAGTCCCATGAGTAAATACATATCAGACGAGAAAAGAAAGTCAGGTTGACATTAATTTGGTAACCCCCACCCCACCCCAAGGAATCTCCGAGAAAGTGTCCCCACCTTTCAGCAATCCACCACCACACAGAGAGAAGAAACAGCGCAAAGGGGAGTCCCGGTTGCCTCCAGAATGACTCCCCAGAGAGTTATATGACTCCCCCAGGTGACTTCCTTAGGTCGGACAGAGAGTCACCTAGGCTCCCTTAGGTGACCTGGACTCACCTAATGAGGGGAGTCATTCTGGAGGGAACCTGGACTCCCTTTTGACGCTGTTTCTTTTCTCTGTGCACTCTCTCCCCTGTGTTAAAGAAAGTGACTACAGTTCTAGGACACTGTACCACATGGTGCGATATGATAACTCAATATGACATGGATGTACACTGAGCATTGACAGCTACTGTTTATGCTGTACATGTATGTGAGCAGGCCAGTTGACACGGTGCAAACACACCACTAGTGACTGAGGGATCGGGGAGCACTGTTCACATATAAATACACATTAACCCTTTATTTAAGGGCAGAATTATGGGCAATGCACACTGCTGTCATGATACATGAATGCTGCTCTAGTCTGCTCGCCAGGGCTGCATTCATGCATCATGCCGACGATTTGAGAGTGTATCCATCCCATCGGCTCGGCATGATGCATGAATGCAGCCCTGGCTAGCTCTACTCAGAGGCGCAGCATCATAAGAGAAAGTGCATAGCTAAATATAGCACTATGCAGCCTTTAAAGGGTTAAAATACCGATTAATAATATCTGGCACGATTTGCAAAAACAGACCTTAATACAGGGTGCATTGAGGTCCCTTTTCCCAGTGCATGTTACATATCTTATTTGCATGCCCGATACCTCTCTGCCTAAGGGAAGCATGCAGTAATAGATAGCTCTATCTATAACCTGATAGCCACCTCATTAGTCTTTGAGGAATAGCCTGTTTGGTCAGCATCATTCATAATGGTATATCAAGCAAGTTGATTATAATACTAAATGGTATCTCGCGGCAGAGAGGACAGCCTGAGTCATATCGGTTAAGTGTGTGGTTTAGGGTACCATGCAGACTTACATCTAAAGGAGATTGACCGGACCTCTTCACAGTAATACCTTATAACCATCTGTCTGGGAAAGACACCTAAAAAAATGGAATATATGCAATGTATATATGGCTATATATGCCAGGAGAATCATAGCTTTGTATTGTGGAGAAGAAGCTTCTGCTGAGCTAAATCCCCAGTCCCTTAGGCCTATACAAATAATATCCTTGTTCGCATCACCGCGCACGTCACCAAAAAAGTGTTTTGGAGAGTTTCTTTTTTCTAAGGGAAAAGTTGAAAATAATAGACAAATATGGGCATATTTGGCATCAAATTGAAGCTTATAGTGGCGCAAATACAATGGGCTAGAGGAAATATACCTATTCAAAACGTTTGTAGATTATTAATTTCTTAATCATTAAAATGTGAATGTCAAGTTTGCTGACAGCCTAGATTCCCCTATATCTAATTGGTCTTCAGCAAAAAGGAAGGGGGGAAAAGAAGCGCCCTCGTCATATTTGTCAAGGCTTAGTGAAACAAGGATATCGTTTGGAGTGGCCTTATAAGAAGCCGCACCAAGTTTTGTCTAGCTTATTTTAGTTTTTGTTTCCCCCTCCCACCCAGAAGATAATCAATCCCTCACGTGGCTGTGAGCAGCCCAGAAGAAAGGATAGTCCGTGAGCGATTAATACCAATGTTCGCTACCAATGGGCGCATAATCAAATTATAAAGATAAAAGTTTTCTAATCGGCTGTTGTTAAAATGAGATAAAACAAAAATAATTATTGTTTCTAGATCAAAAACTGTGACCCAAATTTTAAAGATATAATCATATTTTTCTATTTAATATAATTAGGCTAATAAAATAGAGATCGTGAAGAGATATATGACTTAATTAGAGGTGCCAAAATGGGATTTTGTAATGGGAAATACCCACCCATGTAATTCTCATTAATTTGATGATGTATGTGCATTTTTCGAAAATGACCTTGTCATATAAAATACACTTATAATAAACTCAAAAAGAAAATTATTCTTGAAAACTACTCTACTTTGTTGTCAGATGACCATGATATTCTATTGCTATCTGCAAAGTACTTTGGATTATAATAGTTGGAAACATAATCAAATACGAAATGGGGAAAAAAAGCATAAGTCACGACCGGTGCTCATTTTTCTCTAATGCCCATTTGAAGAAAAACAAACTTCCTTTACTGGACATTCTAAGTCTAGACTATGCCATGGGAGTTGACCGGCCCTTAAATATCATATCCATCTGTTACGTTCTATTAGACCTATAGACAAGTATCAAAACACCTGCATGCAGGTATGGATAGTTTTAATGCCCTGATTCATCATTTATCATATCAAAACCAGAACATATTGTAACAAATGAATAACTGTCGGCTCACAGAAATCAAGACCTGTTATTGGGTGCATCATACACCATTGGATTTAGCCTGCAATCACAATACAACAGCCTGTATACAATCACTACATTCAGTCTATTCCCACCTGCAAATTACAATAAGGTAAACATTGATGCCATGAAGAATGATTTCAAACACAAAGAAAATTGTTAATGAACGCAATTGCAATGCTATTTATAACTTAATTTTGGGGTGTTTTAACTGATATTGTATTTTAACCCTTTAAGGACAGATGTTGCTAAAAGACATTTGTCATCATGAGGCACCAATGCAGCCCCGGTGAGTAACTCGCCAGTGCTGCATTGCTGCATCATACCGACCCTACGGGAGTGTCTCAACCCCATATGGTCGTCATGATGCATGAATGCAGCACTGGCGAGTTACTCGCCAGGGCTGCATTCATGCATCATGACGACAAAGGGTATAATGCATTAATGCATCATGCCGCACTTAAAGTCTTGAGCAGGGACGGCCCCCAGTGGATGACTGGCGTAAGACTTCTGAGTCATTCCGCCTGACGATGTGAGGACCTTTTATGAGGCTAATGGAGGGCATACAGGAGTAGACATCAATAAAGACCAGTATAGATGTCGCTCTAGGCAAACATGCACGACAGGTCCGTATGCATGTCAATGTCACTGTTACTGTCAACACATCAATGTGGCAGTATGGGAGCTATGTAAAGAGCTAGGATGACCATGCTAATTGTGGTCATAGTGCCCACAGCAAGTGTGTGCTTCAGCATATAATTATATAGACCTATTATAGGTAATAATAATATAGTGGTCAAATAGCAACCTTTGAATCATTGACATTGGTGGACACTAGGTTATATCCTTATGTTAATAGATAAGTAGATAGGGTGTAGGAGCGAGTTAGTGGTTACTGTCCTGGTCTATGTAACTATGACAAATAAATATGCTCTAAATGTATTATAGGCAATAGCAATTGCCAATAACTATAGACATTTGGTTATATTTGGGTGAAAAGTAGTTTTCTGTCTATAAATTTGGCTCTACGAGAATTGTTTAAGGTATGGTTGAAGAGTTATTGATGGCATGTAAAAGAGACTAGGCCAATATCTCCCACTTAGATTATGGAATGGTGATCATGGCAACCAGAAAGAAAATGCTTTGTCATTCTGGTGCCCACTGCATGGTGGCTTAACATATCATATCCCTAAACACTCCATTATAAGGCAGAAAAGGTGTGTTTCAGGTTACCCGACCCTACCTAGCAAAACAGGGCCGACCCTGGAAATCCTTATCCAATTTGAAAAAAACTAAACATTTTCAAGTAATTTTTGGCCTATTTCAGAGTTGATTGGATAGTCCATGAGTCAAGCTGTTGTCAGTGAGTCAGCACTGAAGTTTGCGAGTCAACATTATAATACTACAGGAGTGTTCATTAAAGTAGAAATCAACGTATGTTACATGTGAAGTAGGGCATAACAAATAATGGCACCGACTACTTTCGTATTTATTTCATTTGAGAGGTCAATGACATTTATATGGGACACTTTAGAATCTGCATCAATCTTATTCTACTTGAAACCTCAAAGGAAATGGAGCAGAGCGACACGATTTCCCATACCTACCCAAACCCTTACCTTAAGCCTTGCCTTTAGGCACTTGGATATATTAGCTAAATTGTGTAGATTAGGTGTTTCATTAATTAGTGTGATTGGCCTAAGTAAATCCTTTTCAGAACATATTAGAACCTCTTATCACGAGTAAAGGTGGAGAAATAGATCAGAACATGAAGGGTTGTGGATGCAAGTGCCTACACCTTCTGAAAGCCTAACAGCCGTGTCTCATGAGATCGGGCCAATGTAACGTCTTTCACTGGGTGCCATCTTTGACCGCCTTGATATAAAACGGTTTATTGAGGGCAGATGGAGATAAAAATGGGCTGAAAAGTTTACATTGGCCCAAATTTGTGGGACACAGCCTGACACGCCTGTCCGACTTTCAGCAGGTGATCGTTTTGGAAACAATGACTCTCTATAGGAATTCAGAATTCAGAATTGGAAATAAGACCAATTTCGAATTTATCTAATAACCACCGTGAGCTGAACTGGAAGTAGAATTGAACATAACGTGCGGGTATTGATCGTAGTAGCATTATAAAGTATCAATTTGATACAGTCATTCTGGATCTTAGGTGACTATTAATAAGTTTTCTCCAACCTGTTTTGGGCACTCTGAATGGAAGGGTATTGTGGGCTGTTGCTTTGAATAGTTTTTGTTAGGTAAGAATCTAAATATAAACAATTCAAATATGATATAACTGATGTCTCTATGTGTATGTAGCCGGGTCATGAACCTTGAAGCTGCTCTACTACCTCAGATATATAGAAAGTTCACTTTCTGCATTTCTATAAAGGGTCTTCTTAATGCAGTGTACTGCTAAGATCCCAATCTGATTTGTGACTTTTAACTGTGCTTAATTCCAAGATATAGATCAGAGAAAATAGAATGCTTCCAGCATTCTATTCAGTACTTGATTACATCAACAATGTAGTGCCATCTACATGATACACCAGGTACTAGTAGGCTGTGTTTGTGAGTTGCGCAATGGAAAACTTCCAGGCTCCTCTCCACTCAGTACTGCCACCTGATGACCTTTGTCAGCACTAAACAGCTAAACCCCACTAGAATATAAATGATAGTTGGAAACGGAGTCTTGTATTGCACATATCAAGTAGCCAAATTAATGGCAGATCATAAGAGGGAAAGGCTTGCACAACCATATGACACACAAATGAAGAAAATGTAGGTTTGAGTGTGCCATCTGTTTTTCTTACTTTACTCAAGTGCTAAAATGGTTAGGAAACTGTATGCTTTCCGTGACCGATATTCACATTGTAGCAGAACTTTAAATCTTCAAAAGTTGATTGAAAAGTAATCATTGTTAATTTATGTTTTTCACTAACAATTTGAAAAATTCTTTAAATCTCTTTTTCTCAAAACCTTTCTTACCCATTAGCGGCAATGGGAAACCAGTGTATTTTTAAAGGAGCCTTGGTTGAAGGCATTTGGTGGAAAGTGACCATTGATTAGCTTTTGGTTAAAAGGGTACCATGGTAAGCAGCTGGTAAGAGGGTTTGGTGATTCATGAAATTTTACATTGATAGTCTCCTGTGTTGTTTATAAATAAACCACAGGGCAGTATATCGAGTTTAGGAGTTAAAACATATTATTCCCAAATCTAACCTGGACACCCATGTATGTAACCTTCAACGTAGGGAAATTTTAGTGAAAATGGGACCATTGGAGAGAAATTTGACAAAAAATGATCATTGATCAAAGAGATTTTGCTGCAAAAAAATAGCTCTGAAAAACAATTCTCGGCGATAGGGATTTTAGTGACACTTAGTGAGTATGGAGTTTGATGAAGATTATCATTGATTATAGAGAAAGTTTGGACAAAATATGAACTCTGGTGAGAGGGGTTTGGTGAGAAATGGCCATTGACGCCAAACATTTTGGTGAAGAAATGACCTTGGTGAGAGGAAATTGGCAAAAGGTGATACTTGGATATAAAAAGATTTGACGAAGAGTTACCATGGTAAGAGAGAGTACCAGGTGCACCAAAGAACCTATATAGCCCGACCCCCTCCCACCCCTGGGTTTAAGGTGATCAGGGGATCAGATGATAAACACTCCCGTACTGTACCAAGGCTATTTATATACACTAAGTCTTCTCCGCAGCAACTTTATCTACACAAGAATGCAAAAAGATGTCAACAGATATACTGTCGAGGGAACAGAGCATCTGGAACATGATCCCATAATTATACACTTAGTAGTTGTAATAGGATTTGTGTACCCAGATGATTCATCTAAAGTCATTTTAGTCTATTGTCAGTCCAATGCAGACCAAATTTAAATAGGCCTAGTCACCCTGAAGTGGAGATATCAACTTTAAAACTCCGCTTCACCTAAATGTTTTAGATTAATTACTTTATGTGAAGGGGAAAACAAAAAAAATAATGAGTTAACTTTCCATTTATGATAGTTCGCATTTCTGGCCTCCATAGCTAAAACTGCAAGGCCCACAGTTTGCTACCCCTCTATACCAGTTCTATATACTGGGTGGGTGGAGGTTTAACTCGATGGTGACATAAAGCATTTGGTCCGGATATAGCTCTGAAGTTATCCCTTCTGAGAAAAGGGAGTATTATATGTATTTATAAGTAGAATTAAATGGGAAAAAGCGTTTTCTTTATGCTTTGCAGGCTTGAGGTCTGTCCTCAATCCAAACTACATCTGTGGTGACTCAACAGTTTTATATGAGTAAAATATTGATTTTAAGGATATCCTCAACGAACTCAAACAGCCATTTTTCAAAGGATCTATAAATCGATGAAAGTCGGTTGATTTTTGTTCTTCCCCTTTCTGCCTTATTTTAAATGTCCTTATGGAATCCCCCTACCGTACACAGAGAGAAGAAACAACGTCAAAAGGGAGCCCAGGTTGCCTCCAGAATGATTCCCCTGTTTAGGGGAGTCCAGGTCGCCTAAGGGAACCTAGGTGACTCTCTGGCTGACCTAAGGGAGTCACCTGGGGGAGTCATATAGCTCTCTTGGTCATATGATTCCCCCATGTGACTCCCTTAGGTCAGCCAGAGAGTCACCTAGGCTCCATTAGGCGACCTGGACTCCCCTCAAGGGAGTCATTCTAAAGGCAACCTGGACTCCCTTTTGACACTGTTTCTTCTCTCTGTGCACATACCTGTGTTGTCCCTCACCTCATCATGTACCCGGTTTGGTCTGTACAGGCCCTATGAACCTGCTAACCGGCCTTTGGTTTTAAAACATGCCCTAAAAGTATTATTTAATGTCAAAAGACACATCCCTTTAAATAATATATACCTTCAACTGAACCCCTTATATTGCCCTGATTCACCCCTACATAGACCTTCAACTGAACCCCTTCTATTGCCCTGATTCACCACTACGTCCACCTTCAACTGAAACCCTTCTATTGTCCTGATTCACCACTACGTCCACCTTCAACTGAACCCCTTCTATTGCCCTGATTCACCACTATGTCTACCTTCAACTGAATCCCTTCTATTGCCCTGATTCACCACTACGTCCACCTTCAACTGAATCCCTTCTATTGCCCTGATTCACCACTACGTCCACCTTCAACTGAACTCCTTCTATTGCCTTGATTCACCACTACGTCCACCTTCAACTGAACCCCTTCTATTGCCTTGATTCACCACTACGTCCACCTTCAACTGAATCCCTTCTATTGCCCTGATTCACCACTATGTCTACCTTCAACTGAATCCCTTCTATTGCCCTGATTCACCACTACGTCCACCTTCAACTGAATCCCTTCTATTGCCCTGATTCACCACTACGTCCACCTTCAACTGAACTCCTTCTATTGCCTTGATTCACCACTACGTCCACCTTCAACTGAACCCCTTCTATTGCCTTGATTCACCACTACGTCCACCTTCAACTGAATCCCTTCTATTGCCCTGATTCACCACTACGTCCACCTTCAACTGAATCCCTTCTATTGCCCTGATTCACCACTACGTCCACCTTCAACTGAATCCCTTCTATTGCCCTGATTCACCACTACGTCCACCTTCACCTGAACCCCTTCTATTGCTCTGATTAACCAATCCCTATCTATTCGTCTAATGCACATCTACTTTGACCTCCAAATGAGCCTGTTCCATTGGTCCAATTTACGTCTGTCATGGCAATAGGGGATGGGGATTATGAAGGGGGTAGGGGGTAAACAAATGCTGAAATACATGAAATATCATCACTCCTCCTGTATCACTCCCTAAGTGACGAGAATATTTGAATGCAGTTACTGACCACACATCATTACAGTTGGTATATCTTTGCATCTTTAGGGTATTGAAAATTAAGGAAGAATGAAACAGTTTTTTTTGTGATTGAGTGAGAATAACCTGTGTATCCATTGATTGTTTCAGTCACCATGTCGCTACGCCGACAACGGGAATGTCATGATGATGTCATGGGTGATATAGAGCCTCAAGTGAAGACCAGGTAAGCGTAATATTTACACAAATAAACATAAGGCCAAAAAAAAGGTTTGTTTCAGGTCACCTGACCGACCCTATCAAAACAGGGCCGACCCTACGTTTTGTTATGCAATTTTGAAGAAATTTCTGTATTTTTACCCTTTTTTGGTCAATTTTAGGGTCTTCGTACCGGCCGGCTAGTACTTTCAAGTCTTAAAAAAAAGTTTTTAAACAAAATCCGACCTACCGACCCTACATTTTCTGCCCATGTTACCTGAAACAATTTTTATTTTGGCCTTATACAATGTGTTTCTATGGCTCCACATTATGGCCAAACGTTGTACAACATTGAAGACGTTATTTTGCCGTAAAATAACGTATTTTTGTTAGCTGAGATCCACCTAATGTAGACCAGCGATACTGACATGAATACATAGACAAATGCCAACGCCCATTGATACAAGCTCTGTTGTATTTCACGAGTGGGGGCTAGGGCCATATTCACAAAATGGATTACAGTATAATCTACTGTATATTTACAGTAGATTCTACTGTTTACCTACAATAAACTGCACACCTACAGTAGAATCTACTGTACACCTACAAAGATGGCAACCAACTTTTTTACTACAGTGTTCAAACTAAAACGTCGGATTCTAGCTCATTCCACCTGTTGACCCCTCTAAAAAGCGGGTATTTTGTGGAGATGTCTTTCTAAGTGGTTGGGAGTTTGAGCTATATCAACATTGTGGGACGATTAAGGTAGCTTTCATTACAAGCAAGTCCCAGCTGGTTCTGTGTATAATCACAGGAGGACTTACTGTTTTTATTTTTTTGAAATACAATATTCCCTATGCTTAAGCACTGAAGCACCGTATTCAATACCCCCCATTGAATACAATGTGGCCGTATCCCAATAGGCTTGGAAAAGGTTGTCTTTTCTTCATTAAATGGCTTCGAATTAAAAGAAATAAACAGAAATGTTGAATACATTGATACTGTCTCTGATGTATTTCACTCGTGGTGGCTGGGGCATATCCCACTTAGCCTGTGGCCCCCACTCGTGAAATACAACAAAGACGGTATAAATGGGTGTTGGCATTTGTCTATGTGCTTTATGTGTATGGATAACAATTGCCTGTGTGGGTCTTGTGAGAGTATGTGTTATTTTAGAAGAGAGCATAGCACATAAAAGCTCCACCCTTGCCGGGTGCTAAATAGACCGGCACAGTACATCGCCCTCTTGCATGATTTATGTGAATGCCGCTTTACAGCATCATGCAGCCTTTAGGGAGTGATCATTTTTTATCTACAGGTGGAGGGGGTTGGTTTGGGGGGGGGGGCAAAAAAATTTGGACCCCTTGACCGGGGGAGGTGTAAAGAATTTGGACCCCTCTTGGGGGGGGTCAAAAAAATTTAACCTGTTTTGGGCCAAAAAGCCAGCGTGTTACTATGCTTCAAAGGGCCCGCGCGCACGCCGATTTCCGACCCGTAGGGGGGGGGCAAAACATGTCGACCCGTTGACCGGGGGGGTGAACAAAATTTCGCACGCTCCGCGCGGAACAATCACCCCCCCTGTTGTTAAAAAAAGATCACTCCCTTAGTCCTTGAAGGACTATTAGTAGAGCATTCAGACTCGCTCAACCAGTAGTTTTTTTCCCCCCACAAGGGCTGAAAATGGGACTGCTGGAACTACTATATTTAGATTGTTTAGATTGCGCAATTTGGACAGTTGACATAACAACTACTCCACTATCAGTCATTCAAAAGGTATTGACCCCTAAAACTGCCTATTTTGGACATGAAATGAACCAGCTTCAGCTATAGGTCTCACAAGCCGACAAGGGTGAATCACTGCAACCCGCTAGTGCAGAATACTTTTATGCAGTCCTTAGAGGGTAAAACTTTCATACAGCCAAAAATAACTTGAACCATTTCAAGAAAATAAGATAAATAATCTTGCATGGCGTAGAAACGATTAGTTTTAAGAATATTTTAAGATTTGTGGTTTTTGTAACCTAGTCAATTGTCTACCACGCGAGTTTTTTTTAATCTTTTTTTCTTGAATGAATTATTTTTGGTTGTATGTACACTCTATTATAGTTGTATATACTCTATATATAGGCCAAGGGTATATTCTAGGCTTTAATGAGCTCCTGAAGTTCAGAAGCTGGATTCATAATTAGAAATTTACAAATGAAATTAGAAACTGAATACGGTGTCATGGATATCGTATGTGACCTTACTCGAATATTCCCAGACAGGAGTTACCGTATGTACTGATTCTCCTGAATTATAATTACCGTATTCGACGAGTTTATTATAAATCTTTTTTTCTTGAAATGAGACAATTATTATTGGCTGTATTAACTTTCATAGAGCCAAGATGATTTGTACCATTCCCAAAAAATATGACCAATAATCTCTCATGGCTGACAAACAACTAGTTCTAAGTAACTCTAAGATTTGTGTTCCTTAAAATCTAGTCTTTGTCTGCCATGCGAGTTTATCTATAAAATTCATTCTTATAGATTTTCTTTCTTGAAATAAGAAAATTAATTAAGTTTTATCCACTTTCCTCCAGGTACTACTAGCGGCATGTTAAGATAATAATTAATTAAAACAAGTGTTTATAGATATCATGCAAAAAAAGTTTTAGTGATTTTACGCCACTCATGTGATAAAAATGCGTTCCCCCTTTAGTACAGGGTTAGAACATATATATTTCTATCTATATGTTGATTTACATTTATGCTGAATACTCAAAAAACTGTGTAGGGCACCTATTGCAAACATTGATGTGATAAAAATTTCATCAAAATCCTAAGATGATTGACAGGTGTGACCCCAGGTCAGCAGATGACCTGGGGTCATGCCTGTCAATCACCCAACAGTACAATTGCTCTACAGAGGCACAATAGGTTGGAATAGAAGGTATTTGACCATACTTACCCCCAGTATACAGGCCCTAGGGATTCTATTGGAACTATTGCCATGTTGCTAGGGCCTCTGTGTTACCTAGCAACAGTAATTTCAAACATTCCATGGCTAGCAATCGGCACAATAAGTGGGAAAAGAAGGTATTTGACCATACCTACCCCCAGTATACAAGCCCTGGGGATTCTATTGGAACTATTTTCATGTTCCTAGGACCACTCTGTTACCTAGCAACACCAATAATACCAAAAATCATCTTGTCTGACGGACAAATGACTAGGTTGAAGAAAATTTTAAGATTTTTTTTTCTTAAAACTTATTTTCTTGAAATGAGAGAATTCTTTTTTGTTTTATCCACTTTCCTCCAGGTGTACTACTAGCAGCATGTCAGGTGTGACCCTGGCACCCCACCAGAAGCTCCAGGAGGCGGCCCAGGAGTGGAAGCTGGAGGTGACAGACCAGGGGTTTGCACAGAAACTAGATGAGGCAGACAACCTGGCACACTTCAGGGACATGTTCTGCTACCCTAAAAATGGCACCCTCCCCATGGGTAAGATATAATTGACAAGTCAAAAATGTTTTTTTTTCATTTTAACCCTTATCATACTACGTTAAAAAAATCACGTTTAATACTACCTGGGGTCCAACCGGACCCCAGACTAGAAAAAGTTCCTACACAATGATGGTTAAAGATACAAACGTCATCTTTTGCATGTTTATTCCCTAGGACATTAAGCATCTATACAAGTGGTAATTATGTTATTATCATCAGTTTTGATATGTCTATTTAAAACTTAATTCCTCAGAGAAAAAAATGAGAAAACAACAATATGTTGTCAATCCAAAAGTATAGTGACCGAATGTGTTTTTTATGTTTTATATGATAGATACCCCATATATCTATATGCCTACCAAATTTTATGGAAAAAGCCTGGGTCTTTTTTCCATAAATCAACAAAACGTGTCATTTCGGGTGGGGTCCATACGGACCCCAGCACTGTGTTAGACCTTATTCATGCAGCAGAGAAACCACTCAGATGGCTCTGGTGCTGTATTTGGCCTCCAGAAGTTCAATCTTGCAACTGGCTGAGTCCATTCATAATCGACCAGAAATGGAGGATTTCCCCGGGTGACCATCTCAGAATTCATCCTTATTGGGTAGGATGATGGCCCAATATCTTCTGAGTAACATCTGTAAATATGGACTCCAAATTCCAAGCGGTTTGGATGTGGCAACCCATTTAGTGAAGGGTAGTGGGCTCATCAAAAGCAGATCTTAAAGCTGGTCCATTTTCACAAGTGTCCCATGTGAAAACTATGGCAACAGGGAACCCACAACTATAGCAATACAATATTCTGTATATGGGCAGGGGACACAACATGTAACATTTAAAATATCTCTCAACTTGTAGGGGCAGGACGACTCCAAACTCAGTCAGAAATGAGGCAAACATTGGAAAAGTCCAACATTTGAAATGTCACCTAGATCAGATTACTGATCAAAACACAACCATATATCTAAAAATGGTGATAACCTATACAGTACTGCTGGACATAGCAAGATATACTCTAGAAATAGCACACAGAGGGCACTGGGGGTGATCAAAGTTGGGTCACTTATCAAAATGACCCAACTTTGGTGGTCATTTCCTATGTGTGCAATAACTTGAAACACCTGGCTATATTTTTTTCTTGAATAATCGCATCAGGATCATTCAATTGAGTATAGTGAAAATCTCTTTCCGGACTATATTTCCATTGAAATCGCGTCATGAATATGAGAGATTTGGCTTATTTATGAAAAGCACCTAACTTTGGTGGCCATTTTGGCTATGTCCAACAACATTTTTCACTTTGGAAAATATTTTCCTTAATCTAAAAAATCATTCCTCTTCAAATAGATATAAAAACAAAATGTTTCTGCATGTTCTTATAGTTAAAATAAATATTTAAATTAATTTAAAAAAACACATTTCTGCAATATGATTGTTTACCTGTTATATTGCACTGTGGGTTCTAACCCCTAATTTTGCTGTCATTTGCTAAGGTTATACTTGGTAAACTTGTCACAGATGCCTTTGCATGCCCTCTGTTGCATTTTGTAGGTTCTTCTATCAGTGCTTTTTGGGGCTGCAGTTGCACACAAAATGATGATTTGGGGTGTGACCCATATGTCTTCTCTAGCAGGCCATCTGGGGGGTATTCAATGGTCCCTTTGGCCACATTTGTTTAACATTGTAGTCTCCATTGTCTAGACACATTTCCTGGAATGTATAGACACTTACTTTGTCATGTTTGAGACAGTCACTGACAAAGCAAGTACATAGTGTCTTAATAGTATTGCACCTAACACAGTGCAGACAACACTACTATGCTCTTGCATTACCTGTTTTTCACTTGACATACCTTATTGCGGAGATATACCTGCCTTTTCAGCTTATCTGTGGTGGGTAGGGGGCAAATCTGCCCATTTCAACACATGGGCATACCCAGGTACCCACGCTGAAATGTACACACATTGAGACTTAAATTTGCCCTTTCAATGCACTCATGGGTGGACTGAACAGGATATCAAGGGTTCATGAGTGCCACTAGGGCTGCTATCCCTGCCCAATGTGGTGTAATAGGGTTAGGGGCATTTAAGACGGGTAGAAAGTAACTCATTCTGGGTGTATTCTGTTTATTTCAACATATTTAGAGACCATCTATAAGGGCTCAGAGACTTTAAAAATAGCTAAGCCATGCCCTTTGGAACATGCAAAATATAAAAAGGGAAATTTGGTTCATTCAAGGTGAGATACTATCTTTAAGCTCTTCATGTTCTTGGTAGTATATAACTGCAGGGTGAAGTGTTGCCTGGGAGTTATCCTAATACAATACTTGATCTGAGTCCTGTACTATGATGGAATAATTCTCAGCAAAGTCAATGACTATTAGAGCGGTATCACAGGGCAATGTGTCTTTAAGATCCTTCAAATGCCCAGACTGAGCTTTGACCGTGAGCTAATAAAAGCAAACTTAGGAGTAAGAACCTACAGTGCATCGTAAGAAGTTCATAATCATTGCAGAAATGTGTTTTTTCATTAATCTAAATATGTATTTTAACTATAAGAACATGCAGAAACATTTTGTTGCTACATCAATTTGAAGAGGAATGATGGTTTGGATCAAGGAAAATATTTTCCAAAGTAAAAAATGTTGTTGGACATAGCCAAAATGGCTACTAAAATTAGGTGATTTTCTTAAATAAGCCAATTCTCTTATGTTCATGATGCGATTTCAATGGAAATAAAGTCCGGAAAGAGATTTTCACTATACTCAATTGAAAGATACTGATGCAATTTTTCAAGAAAAAAATAAAGCCAAGTGTTTCAAGTTATTGCACACATAGGAAATGACCACCAAAGTTGGGTCATTTTGATAGGTGACCAACTTTGATCACCTCCAGTACCCTCTGTGTGGTATTTTTAGAGTACATCTTGCTATGTCCAATAGAATTGTATGTGTTATCACCATTTTTAAATATATAGTTGTGTTTTGATCAGTAATCTGATCTAGGTAACATTTCAAATGTTGGACTTTTCCAATGTTTGCCTCATTTCTGACTGAGTTTGGAGTCGTCCTGCCCCTACAAGTTAAGAGATATCTTAAATGTTACATGTTGTGTTCCCTGTCCATATATAGAATATTGTATTGCTATAGTTGTGGGTTCCCTGTTGCCATAGTTTACACATGAGACACTCGTGAAAATGGACCAGCTTTAAGATCTGCTTTTGATGAGCCGACTACCCTTCACTAAATGGGTTGCCACATCCAAACCGCTTGGAATTTGGAGTCCATATTTACAGATGTTACTCAGAAGATATTGGGCCATCACCCTACCAAATTAGGAAGAATTCTGAGATGGTCATCCGGGAGCCATTGGTCGATTATAGATGGACTCACCCAACTTGTACTTGAATAAAAGTTTTTTCAATGTGAGGCACACATATTTTAATCAGATTTCATACATTTTTCGTAGATCATAGGCCAGAACTAGAAGACAGATGTATAGGATCTCATCTAGCCTTTTTTGTTCTGTACAGAATGTTCTTTCTAACCTAAACCCAAGTGTCTTTCCTACATATAGACACCTCCTGGGCCCCAATAAATAGAAAATACAATGGTGCAAGTCCCAAAATCTGTCGAAGGACATCAATGTAATGCATGGAGATCTGACATCATCACATATCAGAAATACCACCTATTATGACATAAATGACACTAAATGGTTGTCTACAGTTAGGTTGGTGCTGTTCAAAATCAGACAGAGGTGTAATGAAAGTAAAATGCAAAGCAAGGGACCCTTTGTTGATCTTCTATTAGAGCCAAAGTATATATGCTTTTATATTGGATTTGACTGGGGTCCGTGTGGACCCCAGAGGATTATTGTCTTATCAAAATAATTCCTGGGGATCTGCATATGATATTCAGGCATTTACAATAAAACAATATTTGTGACAATTACTTAAAATTTGGTGAAGTTCGGAACACTACTTCTATGTTTTTTACAAGAAATTAGATGCCTGGGGTCCGGTTGGACCCCAGGTAGTAAGATAATGGTTAAGTGGACAAAGAACTAGTTTTAAAGGCGCACTGAACCCATGACGTCATTTGCGTACAAAACTCGGCAGGGGCTAGGTCCTGAGCTCAGTGCGCCTTTAAGAAGAAATATGCCATGAATACAGTGGCCCAAGAGGGTCAAAATGATGGTTGGAAAACGAACAGTGATTTGGGGGGGGATCCAATTTTATAGAAAAAGTCCAAATGCAAAACTAAAATTAATGTCAAAAGTGATTTCCATTTCAGAAATTGGTGTTGTCAGTCTGTCATCTTGAATAGAACAATATGTGACAGGCATCCTTTAGCATTGGGTTTGCACACTGGCGATCTGATTATTGTGACTTTAGTACTGTGCCATATTAGCAAAACCTCAAAAGCCGCACCCTGACTTAGGGCTGATCCTATATAAGCTGCATGCGGCAGTCTATACGCGAGGTTTTAACCCTTTGAGGACGGGTGTCGCTAAAAGATGACCTTTCTCATCATGACGCACCAATGCAGCACTGGAGAGTAACTCGCCGGTGCTGCATTGGGGCATCATGCCGACCCTTCGGAAGTGTCTCAACCCCAAAGGGTCGGCATGATGCTTGAATGCAGCCCTGGCGAGTCACTCGCCAGGGCTGCATTCATGCATCATGACGATTAAAGGCATGATGCATTAAGGCATCATGCCGTCCTTAAATGGACATTAATGGTATACCTCGTTCTTGTCATTTTCATTGACTTCTCATATATCCTATATAACAACGTAAAACCTCATGTATAAGCCGCGGCTTGCACGCGAATCAGATCGCCAGTGCGGCTTATAGGATCGGCACAGAGTCAGGGTGCGGCTTATAAGCGATTTTATGCTCCTATAGTACAGTATAAAAGTCACCAGAATCAGATCGCTGGTTATAGGATCGGCCCAAAGTCGGGGTGCGGCTTATACGCGAGTTAGGCTTATACGCGAGGTTTTACGGTACCCATACATTTTCAGCTGACCCAGACCTAGTGGACATGGACGAGGACTGCGTCTACTTCTGTGGTAACTCCCTGGGACTCATGCCAAAAGGAGTCCTGGACACGGTGAAGAGGGAGACAGACAAGTGGGCCCAGATGTGAGTAATCTCCCAGCACCAGCAACCAAGGGCGAGATTATGCAACCAAAATATGCTAAAATATACCTTTTATTAAAGTTAGTACATTCGATGTGTGGGACAAAAAAAAATTGATTTCCCTAAAAATGAGTCAGAATGTTCACAAATAATATATTTAACTTCCCATCTGTTCCATTCCCCCTAATTCCCTCTGAATTAATTGAACTCTATTTTCTGAATAGTTAACGTTTAGGCCGCTCAAAAAAAAAGTGGTTTCTCATCACCAAGGTTTTTTTTGGGTTTTTTTTTTTACTCGCAGGCCAAAATGTATAGGATAATTTAAGGGCTTCTTTGGCCAAAATTCACATTTTTTTGGTTAAGAATTAATTGATCTTTAAAAGTGGGGAAAATGTAAGTTATTTCTATACCACTACATTGCTGGCATTATTAGCTTTAATTTGATACCAAATATGATACCAAATATGATATCATTTTTTACATTTTGATGAGGTTTTTCATCAAAATTTGGCAAAAAAAAAAAAAAAAGGTTTTCCCCAAAACCTGATTTTTATGATGCGCGCGGTGATGAGAACCCATTTTATTTTTTTGAGTGGCCTTACAGTGTTTGGAATACATTTAAGCAAGATTTTGAATCTGAAGAAAAATCGGATATATGGTATACCCACTTTAAGGTGCACAGTAGGATTTGCTGTAAAGCTACAGTGGATGCTGTAAAGTTACAGTAGATTATACTTTATACCTACACTTATTTTAACAGTGTAGTTGGCTAATACCCAAGTCAACCTCATTGGATTGGCTTGGGAATACCCACGGCCGGTACAACCTCGCACTAATTTGCTGGCAGTGTCCTTCAAATAGCAGATCTATGTATTTACCTGTTTAGGGGCGATCCATTAAGTATGTCACGCCCGAAGGGGTGGGGGGGTATTTTTTTTCTGTGACAAAGTGTGACAAGGGGGTGGGGGGGTGTATAGGATTGTGTGACGTCACACTTTCAGATTTTTTTAAAACTCTATATTAAATAAATGCTGCACTGCTGTTTATGCATTGCCACTAAGCAGCATCATAATCTCATGTGTGCTACTTGAAACCTATGTGGGTACCACAGCTAGGACTACCAACATCAGAGAAAAGGATAGCAATGCCCGGGGGTTGTATATTTTATATAGATGGGTGTGTGGCTGACAAGGTTACATTTTGAGCAAGATCCCCCTTAGGGCCTACCAAGGGTCCACTTGTCACAAGAATCCTCTCACCATGTATCACTTTTCACCAGAATCCCCATCACCAAGGGTCAATTTTTACCAAAACCTCCCTCACCAAGGGTCACTTTTTGGAGATTTCAACAAAGGTCACCAAAATAACTTGTAATCAAGGTCACTTTTGAATAAAATGCCTTTTACCAAGGCTCACTCCTCAGAGAATCTTCTTAAACCTAGACACTGTACTATGGGTCATTTTTCTCCCTCGCCAAGGAAAAGGGTAGCTGGAGGGCCAGCCGCACACCCATGTTGAAATAAAACTGAGGCCCCCTTCCTCAGGAAGCAGTTCCAGCACACCTTGTATTCTTGTGAAAACAGACAAGAATCCATGGATAGAGGCCACAAAAATCTATTGTGCAACCAATACTTGTGCGATTTCGTTAATGCCTCTTTGAACAGTTGTAATCTGAAAGGGTTCTAGTCGATAAAATCCACTATTTTCCCGTCTAGGAGGACTTGAAGGATTTGACTGATACCTGATGTCATATTTTCAACACTTTCGTACCAATCTAATTGTATTAAATCTGGGTTACAATTTATATTCAATATGATGAAAGACCTTACTGCACTGGTTATCACAATAATGTGTATGGTCTTTTATATGATGTGGTACTGGGGGGGGGGGGGTGTCAGCAGATTTGTGACATACTTTTCTCGGGGGTGTTTGGGAAAGTGTGACAAAGTGTGACATGGGGGTGGGGGGGTCTTCAAAATGGCCAAAAAAAGCGTGACATACTAAATTGATCACCCCTTACTGTTTACTGTTTATACGGTTAACCCTTTATGGTCCACATTATGCTTCAATGTGTTATGCCCTCTATCGTGATGATGCGTGAATACAGCTCTGGTGGCCGGCTCAATTTGCTGGGCGTGCATTAATGCATCATGCCGGAACTATAGGGTTGGAACATATATTTCTGAAGGGTTGGCATGATGCACCAATGCAGTGCCAGTGAGTTACTGAGCGGTGCTGCATTTGTGCATAATGACGACGACAAATGTTTCTTGAATGCAACATGCCGTTCTTAAATGGTTAACTTTTTTCCCTTTATTTTTTTGAGACCTTGATAAAGTACAGACTGTTCTGCCTGACCGATTTCTCTGACATGATGATAAATTATCTAAAAGATAGTTACAATATCAGAAGTGGTCTTCCTCATGCACTAAGTATGTAATGTCTTGTAAATCTGAAGTTAAACACCTGTTACCATTCACGTGTATGAATCAGTGTAAGCTTAACGTCTTCATGTGTATTTCTTACTCATGATGCACGATACACACGAACAACTCATCAAGGGTGCATTGCTACATCATGCCCACTCCAAGGGAGCGCATCAACCTTGTAATGTAGAATTGGTGCATGAATGTAGGGTGTTTACCTGTGGTACCGGCGGCCGCGAAAACGGCCGTTTTTGTACTTCACTGTAGTATTTTGTCATTTTTTAAAGGAAGCAAACGGAATCTCACAAATATTATGACATCCCATGAAAGCCAAGACTTTGGGCTACCAGCCCATCCATTGGGCTGCCAGAAGAATTCCAGTTTTGATGGCATAATATTAGTCATTCTGAGTATATTTTTGGACACAGCAGTCACTGCACTTAGCTGGCATATTTGTGGAGTCTTTGAGTTGAACACATGTTCTCTCATCATGAATCCGTGCCCTATGACTTTAAAACAAATTATTCTGATACCACTGGTGTGATGGGGATGATCTTCCCTACATTTCGGTGCTAGGCCCCCTTTTTTATCATTCTTTTAAGTATATCTGCTCATAAAAACTAGAATTAATCAACTCATAATCCAAATGGATCCATAATATCATCCAAGGCCTAGGCACATTTTAAGAAACTACATTTTAGCTCTTAAAAGGTTAATGCATGTTAGACTTTATTTTCAGTAGTTATGAACGAAAATTAGATGATGTACGGACATATCCCTTCCAAAATAACATACTCTCTGGATGTAGGGGGTAACACAATATTTACAAAGTCCATAAATAAGGATATAGATCGAAGTGCCTATTGTGTGATATCATGGCTTTGATATTCGTTTGGAATTTCTATTCTTATTATTATTGACAAAATCAACAATTTAAGTGCAACAAGTAGAGTAGAAAAATAGCCTCACTCACGGCCCAGTCCCAGTGGGCACAAAATTCGGTTCAATGTTGGATCAACATTGAATTAACAATGAATCAGCATTGTCAACCCGTTTTCAATGTTGATTCAATGTTGTATGCCCAGTGGGGTGCCTACAGGTAATCACCCTAGCTATAGTCTGCAGCCCGTGGTCTGCAGTGACCACTTTTCCCTGCTGAAGTGTATGGGAAGGTTTCCACAAAATAACCCAGACGTTGGCTCACATTCTACTGAATTGCACTGAATCTATAGCAGATATCAACATGCAGTCTTTTGCATTGTGTCCCATACATATTTCCCTTTTGAAGTATAGGCCTCACATTTCTGTAGACATATTCTTTCTATTTAGGGGTAAACATCCTAATGAATGCAGCACTGGTGAGTTACTCGCCAGGGCTGCATCTGGGCATCAGTAGGGTAGGTTCACTCTAAGTCGGCCATAATTCCAAGCCGGTCATCCTCCCTCAAAATTGATATGATGTTAAACCAACATAGTACCAACTGGTAAAATCAATGTTATTCAACCAGATACATATGTTTATTTAACATATCACTGACTGTTGTCCTCCCTGGAGGGGGTGCCCAACCTGCACAGAGAACAGAAACAGATTCTAAAGGGAGTCCAGTTTGCCTCCAGAATGACTCCCCAGGTCGCCTACGGGAGGCTAGTTGACTCTCTGGCTGACCTAAGGGAGTCACCTGGGGGAGTGACGTAGCTCTCTCAGCCAGAGAGTCACCTAGGCTCCTTAGGCGACCTGGATTCCCCTAAACGGGGGAGTCACTCTAGAGGCAACCTGGACTCCCTTTTGACGCAGTTTCTTCTCTCAGTGTGAGGTTAAGGCCGACTTGGGGTGAATCTACCCTACTGTGAAGGGAATAGGGCATTAAAACACTTGGATGGTTCACTGATATGGTGTTAATATGATGTTGCCTATTGCAGGGGAGTGTATGGCCACTCTATGGGTGAGATGCCATGGGCGTTGTGTGATGAACACCTCCGTGACCAGTCTGCCAAGCTCGTAGGTGAGTAACTTATGTTAAACTCGGCAGTATAGTACTTTCGGCCTAAGGCCACTCAAACAAAACGTTTTTTTCTCATCACCACGCATCATGATTTCTCTTTCTTTTTTTTACATTTAAAAATGAAAAATATGTCAAATTGTAGAAATATTAGCAAATTTGGTATCGAATTCTAGCTAATGCATTCAGTAATGCATGCAGCTAGGAATAACTTGCATTATAACAGCTTTTGCTGATCAATAAACTCTGAATTACTAAAATGTGAAAATTGATGGCGAAAGTCCAAATTTCCCTGTGTATTTTAGCCCCAAGTAAAAAAATAAAAAATCAAATAAAAAACGCCCTCATCACTTTTTTCTGTTGGGTGATGAGAAACTACTTTTTTTTGAGTGTTCTAATGCCCTTTTGCTGGCATGGTGCTTTTATGCAGCCATGGTGAGATCTTCACTGTTGCTGTACCAGGCTGGCCATTCCACTCTACACTCTAAGAACAGTGTGTTATGTTAACACACTTTTTAGCACGCTTTTTACAGCCACTTTTAACACACTTTTTGTAACACACTACACGCTCTTCGTCAAAATGTGTCGATGTCACAAGTGTGTTGTAAATTCATGTGTGTTACTCTTTATGCATGTTCCCGCAGCACACATTTCTTAGAGTGTACAGTAGAGTGTATTAGGTACCTACACTTTGAGATGTGGCGAATGTTATGGAATCAATGTCAATAAAATGTTGACAAACTCAAGCTCAATTTTATTTTTAAGTCATTAATTCTTATCCTTTATTTCTCGTTTCCTCAGGGGCCAAGACGGAGGAAGTGGTCATCATGAATGCATTGACCGTGAACCAGCATCTGGCTCTGGTGAGTTAGACCTCTCTATATTGACTGAATGCAAATTCCCTTTTAATGTAGTACAGAAGATGCTATACATCGTCAATCATGGACACCCCTACATATTTCTTTATTCCCATTGACTAACTTCAACATGAATTACACATTCTGTAACTATAACGCTACATGGATCTTATACATGTGTAATGACCATGCAGCTAAGCAGTGGGAACATTCAGAAATTGACGCATGGCTTATGAAGTAGACATGCAAGATGTAGTTTCTGAGCCTATAATTAGTCATCTATCATTATAACGATATACTTACTCACGCTACATCTCAGCATACTAAATGCTTTAGATTATCATTAAAATACTTTAAGTGTGGTTCAAATTGCATTTAATTGTCATGTAAATGTCCTATTTGTGTCAGTTATGACGCAATTTATGAACGTACAACTGCTGAAGCATGGTTAGATGTTGCTGCTGTACAAGGCCAAATGATTTAAAAAATAAATAAAAAAAGTGTGTTTCAGGTTACCCGACCCTACCTAGCAAAACAGGGCCATCCCTAAAAATGTTTATGCAATTTTGGGGGGAAAAATTATATTTTAGGTCATTTTGGGGCTATTAAAGGGTCGATCTGATAGTTCATGAGTCTACGCGGTCGTCAACGAGTCGGGATTGAATTTCGTGAGTCGATTTCTGGGTGCTTTTCAGGCCAAAGTAAAAAAAATTTTAAAAATCCGACCTACCTACCCTAGATTTTCAGACCATGTAACCTGAAACACACCTTTTAATTTGTTTGCCCAACTGCTTGAAAACATTATTTATTACCGTTGCAGATTTCCTTCTATAACCCGACACCGAGGAGATTCAAGGTCGTTTTAGAGAGCAAAGCCTTCCCTTCTGACCATGTACGTTTTGTCATCGTAATTAAAATGATTATCATAATGACTATATTTTAGTGGCGTCCTACTTTACCGCTAGCTGCTATATCATTACTGTTTTTTGCTACATCAAATTAACTACATCATCATCATAAATCTAAACAAAAGTCAGCAAAGGACAACCAAAGAAAATACCTACATGAATATTTACATAATTAAACTGGACCTCTCAATGTACGTGGTTACCCTTAAGACTCATTATAAACGTTTGTCCATGCACTTGTGTGAGCTAGGTGCTATCTACAGTGGCCCAGGAGGGTCAAATATTTTTGTAAAACTGAAATTGCAAATTTACTTCAACTTGCAGTGAAAACTCCAACTTAACTAAATGGTTGAAGTTGGAGTTATCACTTTCAACTCAAGTTGTTTTTTTGCAAGTTGAAGTAAATTTGCAATTTCAAAAATATTTGACCCTCCTTGGCCACTGTAGCTATCTGCGAGGAAATTAACACTGTATAGATGATAAATGCTGTAGGAATCCCATGTCCACTCATCTTTATTCCAGTACTGCATTGAGTCGCAGATTGCCCTACGAGGCTTTGATCCCAAGGAGAGCATGATCTGTATGGAGCCCAGGGAGGTAAGTCAACCTACACCCTGGGGGGTGGGCACTTGAATTTATTTTGACAGGGGTGTGCGGCTGGCCCTTCGACACCCCTTACCCTTGTCATGGCGATTTTTACTTCAGAATGTTACCCTTGTCATGGCATTTTCGGCCAAAAGCTCCTAAGTTTGGGGAAAAACGTATTAAAATAGACCGTGTATAGTAAAATCTCGCTGAGAAATTTACTCTTGTGCAAATTTCTTTTGTAAGAAAATGGGATGTTTTAGTGAAAAATAGGAAATTTTGGTAAAATCTTAGACATTTTCTTTAAAAGTAGACCCTTGTCATTGTGGTTTTCATAAAACTATACCCTTGTCATGGCAAATTTTCTTGAAAAGTCGACCCTTGTCATGGGGAATTTCGTAGAAAAATTACCCTTGCCAGGCGCACACATGTGTACATACAAAATATACTAAGTGACCCCCCCCCCGGGAGCTACACATGTTGTACCCTGCCTCAGGTTGATAAGCCCTGTCTAATTCTACTCATGAATATCGACCATATGACTATATGGCTAGGACTCATTTGTTGAGTAAAAGACGATTGATGCAAACTGTCAATACCAGAATAAAATTCCCTTATTGACAGTCCAAACAAGCGTTGTTTTTTATTATTAAAGTATGCCTTTTTGTCCGCACTATATGCATGAAGGAATCGCTGGCAAGTCGCTGACACAAATGGAGCACCAGCGATGCTGTTTTTGATTAACGTTAGTGGACCACACAATGCGCATTTTCATTTCAGCTTATAAGGCCACACAAAAAAAAAAGCTGGTTAATGGATTACATTTTTTTAATCCATGCAAGCGAGTGAAAAAAAAATCAAAAATATATTTTTGTCAATGGCTTTTTTGGTCATGGAAAAATGAAGCGAGCAACAATTTTTTTACCAGGTCTCTGAAAAATCAAATCAATGTGAAGCCATGGCAAGAGAAAAGGGAAGTAAAACAAAAAGAAAAATTCTTGATTAAAAAAAAAAAAATTCAAATATTAAATTTTTTTTTTTTTCAAATATGTCTTATTTCGCTGCCACTAGGGGGAGCACACGCTGAGGACGGAGGACATTGTGCGGTTACTGGAGGAGCAGGGGGAGGAGATAGCCCTGGTGCTGTTCCCCGGCGTACAGTACTACACCGGACAACTCTTTGACATGGAGAAGATCACACGGGCAGGACACCGCATGGTCAGTACATAGACAAAGGTTCACGAGTATAGTCCCCCACTGAGGGTTATTTCACGAGGTGAAGCCGAGTGAAATAACCTTCAGTGGGGAACTCTATGAGTGCTCCTTTGTGTTTATTTCATGTCATTGTTAACTATATTTGTCAAAATTCCATTAAATTGAATTGAAGAAGCTATTTTATAACGCTTAAGATTATTGATTTTGATTATTTAAAAGACCGTGAAATATGGGAGAGGGTTATTTAACAGGGGAGTAGTATTGTATGTATCGGAACGGGACTATAGTTAAGTACTGTTTATTACTCAATCGACCTGCAGCCAATCAGAGGCCTCCCTTTTGGCGGGAAATTCAAAAGCAGCCAATGAGAGGCCTCCCTTTTGGCGGGAAATTCAAATAGGTCACGTGACCGGAAGTGACCTACTTCCGGTCACGTGACCTTTGGGCGGGAAATTCAAATAGGTCACGTGACCGGAAGTGACCTACTTAAGAGGGTCACGTGACCACCATGTTGGCGGGAAATTCAAATAGGTCACGTGACGGGAAGTGACCTACTTAAGGGGGTCACGTGACTACTAGGTTGGCTTTCAAAATAAGTCACTTGAGATTTTGATGGATAAATAAATTTAAAAAAAGAAAAAAAAAGCAAGCTGAAAAAGCTTGCTAAAAAATAATTTAAAAATACGGCTCTTTTTTTCTAGGAGGGGGGGAGAGGGGCACTCTGGGGGGCACTCTTTAAGATGCATGGGGGGGGAGGGGGGGAGGGGGGGAGGGGCAGGGTTTTTTAAGAGTGAGACTCGCTTCTCTGCCCTCTCTAAAAGAGAGGGCAGAGAGGCGAGTCTACTTACTATGAAAGGTATCATGATCGCGTTTATGATGATGTGCATCTCTTGCTGGCTAGACTTTCAAGCAAATTTGCCAAAGTCCAGCTCGTTATTGAATGTCCGGCCTAGCCTGACCCTCAGTAGAACAGTCCTTGACCCATCTATTATAGTCTAGCAGCGCCTGACCCTTGTATGAGAGTAGTATTGGCGACATTGGCTGACTCTGATATTTACCTGTGTGTACGGAGAGAGGAGAGGGTTCACAGCCACAGCTCTCTTAAGGCAAAGCTTGCGCTTATAGAGCGCTACTAGTGGAGGTCTGGATAAGGAAGCTATGGCGGTTGTCTTCAAAAAAAATAAAAAATAGCCATGGCGCATGTCGATGTCGCTTAATTATGCTCATATCTCATGTCGATTTTAAGAATTGCTCATGTCACTTGTCACTATGTTTTTCAAGCTTCATGTCAAATGTCACTAGACCTCATGTCGAATGTCGATTCTAAGAAACAGATATGTCACCATCTCGAATTTAGCGGTCCACATTGCCGCTGCTGCTGCTGCTGCTGCTGCTGCTGCTGCTGTTGCTGCTGCTGATTTGCTGTTGCTGCTGCTGTCGGTGCTGCTGCTTGTGCTGCTCGTGCAGCTGCTGCAGCTGCTGACAGCTGCTGCTGCTTGTACTGCTCGTGCAGCTGCTGCAGTTGCTGACGATGTCACGGATGCTGTTGACAGATGCTGCTGCTTGTGCTACTCGTGCAGCTGCTGCTGCTGCTGCTGCTGCTGCTGACGATGTCACGGATGCTGCTGACAGATGCTGCTGCTTGTGCTGCTTGTGCAGCTGCTGCAGCAGCTGCTGCTTGTGCTGATTGTGCTGCTGCTGCAGCAGCTGCTGCTGACAGATGCTGCTGCTTGTGCTGCACGAGACCGAGTAGCCGCTATTACTAATGCTACTAATACTAGTATGAGAAAATACATTTAGTCAGTCGACTAAATCAAGGAGGTTTTCTGACTTCAGTGGATCGTTTAGCCATCGGCCACAGGCAAAACTTGAAACCATTTTATACATGGGACAATTGGCAGAGTCGAAACATGTTGGTACGACGGGGTCGATCATGTTCATCATCAGTTCAGGCAAAGGAAGTGTGTCGACAGCCCGCGAAAACTTCATGTCCGGATGTTTCAATACAACACTTTTTATCACACTCACACAGCTGCTTTGAAGAGTGAATCCTTGACCAAACTTGAGCTTTTCCAACACAGCTTTGGCCTCCTTCTGTGCAGTAAGGGATCTCTCTTTCGGGGTCATCGCAGTGCTGGCTAGCATGTCCTCAAAGTCTTTAACATAATGTTCCAACGGGCTACAAATGATGTACTCCAGATCATCGTCCGCATATGTCGTCTCCTCGCACCATACTTCTTTTGTTTCGAATTCCGTCATTTTCTGAACAATCTCCTCGTGAGTGCGTTGCATATATCGAAGCTTCTTCAAAGACCAGATAACTTGTATGCCGAACGCTGAAAAACCTGAAGGAATTTCACCACTACAGTCACGCCAACTATACGGAGCTAAGAAAAATAGCTCCAACAAAATTTTCTCCCTCTGTCCAAATGAAACTACTTCCGTTCCGATGAAGTTGAAGCATGCTTCTATCCATTGCTCCTTGGTGACGTCCTTCCAATGTTTCTTTACCTCACATGCATCATAGGGCACTGTTTCTCTTCTTGCTTCTAGTGGGAGTTGCTTTTTCTTTCTTGGACTCATTTGGAGAGTTTCGATGCTCTGTAGCGTCGACACTTCGATAAGAAAAGAAGCTGTAAAGGTAGAAATAACCCTCATAACATGCTGAGCGAGCGTGGAGTGGACGATGCTACGATGAGTGAGAGCAGCGTTTCACTCCTTATGTACCCTGTCCTAGATAATCCTCTTAAACAGCTGAAAAGACTCTCTCAGTACAGAGTCTCTACTCAATTAAGTGATCTGTTAAGTAAGTTTTCACATGCTACTTGACTACTGCAGGGGGGTTTAGACTTAAGCAGCTTAGTGCACACACGTGTCTGTTAGAAAGCTACCTGCACACCTGTCTTCCTTTTTCACTAGTATTTACCCCTTGCCGACTAATAAGGCACCTATACACGTGTCAGCCTCCTTATATACGTCATTCTTCCTCTCGAGAGGAAGAAGTGTGTCTCTTCGTTTTTTTTGTTTAAGAAGTGAGGGTCTTTAAGATCACGTGCCTGGAAGCGACTTGATGAAGCAAGTGACTAGAAGCGACGACGTCACATGCTTTTAATGAGGTGATCAGCTGTGACTGGCGGCGGCGGCGGCGGTGGCAGCGACGGTGGTGCTGGTGGTGGTGGTAGTAGACGTTACTGTGGTCAAAGGTGCTATGGTTTTTTTCCAACAGAAATCAGAGCTTTTATACAGAGGGAGTTTAATCCTATTTCCAACAGCACCCCAGCTGTCCAGCAGCCGCCCCGCTCCGTAAGAGCTTCTTAAGAGCTTAGATGACGAGGGGCGTGTCATCATCATCTTTGGTGGCCAGCTGAAAATGGTGTTTTTTCTTTATCCATTAGCCTTACCTCCTACTCCCTACCTGAGGACGACTCTCTCCCCCTTTAGCATTCATTGTAACAAACGTCAGAGGTCAGGTGAAAATCTGATTTTCATGCACAGCCTTAGTCAGCTGTCACTCCTATTGAACTAGCTAGCCGCCGCCGGCCGGTCTACTCACCCCAGCTGTCCAGCAGCCGCTCCGCTCCGTAAGAGCTTCTTAAGAGCTTAGATGCCGAGGGGTATGTCATCGCCATCTGTGGTGGCCAGCTGAAAATGGTGTTTTTTTTCCTTATCCATTAGCCTTACCTCCTACCCCCTACCTGAGGACAACTCTCTCCCCCTTTGGCATTCATTGTAACAAACGTCAGAGGTCAGGTGAAAATCGGATTTTCATGCACAGCCTTAGTCAGCTGTCACCCCTATTGAACTAGCCAGCCGCCGCCGGCCAGTCTACTCACCACGGCAGGAGGCGGTGATTTTTTTTGTTTTACACTTAAGTCGCTCACCACATGCACACGACTCTACTCACAGACAGACACTCCCGTCTTAGGGGGTCCTGCTTCACACTACACGCCTCCTGTAGTTTTTTTGTATACACACTCTAAGCTCATGACTGCTTAATCCTTTATACAGCTAATGCGCGTTGAATTAGTACAGTCGGTACACCGCCCGCTCATGGCAGTCCATCTCTCAAAAAAAAAAGAGGGAGGGGGGAAAGAGATCCAGCTGAAAACGTCATGACTTATGTCTTTTGTTTCTCTTTGGGAATGTCCGCCGGTCAGCTGGCGGCAGCAACTGCTTAATCCTTTATACAGCTAACGCACGTTGAATTGCTGAACAAGGCAGTAAGTAGCTTAGCTCGTGTCAGTCGATCTCTCAAAGGGGAAAGGGATCCAGCTGAAAACGTCATGCCTTATGACTTTTTGTTTCTCTTTGTGAATGGTCACCGGTCAGCCGGCGGCAGCTGAAGAGAGCTGTAAGTAGCTTAGCTCTAGAAGCGAGAAGGAGTATATAAGAGGCCTGGAAACACCCGTTCACTCACTCAGTCTTTTGCTGCTCTCTACAGGCACCACCATGAGCAAAACACAACAACTACTGTCGTCCAAGGATCTAATCGAGTTCAAGAACAAGAAGAATACGCAGAACGGTGATCGTTTACTGTCAGCGTCTCCTCTTGCTACTGAAATTGAGACTACCGCCGCAACCGCTTGGTCTTATCACCCTCCCGCTGTAGCGAGCGCACACAGCAGTAGTAGCGACGTTGTTACACTCGCGACGGTTGTTGCTGCTGAGCACACTGCTGCTGCTGCTGCTGCGCCTGCTGCGGCTGCTAGTGATCCTCGTGCTGCTAGTGCTGCTGCTACTGCTGCTGCTGCTGCTGTTGCTGCTGCCGCGCCTGTTACTGCTGTGCCTGCTGCTGCTGCTGCTGCTGCTGCTGCCACGCCTGTTACTGCTGCGCTTGCTGAGGCGGCTGTGCCTGCTGCTGCTGTGCCTGCTACTGCTGCGCTTGCTACTGCTGCACTTGCTAGCGCTGCGCTTGCTCCTGCTGCTGCTGCTGCTGCTGCTGCTGCTGCTGCTACTGCTGCTGCTGCTACACCTCTTGCTGCGACTACCGCTACTAGTACTGACACGCAGTACGTTGCACAGAACCTCTCCACCGCTTCATCAACCGACGCCATCAACGCTGCTCGCGCTGAGACTTACAGCTATTCGGACACTCAGCCCCAGCAGCGCGTAGTAGACATACATGTCCTAAAGCAACAGGGTGAAACAGAGAACGACGCTGACGACGAGGCGTACGAGGAACCCGAAGGGTCACGGGCGCACAGTCCGTTTTTCGACCTCATTTCCACTGGTAGTGCGTCCGGTCCGTGGCGCCTGCCCTCACCAATACCTTACGAAGTCATGTGGTTGCCCTGTTCCGACAACGAGTCGTCTGATACCAGCGCAGACGCTGCTCCTGTTATTGGTTCTGCTGCAGTAGTACCTGTATCATCATACTTCAAAGCAGAGCCGTTAGGATACTTGTCAGACGCTATGCTACTGAAAATAAGTGGTAAGTTGCCGACATCAGATTACATACGGTTAGGTTCATTCCTTGAAGTGAACTTGAAGGATATGGGATATCTCAGTTGTGAGACAAGTGTCATAACTCAAGCTAGAGAAATGTTCACTACTTGGTACCAGAAAAGTTGTACTAGTAGGTGGAAGGACCTAGCCACCGCCTTGGAAGAATCTTACCGTATGGACCTCATCAAATTCTCACGTGAGTACATGGACAAGCATGACATGTGGGATGGCTTAGAGAGTGGAGACATGGAGTGGAAAGTGCAGAAATATTTCTCTCTTTTAGCTGAGCTCTGCCCTAGAGACTGGAAGACCATAGGGATCTACTTAGGGTTGACTTCTCATGAAGTAACTTCCATCTCTCAACCTGTGCCTTCTGACAGGACTGTGAAGAACCCTGTGTATGAAGTGCTGAAAGCTTGGAAGTACAACGAGACGTCTGAGCCTATGGCTCTGATGAAAGTGTTGGAAGACTACATGGGACGCGGCGACGTCGCAATGTATGTTCAAGGGTTGTATGCAGCTGTACCCAAAGAAATAAAAGTGAGCTGTGACACTCCAGTGTTGACGACTCTCGTCTGATCCCTGCAGTAAGATGGACATCTGTTGAAATCGATCCTACACTACAGACGTCTTTCACTATGCTAATAGCATCGTGTGGTAAGAGGCGTCTAGTATTCGAAGTGATAAACAACGTTTATTTTTTTAATATTTGGTAAATAAGTGAAAAAACAAAAAAAAGAAAAACATGCCGCAGGACGTTTGCGAAAAGTGTTTCAAAATTTTTAAAAGACCGTACAATCACGAGTGACCCGTAGAAAAATGAAGAACGATACCTAAGTTTTGCCCTCTATGCAGCGATGTCGGCTAGCGTCGCATACGACTTTCCGGGGTAGGAGGGGCAGCGTACGTCAGAGAATCCGACGCAGATTCCGACCCCTTGTTAGACCGAGTTTAAAAATCACATAAACGAGAACGTCAAAGTCATCGAGAAAGCTGTGCTAGAAGTTTACCGACCAACCTTAGCGAAGTTACATGTAGCAATAGGTGAAGCTCTCCTGCTAGAGGAAGCGACATTCACCCCTTCTCCAGGCGGCTTCGCTGCAGCTCACACCAGACAACCGTTAGTTCAACTGAAGAAGCGGCTTCTGAGATACATCCGTCAAGCTCCAGTCGTACGCTTCAACTCGGAGAGTTACGACTTGAACCTGATCAAAAAATACGCCTTCACTCGTTATTTGCCTCCGGAGACCGAAGAAACCAACAATTCAGCGTCATAAAGAGAAGCAATTAATAGTTGACGTAGTAGTCAACTTTTTTAGCACTTGGTTACAGCTACGCGAATTATTTGCGAGCTTTCACTACAAACGAAGAGAAAGGTTGCTTTACTTACGAATGGATGACGTATACCAAGAAACTAGTAAACAAAAAACCCCTGCCACCGAGATCGACTTTTGACAGCGACCTGACGGGCGTCAAAATGGCCGAAATCCGACTACGCCACATGTCAGAAAGTTTAGTATGACAAGAAGAAGCAAACTATGACAGATTACTTGATCCACTACAACAACGAAGACGTCAAATCTTTCATAGAAGCTTTTTGAAAAAATCACGCTATTTTTTTCCAACATAGCAGCATTGTCATGTTGAAAGACGCCATCTCTCTCGCCAGTTTGACTTTACAAGACCTCTTCCAAAAAACCTATAAGCTGTGTTCACAACGTTCCCTCCGTTCGACGCCGTCCTCCACGCTCTGATCAAAGAAAATGTAGTCAGTGGTCCTTCCATCATCTTCCATAGATTTCACGAGAAAGAGTGTATAGGTGTCTTATAAGTCGGCAGAGAGTGAATACTAGTGAAAAAAGGAAGGCGCGTGTGCAAGTAGCTTTTTCTAACAGACATGTGTGTGAACTAAGCTGCTTAAGTCTAAACCCACCTGCGGTAGAAGCTCTGTACTTAGAGAGTCTTTTCAGCCGTTTAAGAGGCTTATCTAGGACAGGGTACATAAGGAGTGAAACGCCCCTGTCACCAGTCACACTTTCTCCACCCGCCCTTCATCTTCGTAGCATCGTCCACTCTACGCTCGCTCAGCACGTTACGATGGTTAGTTCTGCTATTTTCTTTGTTTATGAAAGTGTTGACGCTACAGAGCATCGAAACCCTCTCGAAATGAGTCCAAGAAAGAAAAAGCAACTCCCACTTGAAGCAAGAAGAGAAACGGTGCCCTATGATGCATGTGAGGTAAAGAAACATTGGAAGGACGTCACCAAGGAGCAATGGATAGAAGCATGCTTCAACTTCATCGGAACAGTAGTTTCATTTGGACAGAGGGAGAAGATTTTGTTAGAGCTATTTTTCTTAGCTCCGTATACTTGGCCTGACTGTGGTGAAATTCCTTCAAGTTTGTCAGTCTTCGCCATACAAGTTATCAACTCCTTGAAGGAGCTTCGATATATGCAAGGCACTCAGGAGGAGATTGTCAAGAAAATGACGGAATTCGAAACAGGCGAAGACACAATATGGTGCGAGGAGACGACATATGCGGACGATGATCTGGAGTCCATCATTTGTAGTCCGTTGGAACATTATGTTAAAGACTTTGAGGACATGCTAGACAGCACTGAGATGAACCCGAAAGAGAGATCCCTTACTGCACAGAAAGAGGCCAAAGCTGTGTTGGAAAAGCACAAGTTTGGTCAAGGATTCACTCTTCAAAGCAGCTGTGTGAGTGTGATAAAAAGTCTTGTGTTGAAACATTCAGACATGAAGTTTTCGCGTGCTGTCGACACACTTCCTTTGCCTGAACTGATGATGAACATGATCGACCCTATGGTACCAACACGTTTCGACTCTGCCAATTGTCCCATGTATAAAATGGTTTCAAGTTTTGCCCGTGGCCGATGGCTAAACGATCCACTGAAGTCAGAAAACCTCCTTGATTTAATCAATTGACTAAATGTATTTTCTCATACTAGTATTAGTAGCATTAGTAATAGCGGCTACTCAGTCTCGTGCAGCACAAGCAGCAGTATCTGTCAGCGGCATCCGTGACATCGTCAGCAGCAGCAGCAGCAGCTGCACAAGCAAAAGACAAACACCGTAGTCTCCTCATCCAGACCTCCGCTAGTAGCGCTCTATAAGCGCAAGCAGTGGCTGTGAACCCCCTCCTCCCGCCGTACACACGGGTAAATATCAGAGTCGGCCAATGTCGCCAATACTACTCTCATACAAGGGTCAGGCGCTGCTGACCTATAATAGATGAGTCAAGGACTATTCTACTGAGGGTCAGGCTACGCCGGAAATTCAATAACAAGCTGGACTTTGGCAAATTTGCTTGAAAGTCTGGCCAGCAAGAGTCCGGCATACTCTCCCAAGAGTTCAGCATTGCCAGACTATGGCATGAGGATCCCGCATGGTCAGACTTTCAAAAGCAAGTTTGCCAAACTCCAGCTTTTTATTGAATGTCCGGCGTAGCCTGACCCTCACTAGAATAGCCCTTGACCCATCTATTATAGGCCGGCCGTGCCTGACCTTTGTCTGAAGGTAGAATTAGCGCTATTGGGTGCCTCTGATGTTTGCCTGTGTGTAGTCAAACCTCGCCTGAGAGAGACATACTTCAGAAAGAAAAGAAAGCGGCGTGAGAAGGTGACGGGATCCCAAGTGTCAACCCTAAGACTTACATTTGCTACGATCAAATCAGCGGCACCGGTGAAAGAAAATCTCAAAAAAAAGTGTACAGAAGTAGTCGTCTTCTTAAATGTTTTCGAAAACGAAAAACTCTCCTTGCGGTAAATATAAATTTCAAAAGTGGTACGAACCAAAAATGGCCACTTACACCATAGAGAAAGATGACGTGCGCTACTTGTATTATAAGCGTCGCGTGCATTCTAACGGTGTGACAACGAGTCCTTTAAAATATGAAAAAGTGTGTTATTGATTGATTGAGCGCATCTTTTCAAAAATAGAGTGTTATTAGAATTGAAAAAAAGAAAATAAAAAAATAAAATAAAATTATTGTTGTGTTTATTTTCATACGTCTTCTTTTATTAGTAAGTAAAACAAATATAACAATTAACTAGCGTGTCCTCTTAAAGTGACACTTCCTCCGGTCGCTGCTGAATCGTCTAATTAAGGTATGTGTCGTCGTCACTTCTAGTCACGTGACTCATCAGGTCACTTCCGGTCGCGTGATCCTAAAATCGATCACTTCCTAAACAAAATTAAATTAAGAGACACATTTCTTCATGACCCAACCAATCAGAGGTCTCCATTTGACCAGAAGTAGGCCCCTCATTTGCATAAATGGGTCACTTCCGGTGTACCAGCCAATCAGAAGCCTCTAACTAAGTCAAGGTCGCTTGACGTCACTTCCGGTATGCCCTTATATGTACATGTGAAGGTCACATGACGTCACTTCCGGTATGCCCTTATATGGGCGTGTGACGTCACATGACGTCACTTCCGGTATGCCCTTATATGGGCGTGTGACGTCACTTCCGGTCAAATGGAAGCCTCTGATTGGCTGAGTCATGACCTTGACCTCTAACTAGGTCAAGGTCACGTGACGTCACTTCCGGGATGCCCTTATATGGGCATGTGACGTCACTTCCGGTCAAATGGAGGCCTCTGATTGGCTGCATGTCGATTGAGTAATAAACAGTACTTAACTATAGTCCCGTTCCGATACATACTATACTACTCAGGGGGTGTGAAATACGGCCTTCCTTGTTTAAGTCAGTGGGGCTGCCGTATTTACCATGAAGTAATATTAGTTGCTATAGGCCTATTACAGTCAGATCTCGATAATCCGGTTATCAATCTGGAACACTCGATTATCCAGCTGCTTTTGTCAGGGACAGTTCTATACAAAAGTATATCAAAAATGCTTCAATAATCCGGCAGATTCAATATGCGGTCGTGTTTTGTCTGAAACGGGTGTGGTCGGACTATCGAGATCTCACTGTATTAAACCAAATATCAGGCAGTATTAGGGACGATGGGCCTAGTATATATAGAATTTCCTAACTTGACCTATTGCATACTGCAAGTATGAAAGAGGTAATATCATTCATGCACTCCGTGTTTTTGTCAACGCATATAACTCACTTAGAGCTCACTGTAATGGGGAATTAATTGGACCAACAAACAAAGGTTTATTCGAAAGTCGATTATAAGCAACGTATTCGTGTGAATAGATTATGCTTATACAAATGCTCAGGTTTATCAAATGGTAGGATCAATATTTTATTTATTCCTTACTTTTCATTCTTGATTCAGGGTTGCACGGTGGGCTTTGACCTGGCACACGCAGTGGGAAACGTGGAAATGGCTCTACACAGGTGGGGAGTGGACTTCGCTGTATGGTGTAATTATAAGGTAGGGTTTTGCTATTTTTCATTTTCAAATTCTGCATCATCATCATTAAAAGACATATTAAATTTAATGACTTCTATTTTATAGAGTATATATCATACCCTTAAATATATGAAGAGGAATAGAGAATATACAAATATATGGACATATTTATTTCTTAAAATGCAATAGTAGAGTAAAGTGAAATATGAATACTATGAGTGTTAGGCGCCCTATAGATGCAATTGGACCTGCTACACAGCCAAAAATAATTATCTCATTTCAAGAAAATAAGATAAATAAATACACCTGGTGGACAAATGACTAGTTTTTGAAAGAGTATTAGTTTTTTTCTTAAAACGAGTCTTTTGCCCATCAGACAAGATCTTATTTTCTTGGAATCAGAAAATAATTTCTAGCTGTGTGATTGGAAATTGTTTGAACCTCAATTGTCAATTCTCTCAACATAATCTCCTCATAATTTATTTCACAAATCTCCTTCTCCAGTACATGAACAGTGGTGCTGGAGCTCTTGGCGGACTGTTCATCCATGAGAAACACAACTCTAAACATCTTCACCGTCTAACGGGCTGGTGGTCGCACAAAATGGACACACGCTTCAACATGACAAACGGTAAGTACTACAATACACTTTTCCTACAGTTTTTTAAAGAGTGAAATGCTTTTCCCTAAGATAGTGCATATTCATATTATATGCATATACCTAGTTGCACCATACATATGAACATTAAACATATGAAACAGGCAAGGAAAAAACTTTAAATGTTATATTATAAGCTTTCCAGTGATCTATTACTTAGACTAGAATACATCTTCTAGTTCTTTGCCTCATGAATATGGGTGGTAAATGCACCACCCAAAAAGTAATTTTTTCTTTTTAAACTGGACTACATAGCATAGTTTTACAGATTAGCAGTGTCTCAATACTTTACTGTGAAGCTTTTCAAGTATACGCACGAGATAATAATTAGACCACACAAAATACATAGAAATGTCAAAGCACCTAGTTCAGCTAGTCTCTTCCTGTGAAATTTGATTGGGAATTATCATAAAGTCTTATATCTCAACTCTCTGGTTATGTGGCAAATAAAACTTTCAAACTTTCAAACTCAAACTCTCTTTGACTGCCTCTATTAGAGCTGGAACTGACAGAAGGACCATGTGGCTACAGAATCTCCAATCCACCCATGTTCTTGGCGGCATCTCTAGAGTCCAGTCTGGAGGTAAGCATTACACCCTGCACTGAAAATCCATAGGTTGAAAGGGTTAGTCAGTACAGACTATCCTAGGTTCGTTATATATGTGTGTTGGTCACAATGACAAAGTTATATTCAGAAATGACTGAGGGGTCAGTCAGTAGTGGTCAACCTAGGTTCATCATTGGTATGTACCTTAGTTGTTAGGTTTGTATACCACTAGTTGGTGCCACCTATAAGATACTATGATGACCACTCAGTGGCTCCCCCTGGAAATTAAAAGACTAATGTAGGTTGGTCAGCACTGACCAACCTGATAATACTAACTTACCTAGGTTGATGGTATAGGGAGCCAAAAAATGACTAACTAGGTTAGGTACTAGTGACTGAGAGATTGGTCGTATAGGGAGCCTATAGGAATATCAGTGTACCTCCTATTGATCAGGCCCAAGGATCGCAATGGTACCATCATTTTTTTAATTATGTAGATGCATGGTTGCCTAGCAACAGCCATGCTAAATGTCCATCTGCCTAGCAAGACAACTTCTGGGATGCAAATGCCTAAATTAAGTCCCAGTGAACAAAAAACGTTATACAACATTATATAACGTTATATAACGTTTCTCTAAGGTTCCTTACTATGGCATAATTTTATATTATGTTTTATTCTGACATAAAGTAACGTTTTTTTGTTAGCTGGGGTAAGGCCTTAAACATATTTCATCTTCTACATTTTACCCAATATAAGACTCAAACTTATAAAACATGTCTGCCCCCCAGGTTTTCTCCAAGACCTCTATGGCTGAGCTGTGTGCCAAGTCTCGTTTGCTCACGGGATACCTCGAGATGCTCCTGCTTCACCACTTCCCCAAACTGACTGAAGAGGGCAGCACTCCCAAACCCTACGTCATCATTCTGACCCCGACCGACCCTGCCGCCAGGGGTTGTCAACTCAGTGTCCAGTTCTCTCTGCCAATCACAGCCGTCTTTGACAAACTGGAGACCTATGGTGTTGTAGTGAGTATATTCTGCATCTACACTGAAAAAGTAAACTTGTCTCCAGACTCGTCTAAGTGACTGTCATAAAATAAACGAGTCAAAAGTTGTCCAACCTATCAGGTTACCATCCCAGAAATAGAATATGGAGCTGGCAAATGTCGGGTTTTGGGCTGGCACATGCCAGGTGGGTCTTCTATCTCAAGACCCGCTTCCTTGTCACTTAGACAAGTTTTTGACTCGTTTATTTTATGACAGTCACTTTAAATAGTCTGGAGACAAGTTTACTTTTTCAGTGTAGCCATTAATCATTCTATTTCTTTATACATTTTGTATTTTGAATTGTCTTTTGTTTTAAGCTAAACTTAATTATTCATCTGCAATGTCTATGTTATCTCGAATCACAATTAGGTGTCAACATAATGAACATAGGGCAATTCAAATATCATAATTTGGATTAGTAGTATAATAGAACATGTTTCTAGAACCATATTGACGATGGATCTACATGTCGAAAAAGTTAAATTGATACTGGAAATATGTACATGAATATTATCTGGAAAAAGAATTTACATTTATCATTTACTTTAAGGCATCTGACCTAGGTGGCAGCCCTTTTGATTATCTAATGAAATAGTCGTTAGACTATTATGTAGCAATATGATTATAATCAAGAAATAATGAACTGCCTGAGGGGAAGGAATTCAGATATCATTTCAATTTGGGCAACCATGGTGTTAAGTATGTCTCTAGAGCAAGTAGGTGTTAGTCATTTTGGAGTTTTCAGAAGCTAGGAAACAGCTAGTTGTCCCACACACTATTCTGGCACAGAATGACACTTGTAAATGCCACTATAACCTTGAATCTGAATTATTACTGGCTTTCGGCAGCCCCTGTGGTTTAATAGCTTGGAATCAACAAACAGGTACCGGAACTAGAACCGGAACTCCCATCATACATTCTAGTTCCTGCTCACTTGTTCCACCCTACCAGCAGGGATTGCCCAAACCCAGCAAAATCCAAGTCTAAGGTCGCAGTGATAGTTACCAGAGCCTTACCGCGTAGGGATCTGAGACTGACATGGGAGTGGGAAACAGACAGTCTCAGGCCCCAACTCTATAATAGTAGAGTCTGGGCAAACTCATATAAAAAAACCTTGTTTCACTAACTTGCCCTCAGGAGTTGACCAATGAAATCCTGTACACCAATTCATGTGCACTGCCCGACAGGAAGTTGACCAATCTAAATATAGCAGTTCCACCAGTCCCATTTGCAGCCCTTGTGGCGGAAAAGGGTACTGGTTGAGCGAGTATGGGCAATGGCATGCTAAATGCTCTGTTTCAAGCCCATAGAAGCGGGCCCTCTCGATATCTGGCTGGAGCGAAGGCCCATTACAGCCCAGGGAAAGTTCACGTTCTTAGTTTACCCATGATGCCCCGCTCACCATACGTTTCTTATATGATGTCATAATGGCGCGAAATATTGCATCCAATCAGCGGTTCTACAAAGGTTACTCTGTAATGGTCCCCAGCTCCAGCCGATAGCCAGAGCAGTGGAGTGTACAATGGTCTAACTCTGTTTCAAACTTTCAGTGTGACAAGCGAAAGCCGGGTGTTCTGCGCCTGGCTCCTGCACCACTCTACAACTCCTTCACCGACGTCTACAAGTTTGTCACCATCCTACAGACGTGCCTGGACGAGGTGTGGCAGACTGTGGATAGCAAGGACATATCTGAACACTAACCTGCTAACTGTGGTCCCTTCATGTGTGTCCATGTGTACATAAGTTTTTATTATTTTGAGATACAAGATTAACTACAGTAAAACCTCGCGTATAAGCCTTACTTGCATATTAGCCGCACCTAGACTTTGTGCCGATCCTATAAGCGGCACCAGCGATCTGATTATGGTGCCTTTTAGTACTGTATCATAGTAACAAAAACCTCGTATTAGCCACACCCTGACTCTTGGCCGATCCTGTAAGCCACACCAGGGATCTAATTCGCGTACTAGCCGCAGCTTCTACGTGGGGTTTTACGGTTTATTTTTTTGAAATACAAGATTTCCTATGCTTTGCCACTGAAGGGCCGTATTCAATGCCCCCCATTGAATACAATCTGGCCGTATTCAATGGGCTGGGAAAAGATTTCTTTTCTTAATTCAATGGCTTCAAATAAAAAATAAACACAAATGCCAATGCCCATTGATACTGTCTCTGATGTATTTCACTTGTGGGTGCTGGGGCATATCCCACTGAGCCTGCGGCTTTGTGGGAAATGGCCCCAGCCCCCGCTTGTATCGGAGATAATGAGCTCTAAAATCTGTAATTACCGTTGCTATATAGATATGTAGAGAGAGAATGAGATAGAGATGGTTAAATAGATAGAATTATCTGTCTGGTATCCCTCAGTATCACAGTAGGCACATGTCAGAGTGTTCAGTATCACTCTAGTGGAGTCATGCTAATGGCAAACCTTATATCAAACAATATTGTTGACCAATGCCTGATATTGAGCTGTACATTATCAGGATGGTAGGTACTGGACATGTTTGATCTAGATGCCCTCTAGGCCTATGTGATCATATTCATCTTTTTTTCGTTTTAAAAATATGTTAAAGGGTTTAATAGTAGTATAACAAGAGATTATACATATTAGTTAATGCTTGTATATTTATAATTCATCATGTAAATAATACTAGTGTTAAAAGTTCCTATCTGACAGGTGCATGGTTACCAATTGCAAGTGTTGATTGGTGATTAGCAATATAATGTATAATATTGTATCCCATGTATTAGTTTGCTGAACAAATAGTTCAGTTACCGAACGGTATTATAGCTATTGATTGTCTAGCCTGGCTGCTATTGACTTACCAGAATAATAAGACTCACCATGCAGAGAACATTGTATATTCATTTATGTATATTTTAATGGTAAGTGTGAATTGTGATGATTCAATAGCATGTGATACTAAAGATACTTAAATATTGCAAGTCATTTAACCAGTGTGTATCAATTGCTACAAACAATGTGCTGTTATTCATTAAATTGTTGACATTAAAATGCCTGTTTTTGTTGTTTGTTTAATTACATAATTCAATATGTATATCATAATATTTTTATGTGGCATGAACAATGTTAAGAACGTTCAATAACAGTTTTCACTTAGGTTATACCACTGTTGGTCATATGGCTTAGGATGTTTCAAGCTTGTACCCACATGAAACATAATATTATCATATCCATAGTTAAGCATAATTTTTACTACTCATCAGAATGGCTCACTAATTCCTCCAATGACTAGGAATATCAAGAGATTGTTGGGTATTCCTAAAAAAAAAACAGTTCCTGACGTCACTGTTATTCAGGCCACTGAGATCACTGGGAGCTTATCATTCTTGACCAAAGAATTGGTAAGAATTAAGAAAAATGTGGATTTTTGAATTTAAAAAGTCTAAAAACTCCAAAATTTTAGAATAAAATATTATGATTGACCCTTTTTGAATCTAGGGGCGTGTTGCCTGAAACACACCCGTTTTTTATAGAAAATTAAATGGACAAAACCAGGATTAAAACCAAGAGTATTTTTTAAATGTATTTATTTTCTTCCCTTTGGCCTAGTATAGCACCAGTTTCCATTATTATAGTGTCTCTTCACATAATATATAAAGGTGAGCAGTGTATACATTTTCCTCAAGTGAATGCCATCAAGAAGATTTACTATATTCCTCATACCAATCCTTTAAACCATCCAATCCCTTCATACCAACTTTAGCTCCGGCCACCCTGCATCCAAAGGTGATAGCATCTTGTACCTGTTCTCCCCTGGAGAGGGCATGTATGGTTGCGGCGGTGAATGTGTCGCCCGCTGCTAAAGTGTCGACCACACCCTGGGGAGGAGGGAAGGCAGGCGACTTGTAGATTTGACCACCAGAGGCTAGGGCCACAGCCCCCAGCTCACCCCAGGCACAGATCACTGTAGCACTGAAAATGGAAATAGACACATGAACATTTGTGTTATTAACTTTTCATTCAGACTTTAATTGGATCTCCGTATAGCTGGGCTGTATACAAAGGATACAGTTAACAACAGAAAAATGAAATGATTCAGATGTATGTGTAGCTATACATTTATAATGCCTCTGGATTTGAATATGATCATATATTCATTATATATATATATATATATATATATATATATATATATATATATATATATATATATATATATATATATATATATATTATATACATATAAATACATATTCATTATATATATATACATACATGTATATAGATATAGATATTTATACATATATACATATATATATATATATATATATATATATATATATATATATATATATATATATACATACTTGGGTTGGGTGAGGTTCCTAATCAAATGTCCATATACATACTTTGGTCTGCATCTTGTTGAGAAGAGGTCGACAGCTGCTTCCATGTCCTGACACCCCCTGAACTGCGCATGCTCCTTAGACAGGAACACATAATCAGCCTTGTCCTCTAACATACCTACAATACAATATAGAATAAACTATTAGAAAAGGCCATGGCTATGGTGTAGAGTAGACTTGATGAGTTTACTGACAGACAAGCAGAGGCAGATATTCATATACAGAGAAGGAAAGACAATACAGATAAGGATATGTATAGACATCACAGAGAGACTCACAGAAACACCTATGTAGTTCCTGATTTTCAGTCAATTATAAAACTTCTTAAGCAAGACCAAAATGATAATTACTTCAATTGGAACTAAAACTGAAATATCAAAAAGCGTACGTAGTTCGTCTCGTGTCTTTTCCAGCTCCACCGATGTTGTGATACGAAGTGCAGGATCGGTGAGAGACGCGTTGTGATCATCTATAGTCAGTAGCATGTGCTGCATATTGGTACAGTTACTACGGCCCTGTGAATGCCATGACATGAAATAATAATGATAATAATAAATATTATTATAATTATAATAATAAATAATAACAACAATTAAGTGGAGGGTTGAGTCTGATCTCTTTTAATTTGTGGGAAATTGTCAAGGATCCACAGGGAGTTTCATAGTCAATTTATATATGTTCTTCTGGATACTTGGTTTCATAAATTAACATGTCAACAAAGTTGTAAGGATTCATATAAAGATTAGCTGAGAATCTCAACCTTGTTGTTGTTGATTCTCTTGGTTTCTATTTAACTAAACCCTTCAATTATTGAGGAAATCTAGCTTACTTACCTCAAAATGTATCCACTTGTATCTGTTTTCTGACATATTAATTCTCTTAAATTCCTCCAATGTAAGCTCTGGTAGGTTTCTGAAAAGTAAATAAGTCCCAGTATGTTACTACGGGCAATATGTTTCTTTCGTTAAGAGTTTGCTCTGAACATTTAAACATAATAGGATAAAGCTATGATAACTACTGGTAAATCTGACTCATAATACAGGCAGTGCAGACAGGCAGTGTTGAATGGTTGTATATCTAAGGCAGCTGTTTACCAAAATGAATCACTTCTATCAATTCAAGCATCCTAGTCGTTATAGCTAATGAAGAAAAACATTTTTATTATTACAATTGCATAAAAATGTAAATTGACAATTATAGTACAAAGTCCAGTATCAAAATATAAAAAAGTGTTCACTTCCAATGATCACCCACTATATACACTATATTATTATTAATACTAACAATATTGATCATCATTTTTCAAAGACCTCCATCCCCAAATCTCATTTTGCAATATGAACAAATGTCCTTACTTGTCGGCATGCAGTATGGTCCGGCTCCCATTCTGGTCATTAACAATGACTATGGAGGTCGGCGTTTTACACCCTTTGTGGAACACGCAGTGACTGCAGTTGATGTTACTGGCCTCAAAACTGGTCTTCACAAATCTGTAATATGCGAGAGAATTTTCTCTTTTAAAAAAGGTTTATTCTACTTATACTTGTATATAATTATTTTATACAGTCTACCGGTCATGTATCTAGGCATAGGTTCAACAATACAATGATTGTGTTTTCTAATCTGTGTTTTAGAGTTCAGACATGAACATGTTATTTTTAGGTGCCACAGATCGGAATTTAATCATTATCATTAAGGATGATACAGATTATTTTGAGGAAGTCATATGATATTTAAGATAAAAAGAAATCCTTACTCTAGTTGTTCGTCCATTGCTATTGTACCCATGAATTCGCAGTCCATGCCCAGTTGCGACAACACAGTGCAGTTGTTGCTGGCATTCCCTCCACGCTGCCATCTCTGTTCCAAAACCCTGAAATAGGTAAAAATGTGAATTCATTATATAAGTTCTTTTTCACATTTCCTTTGGACTTTCTCCTTTTACCTTAAAATAATTAAAGAAACGTAGATAATAATCAATGACTTGCACATGCCCTTGTTTTATTATTGGTAGAACTGATGCAAATGCATATTTTTTTATGGTATTTCCCCTTAAGTTAGTAGATTCAGTCAGTATTACGGTATAATGATGGGTAACCTGAGCTACCCTGAGACACAATAACCTTAATGGTCAATAGGGACATTTTCTCCCGCTTCTCATGGTTCAGTGAAAAATATATTTTTAGTAGGAAAACCCCATAAGGTAAAATGTTGAATAAAATTAAAGCTGGGCCGTCAGGGAATAAGTTCAGCATTTTTCATACACAGACTAAAATAACAGTTCCACCAGAGGGCAGCTGTGTTTGGACAGGGGACCATGAGCATTGTCCAGCTACAACATATTCACCCTATCTTGTGACTGTAAGAGCTGAGCTCCCAGCCCTTAAGAGCACTCTTGTGAATCAAAACTGAACTATATCCAAAAGTACTTTTGGCCTCACTTCAACCATGACGGTCAAGCTTTAAGAAATTGAAAAAGAAAAACAAGGGTTAAAAGAATGCCTGAACACAACCATTTTGTGGGTCTTTATAATAATATTACCTTTGGTCTGTGTCTTCGTGTGGGTAGGAGGAAGCCACACTGATGATGTCTGTACACACCAACCCCACACACAGCACTAGACGACTGTCCTTCTCCATGCCTGCCATCTGGAAGTAGAACAGTACCCAAGTGGAATAACTAAGGGAGCGTTCATTCATTATTTACAGGGGGGGCGTAAAAATTTCCAACCCCTCCCGAGGGGGGGGGCCATAAAAAAAATCTCCTCTTGAGGGGGGGGCGCAACAATGTAAGCCCCTTTTTAGCAAAAAAAGCCCGCGCGTTACTATAGTTCAAAGGGGGGGCGAACATTTTTCGGCGTGGGGGGGGGGGGGCGCGAAACGTTCCACGCGCTCTCGCTGGGGGGGGGGGCGTAAAAAACTTTCACCCCTCCGCGCGAAATCTCACTACCCCCCCCTGTAAATAATACATGAACACTCCCTAAGAGGACTAGAAAAGGTCAGTAATTATTCTATCATGATAGAGATGTAGGACCTCTGAACCTTGCTACCAGGGAAAACATATCCAGTTAGAACTATATCACACATTTCAAAACATGCCAGGTGTGGTGTATGTGGGAAGAAATTCAGTGATGAAGAAAGTAGAGACTGAGGCAAGTCTAACTTCTTCTGCAGGGTAGGCACAACTGACTATAGTTTGCCGCGCTTTTATTGCTACTTCCGGTATGAGCGAGTTACAAGGTATCACAACACTATTTTCGATATACATTACATCCCTCCACCTTTAGTTTTGTACTCATAAGTCCAGTCTGGTAGGTGGCTTGATTACTCTGGTAGACTTTCTAATACCAACTGGTGCAGGGCTACTCGGTCCTGGTGTAGGAGGCATAGCACTAGGTAGAGGAGGCACATGGTGGTCTTGTGGAGTCGCTGTAGTGGTACTTGGAGGAGTACTAGGCTTCGGCATTGCAGCTGGCACTGGAATTTGAGGTGCAGGCGCAGGTGCAATGTAAGGCGGTATTGGTCGATTCTCCATGGTGCGACCGTTATCACGACACTCAGGCTCAGTTGGGACACGAGCTCTAATGTGATCCATGTGGCGTCTCCACACTCGTCCATCGTCAAGACGCACGATATACGTGACTGGACCAGTCTTTGATTGGAGCACTCCCGGCATCCACTTGGGCATACCAGCAAAATTCACGACCCACACGGCATCGCCAACAAAGAAGTCACGTGGGATGACTGCAGGCTGATGGTACTGCCGTGCATAGGATTGTCTATCCATAACCTTACTGGACAGAGACGGATGAAGTACATCCAACAGGAAACGTGGCTTACGTTTCATCAGTAACTCTGCTGGTGCTTGTCCAGTAGTCGTCTGTGGAGTAACACAGTATCTGGAAAGGTAGCGTATTACCTTAGTTTCCAGATCTTCACCTGGCGTTTTCTTGATACCTTCCTTAAGCGTCTGTACGGCTCGCTCAGCTAAACCATTACTGGCTGGGTGGTATGGAGCAGTACAGATATGCTTAATAGCATTTTTCTTACAAAACTCTTGAAACTCTGAACTTGTAAAACAACTTCCGTTGTCACTCACAAGCACAACTGGAGTTCCATGAACAAAGAATGTTCGTCTCAACTTCCTTATAGTAGCTTTGGAAGTGGATGTGTTCATGACATGAGCATCAATGTACTTTGAATGAGCATCTACAATCACTAGAATCATTTGTCCATCAATTGGACCAGCATAGTCTATATGGATCCGATGCCAAGGTTTACCAGGCCACTCCCAAGGGTGGAGCTGAGCATGCGGTGGAGACTTGGATTGGACTTGACACTGCTGACATGATTTCACTTTAAGTTCGATATCAGCATCGATTCCTGGCCACCAAACATAACTGCGTGCGAGTGATTTCATCCTAACGATTCCTGGATGGCACTCATGGAGTTGCTCAAGAACACAGTCACGAGCTTGTGGTGGTATTATCACGCGCAAACCCCACATCAAGCAACCTTGTTCTGCACACAGTTCTTCCCTCCTGCGAAAGTATGGTGCCAGTTCTTCTTGCCTGGCTTGTAACGTAAACGATATTGGTAATTTGACATTGTCAGTGACCAACGCTGTAAGCGGGCAGTAGACATAGGACTGACGAGTTTGTCCTCTTTCAGCGGGCCCAACAGCGGCTTATGGTCTGTTTCCACGGTGAATTCGCGACCATACACATACTTATGAAACTTGGTCACACCGAAGATTACGGCGAGCCCTTCGCGCTCGATTTGTGCATAGTTCTTCTCAGCGGGAGCTAACGATCTGGATGCAAACGCGATCGGTCGGTCGGAGCCATCCGGCATCCGATGAGAGAGTACCGCACCCAGGCCGTACGATGACGCATCACAGCCAAGAAGCAATGGTAGAGCCGGGTTGTAGGGAACTAACACTTGCGAAGATTGCAATAGTTCCTTTGATTTAGCAAACGCTTGTTCCTGTTCTGGCCCCCACTTCCACGGAACATCCTTCTGTAGGAGCTGATTCAGTGGTGCGAGTGTCGAGCTGAGGTTCCTTAGGAACTTGTGGTAGTAGTTTACCATTCCCAGGAAACTGCGGAGTTCACTCACATTGGTAGGAGGTGGTGCGTTCTGAAGAGCTGCTACTTTCTCGGTAGTCGGGTGAATTCCTTCTGCATCCAGCTTGTGACCTAGATAGACACAGGAATCTTGGAGAAACACACACTTCTCACCTCTCAGACGTAGCCCTGCCTGCTGCAGCCGACCCAGTACCGTCGTCAAGTTTTGATGTGCCTCCTCCTTTGTGTGCCCCGACACCAAGATATCGTCCAGATACACTGCTACCATGGGTATACCCTGAAGTACCTGCTCCAGAACTCTCTGGAAAATACCTGGTGCGGAAGATACCCCAAAACACAAGCGTGTGTACTGGTACAAACCTTTGGTAGTGTTAATTGTTGTGAGTTCACGGGAATCCTCACTGAGAACTACCTGAGTATATGCATGACTGAGGTCCAACTTGGAAAAACAAACACCCCCAGCCAACTTTTGGTACAAATCATCAACATTCGGAATTGGATATTTGTCCACCTTTGCTGCTCTGTTGACAGTCAGTTTGTAATCACCACAAATGCGAATGTCACCATTCGGTTTCATTACCGGAACGATTGGAGCAGCCCAATCTGCAAATTCAACTTTTACTATGACCCCGTCACGTTCGAGGCGATCAAGTTCAGCCTCGACCTTCTCTCTGAAAGACCAAGATAGTGTTCGCGCCTTGAACTGACGTGGTTGCGCATCAGTGTCTATATACAGTTTCGCTTCGTAACCCTTTAACTTACCAAGCTCGGGTTTGAATAGGTCAGGGAATAGTTTCCTGTAGTCCACATCTGAAAGAGAATGCACTGCGGACCAATCAAGACGTAACTCGTTGATCCAGTCTCTTCCGAGAAGACATGGTCCTTGACCCTCGACAACTAATGCGTCAAGTTGCAATGACTGACCTGCATGCTGCACATTCAATGTTACACGACCAAGTGGCAATAGACTTGCACCTGAAAACATCTTAAGTACAGGTAAATTGGTTTTACTTAACACCAGACCAGGATTACACTTCTTGACATTGTCATACTGAACCTTGTTCAAGATTGTTACACCAGAACCAGTATCAATCTCCATGTTTGTGGCAACACCATGTAAATCTACACATACAATGTAGGGTTTGACCCTTTTACTAGGCATGGCATTGGTATGGAACAAATTATACTGATACTCGATAGCATCGTCACACAGCGGTGCTGCAGTAGCGCCTTCGTCAGTCTCAACAAAGTTTGTTGATTGTCTACAAACTTTCCCAAAATGATTGTATCGGGAACACTTGTGACAAATTTTCCCCCACGCGGGACAGTCACTTGCTCGCTTTTTATGAGATGTGTCCCCACAACCACAACACGTGCCCGTCTGGTCGGAAGGCTGCCGATGTTGTTGTTGCTGTTGACGTTGTTGATGTTGTCTGCGTGGCGGTGAAGACTGTCTCCTCTTGCCACGACCCCAGGAGTTGGGCTTTGACATCACCTTGTGGACCTTTGACTCCACAGGAGCGGTGGGCATAGACTGCGACATCACCTTGCTTTGTCGTCCCGTAGACTCCTGAGTGCGTGCGAATTTTAGAAGAGCCGCCAACGTGACGTCTGGCTCATCGAGTCCCTTCTCTCGCACTTTGGGCCATCGACATTTCTGAATAACTTGAGATTTTATCTCACCGTCCTCATTATGGAACTCACAGTACTTAGCGAGACTCTTCAGCCGAACATGGAACTGATCAATCATCTCGTCATCTCTCTGATAAGCCTGCCTGAACTCATATATCTGATACTCTTTGATGCATTTAGGGGCAAAGTAATCAGTCAATTTGGTAGTTGCTTCATCAAAAGTTGTGGTAGCATCAATGCCTAGAGATGTAGCAACATCCATAGCGTCATCACCTAAGAGTAACATCAATGATGCAGTCTTTTTTGCCTCATTGGTGATGCCTTTGTACACTAGGAAGTGTGGGAATTTTCTAAGCCATCTCTCCCACCTCTTAGCTGCTGACTCCACTGGCTCCAACTGAAAAGGGTGCATAATGAAGTCCCCCATTGTAAGGCAAAAAGTAGGCCTACAACAGGATGAATAGGTCTAGGCCACCTAAACAGCAAATGTTCCACAATGTAGATGTGAATGTTCAGACTGTTAAGACACAGCTGTTGCAGATCCAAAGAGCCTAGATCCACTGCCACTGGTGATAGGAGTGTGTGCCTGTGCAGAAAGTGCCAACACATGGACTGAGGCTGACTGACTGCACAACTGACCCAAAATCACTGCCCTGAATTTTCCACCAAAGTTCACCAAAGATTACAATCAAAGTTCTCAAAATGGAACAAACTCACAGTTTCCAAGAGATTCCAGGCAAGATTGTCCACAGGGTAAGCTCCTTCGTCGCCAATTATGTGGTGTATGTGGGAAGAAATTCAGTGATGAAAAAAGTAGAGACTGAGGCAAGTCTAACTTCTTCTGCAGGGTAGGCACAACTGACTATAGTTTGCCGCGCTTTTATTGCTACTTCCGGTATGAGCGAGTTACAAGGTATCACAACACTATTTTCGATATACATTACACCAGGTAGATGGAATAACAATACTTACTTCTGGACCCTCACTGATATAATAAATACGGATAGGGCTAGGGCTAGATACATGTGCAGTATATAGGTGGGGGGGGGGGCATCATATCAGTAGCATATCAAGGACTATTACCATTAGATAAGGTACCATTTGCCGGGGTATATGTCATTTCAAGTGTATCTCTGGGAGTAGTGGGCTACTGTATATGAGTATTGTCAGATCATGATGTCCTATGATCATATCGGCCTACATCTATCAATAAATATGTTTATGCAATATTAGATAACCACGTCGTTTTACATGTCTCACATCCTACATAAATGTATGTTACAGAAACCACAGTGTGCATGTAGAGCTTACAAAGTGGACCCATAGATGTCTATGTCTATGGGGGATCTAACCAGAGACAGGTAAAAATATGTAATATTTGAAATAATATTTACAATCATGGCTGTGGCTGCTACCTTGACCTATGTCAATTAAATTGTGCATGTTACCTATCTGCTAAAGGTATATAGTGAATGTCATGGTGCAATCTTTTGGTAATAAATTACCATTGGAATAATTAAAGTGTATGCATGCCATTCACAGCACATGGTTGGCTTTCCTAAAATTGAATGAGGCTAATCAGAAAGAGCTACCGTACTACAAATGTAGACCTAATACAACTGTACAAAATGTTTTAGTGGGGTTAATATTCACCTGAACTTCTATGTCTGAAATTGTTTTTCGTCTGCAGTGGGCCCTATTTCAGGATAAGAAATGCCTGGCCAGCCCAGCATTTATCTGTATATGAACCTCTCAGTGACTGACTTGTCCTACAATGTGTGATGTAGCATCAGTCCAGATGAGTGACAACAGGCACCATGTCTATACTCTCATATCATAGACATATAGATCCAGTGTAAGAGTAAACCTCCACCATGGCTCAATGTTAGCAGTTGTATGGACAAATAAAGTGTCACATGATCTGGTTAGTATCACGTGACAGACTTTGGCAGGTAACATGCAGATGGCAGCATTGCAGCAGCAGCCGCCATTGCCACCTGGTATACACTATAGGCATACCCAATTGCATACATGTGTCTTTATTACAAAACATATGGATTCCCTATGGGGCCATTCAAATATTACGTAACACAATTTTGGCCACTTTTTGGACCCCCCTCCCCCCCTTGTAACACATTGTAACAAAATGCCAGACCCCCCCTCCATAATTACGTAACACAGGCCTGTACCCCCCCCCCCCCCACATCATTTTGCCTCCCTTCTTTGAACTATAGTAACGTAGAGCTTTTTGGCTAAAAAGGGGCATAAGGGAGTGTTCATTTATTATTTACAGGGGTGGGTGGGTTTGGGGGGGGCATCAAAATTTCCGATCCCTCCTGAGGGGGGATGGTTAAAAATTCTGGCCCCTCTTGAGGGGGGGGGGTAAAAATTTAAGCCCCTTTTTAGCAAAAGAGCCCGTGTGTTACTATAGCTCAAAGGGGTGGGGGCGAAAAATTGTCGTCACCTTCGGCAAGGGGGGCGCGAAAAGTTCCACACGCTCTCGAGGGGGGGGGGGACGTAAAAAATGTTCTCCCCTCCGCGCAAAATCTCACCACCCCCCCCCCCCCCCGTAATTAATAAATGAACACTCCCTAATGTTTATCCCCCCCCCCTCAAGGGGGTCAGACTTTTTTACCTCCCCCAGTAAGGGAGTGTCCATTTATTAATTACAGGGGGGTGGTGAGAGCGCGTGGAACGTTTCGTGCCCCCCTCGCCGAAGACACAGACAAATTTTCGCCCCCCCCCCCTTTGAACTATAGAAGCGCCCGGGCTTTTTTGCTAAAAAGGGGCTTGAATTTTTACGGCCCCCCCCCCCCTCAAGAGGGGTCAGAATTTTTTACGCCGCCCCCTCAGGAGGGCTCGGAAATTTTTACCCCCCCCCCCCAAACCCACCACCCCACCCCTGTAACTAATAAATGAACACTCCCTAACTGATGAATGAACCACAGACCACAGGTGCAGCGTATATATTTCCTCAAAGTCTGAAACCAGGTGAAACTTGTCCCCCCTCCCCTCCCAACACCATTATAACCTCCTTAGGGGGTGGTCCTTTTTTAACAACAGGGGGGGTGGTGGATTTGGGGGGGACCAAAAAAATTGGACCCCTTGAATGGGGGGGTACCAAAAAACGTTGGACCCCTCTTGAGGGGGGGACCAAAAAAATTACACCCCTTTTTAGCGGAAAAGTCTGCGCATTGGACATTAATTCTAGAATTGATTGTGTAATGTTTATGGACTGTCGGATTGGTGGCGGCAAAGCACCGACCCGCCCCCTGCAGGACTCTAAACCAGCGTCTGTGACGTCACTACTAGCGTCGGTGTAATCTTCGGGCAACAACGTGTTCTTGGAATTTCTTGATTTTTGTTTGATTATCGTCACTAAGTTCAAGTTTTTAACATGCCTACAACTAGGAAAGGTAAAGGGGATGCCCCCGATCAGCCTCCTCGTACGTCTGGGAGACCCAAGAAGCCCACACCGAAGGCGGCGGCTGCAAACATCAACAAGTCGACGCCACCGACGATGACCGCCCCAACATCGCCCACGGCCGGTCGAGTCACAGCGCTGGAGTCACAGGTCGGTCAGCTCAAGGACAGGGTCGTCGCTATTGAGAACACCTCTAATACTATGCTGTCTAAGCTCACGGTATTAGTACCGGACAAAGCTGAGACACCTGTAGCTACGGTCAGTGATGTAACGCTAGTTATGGCTCCAGCCCCTGTTGTGACAACTGCCCCTGTCGCCGTGTCGCAGCCCAGCGGTCAACCTGTCACGGCGGTGACCTACACTACTGGCCCTACTGTCAGTGCCGCTGTCAACACCCCGGCTGTCGACCTACGCCCGCAGGGTGGTGGCAAGGTCAGCACTGCCCCAGCTGCTGCTGGTTCCGCTGCCACTGCCAGGTATGCCCCGTATGCCCCTCCGATGCATCCAGGGTATCCCTCCTACATGCCGGCATACAACAATGTGCCTGTGACAGCGACACCAGCTCACCTAGCTCAGCCTCCGCTGTCCGCCGAGGCTGACCTCTGCGCCATACTGCAGGCAGCTGCCCCGCCTACATATGGTTCCCTGCCGCTCAACTCTGCACAGGCGAGTCATCCTGCAGTAAATCAGCAGGTGCATGCTCTCCTCTCTACCACAGCACATCAACTATCGGCCATCAAAGGTAGGCGCACTCACCCCCACGATTACATCACCAGGGGCCCCATGTGCACCAAAACTACCCTTGAGTCCCTCTCCCCACCTGAATATCTGTTTGGCTTGGTCAGGCTTTTCCGCGATCCTAATACCCACGAGGACATCAGGCCCAGCATTGTCCAGCACTTCTACCACGTCATAGAGGACGCTACCGAATATGCCTGGGGTCAAGTCCGACAATGGTCGGAAGATGTCCTCACAAAGGTCGCCTGTGGAAGGCTGCACTGGGTATATGATAAATCTGCCATTCATGATCTCAGGTCGCAGAGGTCACAGTTCAGGGCTGGTATGCTACACCAGTCACAGGAAGCCAACTCGAGCAACTCCAGGGCTGGTGGGGGTGCTTCCCACCACGGTGAAAGATCTAGGCGGCCTCCCAGGTCTGCTGCTGGACGTACTGATGTCCCCTGCCCCGACTACAACAAGGCTGCGGGGTGCAACAAGCAGGACGGCCACCTGGAGGCCGGTGTCCAACAGGGTCACCACTGTAAAAACTGCAGGAAGCATTCTAACACCCTGTTGTTCCACCCAAAATATGAGTGCAGGAACCGTGCCCGCTCTAACTATAACCAGTCTGCCCAGTTCTTTCGGTCCCAGGCCGGACAGGACCGGCCCAACTACTAGCCTGACTCCCCCTGTGCCCACTGGGGACCGGGTTGGTAAGCTAAAAAACGACCCTCTGCCTGCCCCTGGATTGAGGGACACAATTCTCCCTGTGTCTCTTACTAATGACAACGGAACATTGGACCCGCTGGCCCCATCATTCATCCCTCGATCTACAAAAGATCTGGGCAAAATAGTGCCATACAGCTCTGACACTATAAAAGTTGCAACACCAGCTCCCCTGCACACCGGTACCCATGAAGTGCCACAGTGTCGGAAAAGTAAACTGGATGTGACTGTACAGCAACGCCTCATTAGTCTGGCTTCTAGCTCGACCCTCCATAATAAGACTGAAAACCCAGTGCCGGCAATCCTGGATGATCAAATAGCTGATGACACATTCCAGCCCTTTATGTGCCACCTACCCTGTGAGTTTAACAGCGACCTGCTCACACATGCTGATGTTGACGATGAGGGATTAACTCTAGCTGATGAGTTTTCCCCCACCATGACTGGACCAAGCCCAGCCCAGTATGCATCTACAAAGCTTGCTATATGGCCAGCAGTAAATATTGAGCAATGGGACTCATTCCAAGCCTATGCTGCAGCCTACACCGCTGTCGCGAACACAGGACTTCCCAATAGGTTAGGGGCCCGCATAACACTGCCCTCTGGCCTTAACCTGGCGGCATGGGAGGCTGACCTTGTCTCCTACCACGACAGAGAGATATGCGAGTTCTTGAGGTATGGCTGGCCGGTTGGATACACGGCCTCCCAACCCCCGGTGTCTGCTGAAGCCAATCACAAGTCAGCTCTCCCCTACTCGGCCCAGATACAAGCCTTTGTAAACAAAGAGCTGGAGTTGGGTGGTGTAGTAGGCCCATTTAGAGAGCCCCCATTCATCCCCTGGACTCACATTGCGCCCATAATCACCCAACCAAAGAGGGACTCACAGGACAGGCGTGTCATCCTAGACCTCTCCCACCCTGAGGGTATGAGCGTCAATGCTGGGATAACCAAAAACTGCTTTGAAGGCTGTCACAGACCTTACACCCTGCCCTCTGTAGAGGACCTCGCGGTAAGGGTAAGAACCCTTGGCCCCTCCTGCTTCGTCTGGAAGGCGGACATGGCTCGTGCTTATCGCCAGCTCAGGTCAGACATAGGTGACCTCCCCCTCCTGGGCTTCAAGGTCGGGGACATGACCTACATAGACCTCTGTCCCTCCTTCGGCTGTCGTCTTAGCAGTATGGCCTGTCAAAGAACAACAGCGGCTGTCACATACCTCATGAGGACAAAGGGACACTGGACACTCTCGTACCTTGACGACTTCGTGGGTGTCGAGGTCACACGTGACCTTGCTGAAAAAGCCTATCTTGACTTCCTGTCCCTCATGCAACGCCTAGGCCTAGTCTTGGCACCCCACAAGTGCTTCCCCCCGGCCACCGCCATGGAATGGCTTGGCTTCTACATAGACACGGAACTAATGGTGTTATCAGTTCCGGACAGGAAGCTCCAGGACATAGTCACTGAATGTGCTGCATGGATGAACAAGAGGCAGGCATCCAAAAAGCAGATACAGTCCCTCGTCGGAAAACTTGTTCATGTATCCAAATGTGTCAGGCACGCTAGAAGGTTCATATGTCGCATACTAGACACGCTCAGACTAGCCCCGGAGGTGGGCCAAGTACCCCTCTCAGTCTCCTTCCGGGCTGATGTCAAATGGTTTAAGACCTACGCCGAGCTGTCAAACGGAGTCCACCTTCTAGAACCTGACTGTGCCGTCTTCAGCATGGAATGTGACTCCTCCCTCAAGGCGGGTGGGGGTAACACTGACCAGCACTACTACACCCTCCCCTATAGTGCCCCACACTGTAGGAAGTACACGAACATAACACAACTGGAGGCAGTAAACCTGGTTACTGCCTACAGGACATTGAAACCTGACTTCACTGCGGGTCTCCAGATTGTCATCTACACCGACAACATGGCTTCCGCTTCCTCACTCAGATCTGGACGTACCAAAGACCCGGCCCTGGCTGCATGCTCAAGGCAGCTGTGGCTTGAGGCCGCGGTAGGTGACCACTCGCTGGACATTCGCCACAAGCCGGGGGCACTCATCCCGCTTGCTGACGCCCTCAGCCGGTACCATGAACCAGAAAAGAAAGCCTATGCTGACAGGCAGATCGCTGCGAAAGGCCTGACCAAGAGAGAACCAGCCCTCCCCTACCCCTTCTTTGCATCCATCTAGATCTAATATATATATCTCTTTCTATAGGTACACCACTGGGTGACCAAACGGTAGCCTCGTTCAACGCCGCCATATCATCTAACACTCATCATAACAGGATCACACATGCAACAATGTATCTAACCTTTGCTATATACTATGGCACAGACGTTATGCACCCTACTCTGCTGGAGGCATGCCTTTACCAGCAGTATTTGGCGAACTCACTAAAGAGTAAAGCTTCAAGAAAGTGTTACACATCTGGCGCCTCAATATGGATCCGGGAGCATGGTGGTAACCCAAGTGCCCTCCACTCAACCGAGGCCAAGACGGTAGCACTTGGGGCGTACAGGATTGCCCCGACACTCCCTAACCCGGCTCCACCACTCCTACCTGCAGACCTCATAGCTGTCTGTAGGTACCTGGACACGACCCAGTCAGGACTCCCCCTTAAGGCAGTTATATGTGTAGGCTATTTTGCCTTCCTGAGAACTTCTAATCTGCTCACCCCTTCTGTCACCCTCTGGAGGGGTCCACATACCCTCTCGAGGTCTGATATACAATCCTCAGCACAAGGACTTGTAGTCACCCTACGCTCCTCAAAGACTATCCTCCCTGGTATGCCTCCAGTGGCTCTACACCTCCCGCGCATACCAGGCTCACCAGTGTGCCCGGCGACCGCCTGGGACCTATATGTGTCACAGGTTCCTTCACACCCTGACTCTCCAGCATTTACACTCCCTGGTGGATCTCCAATATCCACTGTCCAGATGGTTAGGGTTCTACAGCTTGCCCTCACAAAGTCTGGATGCCCATATGCTTCCCAAATCAGGTCCCACTCCCTAAGGAGAGGTGGGGCTCAGGCTGCCCAGTTGGCTGGATCTTCAAACCCCCAACTCGCGGCGCATGGGACATGGAAATCCCACACCAGTCTCCGTACCTATGTTCCCTCGTCATCCTCCCACGAGGTGTCCAGCAAGATGGCCACCTTATTTGCCAGCTATACAAACTCTGACTAGGTCACATATACATGTATCATGCTTATTCACTTGGGGGTAGATGTTCCACTACCCATGTTTATTATCTCTACTGTTCATACATGTAACTGTTAAACATGTCGTAATTCACAGGATAAAATCCACAGTATACCAAAGACTTGTCCATGTTATCATTGGACATTAATTCTAGAATTGATTGTGTAATGTTTATGGACTGTCGGATTGGTGGCGGCAAAGCACCGACCCGCCCCCTGCAGGACTCTAAACCAGCGTCTGTGACGTCACTACTAGCGTCGGTGTAATCTTCGGGCAACAACGTGTTCTTGGAATTTCTTGATCCCGCCCGCCCACACCTATAAACATTTAGTCCTACATTATATGAGTATACCGGTCATATACTATAACCTTCATATACCATCTCTACCGGTACTCAGCTATACAAACTCTGACTAGGTCACATATACATGTATCATGCTTATTCACTTGGGGGTAGATGTTCCACTACCCATGTTTATTATCTCTACTGTTCATACATGTAACTGTTAAACATGTCGTAATTCACAGGATAAAATCCACAGTATACCAAAGACTTGTCCATGTTATCATTACTATAGCTCAAAGGGGTCGGCCGCGCTCAAATTCAGCCTGCCTGGTGGGAGGGACCAAAAAAATTCTGACCTGCTCGCACGACAATCAACCGACCCCCCCCCCCCCATTGTTAAAAAGTTACCCCTCCCTTAGTGCAAAAAGGGGAGACCTGAGGTTGTGCATCCTCTACCCTGTCCAGTGTTCCAAGATCGGATCGGGGTCAGGAGATGAGTCCATTTCACAAAATCAATACCTTTTTTTGGCAGGGCAGGTAGGGGGGAGGGCAAATTTGTTGTAAACAATATTACAGGAATGAGGTGAGAGAAACATAATGTTGCTGAGACCTGGCTGTTAGACGGTGGTCCTTTTCCCAAATTAGAGATTTCTTTCTTGAATTTATATTTTTTGAGAATTGTTATGTAACACTTGGCTAGACCCCCCCCCTCCCCCCTGTAACACTTTGTAACAAACTCCATGACCCCCCCTCCCCCCCCCTATGCTGTTACGTAATATTTGAATGGCCCCTATCTCTTTGACTTAGGGCCGTTGTCAAAGAGATAATCATAATGATAAGGGAGTGGTCATTTTTTAACAACAGGGGGGGGGGGGGGGGTTGGTGGATTTGGGGGGGGGGGGACCAAAACAATTTGGACCCCTTGAAGGGGGGGACCAAAAAAATTTGGACCCCTCTTGAGGGGGGGACCAAAAAAATTACACCCCTTTTTAGCGAAAAAGCCCGCGCGTTACTATAGCTCAAAGGGGTGGTCCGCGCTCATTTTCAACCTGCCTAGGGGGGGGGGACCGAAAAATTTGTGACCCCTTCCGCGGGGGGACCAAAAAATGTTCGACCCGCTCTCACGTGAAAATCCACCGACCCCCCCCCCCCCTGTTTTTAAAAATGACCACTCCCTAAGGTTAAGGAGTCAGAGTGCGTCACAAAATTGGTACCCAGGCCCCATGGCCCCAGTTCCCGGTCAAAATGGCGAGTTTCTAGGATTCAGACTGAGAAAAAGTGGATTATTAGTTTGATTTTTTAAATATTAAATCATGTGAATCATACATATAATTTGCTTTGTGTGCTTTTAATTTTATATTCTGTGTTAATTCAAGATTGCCACCAATAGGACCAAATGATCACCAATATAACCAGATGTTTTTGTGTATTTATTAAAATTTACAGTATAATGCCACTCAAAAAAAAAAGTGGTTTCTCATCACCAAGGTCTGAAAAATGTGACGAGGGAGGCTTTTTTTTTTTTTTTTTTTTTTACTCGCAGGCTAAAATGTATGGGATTATATACGTTTTTCATCACCAAAATTCACATTTTAGTGCTTATGTACTTTATGGACCTTTGAAAATAGGGAAAATGCAATTTATCTCTATCCTACTGCAATGCTGGCAGTATTAGCTTTAATTTGATACCAAATTTGCCAATATTTGTCCATTTTTATCATATTTTTCATCAAAAATTTGCAAAAAAAAAAAAAAAAGTTTTCCTCAAAAGCTGATTTTTATGATGCGCGCGTTGATGAGAAACCATTTTATTTTTTTGAGTGGCCTAACTTGTAGCATAAACTGTCTCTGGGTTGGCAATGCCGCTATGACACCCAAGCCGTCTTTTAATTATACATACTTTTCCTTTTTTTCCAATAGGCCTACAGTGTGTGCCTACTGGGATATTATGATATTTTAAGTAGGCCCTAATATTACAGTGTCCCACTTGTTCAGGATCGATGATTAGGTTGGATCTACACTGAGATTTACACAGAAAAAATATCAGATTCCATCTTGTCTGTAGAAAGGACGCCTCAGAAGTGACGTCATATTTTAATAACGGAAGTGAGGTGAACGCTGGTTATCCGGCGACATTTTCGCGCGTCGTCAAATACTCAACACTCCTCCTCGACAAGTGAAAATAAACTGTGTTAACACTACACAATAAACTTAGAATATGTATATGAATATATATGTTACTTGTAAATAAACTCCTCCTCAAAACATAGTTTCAGTGTTTCTTTAGAACACTCCTCCTGGATATTGAATCAGTGTCTTTGCTTTCTTAGATTAATGTTTAGTGTCACTCAAATAATAAGTCCTTGACTTTGTCAAATGTTCTCCAGTAAACTGGTCCAGGGCTGGGCAACTGTCGCAATGTCGCAAAAAATGTGCGACAGGAGCATTGGAAATTGCGACAAGGACATTAGGGATAGTCTAGGCTTTCAAAATCTGAAAGAATTTTGTAAATATTCCCATTAGAACCAAAGTTTAAAGCATTTCAATAGCCTTCCTCTTCAAGTGTTCCTGGAGCAAGATTTTCATCATTATAATACATGCCCCTATCATAAGTATAGGCTACAGCCTATCATTTAACAATAGAAAACTGGGGCAATCTACCCACAGACCCATCAGAATAAATCAATTGTCTTGACGGGGAATTCTAAAGTCATGCTGCACCAAGATGCCCACAGAATGAACCATTCTGGAAGCAAGATAACTAGCTTCTTTTGAGCACCAAAGTATTTTATACATCCACTAGTCTTTGACATTTTTTTCTAGGTTTTCTTGGAGGAATTTACTATATCCCTGAACCCCTCAAAATTTACCAATCTAGAGATACTGTGTATAATAAATTTTCTTAGAGATCTAGAGATTTGTTGGAGCAATAAGTCCACAAATCCCTCAAAATTTCAGACAAAATATACCAATCTAGAGCCGGAATTCCAAAGTTTTCCTGGAGCAATATGTCCATAAAAACTTCACAGAACTCACTTATCTAGAGGTGGAATTCCTAAATTTTCCTGGACCAAATAAATCATGTTCTGAAACTTATCTGTAATATCAGAAGACACCAAATTAACAATAGAATTCCTAAATTCTTGGAGCAATATGCCCCCTCTCTACCCAAAATATACCAATTCTAATATCAAAATTGTCCCAATGCAACATGCTCCCAGCCCTCAGAACAATCAGAATACATCAATCTAAAGGGTAATATTTTTTAACAATTTCTAGAGCAAATCCTCAGACTATACCAATTCAACAGTTTTCTTAGAGCAGCATGTCTCTAAACTCCTCAAAATGAAACCATCCAAAGATAGAAATCAAAATGAACAAAACTCCACAGAACCCATCAATTATAAGGTTGAATTTCTAAATTTTCCAATCACAATTCAGGGCCCTAGACGGGGGGGGGTTGCTGTGTCACTTGTCGATTTTCAGAAATCCCAATGTTCCTTGTCGATTCTAAGAAAAGGGTCTTGTCCCTTGTCACTAACACTGTAAAAATGTCACCAGCCCTAATGTCACTTGTCGATTTTAAGGAATGCCTATGTCACTTGTCGATTTTAAGAAATGGGTCTTGTCACTTGTCACTAGGGTCATGTCGATTTGTCCATTTTACCTGTCTGGGGCCCTCAATTTGTCCCCTAAATCCTTAAAATGCACCAATTTAGGGGGTAATTTCTCTATGATTTTTTTTTTAGTAAGGAGACTAGGGAGGGGCATAGGGAGCAGTGGCGGATCCAGGAATTTCGGAAAGGGGGGGGGGCTCTGTTATACGTACAGCATTGGGGCTGTTGAACCATGTAAATTAAAATGTACAGAAAAATAGGGGGGGGCTGCCCTCCTTGCGCCCACCCCCTCTGCGTCCCGCCCCTAGGGAGGGGGTGGGTGTTAATGTCTGCCCTCTTGAAAAATGTTGCTCCAGCGATTTCTAAGTTTGCTCCAGCATATGGCTACATGCCCAGCCCTGTGGTCTAGTAGTTTAGTTTCTTTCAAAATAGAAACAACAATAAGTTGGGTAAAAGACAAATACACCCATATTTGTTGAAAACTAAAAAGGCACAATTTGTCTCAAAACTTTAGAGATAAAGTCCTTGACTTGACTTCATAGTCAAACTAGTAAATAAACTGTCCACAGTTCCTTTGTTTCCATTTCTTCCGTTCTTTCAAAATATGAATTCAAAATAGCATACACACCAGCCATTACAGTATAATAAACCACAAATTAAACTAACCTTGGGAAGAGAGGTTTCCAGCACTTCATTCCCTTGTGAGAGTTTTATCCCTCACATGAGGCTTTACCCCTCACTTCCCTAACACTGAAAAATAACCCCATAAAGCACTCAGCCCTATGGGTATCCACATAATGTGGGCTAAATCCTGCATCCACACGCAGTGGGCTTCATCATCCATGCATCCACACGCAGTTGGCTTCATCATCCATGCATCCACACGCAGTGGGCTTCATCCTGTTTCCCTGTACGAGTATTGACACTCCCTACAGCATTGACAAAACATCTACAGTTCACTATAAATACAGCTGTAGCAGTCTCCTCCTATATGTATCCTGTAGGCTATGACGACCTCCAAAGGCCTCCTCCCACACGTTGTACCCTGTAGGCTATGATGACCTCCAAAGGACTCTTCCCACACGTCATACCCTGTAGGCTATGATGACCTCCAAAGCCCTCCTCCCACACGTCGTACCCTGTAGGCTATGATGACCTCCAAAGGACTCCTCCCACACGTCGTACCCTGTAGGCTATGATGACCTCCAAAGGACTCTTCCCACACGTCGTACCCTGTAGGCTATGATGACCTCCAAAGGCCTCCTCCCACACGTCGTACCCTGTAGGCTATGATGACCTCCAAAGGACTCCTCCCACACGTCGTACCCTGTAGGCTATGATGACCTCCAAAGGACTCCTCCCACACGTCGTACCCTGTAGGCTATGATGACCTCCAAAGGACTCCTCCCACACGTCGTACCCTGTAGGCCATGATGACCTCCAAAGGACTCCTCCCACACGTCACCACAAATACTCACATCGTCCTGGTGTCCACAATACACACAATCGTCTTGCACACAGCATCAACTCTGTCGTATGACGCAGTCCTGCTGTAGCCAGGGCGGGAAAAGACTAGGCCGCTAAAGCAGGATGCCACAAACTCCTCCTGTGTTGATACATACACAACAGCAAATCATACACACCAGTTATCAAAATACACAAATAATACACACTGTCACATGTCCCCTTTTATATATCCATGGGCTCCATACACGTCATCTACATCACATACACAGGTGTTTCCTCCATGACGTCTATGTCTAGCCACGTGTAGGCCTACTAGCCTTGCTGACACATCCCATGTTGATGTCCATAATACATAAAACACAGCACAAACATACACTTCGGCCTACTGTCTCCTGTAGTTGGATCAGCTGTTCTAAACCTGCTGACGTTGGCACTTTCAACACAGTCCTGCTGGTGGTTTTTCAATTCAATAAACGTCCCCTTGTCGATCTCACAATGGCACTACTACATTGATATCCTGTAGACTTGGCTGTAACTGTCTGTAACTCCGACTGTAACCACACAACATCATCTCTATGTCACAGCACCCACTATAAACACAACTGTACACACACATACCTGTAGACTCCCTTGTCGACTTTACAGCTATCACAGTCCACAGTCCATAAACAACATATCGTCATAGGCCTACTTTCCCTACTTTCCTTGGGACTCCACTTTCACTTTCACTTTCCAATGTCTCCACGTTGATCTAGCAGCTACCACAATAATACCACAATCCTCTCGAGGTTGTTGTCACTGTTCTCCTTCAGCTTCACGTCGATGTCCAAAAATACACACCACACAGATCTTTCATGGACAAAATATCACATAAAAACATGCAGCATCGTACAGGCGTCCTCGCCACTGCTGCCTTCCTCCCGAGGTGGGCGCTCTCCCCCTCCTCGCTGCATCCTAGACCTAGTTTCTAAACTTGTTGACATAGCATTTCTAAACTTCAGTCTTCAATGTCCCGGCCCTCTGTGTAACCAGCATCCACTAACACAGCTGGAGCACACACATAGGCCTACCTGTAGTCTCCCAACGTCATTTGCAGTCTGTAGTACACAGCAGTACATCGTACACGGCTCCTGCCATTTTGCTGCTCCTCTCCCACGTCGTCCTCACGTGGATCCCTACGTCGCCCCACGCCGCCTCTGATGGCGTTCGTTGGGCGTTCAGTTTGCCGAATTTCACGTGTCCCAATCTCGGCTCCAAACAGCCATCCGACCTTCTAAACCTTCTCAGGGTCCACCTCAATCCTTCAGCTGTGATCTTAGCGTAATCTGGGCTTCCATAACCTGTTCAGGATCGATGATTAGGTTGGATCTACACTGAGATTTACACAGAAAAAATATCAGATTCCATCTTGTCTGTAGAAAGGACGCCTCAGAAGTGACGTCATATTTTAATAACGGAAGTGAGGTGAACGCTGGTTATCCGGCGACATTTTCGCGCGTCGTCAAATACTCAACACCACTCAATATCCTGATGAGGGATTTAAACAATATTAAAGTGACATGTCCGATGAGTATAGGGCTCAAAAATCCATTTCTTTAAAAGTGAACCAGAATGCTTCCTCTGGCCATACTTCATGTGCTACCTACTTTATTATTGCTCCCTTGAATTCAGCTTAGAATTCAACTTATCATGAGATTATGTCCGAAATTACTACTTTTGTAGTGCACGTACACTACAATTTCCCCATTGAAAATACACTGTAAAGTACTATACCTGGACCACATCTGACCCTCTAAACCGGCTCATATTACCCATAGATGACATTGTATTGTGCCCTATCCTCCAAATATAATATTGTACTAACATTTGGAGTAGGAATCTAGAAAACAATCGGACCATGTCACTTTGAGGCCATAAAAACAAACATATTGTATGATGGAGGACACCCCTCTCCCTAGGCTAGAGCATAGACGTACAATATACATATCTATGGCTAGATTCGGCATTTGACGTGTATTGCAAATACGCATCTGATTTTATGGCACCGATGTGGCACCAAGACTCACTGGGAGTCTGTTCCCTCTTCGAGAACGTCAGCACAATGCGCGCGGGAAACCTCGGGGAGACGCTGACCGGGTAATTCCAACTTCCGTTTTGAAAGCGAGGCCACTTTACGTGAATGAAGCAACATGGCGGACGACGAAGACTTGACACCCGAACAGACGGAAAAACTCTTACAATTCCAGGTCAGTGATCGATTTAGGGAAGTAATATGGGTACTAGAATATACAGTTGCATACTTTCCTCCGATCAAACACAAAAATGTGATCGCTAGACAGCGGATTGAGCGTGAAAAGCCATAATGATGGCGGTGCATGACAAAGCTGCCAACCAAAAAGTGAGTTGTTGTCAGTTTTGCAATGCCATGCAAGAGGCCAGTGACACTGCACGGGTCACGGCCTAAAATACTCGATAAAGCCTCTTACTCTAATATAATGGTGTAGGCCTAGAATGCTAGATCTATTTATGAGGCTGGTGTGTTTGCCCCATAGCCCATGTCATATACTTGAGGTCTATGTCCATCATGCATCAGTGTCATTCAAAAGAACGAAAAGTAGTGTAGATTGATCCACAATTTCACCACATCCATGAATCATGATCCATTCCAGGGAACCTTATAAGTTTTGAAGTTCTAGCCCCTGATTGATCATACGAATTCCAAAGCAAAACTACCACCAATAACTTGTAGGGGCTGGGCCTGCAACTGTGTGGTGCCGGTACGACAAAGTCTATTTAGGGAGCGTTCATTATTTATGGCAGGGGGGGGGGATGAGCTATTCGTAGGGGGGGGCGGTTCATTTTAGGGTATTTCCGAGGGGGGGCGGTTCATTTTAGGGTATTTCCGAGGGGGGGGGTTCATTTTAGGGTATTTCCGAGGGGGGGGGCAGTTCATTTTAGAGCATTCATGTGGGGGGGACACTTTATTTTGGGACATTTGTTTGGTTGAGTGCACTTCATTTTGATGTACCAATATGTCTCAAAATGCAGCAAATGACCTCTAGATTTTCAAAATTTTCTTGAGAGAAGTACAAACTCCAATCTGCTTTAGTACCGTAAATTACAGCGTATTACCAACATCTTGCATATAACCCGCACCCGAAACTCAGGAGAATCCTATGACCCGTTTTTGGATCTGAAAATCTCAATTTAGTACTGTTCTTTAGTAATAAAAGCCCTTGTATAACCCGCACCCTATATAGGCATGTTCAGTATCAAATGAAAGCTGAGTTTGATTCACACACAACCCCCGGATAGTACGCTGGAATGTACGGTAGTTGTGGTGCTGCGCTGATGACGGTGGCATGTCGCCTGGGCTAAACCTCACTCCTAGGCTTCATCAAAATCAAAATATGCAATTAAGGTTTTTAACTCCAAAATACAGGAGTGTGTCACCACCTATAAATAGATCTAATGCCATTTCCGTTTACTGCACAGTTTTCTGCACAGATGCATTCTCTAGTTTGACCATAGAACATCAGGGGACCTATCCCTCATATTGGAAAAAGTTATATGAAGTTATCATAAAATGGCCAAAGGCCACTTAAGATTGATTATCAGCTTTGCGGACACTTTTTGAAAAAAATCGGTGAGGGAGGGAGGCTTTTTTTTTATATAATGTTTTTTCAGACCAGGGAGGTTACTTTTTTTTGCGATTAACATTCACTTTCTTGCAATGGGCTTAATATTTAGTATAGACATGTATCTATAGATGATTAGGCAATGGGAATACAATGGGATCATTTAAAAGTGTGTATTTTGTATTTTTGATGGTGTAAATTGCTCTTTAATTGTGGTGGATTTTTCTTTTTTTTTTAATTTTTTAAAAATAATTTAAATTTTTTTGTTTAGGTTTGATTGTTTTTTTAAAATTGAATAGCCCAAAAAAACATTCATGCGGCCCAAAAAAACAGGTGCGGGCGCTGTCCGTAAAGCTGATAATAAATTTAAAGTGGCCTAAGATGTTGCCTAACCGGGGCAAAAACCATCAACCTTTGCATATGAGGGCATGTATCCTACCACTGTGCTATAGAGTCTGTGCTGGCAATTCTTATTTAGAAGTCATAGATAAGTATCCCTCACTATATTTCTACTTTTTTACAAATTTTTATTTCAATGGACATAAACCTTAGAAATAACCCCAGGACCATATGTTCAAAAATAGATTTTCTAGATCAAGAACATTGAAACCTATATTCTTAGAGCTATATAGAAATTTAGCTACTTCTCAATAAATTCAAAGTAGATATGTGGCCAAACACTGTATACTCCTATCACATGAGACAATAACTTGAGGCTTAAATATCTCAGAACACAGCTCGGGATCCCCCTATTTTCTCAACTTCTTTGGAAAGTGTATGCTATTTGTAGTCTTATAGCATAAACCTGATGAAAATCTAGCTACTTTTACACTAAGGGATCAAGCCACCTTAAACACTCTTAAACACTAACTAATAAATCTTGAATAAGCACTTGTCTTGTGGGTGGTAAAGAGTATTTAAGATTCAACAGCGCCTATTCAGTTACCATATTCTATGTAATAAGCGCACACCCCCTAATAAGCGCACACCCAACATTTTTGGCCGATTTTTATACTGCAAATAACCATAAAAATCTCAATTTTTGACCCCTATTAAACTTTTAAAAGGGGTCTACAATCATTTTTTAAGTGCACCGTGCGCTTATTATGTCTAACACAGTAGTTGTGATAAGATGGTATGATAGTTCTAGCCTGGTCTGCGCTGAAGAACTGAGCCTTGATATATTTTGTGCCAAACTCACCAGATTCAATTCTAGAATTTCAAAATTTCGTGCAAAGCTTTCCCTCAGTAAAACAAGTTGCAGCTCCAATCATAGCTAGGCCCTAGAGGCTGGATTAAACACCATTCCAATTTTTTTAAACCTTCCCTTCAAAACCAAGGTTCCATCCAGCCCCAATCATAGAGGATAATGCAGCGTTGAACCTTAATATATTTTGTGCCCAAATGAATCTGAATGCACCATCTCAAGTCTAGACTTTCCAAATGTTCCCCAAACCCCCAAGTTGCACCGCTGTACTTGGATTGCACTGCTCGGAAGGGCATACATTCACCAACTTCAGAAAATTGTGGACATCCTTTTTAGAATTTCCATGTTTTTCCTTCATTGATGTACCGTAGCCATAGCGTAGGCCTATCTATATCTAGATGTGTTCCATATTGTAGCTGTGAAAGGGAATTGTATGAGGGTCACATAGAGTAAATCTGTATTTAAAGACAATTCAGCCTACTGTTTACAGACCTATAAGAGAGGCGTGTGCTAAAGGGCGCATCGCGGAAGATTTCCAAACAATTGGGGTGGGGATATGAACAATGCTTGTAGCAGGTAATGACCATTTCTTTAAGTTTACCTTGTTACACAATTGTTTGTGCTTTCCTACAGTTGGGGGGGGGGGGCAGTTTATTTTAGCATATTTCCGAGGGGGGGGGTTCATTTTAGCTTATTTCCGAGGGGGGGCAGTTGATTTTAGGGTATTCGCGAGGGGGGAGGCGGTTCATTTTGTGGTATTTGCAGAACGAGAATCTCATCCCCCCCCCCCTGCCATAAATAATGAACGCTCCCTTAGTGTGTATTTGCAATTATTAGGGAGTGCTCATTTTTTAAAAACAGGGGGGGGCGGTGAGATTTCGCGCGGAGCGCGCAAAATTGTTTCACCCCCCCCACTAGAGGGGTCGACATTTTTTACCCCCCCCCCCCCCCCCGGCAGGCCGAAAATCGCGCGCGTTCGCGCCCCTTTGTAGCATAGTAACGCGCGGGCTTTTTCCCTCAAAACAGGTTGACTTTTTTTCACCCCCCCCCCCGGGGTCCAAATTTCCCCCCCCCCCCGGTCAAGGGGTCCAAATTCCCCCCCCCCCCCCCCAAATCCACCACCCCCCCCCCCTGTTGTTAAAAAATGAGCACTCCCTTAAAAGGGAATACAATTGACCATTAAATGACATTGTGGATCAAATGTTGAAAGAAGTAGATCTAGCTGATTTTAATATCTATTACCATTAGGGCGTTGTAGGCAGGCGTTATTAGTTGCAAGGGGGTGGTGGGTTTGGGGGGGGGGGCGTAAAAATTCCAGACCCCTCCTGAGGGGAGGGGGGGGCGTAAAAAATTATGCCCCTTCAACAAAAAAAAAAGCCAGCGCGTAAGCCGTAGCTATATTTCAAAGGGGGGGCGATAACATTTCGGTGAGGGGGGCACAAAATCTTTGATGCACTCTCGAAGGGGGGGGGGGGGCGTAAAAAAAATGTCGCGTCTCCGTGCGAAATCTCACCACCCCCATCTGTAATAAATGAACACTTTCTTAGTTCTAGATAATAGGAGTGATAATTTCTTAACAACAGAAGAGGTTGGTGGATTGGGGATGGACCAACGTCAATGGACCCCTCTGGAAAGGGGCCAGAAAATGTTCACCCTACTTAATGGCAACTAAACCTGTGTCAGCCATGATGTTATGAAATCGAACCCGTCTACCGGGTAGCTCATAGTATAGCCTATTAGTCTATAGCTGGAGTGAGGGAGGATCGAGGGGCGGCGGAAACGTGGATTTCACCACACTTGCGCACAACTCCACGGATCTACAATTATTTTTTTTGAGAGCGAGAACTACTCAGTATAATGGTACCCGTTAGTTTTTTGAAAATATCTAGGTGCGGTTATAGTGCTAAGTTATACGTCAGATTTGCAGTACTACATTTTTCAGTTGAAGAATTATTTGTGACTCTGTCGGTTATGACTGAAAATAGTGATACGTCCCAGGAGTCCATGCAAAGCACTGTTTATTAACCGGCTCCATGTCCCATGGACCCGGTTACTATCAGTCAGTATGGGTTTCCGTAGCCTCAGAGAGAGGGGTAGCGCGTCCCATAGAGCCGCATAGTGAACATGAACCATAGGCCTAGTATGGGAGAGGTGGCGGCAGGCAGTGGTGCGTGACCTGGCAGCAGTGTGGTAGCATTAGTAAATCTAAGCAGGCTGAGGTGGTGGGTGCATTCGTGAACTTCACCCTGACCCTTTAAGGACAGCACACTGCTTCACCTACACAGTGATACACTCCTGCATCATGACTCCTGTAGACTAACCCTTTAAGGACAGCACACTGCTTCACCTACACAGTGATACACTCCTGCATCATGACCCTTTAAGGACAGTACACTGCTTCCCTTCACAGTGATACACTCCTGCATCATGACTCCTGTAGACTAACCCTTTAAGGACAGTACACTGCTTCACCTACACAGTAATACACTCCTGCACACCTACACAGTGATACACTCCTGCATTTTGACTCCTGTAGCCTAACCCTTCAAGGACAGCACACTGCTTTACCTACACAGTGATACACTCCTGCATCATGACTCCTCTAGACTAACCCTTTAAGGACAGCACACTGCTTCATCTACACAGTGATACACTCCTGCATCATGACTCCTGTTTACTAACCCTTCAAGGACAGCACACTGATTTACCTTCACAGTGATACACTCCTGCATCATGATTCCTGTTTACTAACCCTTTAAGGACAGCACACTGCTTCACCTACACGGTGATACACTCCTGCATCATGATTCCTGTAGACTAACCCTTTAAAGACAGCACACTGCTTCACCTACACAGTGATACACTCCTGCATCATGACTCCTGTAGACTAACCCTTCGAGGACAGCACACTGCTTCACCTACACAGTGATACACTCCTGCATGATGCCTCTTGAGCACTAACTCCTTAAGGACAGCACACTGCTTCACTTACACAGTGATACACTCCTGCATGATGCCTTTTGAACACTAACCCTTTAAGGACAGCACACTGTTTCACCTACACAGTGATACGCTCCTGCATCTTGATTCCTGTAGACTAACCCTTTAAGGACAGCACACTGCTTCACCTAGACAGTGATACACTCCTCATCATGACTCCTGTAGACTAACCCTTTAAGGACAGAACACTGCTTCACCTACACAGTGATACACTCATGCATGATGCCTCTTGAACACTAACCCTTTAAGGACAGCACACTGCTTCACCTACACAGTGATACACTCCTGCATGATGCCTCCTGTAGACTCTTTACGGACAGCACACTGCTTCACCTACCCAGTGATACACTCATGTATGATGCCTCTTGAACACTAACCCTTTAAGGACAGCACACTGCTTCACCTACCTAGTGATACACTCATGCATGATGCCTCTTGAACACTAACCCTTTAAGGACAGCACACTGCTTCACCTACACAGTGATACACTCCTGCATCATGACTCCTGTAAACTAACCCTTTAAGGACAGCACACTGCTTCACCTACACAGTGATACACTCCTGCATCATGACTCCTGTAAACTAACCCTTTAAGGACAGCACACTGCTTCACCTACACAGTGATACACTACTGCATCATGACTGCTGTAGACTAACCCTTTAAGGACATCATGACTCCTGTTTACTAACCCTTTAAGGACAGCACACTGCTTCACCTACACAGTGATACACTACTGCATCTAAATTCCTGTTTACTAACCCTTTAAGGACAGCACACTGCTTCACCTACACAGTGATACACTTCTGCATCATGACTCCTGTAGACTTACCCTTTAAGGACAGCACACTGCTTCACCTTCACCGTGGTGATGAACCAGAACCCTCACTGGAAGCCGGTTACCACACCTTTGGTGTGGATATCCTAGAATAATAATCCTCAAACTTTGAAACCTCGTAATAGTTCACACCCAGATACCTCTAATATGTCCCCTTTCACACCTGTGACAGCTGTGAGCCCAGGGGACCTTGAGTGTGGTGGGGGTGAGCACCCCCCTGCTGCTGTATTGGGCGCGCAGGATTCTAAATCCCTCTAGATCTAGACTAATTTTGCATTAATACCTACCGTAAAACCTCGTGTATAAGCCGTGACTATAAAAAAATAGTACACTAATCAGATTGGTGGTGCGGCTTATATGATCAGCCCATGGTCAGGGTGTGGCTTATATGCGAGTTTTTGCTACTATGGTACAGTCCTAAAGTCGCCATAGTCAAAGCCCTGGTGTGGCTTATAGGATCGGCCCAAACTCTAGGTGCGGCTTATACACGAGTTAGGCTTTTACGCGAGGTTTTACTGTACCCAAGATCTATATTTAATCCGGGGGGGATTTCAATGCAAGGCCCAGACACCGTATGACGTACATGCCCGGGCACCTAAGCCTGAGCCCCATATAAAGTAGACTCGGCCCCCGTCTGTATCACTACAGACTGGGGGCCAGCAGCAGTGCTGACTTACACTCTTCAAGCATAACCCTGACAAAGTATATGCTTGGCGAGTGTAGCGTGTCCAGTCGGCGCCCATGCGTGTCACTCTCCAGCAGATGTTTAGTATATGCTGGTGTATGTACCCAATATCTGCTGGGAGACAGTACTGCTAACCCAACGCCGTCCCCGGCCCTGATAAGGCACTGGGTCAGACCCTGGTCGGGCGTGTGCATGGTCACGGGTGAGCGGGTCTGACAGCGAGAGACTACATATAAAGACACCCTGCACACTGCCACACCTGCAATTTAATATTAACCTGATCTTAATTCGTGGCTTTTCCTCCAGGACCTCACTGGGATTGAAGAGATGTCAAGATGTCGAGAGATGCTACAAAGACACAATTGGGACATGGAGGTGTGTGCACCTTTCTTCTTATATTGTAGTGCTATTGAGATGGGTTTTTTTCTATGAATTTATTTGCAATATGATACGGTCAAACCGAATTTTAAGCTGGAAAAACCCAAATTGTTCACGTCAGTCATTCCGGCAAAACTGTTTCTACCTAAAAATAAATAAATTAAATATTACTCTACAAGTAGATCTAGTAGAATAAGCAGAATAAAATGCTTATCGTGATAATATCATAGACGTAAAACCAGCCAAGAGCATATTTCCGAATGTGTACTATACATAGAAGGGAAATAGCACTCGTCCATATCGAGATAAAAATCTAATTGGATATTGAGAAATGCAGGGCTAGATTATAGATACTGACCTTTCAGTAGTTTTGACCCTGATTTCACAATGAAAAATGAATTCCTTAGAATATCCCAATGTGGGCTGTAACAAACAATTCAAAAAAATAAATCCACCATGATAATTGTTCACATAGAGTGACCATTAATGTTGCACTTTGATCCTCCAGGTGGCGGTCCAGTCGCGGTTTAACGAGGAGGAGGGGGCGCCGGCCGTGTACCAACAGGAGCGCCGAGAACCACGCACACCGCCCGTAGACGCACACCCAGCCGACCAACGGTCTGTATCATACCACATGTTGTCCATTCTTGGTGGCTAGGTGGCTTTATAATCTTATGTTTAATTACTAGTTACCATTATAACCTCACTGTAGGGGCTAGTACATTGATTAAAGGGGAAACCACTGGTAAGAGCTGATAAGATAGGTACAAGCCTGTCCACGGATATGGGTAGGCATGTGGTATCTCTTTATCAATGTACCTCACTTTACCCAGCAAAATTTACAATGGCGGACCCACAGGGTATGCAGGGTTCCCACAAGTCATGGAAAGTCATGGAATTTGAAAGATGTCATGGAAAGTCATGGAATGTCATGGAATTTTGTAAAAATTTGCTGTGTGTCATGGAATGTCATGGAAATGGAAAATAATAGAATTAATATTACAAAACTCTGCGAATGTACCATTGCCCTTCTAGATTTTAGGTTTTTTTTCAGGGGCCAAGCCCCTTAACCCCCAGAAGAATATGATAAATGTCATGTAAAATCGAGATTTTTGTCATGGGTATAATAGGTTCTTATTGGAGCACTCATTTCTGTTTTGTAGGATATACACTGTCGCTCGGCCCCGACCACATGGACTCGTAGGCTGGGGGTATTTCATCGTTCTCTTCCCCTTCCGCTTTGTGTACTCAACAGTTTTAGATATACTTAAATTTGCCTGTAAGTACATTTTGAATTTCTCTCAACATTTTATATACGCATATATACACTCTTCCTAGTATTTCTTACATTTGACATTGGAAAACCCAATATTTGTAGTATATTTGTATATCTTTCACTTTCTATACAGTTTCTGTATTTTACTGGTTTCTAACCTACTTGCAAACCCACTGTTCTTTGCTTCTTTAATTGTATTACAAATATCTTAAGTTTCCTGGAAGAGAAATACTTAAAAAAACCTAGAATACTGTTAGTGTGTGGGACAGAAATATGTGCCCTCTTTTCCTAAACTAGATTATAGTGGAAAACATGTTGATGTGGTAAAAGACTTATGAAGTAGGTGACCATTGTGACTGATCTGTATTTTCCCCCTTATTATTCATAGATCGTCTTCTTCGGCCAGATCCAAGGCGACGTGAGTATTGATCATTTGCAACAATTTGAAAATAACGTAATCTTTTCATACAGAAATTGTAAATTTATTACCGTAAAAGTAATGGCGCAGTCTGGAAAAATAGAATGGAATACATACCAATGAAACAACGATTACGTATTAAGGAAATCAAATAAATATATTTTCCACAAATCTCACCATTCAAATATGACCCATGACTGGAATAGGTTATGGGGCATATGTGAATTAAATCAAGTATGCATAGACAGTGGGATATGCGACTAACATAGGATGGATCTTGACACTGATAGCTTTGAGTATTAACAACAATCCATGAGCCTAGACAATTTACGGTTCCTCCCTGGCCACACTTACCCCCCCCCCCCCAAAAAAAAAAGGTTGTGTTTAGGTAACATGGCCCAAAAAGGATAGGTTAGGTAGGTCGATTTATTTATTTTTTTACCAAATTTTTGTGAGTATTTTGAGACAATATTCTTCCCATTTTCGTATAATTTTCAGTCAAAAGATATTTCCCCTATATATAAAACGGCATTAGTTGGCACCAGCGAAGGACCCCATTGAAATAGCCTTGAGTGCTTGCCGGGAACAGATAAGCCAAAAGAGGCTACCTAGAACTATGTATTTTTTTCAAAGTCAACTCGATTTTTCTTCCCAAATTCGCTTCAATTAATATTGTGATTTCTTTATTTCTCATAATTGTTCTTCCTATTGGTCCAGTTTTTAAAATTTCATTGTATCTAAAGGAAAAACGACATAATAATACAAATACTCTCGTAGTACAGACCTGGCAACAAGCGGCAGTGAAAGTTACAAAAATCCGCCATGTTATGCTGCATGAAAACGGCATGAGAATAACTCATTTATGAAAGTATGGTGGTCAATTTCAAAGAATTTCCACAGTAAATACTAATTTAATTGTGCGCCATGAGTATAATGGCATAAAACATTCAAATGATTTTAGATAATCAAGTCTAAACTTTTCCATCGGCACTCCTCGGCGGCTACCACATTGCACTGAATGCGCGGCCTGGTAGATAGGGACGCTCGTAACTATGGCGATGTTGTCACGGCCTAACACGGGCAGCGGGACGCTGCAGTGTGTTCCCGCGCTTGATCCGGCCAATCTTTCCAGTGGAGGGAGGGGGGGGGGGAGCTGTTCTGACGCAGAATGATGTGCAGGAACAGTGATGCTCACGTTAGTCAAGGGGGGGGGGGGGGTCTGTTCAATTTTTCCTGTTTCTTTTTTGCTGGATTGGAGTGCGTGTGTGTGTGGGGGGGGGGGGGGGGGGCAATCCAATGCCAGAGGTGTGATTTAGGCCTACACTTTATAGATAGGCCTATCTAATCAGAATATGGAACCACGAAAAAAGCTGAAGGTGTGGTGGGCAGGGTGAGTTGGCCTAGCCTAATGCGGAAGAATGGGATAGCCTACATCGTTTTGGGTAGGCCTACATTACAGGGGGTTGGGTCAATGCAGGATTGGACGTAGGCCTACATCGGGCATACATATAGAGACCGTTGGGGGCTGGACAATTACTGTAAATTTTTACTTGAAAATCCAGTCGCCGAGAGTGGGATCCTACATATATGGATGGCTTGCGGGGGGGGGGGGGGGGGGCAGGGATTTGCAAATGTAACGGAGTAGGCCTATAGATACACCCCCCACAATCCCGGCCCCCGAAGGGGCTGGTTCAGTTTAAAAAGTGTTGTTTTTTTCTTTGGTAGAAAAAAAGTGTGTGTTTTTTGATAGAGAAAAAAATACAAAAATGCCTTTTTTTTGGCCTTACCATCCAAACCCGTTTGGTTCTATTTAACACTGTTATTTGTTGTCGCAGATGTCACAGACCCTGTAGGTGATGTAGTAGCGTTTGTGAGGCGGTTTGAGGAGGAGTACGGGCCGCTGCACCCCACCTTCTTCAACGGCACATATAGCCAGGTACCTCAACTCTCATTACTTTCATTTCTAAGACAAAATAAGTTACATATGGACATATTAGTAGTATATTCCACATTTCATAAGGTGCTATGATATCATATCAAATCAATGGAGGCATACATGATCAATTTTATTTGGCCAGTTCAGCGAAATACATAAATATGCACTAAAAAGTGTGTTATCAGCTGGTATCAAAACTGAATCCTGCTTATTATGACTGAATAAAACTCTGTAAAACTTGTATTGTAAGTGTAACCTATTGTATCAGTAAAGTGAAAATAAAATAAAAGGCTGGTTGTGCGATTTCCTTTAGTTAGACCACACCAGTGACCGGGGGCATTTAGGGCTTTTCATTGAGAACATTGCAGAGAATTTGTCGATACACGATGTATACATGTAAATGTCCAAAGGTAGAAAATGTATATTTTATTTTGTGAATTCAGGCCCTGAATGAAGCCAAACGAGAGCTGAAGTTTTTGCTAGTTTATCTTCACGGTGACGACCACCAGGACACTGCCACCTTCTGCCGGTAAGAACCACATTTATATGTATATCAAGGATTGCATGATGCCCCAAGAATTGATATTCATTTGTTGTCATGATGCACCAATGCAAGGGCGCCGAGATACTTGCTAGCATGTTGGTTTATTACCGACCCTTTGGGTGTGTTACAAGCCTATAGGGGCAACATGAGGCATGAATGCAACATGAGTTAGTTACTCAACAGGACTACATTCATGCATTGTGACGACAAGTAGCATAGTGCAATTTAAAGCGAGAGAAAAGGGTATAATGCAATTTCAATTCTTAGGGTACAAATTGCGATGGCTTTTATCAATGCACATCTCACCCACCCCACAGGAACATTGACTGCACTTATGAAAGGAGCTGCAACCAGTCCCGTAAATTTGCGGGTATAAACCTAACTCGCATATTAGCAGCAACCCTAGCTTTGACAACCCTATAAGCCAACCCTATAATTTAGCCCCGTCGTATACTTAAAAAAACTTGTGTATAAGCCGCACCGGACTAAGGGCCAATCCTATAAACTGTACTGGTGATTGACTCGCGTACTAGCCGCAGCTTCTACGCTAGAATTTACAGTATGTATATAGTACATGTGTATATGTAAGTATGTTGTTGTTGGCAGGGGGACACTGTGTAGTCCGGAGGTGGCAGAATACATCAACACGCAGATGCTCTTCTGGGCGTGTAACACCAACAGTCCCGAGGGATTCAGAGGTAAGACACCTGAACGTAAAACCTGTTTTAAGGCCACACCTAAAAAAAGGTTGGTCTACGAATTTTCTTTTTTTTTTAAATGGTGCCAGCAAGCGAAAAAAAAATGTCTGGAGATTTTAACCTTGAATTGAGCGAAGCGGGCAAAGCGAGAAAAATTTTAACAGAAAATGATGTGGGCGCATCCATAGACACTTTTTTTTTCAAAAAAAATTGCAAATCTTTTTGGTGTGGCCTAAGGCTTCTCTGCACAATTAAATGTACCTAAAACAAAACCCTAGTCATTGTTTATCAGTTATAAAGTAATACAAAACTTATTTTTCATTTTTATAATTTAAAGATATTAAAATCAAATGTGTATTATGGGGCCTACCCTCGGTATTAAGAAAGTCTTACCCTTATGCTAATCGATTTGCATAGGTATCTTGTGAGTGATAATGCCCTGGATGTTTTTACAAATTAATCTGTGTATACTTAGAACCATCAAATCTGTTTTCTGTTACAGTATCACAAGCACTACGCGAAAACACATACCCCTTCATAGCTATGATTGTATTACGGGAGAACCGTATGACAGTAGTGGCCCGCATTGAGGGGCCTATCGGTAAGTGTATGAATAGTTGAAGTATTTAAATTTTTCCTGAAACATAGAGATATTGATCCCAGATTTATATAATAACTCAAACTAAAAGAACATCTTTTCATAGCCTAGCGGTTGAAAATTTTAATTCTGTTGATGTTATTGATTGTTCTTTTTCCGTATACCTCTATCTGTGATAATTATTTGAAGTAAAATGTATGCTGGTTTAATTGCTTTTCAGGCGGTGACGAGCTGGTCGCTCGGTTAGGGCGCGTCATGGTTGACAACGAGGCCTCGTTAATAAGTGTCAGAGCAGAGAGGTAAGGCAGCGTAATCTTTTATTTACTACATAGATAACAGTTTATGTACATATAACTAAATATTTCTTAGCCTTTAAAACCATATTAATTTAGATATTCTCTCCAGTGAAATATGTTGTACCTGTGTTGTAACATTAAAGATTGACTGCTTTTACTTCCACGTACCACCCGGACGTTTAACTCCCTAACAATCAAATAAAAATTACCGTACTTTATTTCGTATATAAATATATCGTATATTATAAACACTGTTTGAGTTTGAAGTAATTCTCAATATCAATTAATGATTTCCCTAAATGATAATTCAGCTTTGACTATGAATTATACCATGTGTTGCCTTGTTTGCAGAGATGAGAGAAGTTTTAACCAAACATTACGGGAACAACAAGATCAAGCGTATCTGGAATCTCTAAAGATGGACCAAGAAAAGGTAGGATCAAACAAATGAATGATTCTCACCATCCGGAGGAATAATCACTTTTCCCTCTCCAAATCGTCTTTAGGGCAAGACAAAAATTCAAAAACAAAGGAAATTAATGACAAGATGTCCTGAAAGGGTTAAAATCAGGTATTTTAAACAGCAGGTAAACGCACAATGATACAATTTTAGTAGCTTTGGGTGCATACATTTTGCATAGCCAGGGCGATGAGATTTCCCTCGGCAGATACCCCAAAATGAAGCGCCGCCTCCCATCTCCAATAGCTCATCCCTCCGCCCGAGCTATAAATTAATGAACGGTTTAACTTTTATAGGAGCGTAAGCGGAAAGAGGAGAAGGAGCAACTCGAGCGGGAGGAGCAGGAGGAGAAAGACAAAGAACGAGAGGAACAGGAACGTATTGAGGTAACTTAAGGCTTACATGACCATATTCAAAAAATATACACTTTAAGATTCATTTGAAGTTTGACCACTAAAACTTATACCGTAAAACCTCCCTTATAAGCCGCGGCTAGTACCGTAAAACCTCGCGTATAAGCCTAACTCGCGTATAAGCCGCACCCCAACTTTGGCGCGATCCTATAAGCCGCAGAGGCCCTCTGAACAACCCCTAGGAAAAACTCGCGTACAAGCCGCACTCCCAACATTAGCCTACGTCCATGAGCCCCACATGGAATCAGAGTCCTCCTGGCGGCCCGTATGTCCTCCCCGTGGCCCGTGTGATGACTTTCTTAGTGCAAGGGTTGTCTGTAGGGGGGAAGCCTCACCCCCCCCTCGACCCGACCCGACTTAAACCCGCAGGTCTCGGTACCCCTCCACCGACAGTCAGGGCTCAGTCGGGACAGGTACTCAGCCCTATTTATAGGAGAGCTCGGGCTTTAATGTAGTTTATGACATGTACAGTTATGTGGCGGTCACCCCCCCCCCCCCCCCCACCTCTCTCATTGTAGTATGTTACTGCATAGAATGCTGGCAGGGATTAGCGGTGGGCCGCATTGTCTTAGGGCTGAGGTGCGAGTGGGTTGTATTGTCTTAGGGCTGAGGTGCGAGTGGGTTGTATTGTCTTAGGGCTGAGGTGCGAGTTGGTTGCATTGTCTTAGGGCTTTAGGTGAGAATATGAGGCATTGACACTGCCCACTCACCTTTGTTAGGTAAGCACCCCCCCCCTCCCCGTAGTCTCTTGTGACTCCTGGAGCTGTGTTAAGGCTTTTTATGGTCCTTTTGGTAATCACAATTGGGAAAAACTCGCGTATAAGCCGCACCCCGAGTTTGGGCCGATTCTATAAGCCGCACCGCCGATCTGACTCGCGTACTAGCCGCGGCTTCTACGCGAGGTTTCACGGTAGGCGAGTCAGATCGGCGATGCAGCTTATAAGATCGGCCCAGGGCCAGGGTGCGGCTTATACGTGAGTTTTTGCCACCATGGTACAGCACTAAAAGTCACCACAGTCAGATCTCTGGTGCGGCTTATATATCCGATATATTTTAATAACATCTCAGAATATGTTGATTTGTATTTTACCTTTCCATAAAAATAAACATAGATATAGAAGAAACTTTGTCAATTTTTACATACCAGCCCTCTTTTAATTTAGTATGCGAGGCGAGTTGTTTCCCAGAGGAGCTGTTTATGTTTCGCGTCAACTAACCCATATGGTTTCAAATACGTCTACATTACCTTAATGCCCCACTTTGCGTATTATAGGAGATAGCCCGGAGGAAGGAGGAGATCCGGGATGGGCTAACGGCTGAGCCGATGGCCGATGAACCGGACATCATACGGATCCTGCTCAAACTCCCCAACGGCACGCGGCTAGAGCGCCGCTTCTACCGCAACCAATCCCTGAAGGTAACTCATCAATGCATCATATTCTTGGTTGTCATGATGCATGAATGCAGCCCTGGCGAGTAACTGGCCAAGGCTGCATTCACGCATCATTCCGACGCTATGGGGTTGAGACGGCAAAGGGTAGAACGGATAAAAGCACTATGCACTACCCATTTAACTAGATTAAGGGGTAACACACAAATTACAAATCAGATCGACTCGGCAAATGTGCAAAAAATTAATCTTATCAAATTCAAAGTTGCTGGAAATTGATTGGTAGATTCACCAGAATAAGAGAGTAATGCATTTTTATTCTTACGATTCATGTTTAAAGTATCCTAAAAAAAAAGTTTTTTACCAGGCAGTACAATGACCCCCTTTATCTTCTATCTACAGCACCTATATAACTACGTCTTCGTCCACGAGGCCGCCCCCGACGACTTCCAGATCATCACCAATTTCCCCCGTAAAACGCTACCTTGCCAACCCACCGAGGACACACCCGAGCCCCCGACATTTGAAGAAGTAGGACTAGGCAAATCAGAGATGCTTTTTGTGCACGATAACGAAGCCTGAACCCGCCCAATCACTGGTATGCCTGAGTTATACCGAAGTGAAGGGATTTGTTATAGAGTCAGCGAGTGGATTGTGTCGGTCATCAGGAGAAAAGCCGTAGACGGAAGAGACAAGTCCTGTGATTGGCCAGTGTCGAAGGTCAATACAGTAACGAGGCATCCCATTGGTTGTTGCTGGACTAGACGTGATTGGTGCATTATCATGTCGGTGCTGGTCTCGTAGACGATAAAAAGACGCTGGCCGCTTTGTTTTATTTCTCATGTGCTCGCAGAATGTACGGAGCTGAATTCTAGTCGGCTTGGTGAGAGGTTTTGCGGGCTTGTGCCATTCCAGGACGATTTGTTAGACGGTATGAGTGTTCTATCCGATCGGGATTCCCATCAATGCCTTACCAGTTAGACTTTACAAGCCTGTTCAAGTGTATCGTCAAAGAGATGTGCGCACAATGGGTTAGCAGATCTGTGTAGATCTCGTTGTTAAATCAAGATTAACCATTTAAGGGCCACATAATCATGATGACTCCTGTCCAATTGTCATGATGCAATCTCTTTGGGTTTGTATCAACCCTGTCGAGTAGGTATGATGCATGAATGCATCACTGGCGACTTAAGTGCTACATGCTGCATTCATGCATCATGACGACAATAGGGCATAGCGCATTCAGGCATTATGCTGCCCTTGAAGGGTTAATACCATAGAAGTGGGACATTGATCTTTCACATACAACCTTCATAGACAAAACGCTCTCTCTTCTATTTCTATTCAGTAATAGAGTAAAAAGACCCTCCCGCTGTGATTAAACTCAGATCTTTAGACTTCACATCCATTTTCGTTCTGTTGATGTATTTTTTGTTTTTTTTAATGTTTGCTTTATTCCTTTAGATTTTGCTGTTTGCTTCTTGCAGTGTTTGTACGAAATGTTGGAGTAAAAGATGTGTGATTGTTGCCGAAGGAATATTTAAGTGGTGTCAGACGTGTAAGATTATTCTACGCTTGAAGCGAAATTCCTCAGATTACCCCTACAAGGGCCTTGATTTATCTAGGGCCACATAAAACGTGGTCGATATTAATAGTTAGTCGTATCTTTAGGTGAAGTTTGACTACTTTGTATAATAAATCGATTCTCTAATTCTCATATCCCAGATTGTACAGTCGATAATTTCTCCTCCAAGATACCAATGTGATCACTTCTGTATTAAAGACTGGGGGACTTGTAATTATCATGAATAGAACCCCTAGACGCTTCATATAGTAAAGAAAAGAGTATTTATTTGCCACCAGAGAATGTTTCTGATACTGTACAGTGTTGTAGCATGGAGACCAAGGAGGAAACTAGATGTACATAGATTACCAGTAGTAATAAAACACCAAAAGATGAAGATTACCATTTCCGTTAGTCATATTGTACAAATGTATGGACCCTCGAACTAACCAACGGTAAATCTCAACTTTCAACCATTGGCAGTGTACAAAAATTCTCCTCTCTTTTAAGTTGTTATTTTTCACCAATTTCTAAGGAAAGACGCAAATATAGTTACGTATGTGTGTCAGTTATGTTAAAAGGGGGAAAAAATCGTCCAACCAGGGATATTGTATTTGTAAAAGAGAATAAACACCTGAGTGTTGAATCTGCAATATTTGAAAGGGTGAAAAGGGAGATTTAAACTGGCCATTTCCTGTATGCTAGTGTTGAGTGTGTTGGCAAAGATGCTAATATTGATGCCTTTTATCTTTCCTCCGTGAATCAAACTGGAAATTGGCAGTATGTGGACCAAAATGTGAATCTGTATGGCTCTTGACTGGTTCTTAAGTTGACACCAATCAGCATTTTGTTTCAGTTCTTGCACAGGTTGTCCGGTTCTTACCGGGACGTATATGTTCCATGCACACAGTACAAGCGAAGCCAAACTGAGGCGTGAAGCAATGTAACTTTTAGACTATTGGAGATAAATAAAGAAATATTTAAAACATACTGATTTGGTTTAAATCATGAATTATTAATATGCAGCATTTGGCTTACAGATTTTGAATTTAAGGGAGTGTTCATTTATCATTTACAGGGGGGGGGAGGCGTAAACATTTCCGACCCCTCTTGAGGGGGGGGGGCGTAAAAATTTAAGCCCCTTTTTAGCAAAAAAGCCAGCGCGTTACTCAGGGATGTGATTTGAAAATTATCAGATGGTAGGAAAAATGTATAGGCCCAAAAACAACTGAGAAGTTTTTGTTTTCTGTTGTTTTAAGCACAGCACAGGCACATTTTCTTGCACAGCACTGCAATTAACCTGTGTGTGTGGCGGGGGGGGGGTGACTTTTGGAAATCTTAAAGCCTAATGCTGCATTTTGTTTGGGGGGTTTGGGGGATGGCCCCAAGAAAATTTAGAATGTCTAGCCTGGAAATGGTGCATTCTGAAGCATTTTAGCACAAAATGTATAAAAAGGATCAGATCTCTATTTTCAGGCTTCTTATAACTGTTTTTTGGAGGAAGGTTCTAAAAAAAATTGAAATTCAAAACTTGAAATTGTGCAATCTGCTGCTTTTTGGAACAAAATATATGAAAGCTCAGGTCTCCATGATTGGGACTGGAACCTTGTTTTGAGGGGGAAAGGTTTTAGAAAATTTTGAAATTCTAGATTTGAAACAGTGCTATCTGCTGCTTTTTGGAACAAAATATATGAAAGGTACCTTGCTTTGAGGGGGAAAGGTTTTAGAAAATTTTGAAATTCTAGAATTGAAACCGTGCTATCTGCTGCTTTTTGGAACAAAATATATGAAAGCTCAGGTGTTCATGATTGGGACTAGAACCTTGTTTTGAGGGGGAAAGGTTAAAAAAATCTTGAAATTCTAGCATTGAAACAGTGCTATCTGCTGCTTTTTGGAACAAAATATATGAAAGCTCAGGTCTTCATGATTAGGACTGGAACCTTGTTTTGAGGGGGAAAGGTTTTAGAAAATTTTGAAATTCTAGGATTGAAACAGTGCTATCTGCTGCTTTTTGGAACAAAATATATGAAAGCTCAGGTCTTCATGATTAGGACTGGAACCTTGTTTTGAGGGGGAAAGGTTTTAGAAAATTTTGAAATTCTAGAATTGAAACCGTGCTATCTGCTGCTTTTTGGAACAAAATATATGAAAGCTCAGGTCTTTGTGTAAGCTTTCTGTCTGCGATGCCCCCCAGCCCTATTCTCTGGGGTTGGAACCTTTCTTTTTGGAGAAAGGATTTAGAAAATTTTGAAATTCTAGCATTGAAACGGTGCTATCTGCTGCTTTTTGGAACAAAATATATGAAAGCTCAGGTCTTCATGATTAGGACTGGAACCTTGTTTTGAGGGGGAAGGTTTTAGAAAATTTTGAAATTCTAGAATTGAAACCGTGCTATCTGCTGCTTTTTGGAACAAAATATATGAAAGCTCAGGTCTTTGTGTAAGCTTTCTGTCTGCGATGCCCCCCAGCCCTATTCTCTGGGGTTGGAACCTTTCTTTTTGGAGAAAGGATTTAGAAAATTTTGAAATTCTAGCATTGAAACGGTGCTATCTGCTGCCTTTTTGGAACAAGATTTATTAAAGCTGAGGTCTTTATGGTTGCGACAGGAACCTTGCTTTTGGAGGAAAAGGTTTAGAAAATTTTGAAGTTCTACAGTTGAAATGGTGCTATCTGCAGTAATTTTGGAACAAAATATATTAAAGCTCAAATCTTTGTGTTAGCTCTCTATCTGCAATGCCCCCAGCCCTATTCTCTGGGGCTGGAACCTTTCTTTTTGGAGGGAAAGGTTTTAGAAAATTTTGAAAGCCTAGACTTGAAAACTGTGTCCTCTATGATTGGGCCGGAACCTTGTTTTTGAAGGGAAATGTTTTGAGAAAATTTTGAAAGCCTAGACTTGAAAACTTGCAATCTGGTGCATTATATATTTGATTATAGTTGATATCATGATGGGCAAGCGTCAACTATAGTATATTATATCAGTTTTTTGGCAGGAGTTTTCAGCCAAGCATAACAAACACAACGCTGCAGGGCTACCTTCCCATCCCCCTCACACCTTAATCCATGAATGAGTTAAGTGTCCATTTGTAAATCAGATGGCACAACAGTACTAGGGGGGTATGGGGGCATGCCCCCCAAGAAAATTTTGAAAACAAAGGAGGCAAATGGTACAATTTGGTGTATTTCAGACTTCTGGTCTGAAGAATCAGGACTTCACTTTTTGGAGATTCTGTCTGGCAATTGAGTAGCAGACCCCCCCCCCCCCACTGAAAAAATATCTCATTGGATCTGGGAAAATCATGAGGGTCGACTTTTTAGCTCTATTTGGTAGGAAATCCTACCAAAGTAGGAGAAATCACATCCCTGGTTACTATAGGTCACAGGGGGGGGGGCCGAAAAATTTTCGGTGCCTTCGGCGAGGGGGGCGCGAAACGTTACACGCGCTCTCGTTCTCGAGGGGGGGGGGGGCGTAAAAAATATTCGCCCCTCCGCGCGGAATCTCACCACCCCCCCCCCTGTAATTAATAAATGAACACTCCCTTATTTTTTCTTTTCTTTATTTTTGGGGGGGGGGGGGTATGCCCCCGACTCCCCTAGGTTTCGTATTGCACTTGCGACAATTCGAAAGCAATATTTCACTTGAGCTCTGTATTTAGTGTTAAGTTACCTTATACTGAGACTTTCTCCCACAGTTTTACAATTTTCAAATCACATCCCTGATCAGCGGGGGGGGGGGGGGGCGTCTGGGAATATTCTGAAATTTTGCCAGGGAAAATGAATGAGTCATACTCATAGTCTACCACTACGCCTGGAGGCAACCCTTAAGGCTACCGCAGACGGACCCGACTCGATCGGTAGCTAGGCAGATCGGGTGGGTCTGCGGGAACGTCATCCCGATCGAATCGGCCCAATCAAACATGTTTGATAATGCCCGACTCGATCGGCCGATCGAGTCCGCCGATCGGATCGGGTCCGTCTGCGGTAGGCTTTAGGCTACACCATAGAACAATGGTATGGTACGTTAATCTTGATCTGAAGGGCACCTGGACTATATCGGCTCTACCTTTCTGGTTACAATACTATTCCGCATTAGCTAGATGTCCTGTGGACAGCGCCATGTTGATTGGTACCAGTGTAACCAGTCTAACCTCCAGCAACCAGCTCAGCCAAATCTCGTGGCCGAGATTAGGGTACAAGCAGGGTGCAGGTATTGTGAATAGGTTGTACCTGGACACTCCTAATGTCACCTGTGTCCAGTATAGTGTAGTGGTTAGCACTGTGGTCTCATGATGCAGAGTACCTGAGTTCAAATCTCTTCCAGGCAATGCCTGGTAATCAAATTCATAAGTATAGCAATTTTGGAAACAGAATACATTATTCACAATACTAAAGAAAATTTAGAAATATGTATTTAAAGGACATAGTGTTATTTGGCCGGGTAGGGATTTGAACTTGGGCTCCCAGCATTATGAGTCCACAGTGCTAACCACTACACTATACTGGACACAGGTGACATAAGGAGTGTCCAGGTACAACCTATTCACAATACCTGCACCCTGCCTGTACCCTAATCTCGGCCACGAGATTTGGCTGAGCTGGTCCTTGCAGAGCAAAGGGTTATGATTGTAACCAGTGGTCCAAAAGGTGGAGCCACTGTATCTCGCTAATGCGGAATAGAGACAGGTCAGCAGACGCAGCATAAGGGGGGAGAGAGGTGGGAAGCACGACATGTCCCGGGGACTAAACTGCCCGAAGCTTTCTGCCACCCATCAGCGATTAGACTGTCGAGAAGACTGTCCCATGCTGGCTCCGCCATCTTGAATAGCTGGGAGTTCCCTGCTTTTCTGCTGGCTCAACTCGCTCCTTATGTAATAGAATAGAGATTGGCGGAAGTCACGTGATCAAACAGTTAGAGGAGGAATCTATTTATAGAATGTCACGTGACAAATGACGTCAGACCACAAAATGGCGCCAGGCCCCCATAAACCGTAGGCAGGACGACATGGGAGTAACCTACGTTTAGCTCGATAAACTAATCAGCGATTCTACTACAGAGGGCGCCTCTATCTGGCAGGAGTCATTCTGCAGCAGAGAGAGTGGTTAGAAGAGCTCTCTGCATGGTTAAAATCTCTAGTAGAGGCTGTTACTCTTTCACAGCTTCTTAAACTAAACTCAAATCAAGCTTAATTAAGTTAATACAATAGTATACATCATTTTTCTTTGCATTAAGATGAATATGTCCGTACACACAAGTCATTTTGAAGAATGGCGTCATCTTTAATACTACAGAATAACCCAGACAGTCATGTTGATTCTTCAAGTTCAATGGTGGGCACTGGACGTTGGCGTTTGACATTAATGTTCCGGGATAATGACCAAGGGAGATTAGACAGATAGGTAAGGTTCCCCACGAAGGATTTCCGCTTTCTAATACATTGTTTGGGACATGAGAGATCCTTGTCTTCATCAAACTCAGAGCGAGCTGCTGAGCGGGGGCCGTCTAATTCGATTCGTCTAATTCCCAGCAGACGACTTTTCAACTGTCAAAGGGAGTGATCATTTTTTAAAGGCGCACTGAGTTGAGGACCTAAGGGAGTGATCATTTATTATCAACAGGGGGGGGGGCAAAAAAAATTGGACCCCTTGACCGGGGGGGGGGCAAAAAATTTGGACCCCCGCTTGGGGGGGGGGGGGGCCAAAAAAATTTAACCTGTTTTGAGCCAAAAAGCCCGCGCGTTACTATGCTTCAAAGGGCCTGCGCGCGAGCCGATTTTCAACCCTAATTTTGACCCCTTGACCGGGGGGGGGGGGGGGGAAACCCACCAACCCCCCCTGTTGTTGAAATTTTTTTCACCCCCCCCCCCCGGGCCCATCACAATTGTTTACCACCCCCCCCCCCCCCCCCCCCCGCAGCGCAATTTGTAAATAGCGCAGAATCAGAGCCGCGCAGAATGCCAATCTGTGGGGAATAGAAATGTCAGTGCAGATGCGAGTACCTGTTTCATTTGTAACTCTCTGAATCAATTTAATCTACATTAAATAACTTAATCGGAATCTCGCAGACATTTGTATACAGCGCACAGAAGATTGGGGTTCTGCGCCGATTGGCGAATAGCGCCCAACATGGACCTTTTGAAACATAGTAACGCGCAGGCTTTTCGCTCAAAACAGGTTAAATTATTTTGCCCCCCCCCCCCCCGGTCAAGGGGTCCAAATTATTTTGCCCCCCCCCCCAAACCCACCACCCCTCCCCCCCTGTTGTAAAAAAATGATCACTCCCTAAGTCTAAAGGCACCTCCCACACCCCCCAGCCCACACCCATTGACAATTTGTCCCAAGTTCCAACCAAAAATATGATACTTCCATGACATGGTCATGTTAGGCCTATGTGCGGTTGTTGATTATTTCGAAAGCCTACACTTAGCAGTTTTTTATACAGTTAGCAGTTGGATGGTTGAATGCTAAACTTTACTTAGTAAAGTGTGGTGGGCCTATGGCCCTAGACCCCTATAAAATTCGATATGGCGACATGGTCATTTCTGAAATCCGATATGGTGACATGGCCATTTCTTAAAATCGACATGGGACATGGTAACTGCAAACCCTTACAGCTACCCGTACAGACCCTAATCAACTCAGTACTAAATTATTGTCTTTTTTATATTTCAGGCCACAAAAAATCACTTTGGAAATAGTTTTGGGGACCAATCAAACCATGTCAGCAGAAGACGTCATCGATGACACTAGTTTGAACAGTGATCAGGGTGTGAAACTTCCAATGGACGACCCTATGAGAGCCGGTGTCCACTCTCTCTGGGTACAGGACATGTTCATGGACTATACAATCAAAGCGGGCGAGCGAGAATTTCACGTTCACAAAGTAATCATGTCTTCCATGAGTGACTACTTCAAAACCATGCTGTCAGGAGGTATGAATGAGGCTGAAAAAGGCTCTGTCATTGTTACAGGAGTGAGCGCTGACGTAGTTGAAATACTCATTCGTTACATCTACACAAACCGTATGGACATCTCAGAGGATAATGCTGCTGAAATCCTCGGTGGAGCAGTATATTTTCAGATGAAATCAGCCATCAAAATCTGTACAAAGTTCATGGTGGAAAAGCTTGACCCTGAAAACTGGTTTGACGTTCTCACATTTTTCACATCATATGTTCTGGACGATGAAGTGAATCAAGTAAGAACCTATGCAACAAGGTATATCACAGATATAGCGAAAACAGATAATAGCAAATTACCATATGAAGAACTTGATTTTGTTGTTCAAAACTGGCAAAGCTCAGAATATGATCTGTTTGCATACATCCGGAAATGGGTTGAAGCTGATGAGGGGGAGAGGAATCAGTATGCTGACAAGTTGTTGTGTTTGGTGCGATTTTCTCTCATGACACCTCAACAACTTGATGAAATGCAAGGCATGAAAAACTTCTGTTGCAGCCCTAACTCCTGGGACAGTTTGATTGACAAGGCCCTTGAGTATCACAACTTGCCTCTTCACCAGAGAGTCCTGGAAGGCTCAGAGCAGTCAAAAGTTAGAAGTGCGCCAGGTTTAGCTGTTCTACCAAGAGATGGTTCAAAAGATGGATGGTTTTTGGACCGTCTGAGAGAAAAATGCTTCCTTAAGCATCAAGGCCTCAAGATACCAGATGGATATGGACACCCTCTCCTAAAGATAGTTGTCAACAATTTCTTAATTGTCTGCATGATGAACAGATCTCGTCATACCAAATATCAATTCTATATCTTTGATCCCAGAACATTGCAATGGGACAAATTGCCATACATTGACAGGGATATAGCTTACGCTGTCTTGGCTCATGACAAGGAAAGTCTGTATGTGATCGGCGGTATCGAGTCTGTGGATTATAGTGATCAGGACGATACCGGTGCTATCGTCCTTAGGAATATCACTCGATACAACTTCGAGACCAATGAATGGAGTGAATTTGACACAATGCCAGTTCCCCTGAGGTACTTTGCAACATGTGTTTTGGAGAACAGCCTGTATATAAGTGGTGGTGTTCAAGGAGAACGCAAACCACTACGCGAACACTGGGATAATGTCAATGACGATGATGTAGTCAATACAGTACACCGGCTAGATCTCTCCAGTCATGAATGGCAAACAGAAGCTCCAATGGCAAGTTCTCAAGCAAATCATCAGATGCAAGTTGTGACCATCTCTGGTGAGGAGTTGATTGCCATCATACAGGATGACTACAGCATGCTCCTGTACAACCCCAAATATGGCTGCTGGATGGGCAATTGTTACTCCTTCAATGCTTCACCGTATGAGCTACAGTTACATCATTTAGCGTGGGGGAATTCAATCTTCCAGGTTGGAAAGAAATATGAGGGTTCAGAAGTGGTATGTTGCCAAGTGGTGACATTCCCTGAGGACAATGCTGACCATGGCATTGTCGAGAATTATGAAGGATACCAATTAAATGGTCATAGAACTGTACTAGCTATTGCACCGTACACCGTAGGGAACCTGGATTTGGACAGGGGCGAACAGGGTGAACTGAGAGACTAGTGTGATGTTCTGTTAGTACAGCTTCAACATCAGTGTCTGATGATGTTTTCACTTTTGAAGTGGATGATTGTATTCTGCGAAGGCCTTGACTTTTAAGAGTTTTTCAACTGTCAATAACAATAAAATTCTCTTATTGACATTTTGTATTTGTTTCTGATAGTTTGCACAGTCAATAATGTAACATTCTAGTGTGACGGTTCTCGAGATATATTTCTCTCAAAAAAAATGAAATTGCTCCCATTCATTTAATAATTCACTGTTTCACTCATGCATGGTGTCAATAAACCACTTTTCACACTATCTGTCCATTGGTGTCGTAATTATTCCGAAATTCCCATTATTACTCCTTAAAAAAAAATCAAAATCTAGTTAGGCTCAAAATGGTGCTGTTTTGCTTCAACATAGGCCTCTATGGGACATCTAAGATAACCGAAAACTCCAACTTTGACATTCTGAGACAACTCAATGCTATTCTCAGTGTTGCCGAAACTTTTTATGCTCACAGGCCAATGTGGCATGTGTCGAGAGATCTTACACAGGCCATTTGCCTTCTACACAGGCCACGCCGGACCTCCTTTTATAAAAATGAACAGATTAAAATAATTCGTTGACAACAGCTTACAAAATAGGTTTAAAAATGCTTAAATTCACTGGAAAAAGTACTTACAAGTTGGATGGCCCTAACTCAGCTTCTAATAGGAATATTTGAAAAATTCTTTCACTGCTGTAAAGCTGAGATCATGGCCGGTCATTGTGGCTGATGTCTGAGGGTTTCACATCGGCCATTATGATTCTACATCGGCAAAAGCTGATGTGCAGATGTCATTTCGGCAACACTGTATTCCTATGGGACAGCCGGGTGAGACATTTTTTCCGACATCCAGGCAGCTAAAACATACTGTGGGGGGATTACCCCCCTAAATAAAACGTTTTCTATCAAGCTGGTCAAAGATGGCACATATTTAAAGGTGGGACCCGGTCAAAGATGGCACGCACTCAAAGACGTTCACATTGGCCCAAACTCGTGAGGCACAGCCAAGTACCATCTGGAGAAAGGGTACCATACTAGACAACCAATTTTCCTGAAAGATGTATTTTCTGTACCCTGGCCGATTTATAGTATGATGATATAAAGTTGATGTTTGCAAGTGCATATATGATTCATCTGCACTTGGACTTTGATGCCATATCCTGGCAATAGCTGTCTACGGGCATGATTTTTGGATCGGTTGCTATACAAAGCTAACATTGCTAGGCAACCACTGGTTCTACCACCAAACTAAGTAGTCCATTGTATTCCTTGATGTGGGTTTACTGGTGATACGTGCCATTAGAATCTTTCTAGACTCAATATTTTTACATCTAGAAGCAAAATTCTAATCTAATTTGAAAACATCCACCATCTTGGATTATGACTATTTACAGTCTCTCAGCACAATCTTATATATAAGAACAGCAACAGCAATATTCTTAATCAGCATACCTTTTAGGTCAGATTTCATCCCATTATGAACATCCTATAATAAGAAAATGTGTTTTTACATGAAGTGGAATCCAAAATAACATGAAATGAAGCACTGTTGGATCATGAGGGGGTGCCTATGTATCTAATGTAATACATCTAGTTGTGGTCATTACACCAAGCTGTTCTACGGCCCAAATTAATCGGGAGGGTCTATTCTCATAATCCCAAAGGAGATTGGGTGATCAGATGCGGGATAAGCGGTAGTAATTATTATGTTTGCCTTGCCTAATGACATTTTTGGGTAAAAAATTGTGATTTGTTATTTCAAGTTCCCGAGCCTGTGATGCAGCCAATTCTGAACTCTGATGCACATAATAGGTATTGATAAAAGGGAAATCATGTCTTCTTTCATATGTGCCTCTTAGCTCAGAGATTCTTTGAGCAGAAGGTGTTATTTTAGTTCAAAGTCTTAACATCCCTCCTATATTTTGTGGGGTAAAAAAAGGCCGAAAAGTGGTATGACTTGCCCATTAATAACGAGCCAAAACCGTTAGTTCATCCCAAGATATTCAAAATTACCATCTTGAATGATTCTTGTTCAGGAGACCCTAAGGAATAAAAAATCTTAAAGGGGACTACACAGAAAAAGCATGGTTACTATTGAAACGCGTAAAGGAATTCATAGATGTCAAAAGCATGTTTGACCTGCGACCTTGATTAACCTGGATCAATAAGTACTGCAGGGCTAAAGTCAAATACATTCTGAGGAAAGAAAAATATGTATATTTGAATGTTATATTATTTGAAGACCAACCCTTATCCCGACTTATATCAAGGAGAGGGATTGATATTCAGGGACAGCATTTTATTGGTGTTTGGTGTAATATGTAGATACTTTGTACATGAAAACTATCCATGGGGATCAACAGTGATCAAATAGTTGATGACTGTATTGGAAACACAGACATTGAGAAATGTGTTTAGATATTTATGAACAACACATCATGTAGTAGTATGATATAATTATATTCCTATAATGGTACATGTTATTATGAATACATGTTGGCAGTATCAGGGACTTGACATTATCCATCCATGAGAGAGACCAAGTTGAATAGTTCCTTGTTGATTTTTTTTACTCGGGGAGCCTAGGCTCCTAGAGTCTTTTACGATGCCTTTGCAGGACGTTTTTCTCAAAGAAAATAATTTTATTTTTCAATTTGCAAGTTGAAAAATTAGGCCTAGAGCCCGAACTAAAGACTATCGAAAAATTAAACTGTTCTTCTACCTAGTGCTTAAAACAATCTGTCTGGAACCCCATGGGAACACCCTGAGAAAAAAATTGCCAAAGAAGACCTTGCCAAAAATCAAACTCTTTTCCTCAGTGTAGACAAACACGAATGTATCGAGTTAGAAGTTTCATCTACTTTGACATCCTATGGGAGCTCACATTTTGGGGCATATGTGAAATTGTGACTTTCCAACACCTCAATATGCCATCTGTGGACAAGATGAGCAGAGTCTTTTGTGACGTTAATCACACATTATTTATCTTTGAGTTTAGTTTCTGCATTTCTTCTTCCCAGTGGCAGGTACAGATATTGCAGCTCATGCCACTAAAAGTAAATTATCAGCTTTGTAGACACAGCATGAGTCCTTTAAAAAGAGCTGCATTGTTCCTTTTCTTTTTTAAATCTTGTTAGAAACATATTACCATAAATGGCTGCATGCAAGAAAAGTTAGCAATACAAGTTGAAAATGATCAATTTTAAGAAGGAATACCCCATTCATGCAAACCTAACTGCTTTTCATAGTTGGCAATGTATTCAAACTGTTCCTCAGAGAAATATCTTGCCCAATCTCCTACTTCACCCTTCCGGAAGAATTCTTTCACCATCAAGGGTTGTACCATAGGATTCGCTTTCATCTTCTCAAAACTGGTATGCTGTACAATTGTGTCAACCTGTTTCTCAGTTAGAACCTTGTCACAGTGTTTGGCTACCATCCGCACTGCTTGATGAGGGTCCCCCTTTATGGTCTCATACTGTAAGAACAGGAAGTTTGGGTCATCCTTGTATTTCTGCCATCCTTTGTAGAACTCTCCCCAATCTCCAAAACCAAGCGCTTGCTGTTTGAACCGTTCAAAGAACGTATCCCATGTACCTTTGAATGGAGCTGTCTTGTTATTTGTGTAATGGTTGAAGTAAGACACAAGTGTGTCTTTCAAATCTCTCCTTATCAAGATGACTTTAGCCTTACTGTCGATGAGTTGTGTCTCTAAGTAGTGTGAAGGCAGATGGGATTTGATGATGCGAGGTGGAGTTTTTGGCATGCGGAATACCTCTGCTTCTTTATACTTGGGATAGTGTTGTTCGATAAAAGGCATACGATCTGAGAGGTGAATTCTTTGTGCTTCATCCACATTTGCGTTATGTGTCACGAGCCAGGTTATCTCCTGTAGCCATGTTGTACCTTGGAGCAGAAGGAAGGGGTTTGTGAGGCATCCAGAATAGTAATTCATTCAATAAGGTCACACGTTTTTTTATACTTTCGGTTATGGGCCCGCCGCAGTAGTATGAAAACCCCTGCACCAAATATTAAATTGTAAAACTTCATTTGAATAACCATGTGTCAGTTTTTACGGCGTGTAAATCGGACCATTATTAAAGTTTTTAGGTAGTAATTAAAATGTGAAAATTTTATTTGATTTATTCTTATTTCGTCTTCCGTACATGAGAAAATGTTTATGGTGACCATAACCAAAAGAATTAAAAAAAAAGGTGTGGCCTAAGCTAGATGTGATTGGGGAATTTAAATGTTTAAATTTAATAGTGAGTGAAATTTGATATCTGAGGGTCCATATGATTTATAGATGATTTGAGTATTCACATTAGATATACAAATAAATGATACAACATTTTATACAAAAATCATCCTTTTCCATGAAAGTAAATGATCAATGACAAAAACGTATTACCTGATTTTGGATAAGAGAGCACAAACACATCTCCAGGAAAAAACTTGGTTTTCTTTATAGCATTAAGAGTGGTTGGTGTGATTGTCTTACGGAGGAACATGCCTTCGTGCAGGTAAAACCCCATTTCCTTTTCCACTAACTCAACTAAATCAGCATCCATTGTTCAGTTGGTGTAGCGTTTATAAGATGTTTATACGTCTGTTGGAAGTATTAAGAATGTAAATGTGACAACATGACAAATGTAGCAAACCTCTCAATGTTCAGATTTTTATGTTATAAAATATTCAGTTAATGTAAAAATCAGTATAAAAACATTACAGACATCTAAGGGACAAAGCATGAACTACTACTCTAGTAGAAGTAGGGTGGATCGCCCTGGTGTGACATATATATATATACATATGTATATATATATATATATATATATATATATATATATATATATATATATATATATATATATATATACAGTAGGAGAGTGTGCTCAGTGGACCACATCAACATACTGCCATGTATGTAAAATACAGTCAGGCCATTTCTTTCGTGCTCTCAGCCAACTGTGGTGTAAATATATATATATATATATATATATATATATATATATATATATATATATATATATATATATAGCTATATATATAGAGAGAGAGAAGGAGAGCTAGATTCAGGAGGTTTGACCTAGATAAACTGTGGTAGCATTTGACACATAGAACTTAACTTTATAGGGGGAAAATCTGTATTTCCTACCATCGCCACATTTGGTACCCCCTTCTCTTAAACCATAGGATCTGCAATAAGAGTATTATGCACAGTAGTTATGCTTACCTTGCCAGCCTCCCAAGTGGTTTAGTATCTGTCAGATTGCAGGGTCCTTCCGATGATATCGTGTACACGGTGGTATTTCAGTAGCAGAAGCATGTATTAGGTATGTCAGGGAACATGAGTAACTGGAACACTGGTGATGCTTGGGTGGTGTAGTATCTGCCAAGGGCAGCTGGGCCGATGTTCAGCTTTATATTCACCCCAGGTACACTTGCCCTGCTCATTAGTAGTCCACCTCAGGTACACAAGGAATCGACCAATCACAGCCGCCAGCTTATAAGCAGACTGCCTGCTGATGCCACAGTAGGTTTCTGTACCCCAGGTACACAGTGACCATCCTTCTGTACCCCAGGTACGCATCCTTCTGTACCCCAGGTATACAACATGTCATTCTAGAGCATTCCTTGCAATTACATTTCTAGTAGAGAAAACACAGGTGTAGTATGAGCCTTAGGGGTGTGGATGTGTACCTGGGGTACTGTAGGGATGTGTACCTAAGGTACAGTAGGGTGAGAAAGTGTACCTCAGGTAAACATATAAGATGATCACTGTGTGCCTGAGGCAGAGTATACTACTAGTGAGCCTAATTGAGTAATTACACTAAGTTACAGAGACCACAACTCAAGTATCCATTCTGTACCTCAGGTACACAGTGGTCACCTAGTGTACCCCAGGTACACAGTGGATATCTTAGCTATTGTACCTCAGGTACACAGTGGTCACCTAGTGTACCCCAGGTACACAGTGGTTGCCTAGCTACTGTACCTCAGGTACACAGTGGTTGCACATATCATACTAGCATCCCCTCCAATTGCATCTCTAGATGTACAAAAACACATGTAGTAGGCCCTGGGGGTGGCTGTGTACCTGGGGTACAGTCCAGTGTGGCTGTGTACCTGGGGTACAGTAGGGTGTGGATGTGCAGCTGCTGGATAACACCATCAGGAGGCTGTTCTGTGATTGGTCAATTCCTTGTTCACCTGAGGTGGACTACTAATGAGATGGCAGAGTGTGCCTGGGGTGAACATAAAGCTGAACATCGGCCCAGCTGCGTCACTAAGTGAAAAAGGGGTCTTGACTATGAGCGTATCTCTCATAGTCTCAAGAATATCTCTTGAGTCTTAGAATGCCACCCCCCGGCTGAGACACCTCAAAGCATATCCCCATAGTCTTAGGTCGTGTATAGTCTTAAAATGCTACCCCCTAACTGTAACTCTGATGCTTTAATACGACTATGGGGGGTAGTTTTAAACATAAATGATTTGGTTATAGTTGCGTTATCAGTTTAAATTACAGGGGTAGGCCCATAGTAGTCTCGCCCATCCTAGACGAGATGATGGGGTCACAAGGCGAAATATATTAATTTTCAGGCATTCATGTTTATTGGATATTTGAATTAGTTAACACCTCCCTTGCAATGCTGTTGAAGGTAAAATCGGAAAAAGGGTTAAAATCTCTCAAATTCACTTAGGGCCTATCAATGTCTAAATTTTGGTCAATATTTATTCGAAACATCTGGTATGAACTTCTTTTAATCTATTGATAAATTCTAATAGGAGCACCTGTTGAAGTTACTTTAGTACCAAGCCTATGGGTGTATACCTGATAGATTTTAAAAAAAAAGGTGTATTGACACCTCTCATATTATTTACAAGCTCCTTCGACGATGTTATGGGATGAAGGGAGAAATATATACAATTGTACAATTATACCAATTCAATGATATCTTATGTCTTGTTTGTTGACCACTTTTTTAGTGTCACCCTGTTCATGGGCCTTTTCACACGGCAACGAGCAAGCAATCCACAAAGCATGTGCAATTAACTTTTCAGCTTACATGGATAAGAGCACTGGGTTTCGACTTGAATAACTAAGAATCGACATTCATCGATTTTAGATTTGAAAAAGAAATCACCTAAAATCTTATAATACATTGTACTAGCATCTTGATCAATTAAAAAAAGTGGAATAAAGCTTGTGATCTGTTTTTCATGAATCTAGCCGTACAAACCCTGGAATGAATCCATTTATGCCACATAATTACTGGTTAGGGAAAAACACATAATGTATAATAAATTATAGTTTTTACAGGGCTCTTGGCTCGGGTGCATAGCAGAATCCGGGACAAAGTCCTACTTACCAGCCCTCTCCTGACTGACCCTGTGACTGTAGATTATAGTTTTAGCAACCTGCAACCATTATTTCGACGACTTTTTGAGCACAGTGGAGGACCCCTCTGCACCCCCATTCAGTGGAGACCCTGGGTAGGTCGCCTAACTACTTTGTTTAACTTAGACTCATAGTGAAACTCAGGTAAGATTGCAACAACTAAAAAGGCCATCTGTCAAACTATTGGTTATATACTCACATAAGTTATATATTGCACTACTTTTTTACATGCTAAGGCCACTCAAAAAAAAAGTTGTTTCTCATCACCGCGCGCACCATAAAAATCGTGTTTTTTTTTCTTTTTAATGATTTTTCATGAAAAATCGGTCAAAAGTCGACAAATATTGGCATAATATTATTTGGTATCAAATTAAAGCTTATGCTGTTAGGAATACAGAGGGCTAGGAATAACTTGCATTATATGAACTTTTTCGGTTCAACAAACTCTTAACTACTAAAAGTGTGGAGAGTGTGAGAATGTCCGCCATGTTGGAGTAGATGTTCCCGGAATTCAGCTCCCTCAATTGTTCCTCGGAATTTATCCTGACTCGATGTAAACACTAACCCGGGTTACAGGATACTTGTAAAGGTTACTAGGCTGTGCAAATCGCTCCACGGCACCCCTAGAGAACTAATAGTCGACATAATTCAAGTTTGTCGTCTTCGATCGGCGCCTTTGAGCAAGGCGGAAGTGGCCACAGCAGGACTGCGCATGCGCCTGTCTTGTTTTGAAAAATGGCGTCGAAGGTAAACAAAAGCGATTCAAATCGCCGAAATAGTGTGATTACAGGTCCAATTGAGGAAAACCTGGACAGTGACTTAGAAGAATTTGCTCTATCACAACAAAGGCCTATAGTTTTGGTAAATCCTAAAACCGGGAAAGCCATTAGAGGCCGAGGGAGACCGCCGAAAACGGACAAAGAGCCCGTATATGTGTATTCGGGACTCAAGAGAATTCGTGTCTCGAGCGGCGAAATCTCTCCACATCAACATAAAGGGAATCAAGTTCACCAAGGCGGCAATCAACAATTTAAAAGGCAAGTGAGGCAACAAGATCTTGGTGCTGTGTCCCCAAGTAAATTGTCACGGCGATCTGGTGTTGCCGGTCCCTCTCGCGACAGTTCACTCAGCGCACCGGTCCAAAAAGCCCCCACTGCCATGTCAAGTAAAGGTAAAAGAAGCCACCAAAATCAGGATCGTTCACCACTCCCCCCCCCACACATGCACACAATATCTTCCACATCTGATGATGATGACGAAGATGATGATGATGATGACGATGATGTTAATGATGATGGGGACGACGAGATGGGGACTGATGAGAACCTACCAGTTGGCGTAATGTCCATGATAGAAAGAGGCTTCAAAAAAGGTTTCAAAGGGATGAGGAAATTCATGTCCAAAGAAACAAACAAGGTAACCAAAAGGTTTGAAACACTTGAAAAATCAGTCAACAAGTCCCATAAGGCTGTCAAGCTGAGGCTGGATGGTCTTGACACAAAAGCCTCAAGGGCTATTGAAGTAGCGGAGAACGCTGTATCTGAGGTGGAAAGTCTTAGGATCCTTGTGTTGAAAAATAAAGAGGACATAGAATCAATGAACTCTAAAGTAAACAAGTCTAGTAAACATGAAAATGACGGTCAGACACAACAAAATAATGTTGGAAGAAATGGTGAATTCAGGTCACCTCGAAGGCTAAACATAGTTATTGAGGGCCTAGAGGAATGTCTGGAGGAAGACCCCTACGATAGGTTTATGGAAGTCTGTGAAGTCATTAAACTAGATGTTGACATATCTGAACTAGTCTTGTGCAAAAGGCTGCGCAGGAAATTTTCAAAGGCTCAGGGCTCACGTCCCCTGCTGGTGTGTTTCACAACTGCCAGGCAGAGAGACGCGTGTCTACTACTGAAAGGGAATTTAAGTCGCGAAGATGACTATGCAAATGTGTACATTAACCCTGACGAAGACCCCCAAACTCGTAAAAAAAAGGGTATCTTCAGAAAAATCGTCAGACATTGTCAAGACAAGAACATTGACGCTGCCTACAAAGGCATGAGTGTAACTATTGATGGTGAATCTTACGAGTCCCATGAAGAAATCCCAGCTGAATTCAAGCCTAAGAACCTTGTCACCAACAACAAACGCAGCGCAACGCACAAGAGTGCTACTATAGTCCATGCCACTAAGACATGACCTGGAAAACATAGTTTGCACCTATTGGTTTTGAGGAATCACTGATTATTTCACCACCACTGTACTCACAATTATGATCTACATATGACAATGAAGCTAAGATGAAGGGCTATCATACTTTGTAATTATTATTTTGCATATTTAAGAAAATGAATACTTGTTGCCATGGCAACCGTGATCAAATTTATCTGAAATGTTCGATTTTTTGCTACCTTTCATCACTCCAACTGCTATTAGAGGTAGACACTTTATATTTCTCATATGGAAAGTCAATAGAAGTTATAAAACAAAATTCCGCTTCCCCTGAGCCTTTATTGATGACTGTAACCCTTTTAGTCCCTGAGATGTGAACCTCTAAAAACCCAGCCGAAATGTCGAAAATCACCACTTTTTAGTAGACCATCCAGAAAGTCAGGTAAAAGTCACTATATGTACCTCTTCAACAATTTGAACTGGAAATCAATGGAACAAGTGGTTGCCAAGCCATCACACTTTTAATCTTTGCTGAGGAGCCAAATGTTGTACCTGTATGTCAAAGGTTGGACAGAATAATAAGGTATATCACTGTTTCGGCCATCCCTCTATGCTCAACTTCAGGGAATTTCACTATTTGGTCTGCCAAACAGGCTTTAGCTATTTAAATAATCACTTCAAAGAGTGCCAAAAAAGTCTCCCTCATGCTCACATTTTGGCCCATATATCAGCAGATAATCACTCTATTTCCAACTTTAATATGGTTTTGGAAAGAACAGGCAGACTGTCTTGGGAATATATCTAAATCCCAAACTCTATGTTTAACGCAAAGGGTCTGAAGACTCCACTTGGGACATGTATGGTGCTTTAAAAGCTTGAATATGTGCCTTACAATGGCCAACATAGGTCTAATTATCCCCTATTTTAAGCTCCTTCTGACATAATTAGTGCTGTACTTATGAAAATGTATCTCTATATGCCATTAATTTTGCCTAAAAATGATTCCATACATCAAACTGTGATCAAAAAAGAAATGACTAGGTTTAACGCATTCAAATAAGTAATTTACAGCTGTGAACACATCTTTGGGTGACCAGGTTATGTCTTGATGCAGAGGACTATAGAGATGTACCTGAGTCTGTAGTTAAAGGCAAGGATAAGGCCAAAAATCCTAAAGCAAAGGAGCGTGCCAGTAAGGAGCCACAAATTCTACAACAGACTACCCCATCTGGCATTACTTTCTGCGGGGAAAAGTCGTTCTTGAGCAACTTCTACACTGTGAGAATTAGACATGAGAACCTGACATTCAGAAGCGCGGAGCACTTGTATCAGTGGATCAAATGCATCCACATGGGAGAGGAAGTGATGGCCGAGGCTGTCTTCCGTGCTGAGAGACCATTAGAGGCCATGATCGAGGGAAAAAAATGTCAAGGGGGGATAGAATGGAGGGACCATAGGGTTGCCGCCATGGTTCTGACGCTATCCAAAAAGTTCAGACAAAATCCTGGTCTATGCACCCTACTTCTTGCAACAAATGATGCCACGCTGCTGGAGTCAACAAATCATCCCTTCTGGGGGTGTGCTGCCCGCTACAATGATCCCTGCTTTGATGACGGCAGTTATGATGGTGAAAATACGCTAGGCAAACTGCTGATGAATCTACGTGCCGAATTAAAGGCAGATGAGGACAGGAAGGCTCTACTAAGTGCTGTGGATGCTAGACTGGCTGATCAACGAGATCAGCAAGCTCGGCAAGCCCAAGTCCAAGTCAACCAAGTCAACCAAGCCCAACAAGTCCAACAGACGCAGACCCAACATCAACAATCTCCTCAGGCTCCACAGGCTCAACACGAGCAACAGGCTAACCAGGCTGAACTAGTCCGGCAGCGTGAAGAACTGATCAGTGCCTTTGGTCCGGTCCAAGAACCGGAAATTAATGCTGAACAAGCGGCCAAACTTGCGGCGCGTCCAATTGTTGTAACTTCAGCATCGACAGCTTAAATATCTGGTCGATTAGATCAAATTGAATATAACTAGACTGAACTAACATGCTGTGTGATATGGGCATGAAAAGTGTACCAGTTGACACACTTCATTTAACTCGATTTGTTCAGTAATGATCTATCTATACTCTGTGATATTCAGGAATAAATAACACTTTGTATAATGTCTGTTAGCAAACTTGATGTGACCTACCGGTAATTCACCTTTATATACATATCCATATAATGTGAATATTTGTGTGAACATCTGTGCACTGAATGTGATATTACAATGTGATATTTCAGTGTGTGAAGCTGACTAAGTGTGTGAACATAATGAACATAATGTTGTGTGTTTTGGTATGCATCTAAAATATGTTTAACTCACATTACATGTGCCCTACAACATTGATGTCATAATGAATGTCTATGCAGTGATTGTGATTTCTCAACGCGATATCACAGTGTGTGAGATCCACTTATGTCTGCGAACTTTACATTGTGTATGTTGTATGTACCTAAAATAAGTTGGACACTAATTACATGTGTCTTATAATACTGCCAATATAATGTGTTACAGGAGGTCTAACCCCTCGAAGAATTACTATAGAGTAATTACATTACACTAAGTATTAACGTCGTGTATATTCTATACACGTAACGCGTGACCAGTTCTAAATTCATGTCTCATGACACGACCATCGGGTTTGAGGGAGCCCCCTTCATGATTTGACTAAGCAAAACAACTAAGCGACCAGTCATCAGTATACTGCAACAAACCTTATCCTATACGGATGAGCAAGAAGTAATAGTAAAGTTAACCAATTTGTAACTCATAGTCTACACTATTGTGGTCTGTTCGATTGTTCTACCTGTGTTAGCTATATTGATACTACCGGTATTTTTGCTTACATTATTGTTTGTTAATTGTGTACAGTCAACTCCCTCTAATGTGGCCACCCTTGGGACTATGAAAAAGTGGCCGCATTGGTGGGGTGACTGCATTGGAGGGAGTCATTTTCTATACATTGTATATGTTTGGGACTATGAAAAGTGTCTGTATTAGAGGGATTGGCTGCACTGGAGGGGTGGCCGTTAAGAGGGAGTTGACTGTATTTACTTTGTATTTTTTTCTGTAGTTTATGTGAGTCTCACCTTGTTGATGAGAATTTAACTCTGTCTTCATTTATGTAGCTTAACCTGTTTGAGCACTTTAGACTAACAATCTGATTGAAGTTGGTCTTTACCTACGGCCCTTAAATACAAGCGCCTAGGCTATTTCATGTAGCACTTGTTTAGTATGTATTTCGTCTTTTTAGTCATGTTCTGTCGTATGTGTCATGTATGTGGATGCTGGGGACAGCTACACTTAGCGGTTCTAAGTATATAAAGTTTGACGAGCTAAAGGATGTAAAAGGTTTGAAGCTTCTGTGTATGAATGCACAAAGTCCACTAGGTAAAATAAACCTTGTGAGAGGACTAGTAGCTAATTTAGACTACCTTTCCCTTAATGAGACCTGGCTCAAACCAAAAATACCAACGAGTTATGTAAGCCTACCGGGTATGCAAATGTACAGGCTCGACAGGCCTAGAAACATTAAAAAGAAAGGAGGGGGTGTGGCGTGCTATGTGGCAGATAAATATGCGTCATATACATGTATCAGAGAAGACCTATCAGTTGTTGATAAGAACATTGAATGTTTGTGCTTGGAAACTAAGTTCCCAAATCAAAAATACAGACTGGTCTTCTCTGTTTACAGACCGCCTCGTGGTAATGTTAAATTATGTTACACCAAATTAACTGAATTTCTGAAAAGCATAAATGCTGAACGCAGGGAGATTTGGATATGCGGGGATTTCAACGTGGATTCGGGGTCTAGAAATAGTGTGAAATTTAGAAATATGACGAGTTTTCTAAGAAGAAATAATTTGTCGTATTTACACACTAAACCTACTCGCTACCATAGATATGGTCACTCGACAATTGATCATATTTATACCAATTCGCCTCATGTAAGTTCACACGGTCTGGTTAATGATGTTCTTAGTGATCATGCGCCTGTGTTTGCAGTCAGAAAACAAAAAAATGTCAAACCAACGTATCGCTGCTTCAGGGGCAGATCGTATAAGAATTTCTCAGCTGAAACTTTAAAAACTTTCGTTGAGAACTACAATTGGAGACCTTTCTTTGATGAGCATGATACGTCAAAGAACTATGATTTGTTTCTGACTGCAATCGTGGAATTTTTAGATCAGCACCACCCGGTACGTGAATTCAGGTTTAAGACTGGGTCCAGGTATGGTTTTGACGGTGAGGTTCTGGGCCTTCTAAATCGCAGAAGAAGGATCCTACGTAGAGCTTGGCGCGTTAAGCCACGAGTTGATAATGTCCTGATAAAAACTGCCAGAAACCTTTTGAAATTGGTTCATGTGAAGGTGAATGCCAAAGTTAAGGCAAAAGTTATCGCGTCTTTAGATAAATACAAGAATGACCCAAAGCAGTTTTGGAAGGTAATAAACCAACTGTGGAAAGGAGATATCTCTGAGTGTGATATTGTACTAAAAAATGTGGATGATTCGCTCTTGACAAAAAATGATGTCTCGCAATTTATGAACAATTACTATGTAAATACCGGTAAAAACTTAGCTGTTGCGTTCGAAGGTACCCCAGGTGATATAAGCCTGGAGGACATTGTTGATGACAGTGATAGTTTCAGTACTGAGTTTGTTCTGAAGGTATGGTCTGATCAATCATTCAAACACCTGGCAAAGGATATCAATGTTCACAAATCAGCTAACATTGATAATGTGAAGACGCATGTACTAAAGGCTGTTTTTGAATGTAAACCCTACTTGCTAGCACATATGGTTAACACTTCTATTTTGAGCGCAAATGTACCGTACATGTGGAAAAATGCAAGTGTAATACCGTTACCCAAGACAGGTGACTTGCAACGTGTCTGTAATTGGAGACCGATTAGCCTGTTAAACCTTGTTGGTAAACAAATGGAAAAAGTAGTTCAACGCCAACTACTGGATTTTGTTCTGACAAATAATTTGGTTTCTGATTCTCAGTACGGTTTTCTCCCAGGGAGGTCCACATCTGATGCCATCTTCCATCTGACTAATGACCTGTATAATGCTCGTAATGACAAGAAATATGCGGCAGTCGTCTTCCTCGATCTGAGGAAGGCGTTTGAGACTGTAAATCACGCTCGACTATTGTATAAGCTTAAATCAATGGGCTGCTGTTTTCAGACAATCCTTTGGTTTAAGAGTTATTTAGACAGTAGATCTCAGTCAACTGTTGCAAATAATCATAAGTCTGGGTCGATGTGCATTGGATGTGGCGTTCCTCAGGGCTCCGTACTCGGACTGTTATTGTTTATTTTGTACATAAATGACATAGTCACATGTATATTGAAAACTGCGCGGAAAGTCTTAATTTCCCTATATATTTAAGCCCCCAGTAAAAAAAAAAAATTTAAAAAAAGAAAAAACACCCCGTCACATTTTTTACTGCTGGGTGATGAGAAACAATTTTTTTTTTGAGTGGCCTTAGGCATTTCAAATTGGGGAAATTTCTCGATATATCTTATTCTTTGTCTTTCTCAAAACGTGAGAGGTCTGCATTGTATTCAGGGGCATCTTTCCACAATGGATGGTCCAAAGCCTGCTGATGCCGACCAGTCTCAACCTGGCTGGTACCTGAGTCTCCTGGCCCCCAGCACCAAAGGTCCTCCCTACAGCTGGGTGGAGCCCACACGACTCTACATGTTCCCACAGGTAGGTTATTCTAATGGGGGTAGACCCCTGAGTTCTACACATAGGTTAGTAATGACCTCCCCTGTGTTGTCAATAAAAGCTATTATTATTATTATTATTATTATTATTATTGTTATTATTATTATTATTATTAGCTAGACAAACGAGAGCTAGACAAACGAGACAGAAGTATTTTTTTGGCGGTTTGAAAATATCTTTATTGCCAAGTCATAGGTTGAAAACATGTGTTATAAGTTTAAGTTATATGTTATGACAACAGGTGACGGATCCTATCAAATTGAGAATCTTCATTGAGTCCTTTATAAGCAAAAAACGAAATAATAAGATGGTGAATACTTAAGGGACTTTTTTGCTCAATTAGTTATAAGAAATATATGAGCACTGTTGCCGTTAAGAATCATATCGTATGTATGTGTATATAACATTTTAATATATATATTATAGAAACAGAGAGAGGCAGGGGTAGAGAAAGAACATAGAGAATAACCCCTGCTATATCCATATTAAATATAGGCCTATGTCCTGCTATAACCTCATTGATCTGTTTCTGCAAACTATTTGTTAAATATTACCATAATGTGTGTTGCTTTGCAGGGTTTCAGGGCTTGTGTAGACGACTTGCAAAGCCAAATACCTGCCGACTCATTTGATTTTGTGGTTGGTATCGACGCTATGGGGTTCGTGCTAGGTTGGTATTTTTTATTTCAATTCTCATTAAATGACATGACATTATGGGATATTAAATTTCCAGCATCCATTGAATGAAATGCTTCCACATTTGTATTTGACAAATATAATGTTGTAGGGGTCGCGGAAAACTTAGTCATTGGATCGGCCGGGAATCAAACCACAGACCTCTCGCACCGGTGCTAACCATTACACTACCAACCCTTGTCTGACTGTTCTCCGCTCCCTACCTTACTGGATTGCATTGACAAGTCCCTCGGACATATAGGGCACGATGCACGATGACAGCCGGTTATGGCACCCCCTGCTGGGTTCAGGACACACCCAGTGACATCGTGCCCCTACAATGTGTACAGACACATTTTGTGCCTTTGAAAAAGGTGTTAGATGTGCCATTGACTGGGGAAACGGGTCTTATTTTTCCAAGCCTCAACCATCAGAAAATTATTTTTAATGTTTGCGAAGGGAATTTCTTTTTGCAACATTTACATATCGACTCATAGATCAGCAAATAATTGACTGATTCCCTTAATTCATAAAGCTTAAGGTGTCACGTTTAAAGGCTCAATCCATCAAATAGTAGAGATTATTTGCTTTCTAGCACTTTTAGTCCTGAGTCAATCGGACCAGCCATTACTGAAATATCTCGATTTGAAGATTTGTGGATGAGGTGAATAATCTTCCTTCTTCTTATTGGATGAATAGATATCAAATTCCCACAATAGACCAGATTCCCAGAATAGAAGTGGTTTTTGAAAGCCAAGACAGTTTGCTTTGTAAATGCACCGAAAACCCTGAAAATCCATATCTGGACCTATAAGCATCGTATTCCCAGTTGAGGTCACATGTATACTATTTTAGGGTGATAGATTTCTTTAGCAGAAAAATGCCTAAGTGCTATTTCTGGAATTTATTTCATAGCTGGAGTCCTTGCCGACCGTTTCCAGAAAGGATTGCAACTCATCCGGAAGGTTGGAAAAATGCCTGTAGAGTGTTCCACTGTGAAATATCTTGATTATCAGCAGCTGCCTAAGGAAATTGAAATCCGTGAAAACCCATTCCCACCAGGTGAGACTGACCTTCTCACAGACAGCTCTGTACAAAATTAATGAGTAGAGAATGTATAAACTATATCATATACTAGACCAATAATTAATTGTCATTTGTATGTATTACTCTATATATAGATTAAAACTCTTATTTTTCTTGGGATAGGACAGTACTTAAAGTTAGTATCCAGCTGTTGTTGTGTCAAATTTCCACTGTTGGCATGGCAATAAGCATCATGATGTTGTAAGACACATATGTGAAAGCATTAAATCTCTGTAAGAACTATTTCTGTACAAAAATCCCCACAAAATAGCCTAAATCTATTTTCACTGCACAGTTAATAATAGCCCCTCTTAAAAACCACAAGGTGTGTGCAGTTTGTAGAAAATATTCTCACTGCAGACCCAAAGGGGGGGAGGAGGAAACGCTGCATAGTTGCCACGTAGTGACAGAATTATGAACTAGCCTGTCAAACCGTGGATGTCAGCTCAGCTGCAGTGGAAAACTGTCTCAGGGATGCCATCTAGTGAGTACCAGGGGAATGGTCAAATAGGAACAGTATTGTTTGCACTTGTGAAATATGGTATTTAGTAGTTGTTGAAAACCTTTTGTTCACCCACAAGGACAGGGTCTCTAGTGTTCTCTAGAGGATATATCATGTATCATGATCCATAATGGGGGTCTGGATGGGGGATCCCATGTCAATTGATGATCTTAAAAAATAGCCATGTCGCATGTCACTGTCGCTAATAATGCCCATGTCCCATGTCGAATTTAAGAATTGCCCATGTCGCCTGTCACTATGATTTTTGAGCCTCATGTCGCATGTCACTAAGCCTCATGTCGATTGTCGATTATAAGAAATAGCGATGTTGACATGTCGAATTTGGTGGTCCACACCCATCATAATGTTTATTAGTTATAACAGGTTCAATAGACCTCCACACAACAATGTGTATCAACCGCTCAAACAATTATTGTTGTCACATTGATTGATAGCCACAAGCTGTAATATTCCTGTAATTTGGATTTCACTAAGGTATGCTGAGCTTACACCGTGCCCTACAGCGTCAAACTTGTTCCTCGTGGTTATGGAGAGATTAACATCTGAAGCTGTAAATTGCGTTCTGCTACAATGGGAGGCGGCCTGAGGCTGGGGGCCGAACCATAAAAAATATCACGTTTGGGACGTGAGAGTTTAGCAACAGCCGTGACTATTGACAGTTCGAACTGTCAATAACAGAAATAAATTCCCTTATTGACAGTCCAACTGTCAATATCGGGATATGATTCCCTTATTGACAGTTTGAACTGTCAACAAGGGAAATAAGATTCTCTTATTGACACTTCCAAAAAGGAACTGTCAATAAGAGAAAAATATCCAACTATTGACAGTGTGAACTGTCAATAATGGAATTATATCCTGGTATTGACAGTTTGAACTGTCAATAAGGGAATTTTATTCTGTTATTGACAGTTCAAACTGTCAATAAGAAGATTGATTTCTACTATTGACAGTTTGCACTTGTAACACAGTGCCTTCCATAGGTACAAGTATATGAGACTTTACAGCACTAACTCAATAGAGAGTTTATGGTCACAGACCTGTTTGTGCACTTGCACTCAACAACATGTGTTTTGATTTAGTTAAGTTGATACTTTGTTACATTACAGTTATTGGTGGGTGTATCAGCCACATGCTACACTCGTGAGCACCTCGTGCGTCCAGTCACGCAGACCTTGGATACTGCGCACCGCCCCCAGGGCCTTTGTTCTGATATGGTATTAATAAACCGGCCGCTAGCAGGAGCGGCATTCTGATATCACCTCTACTCCACACCACTTCTGTGTCAGTACATTCCTCCTTCCTATGTACCATAGGGGGTACTGTGGTACAACTGGTGCCATGTACCAGGATGGAGACCCCTGTGTCTCCATCACCTTAAGGAAGGAGACTTAAGCACCATCTCTGTGGACACACTGCTGAACGAAGTAGGTGGTGTGTCCCACTGCTAGGCTACCTCAGCCTGTGTATGGTGCTGGGAGTGGGTGTGTGAGGAGAGTGGGTAGCTGGTCAGTAGTGGAGTAATCCACTGTGACTCATACGGGAGGAGGACTGCAGGCTGCAGCCCTCCCCTAGAGGAGTAGAGTATACTACTGGGTCCTCTTGTATCGTATGTATGAGCACCATGGGGGAGTGCTCACAGCTACTATGGGGTGCTGTATGTAAAAGATTACATACAGTGTAAATCCTGTGTGTGGATGGAAGAAGAGTCCTGCAGTGTCTAGGAGCCTGGAGCAGTCTGGAGAGGAGTCCTGCAGCCCCACCATCTGGGTTGCTTGAGGTAGGTGGTTATGGTTATATAGTGTACACACTGATAAGGTTGTAAATCTGCAACATGGCCGAGCAGGCCTTACAAAACCAACTTAGACTTTTGGGTTTAGGTACACATGTTCAGAATACAAATGCTCTTGTACATTGTTTTGATGGGAACCCTAAGAAGTTTAAGATATGGCTCAAGGAAATAGAGAAATATTCAGTGTTAATGGGAGCTGCTGATGAGCAGAAACGATATATAGCCTACCAAGCGAGTTCAGGACCCGTATCAGACTGCATACAGCGTTTCCTACAGGCTGACCCTCAGCCTGATTGGCCCACCCTTAGAGAGCAGTTACGTCAGCGTTTCGGGGAGGCCCAGGATATGGCCCAGTCGTTAGCTAAATTAAGACGCCTTAAGCAAACTAAGAGTGAAACAGTACAGGTGTTTGCAGAACGTATCGTTGACATCGCGCATGATGCGTTCCCGGGGGAGGATATCGAAAACCCCCTGATATCTAGGCAGTTGGTAGAAGTGCTTATAGACGGGTTAGCTCAGGCCTCCATCGCTCGTAGACTGATTAAGGACCCTCCCGCACAATTCCTAGCAGCCGTCAGGCGTGCGGCCGAGGAGCAGGATGATCTAAGTAGGATCCACACACGGGGAAGGGATGAAGCCCCTATGGACATAAATGCCGTAGAGAGGGGTCCAGCAATCAAGGGGACATGCCATGGTTGTGGGGGTCAGGGGCATTGGAAGAGGGAGTGTCCTTCTAAGGGAAAAGGCCCCGCCCAGAGGAAGGGACCCAAGGGGGGTAATTCCAAACCACCAGACCGGCCCCAGGCCAAAGGTAAGAAGGGCGCCCGGTGTTGGCTGTGTGAACAGACGGGCCATGTCAAGCGGGAGTGCCCGCAAGGCAGAAAAGGGGGGTCGCGGACCGCCCAGGGCGCCTGGGGGAGGCCGGGACGGCCGCCCGCCAGTGGCAACAATGGGACTGGGGGAGGCAAGGCGCGGCCATGGGCCGCTGCCGTAGCTGCCGAGGCCCAGGCCGCCGAGGGGGAGCAGGAGCCTTCCCACTCCGACGGTGAGCCGGGAAACGAGTAGCACCCCCCTCCCCAAGGGAAGGGGGGCGGGGGACAGGGCAGGGGACAGGGAGGAAAGCGGTCATCTTCTCCACGGGGGACAGAAATAGGTGTAGCTGCCAGGTAAGGGTAAAGGGACGGCCTTATCGTGCCCTCATCGACAGTGGCGCAGACCTTAGTTTTGTCCACATACAGACCTTTAAGCAAATGGGTGGCAATCCTGACAAGCTGAGACCCGCAGAGTACCAACTGTCAGGTGTCAAAGGTAACCAGATACCATGCTATGGTATGGCCACCCTCCCATTCCAGTTTGGAAAAGAAAGGAGATTGCATGAGGTTTGTGTGGTGGGGGAGGTGGGGCCGACCCTCGCCCTGGGATATGATTTCCTGCATGAGCACAAGGTAACCTGTAGCTATGGCGACAAACTCATGATAGTGGGACAGGAGAGAGTGAAGTTAGATGAAGAGCGTTATATTAGATCTTTAATGCGGCTTACTGAACCTGTATACGTTCCACCACAGTGCTCAGTAATAGCACGTGTCCGCGCGCAGCGTCGACATGGTGTGTGTATGGTCACATCCATAGACACGGGGTTCTTGAGCAGAGAACCAGGTCTAATGGTGGGTAACAGTCTTGTGAACGTAGAATCCAAGAGGAGCTGTCCTGTACTGATAACCAATGAGACAGGGAAGCCATTTTATCTAGATAAGGGTAATGTGATAGCCCAGGCCATCCCTACTGAAGATAAAGAGGTGCTCGACCACATGGATGGTCAAGCATGGGATAGCAGTAAGGAGGCTGCCGTCATAGATTGTGACGCGGCCTACCGGGACACAGCGGAAAGGCTGGTGAGGGACAACAATGATGTATTTGCCAGTAGTGACGCAGAACTGGGTAAGACTAATATACTTAAGTTGTCTATAGATGTTGAAGGTAACAGGCCCTTCCAACAGAAACCTTACCGTGTCCCGTTGGCCAAGAGAGAAATAGTGGACAAACAGATTACTGAGATGCTGGAAGCAGGTATCATAACGCCCACACACAGCCCCTGGTGCTCACCAGTGGTGCTGGTCAAGAAGAAGCGTACAGGTGATTGGCGTTTTTGTGTGGACTTCAGAAAGTTGAACTTGTTAACAGTCAAGTATAATTGGCCACTGCCAGTGATAGACGATATACTATCATCACTAGGTAACTCAAGGTTCTTTTCAACCCTGGACCTGAGATCAGGTTACTGGCAGGTGGGAATGGACGAGGAGTCCAAGGACAAGACAGCGTTTGGCTGTCATCGCGGTATTTTCCGGTTCGAGGTCATGCCCTTCGGCTTGACCAACGCCCCTAGTGTCTTTACAGAACTGATGGGTCATGTGCTCTCTGGACTGGAGGCGTTTAGCCGTCCATATTTGGACGATGTGATTATATTCAGTCCAACGCGGGAGGCACATGAGCGCCACCTGGCAGAGGTCTTTGAGCGCCTGCGCAAGGCTAATCTCAAGATGAAGCTCTCCAAGTGCGAGTTCTTTAGAGATAGGATACACTATCTAGGTCACATCGTGACCCCGGAAGGAATAGCCCCCGACCCGGAAAAGGTCAAGGCCATTAGGGACATGAAGGTCCCGACCAATGTCAAAGAAGTCCGCGGGTTCATTGGCATGGTAAGCTACTATCGCCGTTTTGTTGATCACCTATCAGATATAGCTTTGCCTCTAACCCGCCTCACCAAGAAGCATGCTGTGTTCAGGTGGGATGATGCTTGCCAACAGGCTTTTGACACTCTTAAAGCCAAACTCATGAGTCCACCTATACTTGCTTACCCTGACGTGACAAAGAAATTTGTGCTGACAACGGACGCCTCCATGAACGCTATCGGAGGAGTGTTGTCCCAGGACTCACCTGAGGGTGAGAAGGTCATCCAGTACCTGTCACACAAGCTGAATGATACTCAGCGGAAGTGGGCGACAGTGGAGAAGGAGGCCTACGCAATCGTGTACGCACTCCAGAAGATGAAACATTACCTCTTTGGAGCGCGTTTCACCATAAAGACAGACCACAAGCCACTTCGGTTTTTGCTAGGGTCAGAACAAAAGAACTGTAAGGTGCAGAGGTGGGCCATGCTCCTAAGTGAATACGACTGTGAGATAGAATATTTGCCGGGCAAGGCTAATACCCAGGCTGACTTCCTCAGTCGTCTTCCAGGTGCCGATGTAGCGGTCATCAACACAGATCAGTATGACCCGCTCGAACATTGGAACAAGCTTCAAAAGGTCAAGTTGAAGCCACCTGTGTTACCTCGGAAGGTGCCTAGAGTGCCTGAGAGTCACCTGGAAGATATGGCCACTGAACAGGAGACGGACCCTGACCTTAAGTACATAAAGGAACAGCTTCAGCTGATAGGCCCTAAGAAACCGGAGATCTACAGGTACTGTGTATTGGAGGGTGTGGTTTACTTTATATCTGAGCAAGAAAACAGGCTCAAACTCGTGGTTCCACCACACCTTCAGCAGGTAGTGCTGTCACAGGTTCATGATATATGTCATCCTGGAATGGATAAGACATATGATCTGATAAGAGAACGATACCACTGGAAGGGTATTTATAAATCTGTTGTACACTATGTCAGTCACTGTGTTAACTGCAGGTCAAGAAACCTGGTCAAGGAATCACGTGGGTTACAGGAGATGGAGTCAGTAAGTTTCCCATTTGAGAAGGTAGCTATAGATATGGCGGGGCCATACGAGGAAAGCTACAGGGGAAACAAGTACTTACTGACCCTAGTAGACATCTATTCAGGCTGGCCGGAGTTCTACGCCGTACCCGATAAGAAGGCAGAGACAATAGCAAGGTGCCTGTTGGACCACTTCATTCCTACGCATTCCTGCCCACTGATCTTGTTATCTGACCGCGGAAGGGAGTTCCTGAATGAGATAATAAACAGTGTCTGTTCTGAACTCAAGGTATACCGCATTCAGACGAGCAAGTACCACGCTAGCTCCAATGGAGCCGTGGAGCGCGTACACCGGGTGTGGAATGATATGGTCTCCAAGACGGTCGCCGGGGACATAAGGAACTGGGATGAAATGGTTCCCTCGGTGCTATTCGCTCTAAGAGTAGGTAAGAATGAAAGCAGCGGATACTCTCCGTTCTACCTACTGCATAATCGGGATCCGATTCTGCCACTGGACACTCTGATGAAGCCCAGAAGAAAATATCAAGGTGAGGAATTCCACCAACTGGCGCTAGAAAGACAGCATCAGAGTATGGTGGAGGTGGCCAGGAATAGAAAGGAGGCCCGCAGGAAGCAAAAAGAGTACCATGACCGAAAGGTCAAGGTGGCTACCTTTAAGGTAGGTGACTCAGTGTACTTGTACAACATGCACCGTGCAAACAAGCTAGAGCTACCCTTTGCACCATATTACAGAATAATAGCAAAGTGGGGAGATGTCAACTTCCGTGTGAGGAATGAGTTGACTGGTGCGGTGGAAGATGTTCATGCCGAACATCTGCGGCTTGCTAAAGATGAATGGGAGCAGTCGAGGTCCCAAGAAGAGGGACGGGGGTTAGGAAGGCGAGCTAAGATGGCTGCCGAACCCCTGGAGTCAGAGTCTGACACTGATTCTCTAAAGGATGAGGTATTACTCGGAGAGAGTCTTGTGGGGAGAAGACACCGCAGTGAGCGTGTGCCCCACGTACCCGTCCCAAGGGGAGTGAACAGTGCCTCTGACTCAGATTCAGAAGAGGATCTGCCTCTGGCTGAACTTAAGAGGAGATTGTACGATACCAGCAATCCTCTAGGAAATGGTGAGGTAGAATCACCTGGAGGTGGCGTACTAAATCCACCTCTACATGGGTCTGATGGTACAGCAGGACCACCAGACAATAATAGTGGTCAGGCGATGGACAGTAATGTCCCTGCAGGCATCCCTGACACTATGGACGTTGATCCTGGAGATATTAAAAGATCTCGGGAAGGGGATCAAGAAGCTCCCTCTGGGAAAAGAAGGAGGGTAGAGGCGGTTAGGAAAAGAAAGGTCAAGGACCTTCTAACCCTTATAGCAGACCTTATACAGTAGGATGCAGTCCTTGAACTCCGCATGGTGTGGTGACCTCAGGTCAAGGTCAGTGCTAGAGAAGCCAACTGCCTCTGTGGTCACCAATGACGATGTATGATACTGCTCATACACGACCTTGTGTGAACGGGGGGTAAACTGTGAATCCAGGTATAGTGAGCTATAACTGTATAGTATAAGTAATAAGGCTATTATTGTACTTTGTTCCAGGTATGGATAAGTTGTAGCTAGAGTCTTATGGTCTTTTATTTTTGTTGTTTACAGGTAGCGACCATGGCGGTCCGACTGGTCAACCTGGTTACACTGTTGTACATAGTCCTCACAGTTGTAGTGAGTGGGGAAGGTCATAATCATGTCTATTTTACAAGAGTCCATGAGACTCATGCGATGAAGGCTGAATGGAAGGTCAGCTTGGTAATAGACCTTGAACCCATTAGTGTCTACCTGGCTGAGGGAGAAACTCACCTGGAAGAGGTGAGCAAAGATATTAATGGATATATGGGTATCAATTGGTTTGAAGAATCCTATTCCAAACTGAGTGCACTACAATTGCACGCTTTTAATAGTCTTAAGAAAAGGGCAAGTAGCCTTAGAGATATTATCTCTGACCTGGAAGGTATTAAGAGAAGAAGCAGAAGAGCTATACTCAACATAGGAGGCATTTTGAGCTATGCTTTTGGGGTAGCTAGCGAGGATGACCTGAGACGATTATCTAATCATGTTGAAGTTATGAGAAGGGAGAGACTCAAAGAACGACATGTTCTTGATGAATCGTTATCTCTCCTTAACATAACACATCTTGAAGTGTCTAGGAATAGGGAGACACTTAATACAGTTTTGGAGATGACCCGTGACTTTCAGTCTCGTCTGGAGAATGTGACCAATGCTCTGGTCATTCCCTTAAGGAACTTTATGGTCATCCATTCTAGGGTAGAGGGTTATATTGACCAGATATCTTCCTTGTTAGATCAATGCGACGATTATGTGAAGGGAGTAGAGCTTATGCTAGCCAGTGTGGCCACAGGCCACATGACACCAACGCTCATTCCACCTAGCCAACTGCAGAAGTTACTTCTGAATATCAGTAGGAATATTGCAGGTAGTCTCCTGCTGCCATTTGATCCACTGACAGAGTTGTGGAAATATTATCGGCTGTTAAGCTGTACATCTACTAGTGTCGGGCAGGGAATCTTGGTACAGATCACCCTGCCCCTTATCAGCCAAGAAAGATGGGAACTGATAAAGGTTGTTAATTTACCTCTGCCGGTGGAAAAGTCTAACTTTTCTAGATACTACGATCTACAGATGGATCGATTTGCAATTAACATTGAACAAACTCGCTACATCCGCATGGATAGGAGTGTTTTTGAAGTGTGCAGCCTGAAAGGGTTAACGCACTGCATGTTTCACCATCCAAGTTTACCGGTAGCTACGTCCCGAAATTGCGCCTTACGGTTGTATCTAGGTCGCAATCCGGAAGCGTGTTGTAGAGTCATGATCTCTACACGAGTTCATCTTCCTATTGGTGAGTACTTGGGAGACAGTAAATGGGCTATAGTATCTAGACAGCCCCAATCCTTTAGAGTCGTCTGTAGAGATACGAGGGATCGAGTGGAAACTCGACCCCCAATACAAGTAATTAAACTTACACCTGGTTGTGTAGCAACTAGTGACCTTATGCAGTTTAACACTGAGTACAGTAGGTCCTCTCGTTATCAGGCCCAAGATCGACTGCATAAGATAGTAGTTTCCCGAGCCATGAATGTGACACTCCTTGAGCCTATCTTAACGCCTAAGACCAAAATTCCCAGAAATCTTGAACATGTTAAAGAGATTGACGTGGAGATGTTAAAAAGAGAATTAAACAGAGAAGTTGATATTTCAAATTGGGATAAAATTACCAAGACTGGATTGCCCAGTCTCATGGGTGGGATGTTTGGCATTGCTTTATTAGGAGTCTTAGTTGGTATCTATTGCAAGAATAAGAAGGCTATGTGCGGCAGTAAACCATTTAGTGTTGACACTCGCCATGCCACCATTTGCAGCCTAGAAGGTGACGACGCCAGTCGAGGCCAAGCAGTGCAGACGGGAGCAGGTGAAGGACGGGAAGACGTGGTGCGGCCATCAGCACCACCTGAAGCGGTGTCACCCACTACACATGGGGGTGGCAAGTTATATCCGTCCCTAATACTACCAGGGATAGACAATCCAGACAGACCAATGTCTTCTACCTGTCTCACAGTTGAAGTCAGGAAGTGAACAAAGTTTTATACCACTTATGCCTGGACATATTCTTATTCTGAATATTGATTATGAACTTTCAGGTTGGACGTCAGCAGTGGACTTGAATAACTATGTCATAAAGACATTTAGTAATTAAGACGTTTAATTATAGAGTTTCAGTCTCCTTAGAACTTGACACGCGATACATATCAAGTTACGCTTAACCTAATTAAGGTGTAGAAATAATTAGTATTCAGGTACCCAATGAACACAACGAGAAGGATAAGAACTTTATTGAAAGGACAATGGACTTTGATCACGCCTTTATCTTTAATGAGATAGTGTAATATAAGTGATATAAAAGGGGGAGGAAATGTAACACAGTGCCTTCCATAGGTACAAGTATATGAGACTTTACAGCACTAACTCAATAGAGAGTTTATGGTCACAGACCTGTTTGTGCACTTGCACTCAACAACATGTGTTTTGATTTAGTTAAGTTGATACTTTGTTACATTACAGTTATTGGTGGGTGTATCAGCCACATGCTACACTCGTGAGCACCTCGTGCGTCCAGTCACGCAGACCTTGGATACTGCGCACCGCCCCCAGGGCCTTTGTTCTGATATGGTATTAATAAACCGGCCGCTAGCAGGAGCGGCATTCTGATATCACCTCTACTCCACACCACTTCTGTGTCAGTACATTCCTCCTTCCTATGTACCATAGGGGGTACTGAAGTACACACTGTCAATAGCCGGCCCACCTTGGTAGAGGCTATTCACAGTTCAAACTGTCAATAGTGGAAAACTTTCCTCTTATTGACAGTTCACACTGTCAATAGTGGGATATTTTTCCCTTATTGACAGTTTAAACTGTCAATAGTGGTAAATTATAGCGTTACTGACAGTTCTTCACTGAACTGTCAATAGTGGGAATTTCCTCTCTTATTGACAGTTCCCTATCTGTCATACCCTGAGAGCGATTTTGGTGGAAAAGTCGATTTTGGTGGGAAAGTCGATTTTGGTGGAAAAGTCGATTTTGGTGGAAAAGTCGATTTTGGTGGAAAAGTCGATTTTGGTGGAAAAGTCGATTTTGGTGGAAAAGTCGATATGGTGGAAAAGTCGATTTTGTTGGAAAAGTCGATTTTGGTGGAAAAGTCGATTTTGGTGGAAAAGTCGATTTTGGTGGAAAAGTCGATTTTGGTGGAAAAGTCGATTTTGGTGGAAAAGTCGATTTTGGTGGTAAACCAATTTTTGGGGCAGAACCGATTTTTGGGGCAGAACCGATTTTTGGGGCAAAACCGATTTTTGGGGTAGAACCCATTTTTGGGTCAAAACCGATTTTCGGGGCAAAACCGATTTTGGCTCCGAAACCGATTTTGACCGGTTTGGAGACAAAACCGATTTTGACCAATTTTGGGTCCAAAACAGATTTTGGGTCCAAAACAGATTTTGGTGAAAAAAAAAAACTTTTGCCAAAAAAAACACATTTTTTGACTCCAATGTCAGTGGGAAGTGTCAATAAGACAAAAATATTACACTATTGACAGTTCGCATGAGGAACTGTCAATAACCGGAAAAGTTTCCACTGTTGACAGTGTGAACTGTCAATAAGAGAAATATTTTCCACTATTGACAGTTTGAACTGTCAATAGCGTTTTTGTTTAGGGCCCCCATAAAAAAGTCACGTTTCAAACATGGCCATCACGTTTTGTCCACGTTTGTCCACGTTTTGTCCAGGTTTGGTACTTATACCTACAATCACCAAGTAGCAAATATCAGCAACCTAAATGAAAAAATATATTATGTATTTGCTTTTGTTGAAATTGTGAACAATACTTTCTCCCAGCTTTGCTAACATATTCCAATACATTTTAGAGGAGATACAGTGGAAAATAAGCAATAAATACCAAATCCTACATTCAGACGTGAATAGAATAGGGCCTATGAGCCTCACGTCCCAAACGTGGAGGTGTAAGCAATGGTCACGTCCAGACGTGAAATCACGTCCCAAACGTGAGATTTTTTATGGTTCGGCCCCCTGAGGCGGGGGAGCGCCCACCGGGAGAGTGCCGGGAGAGGCGACGTGCTGGGGCGATGTCGGAGCCGGGAGACTTGGGGTGTGTGTCAGACAGTTACAGGGAGTTACAGACAGTGGCTGGTAGTTACAGAGGTCGTGAGACTGTGAGTAGCCAGCAGGGTCTGTGTTGTGATTGTGGACACTAAGACAAGTCGACGTGGGGTGTGTGTGACTGCATGTGACATCAGGAGACTGCAGGTGACGTCAAGAGACTGCAGGTGTATTCAGCAGGTGTGTGAACACCAGGACGACGTGGGGTGTGTCAGACAGTTACAGGGAGTTACAGACAGTGGCTGGGAATTACAGGAGACGTGTAAGTAGCCAGGAGGGTCTGTGTTTATGTGTGTACTGTGGACATCGTCTTGGGGTGTGTGAGACATCAGGAGACTGCAGGTGACGTCAAGAGACTGCAGGTGACGTCAAAAGATTGCGGGTGACGTCAGGAGACTACAGGGACACCTAGTGATGTACGGCAACACTGTGTGTACAGGAGAACACGGTGTGTACATGGGACACTGAGTGATGTGCGGCAACACTGTGTGTACAGGAGAACACGGTGTGTACATGGGACACTGAGTGATGTACGGCAACACTGTGTGTACAGGAGAACACGGTGTGTACAGGGGACACTGGGTGCTGTATGGAGTTTTATTTAGAGTAGGGAGGTGAGGGCTGAAGCCTCACACGGAAATGAAGTACTGGTGACCTCTCTTTCCAAGGATAGGTATTATGTTTCAATTAAATAATGATAGCAGGTGATTGCTATTTGTCTAGTTTGTGTAACTAAATAAGTTAAAGTAACTGGTTTATTTTAGTATGTAACTTGACAGTCATTCAAGGACTACCAGTTTACTGGAGGAAACTAAGAACTAACATTTAACACCAGTTTACTAGAAAACATTTATAAGTCAAGATAAGGACTTCAAAAAAATTGGACATTTAAATACTAGGTCAAGGACATAGACCTATATCTGAAAGACACTGAACATTATTTCTCAAAAAGTAAACATTCAATATTCAGGAGGAGTGTTCAATTACAAACACTGAAACCATGTTTTTAGGAGGAGTGTTTACACTCAGATATTCATATTCATAAGTTCTTGTTAATTGTATATTCTAAGGGTTTACTGTATGTGTTAACACAGTATATTTTCACGTGTCGAGGAGGAGTGTCGAGATTATTTGACGACGCGGGAAAATATGTTACGGGGTACCAGCGTCCATATCACTTCCGGTAAATAAAGTGACGGCACAAGTTGGCGCCTTCCTTGTCACGATGGAAGCAGGAGTTAGCCCTTTGTCATTTATTGGCCCTCATAAGAAAATCATATTTTTCTACTATTTTCCACACAGAAAAAAATCTCCCAACAATTTCTTAATGAAAATGCAGGCATGCATTTTTATGATCATTAGTAACATGTTGAAAACAAGAAAACATGGGGTCATGGGCAAAATGAAATTATCCTGAATTAATCAAAATAAAAACTAATCTATCAACTGTATGAGCCTATGGGCATGGCAAAAAGTAAAGATGGTGATCAAGATATGTAGAATGGCAAGATATGGCACTTAAATGGTAGATAAAGGTAGATCATGACATTTAAGTATGAGAAATCTGCAATTATCATGTTCAAGTTCAAGTTCAAGTTTCAAATATTTATTTTCTCATAGAATCATTAAGTAAAGTACATTTTACAGTATATCCATACAGTAATACATACAAGTTTCGTAATAATATACATCTAATCTATAAGATTATGCAATGTAAATTACAAATTTTACAATAGATATTTCCCTTGACACGTGATGCCATTAATTGTCAAGATTCTACAGAGAAAAGGCTGCTGCTAGAAGTATACTTTCTGTTTTCGTTAGCCACCTATATTGTTACTAGTATTTTTCCCAGTAATGTTTGCATTCATTTTATCCATATATGGATAATTACATATTTACAATTATAAATTATAAGTTATAATTAATTCAATATATTCACAATTACTCAATCCATTAAATTAAATATGTACATGTTATTTTTACAAGTTATATACAGGCATAAGTATGTTTAGAAAAATACAGGAGGACATTCAATGGTAATACACAGGGAAGAAGTCAGTCGCTTAGTCTTGTTTTACATTGTAGTATATATATTTACTCCATAATCTAATATGAATTCACAATTTTTGTGTAGGTAAATGCAGAAAATATTATTCAGATAGAAGTAGAGTTTGTACAATCAAAATCTCATCAGCATCAATGTAAAAATATGCAAGGTGATCACTGAAGATCCGTTATAATATATAGAAGATAAATGAGTTCACTCAGAGAACCAGATACTATGTACAGCATGTACACTTTAAAGGCAAAATTTTAATTTTACTGTTGTAAATCAGCTATTACTCCAACACATTAAGTGTTTTTTCCATCCTTGGGAATCAAATTCCTTAGCTCCCATTTCAACTGGAGCTTAAAGAAGTTTCTATCTCTCACATTTCTTTTATCAGGGGGTAAACTATTCCAGATTGTGGAAACCGTATATTCCAAACTTCTCTTATATGCTTCACAATGTGGAAGTTTATTTTTCAATAAAATCCCATCAGCACTTCTGGTGCATATATTCATGTTCTTTATATAACTATCAATTGACGACCTTTTATGTCCCTCTATATATATATGTGATAACCTTCTATCAGATAAATAATTTATCTTAGACTTACTATGCACTAACTCTGTTGACGTTCTCATTGGCAATTTTAGACACACTTTCAAAACCCTGTTCTGGGTTCTCTGCATTTTGTTTAATAGAGTACTCCCAGACTTAATATATAATATATCACCATAGTCATAGATAGGCATTATGTAAACCTTATATATTTTTAACAAGCTTTCTGTACTAAGGAACCTAGCTATTTTTGTTAGTTGATATGTCCTATAAGCTACAGTCTTCATTTGGTTTTTCATGAAGATCTCATAATTTAACCTTGGATCTAAGATTATTCCTAAATATTTGTATGTGAAAACCCTCTTTAATTTCTCCCCATTTATTCATAAATTAATTAATTCATGGTTTCAGGTAGTTTCGTTTTTTGCCACCAGGTGCCGTAGGCGTAGATTGTGTTGTATACCTTTAACATGCAGGAGCCACACATTTAATGCTCTATGATTTGATGATTTTCATGAGAGCCTTACATAACATACACCCACCATGTCTGTTTAATTAAAAAATATATTAGAATACTGGTGCTGGATTGGAATTTGATGGAACAAAAAATTATTAACAGCCCTATGACCATTAGAATTAACAGTTAATTATAATGGTGTAATCTAAGCATGATTTACCACATTCCATCCCAAACAGTAGCAACATACCTTCTAGCCAAATCATTTGAAAGGGGCATGATAGATGGTAATTATGGTGTATAATTATGTAAAGCTCAAAGGAAAAATCATCAAATTATAAATGACTAAATGTGTGGTGTGTGTATGGATGGAAGAGGAGGGGCAACGGGACAGAACGTTCCAGTAGTGGATCAGCTGCTGCGACTCGCTGCGACAACATCGTCGAGAGAGGCGTGTGGCTGTGAGTAAATTCACAGAAATCTAAAAGTATTGATTTTTACCAGTGTACTCGCAAGTCTCTTTAAGGTGGGTCGCTACCCTTGGGTCAAAGTCACTGAAAGTTGACAGAATCTCGCATTTTTTTGTTTACAGGCAGTTTAGATCATACAGAATTGAAAAATGCAAAGAAAAATAGGGGGTCCCGAGCTACTTTTTTTAATACAGAATTTTGAAGAATTAAAGAATTTTAATTTTTTCTGATAATGAGAAAAAAAGTTGAAAACTTCCATGATTTTTCTTCATATCAACCATTATGTGCAGAAATGTAAAACATCACATGTGAAACACCTATATGTTCCACTTTACTGTAAAAATAATTTTACAGTTGTATGCCATGGCATTCTGGGTAAAAATATGATCTTTCGGGAAGGAGTAGGAATAAATTGTCATTATTTGTAGCCTTATTGGCTAAAAATAGTATTCAGTATTAACAGAATTTTTTAAAACTCTCTCAGAAAATAGTTCAGATCATTTGCTAACATATAGTAGTAATTTTGATGGGAGTCCCGGGCATATTTTCAGGGTTTTGGGCCTTTGAAAATGAAAAATAATGCAAAGAAATGACTAAATTAAATATATATGGCATTGCATGATGGGTAAAATGACAAAAATCACTGTATAAATTGTCATGATTTGTACCCTTGGTCATTTTGAGCCATATCATAGCATCTTCAGTATTCTAAATAGTAAATATCTCCAATGTACTAGCTCGTGTTTAAAAAAACCAAATATTATCAGTTATCAATATATCAAACATTCAAAGTATCACAAAACGCACAATTTTGCTTGCAATGATCCAAATTTTCGATACAGTATAGGGAATGTATATATGTATCTGTCTATGTAATATCAGCCCATTCTGATAGATTTAAGATATAGACACATACAAAATGTACTAGAATGACGCAATGAGATTACCAGACGTATGGTGATATATGGTTTTATTTTATACAACAATTTCTATGATTAAAGGGAGTGGTAATTTTTAACAGGCAGGGGGTGATGGAGTTTTGAGGGGGGACCAAAGAAATTGGACCTCTCTTGAGGGCGGGACGAAAAGCATTTCCCCACTCTTCAGCGAAAAAAAACGCACACTATAGTAGCTCCGGGGTCGGTCACATTCAATTTCAACCAGCACATGTGCAAATACACCCCATATGTGTTTTTGTTTCGTTTTTATCACTATTGACCATGGGTATCAATACTGACTGTGCATATTGTCAGTTGGTATTATAATGAATTAAAAAATTTGATTTTGTGGGTTCCTTTGTCATCGATCTTCACTCATTGGACCCAGCGTCGCATCACACTCGGCCTATGGCCTCATGCTATGTCTGTGTCTCACGAACTTGGGCAAATGTCAACGTCTCTGACTGGGTTGTAGAATATCGATAGATTGGATCGGGTCTAACCAGAGATAGATAAGAACACGTCTTCTGACATATTGGGACGCCAACTAGTGACGTCACTTTATTAACCGGAAGTGACACGGACGCTGGTTACCCGGTAACATATTTTCCCGCGTCGTCAAATAATCTCAACACTCCTCCTCGACAAGTGAAAATATATAACTTGAGAATACACACAATGAATAAGAACTTATGAACATGAATATGTGAGTGTAAACACTCCTCCTCAAAACATAGTTTTAGTGTCTGTTATTGAAACACTCCTCCTGTATATTGAATGTTTACTTTTTGAGAAATAATGTTCAGTGTCTTTCAGATATAGGTCTATGTCCTTGACCTAGTATTTAAATGTCCAATTCTTTTGAAGTCCTTATCTTGACTTATAAATGTTTTCCAGTAAACTGGTGTTAAATGTTAGTTCTTAGTTTCCTCCAGTAAACTGGTAGTCCTTGAATGACTGTCAAGTTACATACTAAAATAAACCAGTTACTTTAACTTATTTAGTTACACAAGATAGACAAATAGCAATCACTTGCTATTACCATTGAATTGAAACATAATGCCTAAAACTTGGAAAGAGAGGTCACCAGTACTTCATTTCCATGTGAGGCTTCAGCCCTCACCTCCCTACACTAAAAATAACGCACTTCTCCTAGTGTACATCTCCAGTGTCTCTGACACGTCACAAGTGCCTCTGACACGTCTCCAGTGTTTCCAAAGTTCAACCACAGTACATAAACTTACTACTGCAAATGCACAGTTAGTGCTCCCAACACAGTACATAAACTTACTACTGCAAACGCACAGTTAGTGCTACCAAAATCCAACCACAGTACATAAACTTACTACTGCAAACGCACAGTTAGTGCTCCCAACACAGTACATAAACTTACTACTGCAAACGCACAGCTAGTGCTGCCAAAGTCCAACCACAGTACATAAACTTACTACTGCAAACGCACAGTTAGTGCTCCAAACACAGTACATAAACTTACTACTGCAAACGCATGGTTAGTGCTCCCAACACAGTACATAAACTTACTACTGCAATCGCACAGTTAGTGCTACCAACGTCCAAACACAGTACATTAACTTACTACTGCAAACGCACAGTTAGTGCTACCAAAGTCCAACCACAGTACATAAACTTACTACTGCAACGCACAGTGAGTGCCACCAAACACAGTACATAAACTTACTACTGCAAACGCACAGTTAGTGCTACCAAAGTCCAACCACAGTACATAAACTTACTACTGCAACGCACAGTGAGTGCCACCAAACACAGTACATAAACTTACTACTGCAACTCACAGTGTTCTCCATAGTCCACTGCTACTTCCTCAAAAGAGTCCTGATGTCACTTGCAGTCTCCTGACGTCACCTGTAGTCATCTGCAGTCTCCTGACGTCATCTGCAGTCTCCTGACGTCACATGCAGTCACACACACACCACAAAGTCGATCTCAAAGTTCACAATACACACAAATACACACTCCACGTGTCATGTTGTTACTGTACTCAAAATGCATTGTCATCTCTCGATCACGTCGTCCTCACGTGGATCTCCAAATGTTCAAACTGGTCATGAAACACCACAATATGCAGCATCGTACAAGGCGTCCTCGCCACTGCTGTCTCCCAAGCCGACATACCTCCAAACACGTGCCAAACTGGCCTTCTCCCACATCGTCCTCACGTGGATACCCTGCTGTCCACTCATTGCTAACTTCACGGCATCCCTGCTACACGTACCGTACCTTGTAGTTTATGCCGACCTTGCAATTTCTACAGCAGCTCCAAATTTCATAATTCCAAACGACAATCTTCCCGGTTTCAGCGGGGGTTTCAGGCCTGCCAGGCTGCTGCCCCAGGCCGGCCCCCAGGCCGCCCCACACCGTATCCACGTGGTTCACCCCGACGTCGCCAAATCGCCGACTTTCACGTCTCTCAATCTCGGCTCTTTCTGCCCATCCAATGTCTCCAACCTCTCTGCATCTACCTTAAACCTTCAGCCATAGATCGTAGCGTTCCTAGGCCCATTACCTATTGAATATCGATAGATTGGATCGGATCTAACCAGAGATAGATAAGAACACGTCTTCTGACATATTGGGACGCCAACTAGTGACGTCACTTTATCAACCGGAAGTGACACGGACGCTGGTTACCCGGTAACATATTTTCCCGCGTCGTCAAATAATCTCAACATGGGTGACATCTCTGACTGATAAAAACGGTTTATTTAGGGCAGATGATGATAAAACTAGGCAACTTATTACTACTTTAAAGAGTTATAAAATCCATTAACCTTTTCAGACAAGTTCTACCTACATCTGCCCTAAATAAACGGTTTCCATTTAGGCCTGTCAGAGATGGCACCCGGTCAGAGCTGGCACCCGGTCAGAGATGGCACCCGGTCAGAGATGAAAACATTGGCCCAAGTTCGTGAGACACAGCCTTATACAACTGGTCCAACTCTGATGAAAAGGGAGTCCATGGTAATTGGTCTTTGGCTATATGTATTTAAGCTATATGATATCATTCGAGTTATTATTTCACACATACAATGAAGTGGGTCATAATAAGTAACAATTCCTTTCATGTCCCAAGGTCGAACTCTATTTTTGTATGACCAGAAGACTGTGTCTCACGAACATGGGCCAATATTTTTGTCTATGACCGGGTGCAATCTTTGACTGGGTGCAATCTTTGACCGTCTAGCAAGGAAAATGCAAATATAGGGCAGAAGGAGCCAGAAATGAGGTGAAAAGATTAATGGATATTTTAACACTATATATCACATATTTCCCGGCATTTCAGTGTACATAGCCCCCAGTTCAGCCCTTTTGAAGCTTGCTGGTCAAAGACTACACCCAGTCAAAGATTGCACCCAGTCAAAGAAGGTCTTTATTTGTAGTTGGCTTCCCAGCTACAAAAAAAAACGTTATTTTACGTCAGAATAACATTCTAAAATTGTATATAACGTTATACCATAGTGAGGAGCCTTAGAGAAACGTTATATAACGTTAAATAACGTTACAAAATGTTGTATAACGTTTTTTGTTTACTGGGTTACATACTTTGACAACATGTTTTATAAACTGTTACATGTATCAAAGACAGTGACATACATATGAGAGTAGTGAACTGTAAACGGCGATGGTTATCTTGGATTTACTCAGAGAAATAATGAACATCTACCTTCAACAAGTGAGTATATATGAAACAATAAAGGTGTGCAAACTCAGTAAACAAATAACGTTATACACCAGTTTATAACGTTATATAACGTTATATGTCAACGTTTTTCTAAGGCTCTTTAATATGAAATAACGTTATGTAAAATTTAAAACGTTATTTTGACGTAAAATAACGTTTTTTTGTTAGCTGGGAAGTCAGTGTTTGTTAAGTGGAGACCCACTGTACTCAAACTTTTGAGAGTAATAGGTAACTTTGAAATAGATGTCAGTAGGCGTGGGTGGATGAGATCAAAATGTTTCCTGGTTGAAGGAGGCAAGTTCGGTGCCACAGCATCAGACTCAAACTGGGGCTCCACTACCCAATTTTTTGGGTAATTCTCATGATCTTATAAGGTAAACACATAGGTCTAGAGATCGGAAATATGAAAATCCAACCAGTTTGATATGTGATCGGGAGTCAGAATCGCCCTCAGATGCAAAATTGGCATAAATAAGGACACAGATCTTGTATATAATTATATAGCCTTGGCAAGTCTATTTTCCACTTGAGCATGTAGTTTTTATAAACATAAACATGTTGATGAACACAAACCAATGGCAAGCAAAGAGTACCTCCTTAACAATGATGTACATACATATGATTCTTTGATCCCGATTTATGAGAATAGCCCCGATTTGAGGACAAAATCGGCTAGTGGAGCCTCATCTCTAGTCCTAACCATTACAAGCCACATTCTTTAAATTAGCATCAAATGACTAAGTTGCAAAACACTTGTTATATTCCTGCGGATAACCCATGTGTTTTGTGCGAACCAAACCTCCATTGCGAGATATACAAAAGGATGTTTATCTCTAACAGACAAGAAGATCAATCATAAATAGTGCCCTCTTCACATCATTAATGAGGCATGTTATCCGACAACAAATGTTATCAATAAACTGAATTGCTATACATAATTTTGTGTTGGTAGCTTTGCATTCACAACTTCAATGTACAATTGGATACCTGCATTAGTGTGTGCGGGTAATGCACAAGAAACATGGAAAGTTGCACTTAACCGTGAGATCTCAAAACTCTTTGTATCCAATATTCAATATGCCCCTGTGTCATAATATAAGGTTTCATTGTAATAGCGTGTCACTCTAAGCACTTTATTACCATTCACATAATAACTCAACTAAGGCCACAGGCTTCAACTGATCAACTTGGTTATACTGGGAGTAGATGATTGTATATAACACAAGGTTTGACAGCTAGACGCTTATCATCTTTATACCCTAGATGGCCTACTGCACCATGTATTTATCCATAGACATGTGGCCCCCACCTGAAGTATAAAATTATTGGACTGACCAGTTTGTATATTACTAACTAGATGGCGCTACCCTCTATGTCCAAACCCATGGTACAGTAGGGTCATCTAGGGTATAAAGATGATGGGTGTCTAGCTCTGTCAGACCTTGTGCTATATACAGTTATCCACTCTCAGAATAACCAAGCTGATCAATTTAAACCTGTGACTCACATCCATATTTGTTAGCCACTGTGTGGCTACAAATTATTCTGGAGACTGTCAACTGCCTGAAACGTTATAAGGGGTTATATAGACACATACCAATTCAGAGTGCAACTGGAGTGAACTACACACATTATTATTCCAACCATCTAAGAGATAATATTCATCTCCAAGACATAATGGCTGCAGAGTGTTCAGGAGCTGAAGTAATTGAGCAGAGACCAAATTCATATGTTTATGATGGCTTACGACTGGGTCTCTCGATGACACCTGCTGCAATAGAAGCTGTGAAAAGGGTGAAGCTCTATCCTGATGACCTCTTGATTATCACCTATCCTAAATCAGGTGAGGACTTTCTGCACTGTAAGAAATTCCATGGAAATTACGCAAAAGCATTGTAAAATTTGATGGTGTATCACTATAATGTGATTTATGGCGAGACAGTGTAAAATTCATTACTTTTACATTGAACATCTGTAAATAAGTACAGTGAAACAGTATTTTTTTCATGTACAGTGAAACAGTGTACGGTGGCAGTCAGGGAGATATGGAGACTTTAGTGGAAGCTCTCACTTTAAAACGTATCTAAATGTGTTAGAATTATAATAATGTCCAATTATTTCATTAATTAAAGGTCTATTCACAATACTGTTAGAGTTGCATATTGCTGTGAGGCATTCAATTATGTGTCTTATGGCCTAATATTTACAGGTCAGGACTTCAGTTGATATTTTGAAACATACCAATGAATCAAGAAATAATGATTATCATCATCAAATGCGAAGAATAGCAGAGAATCGTGATAATGGTGAATCACCATTAAAAACACAACGGGAGAGCACCGTAAAACTTTACAGGGATTAGGAGAATATGGTGACTGTAAAAATTGGTCTCACTTCAAATTTGTTGCAGGCTGTACATGACATATTTATATGTCATTTATAAATGATATATTATCACAGTCATTTTGAATAACTCTCTGAATCATGAAGCATGACCTTACATGTACCATGACAATATCCAGTCAATAAGTTTGTGAGGTACAGGCGTATTAAAGAGTGTATACCATGTGTATCAAAATTATGCTACAGCAGTACCTAGTGATAGGATACGTGTGTTTCGGATTTGTATTGGCTGTTCTAGCCTTGTCTATAATGGTAGCAACTAAGTAGGTACATTATTTGTTAACCCTATGGGATAGCTCTCCCAGGTGGGCGGACAAACGTTAACAGCACAATCTTAATCTTACATCTTAAAATGTCTTAATCTAAGGCAGCCCTGTTTTGTATATAGTAAAAAATTAAAATCCCAGATGAGACAACATAAACATCTAAAAGAAAAGAAAAAGAAGAAAAAAAACGGGGGTGGGGGGGCAGAGCCCCCATTACATACTGGTCAACTAGCCTATCCTACAATGGACTGTCTAGTCTTATCACAACTAGTGGCGCCGTCTTCATTTGCATCGTAACACTTTTAAGATAGTCTAAGATAGTTTAAGATAGAATTGAGAGAATTACAGTACTAATTTTAAGATAATTAAGATGATCTTAATTCTGTGTTAAGATTGCGCTGTTAACGTTTGTCCACGCACCTAGGAGAGCTGTCCTGGGCGTGTGGGTATAACTAGTTATAGCGCACACAGTGTGTAACATACATATCATTGAGAGGGGTTTTCCCTATGAAGTACTGAGAACTCCATAGATATCATCCCCAAGATCTGAACTACTGTAAGCCTGCCAGTCTGCAAACCTCATTCTATTTGTGGGACATCGCAAATGTTTTGACGCCTAAAATTAGGGCTAAATAAATGTTCAACTGGCTATGGCAACACAAAATTCATTCTAAAAAGAAAACAATCCAATTGAGAAAAGGACTGATGAACAAGGATTGCTATAGTGAAAATAAAATAGAAATACCATTTCTTCATTCAAAGCTATGACTATAACATTGAAATGGCTTATGGTCAGTTATGGATTTTGATCTTACATAATTATGCTCATTAAATATAATTTAGATAACGCAATATAGACCTTATTGACCATTTCGATAGGGCATTATCAACCCATATTCCTGACCCAATTTCTAAAGAACCAGAGGGCAGATTTGCGACTGTCATACCTTGTTAGAAAAAGTATTATTCAGTTTAGAAAATAACATTTAACCTTGGAGGACCCTTTCTCCTCGTCTGTCCTCATTTGTCCAGTACCTCAGATTTCTTATTATCTTTTCCCTTGCAGGTACAACGTGGGTTCAAGAAATAGCTTGGCTTGTAAAGCAAGATGCCAACACAGAGGTAGCCTATGAGAAGCCTAAGAAAGATCGGATAACATTTTTAGAATTTCAGTATCGCGATCAAGACCCAGAAGTTTTGCGTATGTCTCAAGACCCTCCACGCCTTATAAAAACACACCTTCCATCTCACTTCTTTGAGAAACATCAGGTCTATGGTAATTCCAAAGCCATAGTTGTGATGAGAGATCTGAAGGATACTTTGGTTTCATTCTTCAACCAATACAAAATGCATTCTTTTCACCCATACAAAGGAACATGGGATATGTTCTTTGAACTTTTTAAGAAAAAGCATTTACAATCTGGAGACTGGGGAGAGTTCTACAAAGGATGGCAGAAATACAAAGATGACCCAAACTTCCTGTTCTTACAGTATGAGAAAATAAAGGGGGACCCTCATCAAGCAGTGCGGATGGTAGCCAAACACTGTGACAAGGTTCTAACTGAGAAACAAGTTGACACAATTGTACAGCATACCAGTTTTGAGAAGATGAAAGCGAATCCAAAAATGGATTTTCCATTGATAAAGGGATTTTACAGAAAAGGTGTTATTGGAGACTGGAAAAATTATTTTTCTGATGAGCAAATTTCCTACATCGAGCAATATGAAAAAGAATTGAATCTTCATGCTTGAGATATAAACACACTGTAGAAACAGTCCCATACAACTGTTTGAGAAATACCATACTATGGACAAATAAAATACAAGTGTAAAACATATCAAAGCTGTTCAAGAGACACAACAGAAGATATATTAAGTTTAACGTTGGCACAGCCATTATGCATGGCATGCATCTTTACCTCTCAAACAATAACATAAGATATTAAATAATGCTATCCATTTTTTTGTTCAAGATTCCTAATCACTGTTATAAATATTTAACTTAAAGAACACTATCAATAATATGTATCTTAGTATGAGACAACATTTGTGAGATGTACTGGAAAAAGGGACCTTACTGTAAAACTTTGCATGTAAGCCTAAACTGTGTATAAGCCGCACCCCGTCTTCTCATCGATCCTATAAGCCACACTTTTTAAAGGTTACGAGATCAATTATCATGATATGAAAGGATGCGAGATACTATAGTAAGCATATTCCTGCCGCCAGGTATATGGTTCGATATTGGTTGAGATAGACCTTAGCCAAGGTTCCCCAAACACTCACTAGGGAAACCCTAATATTTGTTGGTAAATTTCATGCTTTCAAAATAAAAGATCACCCATCCGCTATGTATGGTGGCCCAGAAGGCTCACATAAAAATAAAATAAATTTCAAGAAAATATTTTTTCAGAGTTTTCTTTTGGTGAACTGATTGTTTTTTTTGGGGGGGGGGACACACATCCCTTGTGTATGGTGGCCCAGCAGGCTCACATAAAAAAATGTAAACTTTTTTTTCAAGAATTTTTTTTTCACAGTTTTTTTTTTGAATTTCATTCTTTCGAAAATAAACAAAATGAAAACCCACTTTTTTTTTCAAAATGAATAACTCCCTGTTACTGTCAAGCTGATGGATCCCAACTTCAGGCAGCTACCGTAAAACCTCACGTATAAGCCTAACTCGCGTATAAGCCGCACCCCGAGTTTGGGGCGATCCTATAAGCCGCAGAGGCCATCTGAAAATTGTTAATTTGGTACTGTAGTATACTTATAAAAACTCTCGTATAAGCTGCACCCTATATAGGCATGTTTGGTATCAAAAGAAAGCTGAGTCTGATTGTACGCGAGGTTTTACGGTAGGTACCCTTTAGCATGGGGATGGAAAACATATAACATTTTATAGCATCCTGGGTGGAAATTTACAATGGATTAGCTGCTTGCATGAAAACTGTCCTCGGGAAATGACAGACTTGCCAATTGTTCCTCAGGGAAAAATGTCTCATTGGCCCCTGTCAAATCTTGTGACAGGTGTCTTCTCAGTAGCATTGGTATTCAATGCATTTGTATACCAAAGTTATGTAGGGTCCTGACATCCTCAGAATATTGGCCCATTGGCCACTTGTCAAAAATGTCAAAAATCATGAAAAAGTCATTTTTTGAGAAAATGGGCAATTTGGCAAAAAAAAAAGTAATTTTAGAATCTCACAAAATGGAGATTTTCTGGAAAATGGCCAATTTGGAGGGGAAAAGGGATAAAATCTCAAAAAACATTGATTTTTATTCCCTGGAAAATGGCTGATTTGGTGAGAAAAAGTCAAAATCTCTGTCCAGAAAAAAATAACCAGGTCGATAGATAAATGAATGGTAATAAAGGATGGAAATGGTTGTTTTATTTACAAATGCCAATTAACGGCAATTTTTTCATCCTACTTTCTGTTTCAATTGGATCCAGGCTGACTTCTGAATGCTGCAGAGAGAAGCAGTGTACATTAAATGGACTCTTGAAGGCTGTCATACACACATAGCTATAGGCCTACGGACAGAGCTACAGGCCTACTCACATAGTTACAGGCCTACTGATGCAGCTACTGGCCAATTGACACAGCTAGAGGCCTACCTATAATAGTTCCATGTCTACTGATGCAGCTATAGGCTAACATACACAGCTAACTTGAGAAGAGATTTTGGGAGAGGACCCAAGAAAATTCTGCCTCCCCCAAGCCCCGCCCCCCCAAAAAGAAATTCCCAAATTTCTTAGAGATAAACCCTATATATTTCTATAGATGAGGGAACACAAATAAATTTTGCACTTTTTGGGGCAGATCCACCTTTTGAGGAAGGGGAAGGGTTGCATTGAGATTCACCATCTGCTCCATTCCCTTACTCTACCATGGATGTCAGCACACTAAACTATAACAAATAATATAGATCACAAAGTGGTGTTTAGCTTGGTTTTATAGTAAACATATACACAGGTGGTGTGAGTGGAGTGGTGGTGGTTGCTAGCCCCACTCACCTGTCCTCTGCCATGCATGAGTACACCTGGCCCCAGCCGTAAGTCCAGTAAATAAAGGTACAACAGTCAAACTAATTGCAAAAGAAGTTTGATCATTGGAGAGTATGGATATGTATATGAGTATGCAGTAAGAAAATTATACACCACATTCATCCCTAGGAGTGTCTCCAAAACCTTATACTCCGCTCGGGTTTTGGGCCTATTGTTCCCACTGTAGGTTTATTTCCATATTCAATTTCTCTTAGCCTGAGCGGAGATTTTGGAAGTGCTGTCCGGAGGTTTTGTGAATGCTGTCCGGAGGTTTTGTGAATGCTGTCCGGAGGTTTTGCCACATAACCTCCTGAGGAGGTTTTGTGGATACTTTTCCGTTTATAACCCTGCTTCACTGGGAATTGAACCCAGGTTGGCAAATGCTCTTATCTAGAGTCCTTCACCCTAACAGGTCGGCCACAGGGGCTGACCTATGTGAATGATGTTAAAACACATACTGTTTTGTTAATTTCATGCTACATCCCTATGATTTGATAGTTTCCATTCCTATTTCATTGCGAAAATGTAATAATTTTCAAATAGAAAAATAGTAGTTTACAGGTTGGTCTTGTCAACGAGGGAATAAGAAAATGGAAATTAAAATTTTGCTGCTTGGTGATTTGAACTTGGTATGCCTAGGTTGAGAGTTATGAATCATAACCACTATACCATGAAGCGCCATGTACTAGGGATCTTTAGAAACCCCTACTGAACAAATTGATCTATAGATCAGAACAGTTTACAGTTTTTCTTTTACTCATTAGAGACCTTTAACAAACCACGTAAAAGCTTATAAAATGCAGATGTAGCAGTGCTGAAGGGATAGGATACGTTTGCGTTTTATGCGCTTTTACGTGGTTGCTAAAGGTCCCTATTCTGATACTACATGTAGTAGCAAACCCAATGTAGCTCATTAAACATACTAGTAGACATAGGCACTTATATGTGCAGTGGTGGTAGTGCTAAAACCTACGTTACGTGTACGTTTTATCAGCTACGCTGGGTTTGCTAAAGGTCCCTAGTATTTGGAAAACAGCTTCATGAATAAGTATCTACCTGTATTAAATAATGGGGACTAAAAATAATTTCGGTACATGGTGGGAATCAAACCAACTTTCTTTGCCTCATAGAAAATATTTAAGAACATACTCTTCTATAAAAACATTTGAGAAAAGAATTCGCTTTTGCACTGCCTTGGGATCGAACTCACTTCAGTAGGATTTGAATGTCAGTGCCCTGCCTATTCGGCTACAGGGTCCGATGCAACAGCCAACATTGAATATAGATTATTATTCTATTTGGATATAGGCATATGTAAACTTACTGTAGCAGGTACGAGTCCCACACTAAGCATAATCGATTTGTGACAATAAAAGGAGAGAAATATCACCAGAATAACTAAAGTACAGCCAGGTAGTCCCTATATAATGGAGTATAAGCTAGAAAACCTCCTTGGAGCTGTAGTATTTGCAGTAAAACCTCTGAGGCGTAGCCGAGGAGGTTTTACTGCAAATACTACAGCTCCAAGGAGGTTTTCCACCACAAAAACGCCACAACTAAACCAAGTCAAAGTGAGAGAATGATGCATGTATGGGATAAATCATAATTTCCAAATTCATGTACTAGAGTCAAAACACCTGGTACCATATTCCGTTTTACATATACAAAAACATCAAAGTTGGTGAGAAGATAAAAATGCTTTTATTTTTTTCATACATTTCTGAGATTGCAAAGGCTCCCATATGACATTATAGAGGTTCAAAACATTCTTTTATAGCACAAGAACATGTTGTCTAGTACAATATTAGCCATGGTTTTACAACTCTCAGTGGCATAGTAAAGATACCGGAAGCAGCATAAATTGAATAGTTTATTGCGCTACTCATTCCATATTGGAACGTTTTTGCAGCGCACCTAAAAGAGGAATTACAGTCATCTGGGTTCCATCTTATGGTGCTGAACATTCGCAAGCCGGTGATTGTGATGCTAGGTGGTATAAATTAACAGATATATTTAGAAGGAGATACCACAGTGCGCATTGTGGGCGTCATGCTTAGACAGGCCAATTTGGCCTGAGCCAAGTAGGGATAGCACCATTATACAGTTGGGATATTAAGGGGAAGTTTTTCAATGGCAGATTTAAAGATAGGCTTTGTGGTGGATTTTTGTACATCTTTATCTAAGGTGTCCCATAGGGTCACTCCACGATAATAGGGAGATTTCTGGTAAAAACTGGATCTAGCTCTTCTTTTCCTGAATCTTATTTTGAGATCCCCCTTAGTACGCACGTTTGCTTGTTGAAAGGCTTCCCCTCCGTGGGCTTTCTTCCACATTATCATGAGCAACTGTATTTCTCTCCTTCTTTCCGGGTATTGCACCTCCGTCTGCGCATGTAGATCAGCCAGACTGATGGTTCTTATACCGGTGCGCAGGAAGATGCGCAATGCATGGTTCTGCATGCATTGTAGCTTCTGCAATTCACCAGAATGGGCGCAGCCAATGTAAACAGAGCAATATTCCAGGGATTGTGCAAACATAACCTTGTAAATTTGAATACTAATCTTCTTAGACATTTTTTTTCTTAATTCACTAAGTTTGTAGATTTTATTACCTAGATTTTTCTTTACTTTACTGATATGGGGGGTGAGACTCAGCCTACTGTCTACCTCAACACCAAGGTAGGGGTACAAGTTGCCGGTTGGCAGGACCTTTCCTAGAAGTGTGATGTTAGGGTCCCCAGCATTTGACAATTCACCGTCTGACCCGAAGAACATACACATGCTCTTTTGAGTATTGACTGTCATCCCATTCAACAGGTGCCACCCGCCTGGTATCCGGAATACAGGCCCTCCTGACTGTAGGCCCCCAGCCTGTAGGCCCCCGGTACACAGGCCCCCTGCCCACAGGCCCTCCGGTTTTGCAGCCCCCTGCCTTTAGGCCACCCTGACTACAGGCCCCCTGTCTGTAGGCACAAATCTCACGTCCAACCCCCTCTTTTAAGTCTCACGTCCACTACCTCTTCCTCACGTCCACTACCTCTTCCTCACGTCTACTACTTCTTCCTCACGTCCACTACCTCTTCCTCACGTCCACGACCTCTTCCTCACGTCCAACCCCCTATTTTAGCCTCTTCCTCACGTCCACTACCTTTTTCTCACGTCCACTACCTCTTCCTCACGTCCAACCCCCTCTTTTAACCTCTTCCTCACGTCCACTATCTTTTCCTCACGTCCACTACCTTTTCCTCACGTCCAACCCCCTCTTTTAGCCTCTTCCTCACGTCAACTACCTTTTCCTCACGTCCACTACCTCTTCCTCACGTCCAACCCCCTCTTTTAGCCTCTTCCTCACGTCAACTACCTTTTCCTCACGTCCACTACTTCTTCCTCACGTCCATTACCTCTTCCTCACGCCCACTACCTCTTCCTCAATCCACTACCTGCTCCTCACGTCCACTACCTGCTCCTCACGTCCACTACCCCTTCCTCACATCACCTGCTCCTCACGTCCACTACCTGCTCCTCACGTCCACTACCACCTTAATTAATTAGTAGTGGACGTGAGGGGTGGTAGTGGACGTGAGGAGGTGGTAATGGACGTGAGGAGGAGGCAGTGGACGGGAGCATGGGGGTAGTGGACGTGAGGAAGTGGTAGTGGACGTGAGGAGGGGGTAGTGGACGTGAGAAAGTGGTAGTGGACGTGAGGAAGTGGTAGTGGACGTGAGAAGGGGGTAGTGGACGTGAGAAAGTGGTAGTGGACGTGAGGATGTTGTAGTGGACGTGAGGAGGGGGTAGTGGACGTGAGGAGGGGGTAGTGGACGTGAGGAAGTGGTAGTGGACGTGAGGAGGGGGTAGTGGACGTGAGGAGGGGGTAGTGGACGTGAGAAAGTGGTAGTGGACGTGAGGAAGTGGTAGTGGACGTGAGAAGGGGGTAGAGGACGTGGTAGTGGACGTGAGGATGTTGTAGTGGACGTGAGGAAGTGGTAATGGACGTGAGGAGGTTGTGGCCTATAGCCAGGGGGCCTATGGCCAGGGTGCCAAAAGACCGGGGGCCTAAGATCCGGAGGGCCTAAGGGCAGGGTGCCTGTGGTCAGGGGGGCCTGAAGGCAGGGTGCCTGAAGAGCGGGTGCCTAAATTCCGTGTACTCACTCGCCTACCCTAGCAATGTCTTCTTGGCTGGTCGAACTTACGTAAATTACAACATCATCTGCATACATGGTGTAGTTACAATTTAGAATACATTCCGAAAGGTCATTAATGAAGAGGATGAAAAGGAGAGGGCCTAGTATGGATCCCTGAGGGACTCCAAAGTTTACAGGGGGCCTCTCAGATTTAATGTCATTAGCTATTGTACAATGCAAACGGTGTGCCAAGTATTCCATGAGCCATTTCTTTAGCTTGCGTGAGATATTTAGAGCACAGATTTTTTTGACTAGGGTAGACTAGGGTAAACGCTATGGATGTTACACTTATGTCTGAGGCACTATTTTATAGTGCCTCTAACACTGGGGGGGGGGATAAGCGTGATATTATTTCATGATATTTTACTGTATTTGTAAAGGCACCACAGAAGGTTCATCCATATTTGTATCACTGGTGGCCATGTCATATTTGATCTACTTTCCCAATAGTAATCTGGGGCTGAATATTTGTTCTGTCAAGCAAAGGTGTGAAACAGGTAAGAACCCTATAAGAAACCTTTTCTTGAAATTGTGTTGACTCTAAGCTGTATTCTTCCCTTCACCTACTGGTATGTGGGTCTGTATTGAGTGCCTGTACCTAATTGTGGTCCCATACACTTACAGTGCATCATAATTATTTTACAAAGATTATTTCCTAGATTTAGTCTCACATTGACCCCATCCATCGAATTGCATAGCTGTTTCAACATGGGTATTCTAGAGAATTCTAGCTTCATGGCATGGTGTAGCACAATTAATTCTTTTGAGAATTACTTGTCCATTTAAGATGTTTTATTATTGTTAATGCAGTCGTAATTTCAAGAGAATTTATTAATAATTATGCTGGGGATACAAATAAAGATTTGAATCATAGCTATCCAACGGTGCTTACTAGTATATTGTATAGGTCTAACCTATAGTAGTATAGTATGTATCGGAACGGGACTATGGTTAACTACTGTTTATTACTCAATCGACCTGCAGCCAATCACAGAGGCCTCCATTTGGTCACGTGACCGGAAGTGACCTACTTAGGGGATTAGTGGTGACGTCACGTGACCTAGTTAGCCAATCAGAGGCCGCCATTTGGTCACGTGACCGGAAGTGACGTCATATGACCTACTTATGGACCGGAAGTGACGTCATATGACCTACTTAGGGGACCGGAAGTGACGTCATATGACCTAATTTAGGATCACGTGACCGGAAGTGACCTGATGAGTCACGTGACCGGAAGTGACGTCACATGACCTAATGGCCTCATGGTGAGTGACCTCATTGAGGATCACGTGACCGGAAGTGACCTGATTGATCACGTGACCGGAAGAAGAAGAAGAAGAAGAAGAAGAAGAAGAAGAAGAAGAAGAAGAAGAAGAAGAAGAAGAAGAAGAAGTGACGTCACGCGACTTAATGAAGAGATGAGCGTCTTTAAGGGGTCACGCGCTTAAAGATGTGATTTTTTTTTTTTTTTTTCTGGAGGAGGAGGAGGAGGAGGAGGAGGAGGAGGGGGATAAGGAGAGGAGGAGGAGGAGGAGAAGGAGAGGAGGAGGAGGAGGAGGAGGAGGCGAGTCTCTTATTTTTTTCGGTAAACTAATAAAAAACACTACGATATAAGTTTTTTTTTCATTTTTATTGTTTTACGAGCGACTGGAAGTGACTTATTGAACTAGGTAGAAGCGTTCTTTAGAGTGTATAAGGGGGGAGGGGAGGGGAGGGGAGGGGAGGGGAGGGGGGAGGGGGGCCCCTTTAAGATGCATGGGGAGGGGGGCGCTTTTAGGATGCATGGGGCGGGTGGGGGGGGGGGAGGGGGGGGAGGGGGGAGGGGGGCACTCTAGGGGGTGGGGGGGCACTCTAAGGGGCGTTTGTCTCTTTTAAGAAAAAAAGAAAAGAAAAGATTTCAATCGAGAGACACGCTTCTTCCTCTCGAGAGGAAGAAGCGTGTCTCTTCATTTTTTTTTGTTTATCACGTGCCTCGATGAGGCGATCAGCTGCGACTGGAGGAAGTGACACTTTAAGAGGACACGCGTCTTAATTGTTATAATATTTTTTTTTACTTACTAATAAAGAAGACGTATGAAAATAAAACACAACAATTCACATGTCCGTCGTTCTCGTTGTTTCTTGCTTGATAAAGTCAAGTAATATCGCGATGCCGAGGTCAAACTTTCCCATGTCCTCAGTCAACACTCGAAGGAGTTCAAAAGGCGTACCGCCGGCACCGTCAGCTTCAGCTTGCCACATTTTCAACACTCGGAAGGCCCACTCAGCGGGACTTCCTCCGTATTTGCATTCTTCAGCGATCTTATCTAACCTCTCAGGCGACAATTTTAAATGGTCCCCCACCTCTTTCCACCTGCTACCTAGACGTCTGCCGAGGGTGCCCAAGTGCTTATGCATCGCGCGCGAGTCGGGGTTTTCGAAATCCAACCCCTGTCTGTGGAGAAGGGACATCCACTGAGCCAACAGTTCCACGCGTCTAATGCGGGTGAAGACGCGACCGAGCTCTCCCGATCTATGACGATGCGGGGTTTCACCCCACCAGACTCGGAACATCGCCGTACACAGCTCCTCCGGTGTCTTGACACTGCGCTCTACTAGAGCATCCATACGGGCGGCGGTAACTTTTAAGCTACTGCCCAACTCTCTCCAAGATCCGCTCAACTCTTTACCTAGTTGACGAAGCAAGGCGTCGCTATATGCTAAGCGCCGCTGTCCTACCTCTCTGTTCTCCCCATCGGTCTGCCTCGCGCGTCTCACGTCGTCAAGCCGCATTAACTTTTTTTCAGGTGGACAAGGCGGTGAAGGCGAGCTTAAAAGTGGAATAGCTTGAGCCATCTCGTCTCGTCTCTGCGGCGGCGGCGGCGGCGGCGGCGGCGGCGGCGGCGGCGGTGGTGGTGGTAGTAGACGTTACTGTGGTCAGAGGCGATATGGTTTTTTTCCAACAGAAATCAGAGCTTTTATACAGAGGGAGTTTAATCCTATTTCCAACAGCACTCCAGCTGTCTAGCGACCTGTCCGCATGACGCTTTTTCAGCCGCTCCGCTCCTTAAGAGCTTAGATGACGAGGGGTATGTCATCGCTATCCGTGGAGACCAGCTGAAAACGGTGTTTTTTCCTCATCCATAGCCTTACCTCCTACCCCCTACCTGAGGACGTCTCCCTCCCTCTGACATTCATTGTAACAAACGTCAGAGGTCAGGTGAAAATCGGATTTTTTCATGCACAGCCTTAGTCAGCTGTCACCCCTCCCTATTGAACTAGCCGGCCGCCGCCGGCCGGCCCGGTCTACTCACCACGGCAGGAGGCGGTGATTTTTTTTTGTCTTACACTTAAGTTGCTCACCACATGCACGCGCCTCTACTCACAGACAGACACGTTCGTCTTAGGGGGTCCTGCTTCACGCCACACGCCTCCTGTAGTTTTTTTGTATACACACTCTAAGCTCATCACCGTTAATCCTTTATACAGCTAACGCGCGTTGAATTGCTGAACAGGGTGGTAAGTAGCTTAGCTCATGACAGTGGATCCCTCAAAAAAGAGGGGAAAGGGATCCAGCTGAAAACGTCATACCTTATGTCTTTTGTTTCTCTTTGTGAATGGCCGCCGGTCAGTCGGCGGCAGCAAACGCTTAATCCTTTATACAGCTAATGCGCGTTGAATTGCTGAACAGGGTGGTAAGTAGCTTAGCTCATGACAGTCGATCTCTCAAAAGGGGGGAAAGGGATCCAGCTGAAAACGTCATGCCTTATGTCTTTTGTTTCTCTTTGTGAATGGCCGCCGGCCAGCCGGCGGCAGCTGAACAGGGGCAGTAAGTAGCTTAGCTCTAGAAGCGAGAAGGTGTATATAAGGGGCCTGGAAACCTCCATTCACTCACTCATTCTTTTGCTGCTCTCTACAGTCACCACCATGAGCAAAAGACAACACCTAGCGCCGTCCAAGGATCTAAGCAAGTTCAAGAACAAGAAGACTACGCGGAACAGCGCTCGTTTAGCGTCAGTGCCTCCTCTTGCTACTGAAAATGAGACTACCGCCGCAGCCGCTTGGTCTTATCACCCTCCCGCTGTAGCGAGCGCTCGCAGCAGTAGTAGTAGTAGTAGTAGTAGTAGTAGTAGTGGTAGTAGTACTACTGGTAGTAGTCGTCGTGCTAGCGACGTTGTTACACTCGCGACGGTACACGTTGCTGCTAAGCGCGCTGCCGCTGCTACTGCCGCCCCGCCTGCTGCTGCTGCTGCTGCTGCTGCTGCTGCTGCTGCTGGTGATCCTCGTGCTGCGGCTGCTGCTGCTGCTGCTGCACCTGCTACTGCTGCGCCTGCTACGGCTGCGCCTGCTGAGGCTGCTGCGCCTGCTACTGTTGCGTCTGCTGCTGCTGCTGCTGCTGCATCTGCTGCACCTGCTGCTACCGCTACTACTACTGACGACAACGCTCCTGGCACAGCGCAGTACTGGCAACCGGGTTTTTACCTCCCCACTACTGTTGATGATTTTGATGACCTGCCGCACGTTGCACAGCCCCTCTCCACCACTACATCGACCGACGCCCTCGACGCCGCTCGCGCTGAGAGTTACAGCTATTCAGACACTCAGCCCCTAAACCAAGAAGAAGAGGAGGAGGAGGAGCAGCAGCAACAGGGTGAGACAGAGAACGACGCTGACGACGAGGCGTACGAAGAACCCGAAGGGAAAGGGGCGGACGGTACGTTTTTTCGGCTCTCCTCTTCCCCAGCTTTCGACCTCACTTCCACTGGTAGCGCGTCCGGTCCGTGGCGACTGCCCTCACCGCCACCTTACGAAGGCGGCGGCGCTTCATCTTCTACCGCTACACTCAGCACCGACGGCGTGTGGCTGCTCTGTTCCAACAACGAGGTCTCGGATATCACCAGCGCTGACGCTGCTCCTGTTATCGGTTCTGCTGCTGATTCAGCTCACGCTGATGGTGTTACTCTTCTTGCGGGTCTGAAACGTTCTAAGGTGAGTTCCAGAACAACAAGGCCTACTAAGAAGAGAAAAATACAAGAAAAAGAACGAGATGGACGAGAAGAAGCAGAGAAACCCTTCTCCCGTCTCGGGTTAGATTTCTGCTTAGACGGGGCTTTGACGCTGGAGATCTGGGAGGACGTGGCTAGACTGTCTAGGAGGCCGCGCTACACAAAAGACGGCCAGGTGAAAGAGGCGTCTCTGACCAGAAGCAAGCGAGTGCACTTCACTGCCGACGTGCTGCGCGAGCTAATAGCACGCATCGCCGATATCCGCGCAGTGGTGCGCATACGCGACACAGCGGCCGCGCAAGGAAGACCTAATCACACCCCCTGGTTCGCAGTGCTGGATGAGGAGGGCGAAGTGTAAGTGAGCTACTACAGCGGTAAGAACCTCGTCCACGTGCGCAAGTACGAAGGTCCTGACAAAAAACCCACACAGCAGGGGGTGACGCTGTCCGCCAGAGCGCTCAAAGAGTTGGATGACAAAACAGAGATTATTCTCAAATATCTCGGTATAGATTCGGAATGAGAGACGCTCAACGCTCACGCGCGCACACACACAGCGTTTGACGTACGCTGTATGAGACAGACAGACGGATACACAGACAGCAGACAGATAGATAGATAGACAGATAGATTGATAGATAGATAGACAGATAGATTGATAGATAGATAGATAGTTAGACGGCTAAGTAGTTGGTAACTGAGTGAAAAAACATGACGCAGTACGTATGCGAAAAGTGTTTCAAAATTTTTAAAAGACCGTACAACCACGAGAGACACGTAGAAAATTGTAGAGTAATACCTAAGTTTTGCCCTCTATGCGGCGAAGGCGATTGCCGAAAGATTGCCGAAAGATCGCCTGTCAACGCGAATCTCTGGACGGGGTGACCATCCCTCCGCGCATATGTGCTGTACCGAACGGGGAGGAAACGTTCACGGCGAATTGGCCTGCGATACAAACGGGCGTCAGGATGCACGGGACTCGCGTGAGTGTAACAAACTTCAGGCTACCAACCGGCGAGTTGAGTGACGCTGTAGATACTATGCGTCGCATTCACTTGACACAAAGATTCAGATACAAAGTGGGTTTCTCGGTAGGCTTACTCTTACAACACAGAGAAGACAAGAGCAAACTGCGCTACTTTCACGCCTCCCAGAACAACGCAACTCTCATACAACCGCTCCCTACTATAACTAATTCAGAAACTTTGGAAGAGCTCCTCTCAAAGATGGAAAACACCGTCGCTTGCGAGGAAGTACGGAAACTTTGCGACGCTGACACCAAGTGGCACGTTCTTTTTCCTACCAATTTGAACATTTGCGTTTACATGGGACCGGGGGAATTCCCAATAGGCGGTAGGATCACTCAGGCCGGTCGAGTTGGAAAGAGAAGCGGCGTGTTAGATTTTCCCAACAAGGACAACCTCTGCATCTTCCGCTGCATTTCCTTTCACTTATACAACACCAGCAAGCGCGCTTCAGATTTGTTACGTCAGTTCTGTCCCGCTGCCACACCTGAATCCTTTCCGGGTCTGAACATCCGCGACTTACCCGCGTTAGAGAACTTGTTTGACGTACAAATAGCGGTTTACACCGCGTCGCGTCAAGTGCCGGGGCGGAAGTTGAGAAGACGCGTTACTCTGATCAGACCGCCTTCCAGAACTCTGGCCGCCCGAGGTAAAGTCAACCTACACCTGACGGCGAAAGGCGGTTTGCACGTCTCTCTCGTCACGGACTTCAACGCGTACGCGGGCATATACGAATGTTGCAAGTGTAAGGCGGCGTTCACCACCGAGTTCTTGCTGAAGAGACACAGGAACCAGCTTTCCTCTTGCCGACAAGTCAAGTTGCGCTACGTAGGTGGCATCTACCAAAATTCGAGAACGATTTTCGAAGCGCTAGCAGACTTCTCCATTTTTCCCCCCGACGGACATTCCGGAATCTACCCTTACAAGATCGCCTTCGATTTCGAGGCTTTCTTCAGACCGTGCAAAGAACCGTCGACGGAACACGTGTCCCTGCTGTGGGATCACGTCCCTTTGTCGGCTAGCGTCGCATCCGACTTTCCGGGGTGGGAGGGGCCCGTCTGCTTCGTCAGAGAATCCGACGCAGATTCCGACCCCTTGTTGGACCGAGTTTTAAATCACATAAACGAGAACGCCAAAGTCATCGGGGAAGCTGTGCTAGAACTTTACCGACCGACGTTAGCGAAGTTAGATGCGGCGATAGGTGAAGCTCTCCTGCTGGAGGAGGCGACATTCACCCCTTCTCCAGGCGGCTTCGCTGCGGCTCAGACCAGACACCCGTTAGTTCAACTGAAGAAGCGTCTTCTGAGATACATCCGTCAAGCTCCAGTCGTGGGCTTCAACTCGGGGCGTTACGACTTGAACCTGATCAAAATACGCCTTCACTCGTTCTTTGCCTCCGGCCAATACTTGGCGGTTTACACACAGCACACGGTTTTCTTGGACGTAGTCAATTATTTGGCACCCGGTTACAACTACGCGACCTATTTGCGAGCTTTCACCAGGAACGAAGAGAAAGGTCACTTTCCTTACGAATGGATGACGTCTACCAGGAAACTGGCAAACAGAACGCTGCCACCGAGATCGGCTTTTGACAGCGAACTGACGGGCGTCAAAATGTCCGAATCCGACTACGCCGCATGTCAGAAAGTTTGGTCCGACGAGAAGATGCAAACTATGGAAGATTACTTGATCCACTACAACAACAAAGACGTCAAACCTTTCATAGAAGCTCTGAAAAATCACGCTAAATTTTTCCAAGATCGCGGCATTGACATGTTGAAAGACGGAGTTTCTCTCGCCGGTTTGACTTTACGGTTCCTCTTCCAAAACCTAGAAGACGCGTTCACAACGTTCCCCCAGTTCGACGCCGTCCTCCACGCTCTGATCAAAGAAAATCTAGTCGGCGGTCCTTCCATCATCTTCCATAGATTTCACGAGAAGGGCACCACGCGGATAAGGGAGCACAAGTACGGCGAAGAAGCGAGACCGTGCCAACACATCCTAGGACTAGACGCTAACTCTCTGTACTTGCGCTGCATGAGCGAAGCGCACTGCACGGGCTATTACGCGGTGAGACGACCTGAGACCGAGTTCAAGCCCGAAATTAGGCAAAGAAACTCTCACAGCGCTTTGGAGTGGTTACGCTTCGTAGAGCACGACCGCGACGTGAAACTGCGCCACGCTTTGAACGGCGGCGAGATGGTTGTAGGCTGTCGGAGAATTCGCGTGGACGGGTTTCACGCGGCCTCTAATACGGTTTTCCAGTTTCACGGGTGTTGGTTCCACGCTCACGAGTGCATACCGTCGCACCGATATCAGTGCGCTTCACTGAGGGAGGAGAGACGCGACAGAACGACTAGAGTAAGCGCTTACTTGAAAGCGCTAGGTCACAAGCTGGTCGTCGTGTGGGAGTGCGAATGGAGAGAGATGAAGCGTCGAGATGAGCGGGTTAAGGCCTCCCAACAACGCTGGAAGGTTGCCGCTTTGAAAGTGTCTCGTAACGCGATGAGCGAGAGCGACATCCTTTCCGCTGTCAAAGAGGAGAAAATGTTCGGTTTAGTTCAAGTGGACATCACTACGCCGCCTCACCTACGAGACTACTTCGAAGAAATGACCCCCGTTTTCAAGAACGTGACCGTTTCAAAATCGGACATAGGACCTCACATGTCAGACTTTGCGCAGGAAGAAAAGCTGTTGAACATGCCTCAGAGATGTCTGATAGGGAGTTACCACGGAAAAAATATTCTCTTGGGAACGCCGCTTCTCAAGTGGTATTTAGAGCACGGTTTGATAGTCACCAAAGTGCAGCTGGTCGTAGAATACCTACCTAAACGCTCCTTTGCCGGTTTCGCGGACGAAGTAATGGCGGCGCGAAGATTTTCTTTCACCGGTGTCGCTGACTCGATCGTAGCAAATGTAAGTCTTAGGGTTGAGACTTAGGATCCCGTCACCTTCCCACTCCGCTTTCATAAGCCCCGAAGTTCTCAGATCGTGAAGGTACCGTCTCTCACAACATCCGCCGGGCGGCGGACACCATTCTCGCACTCTTTCCGTTTTTGTCTTCACGAAAAGCTCTAAGTGATCGTCGCACACCGCTGTCGGAAGCCACTTTCGTTTCTCTCTGAAGTACGTCTCTCTCAGGCGAGGTTTGACTAGGTCATCCAACGTGTCACCGCTGAGAGCCATGTAAAGACTGTCGGTGTCCATTTGACAAAGGGCATAATCGCGCCGATCGACGAATCTATCCAAGAAGTCGTATGTGAACTCTAACATTTTCAACTTCGCGTACTGGTATACCATGAACCCTATTTGAATAGGGAGGTTGTTCTTGACTGTTTTCGGTTGTAGTTCGACTTCAAACAGATCGGAACTCAACTCGGACGCCTTTTTGAAGCGCCACGAATTGGCCAATAGTTCGAACTTCCGACTGTCAGTGTATCTCACCGCCGTGTGCTTTTCTTTGTTGCAGATTGTTTTACCGTACGTAGCGTTTCCCATTAACTTGTAACAGTCTGACAGAATTTTCTCGTTCTCGTTCACGTCGCCACGTCTTCGCGCCGCCGTTACTTCGTCCGCGAAACCGGCAAAGGAGCGTTTAGGTAGGTATTCTACGACCAGCTGCACTTTGGTGACTATCAAACCGTGCTCTAAATACCACTTGAGAAGCGGCGTTCCCAAGAGAATATTTTTTCCGTGGTAACTCCCTATCAGACATCTCTGAGGCGTGTTCAACAGCTTTTCTTCCTGCGCAAAGTCTGACATGTGAGGTCCTATGTCCGATTTTGAAACGGTCACGTTCTTGAAAACGGGGGTCATTTCTTCGAAGTAGTCTCGTAAGTGAGGCGGCGTAGTGATGTCCACTTGAACTAAACCGAACATTTTCTCCTCTTTCACAG